>JAKOOJ010000011.1:31542487-32142487 GCA_022577455.1 Arizona elegans
CCCCGGCCGGAGAGGGCTGGACACTTTCAGGGACAGCTTAAAAAACAGGAATCGAAAGTGAAGCCCTGCAGAGCGTGTCCAGAACCCGAGACATTTGGGAATGGACGCTAGCTGTGAATTGCAATTTGTACGGCAGGCTGACTCAGCCTGGACTGGAACTGGCCCTCTAAGCCATGTTTTCTAGTGCACTGTTCAGCTTGGGTGATGACCAGGTTTGGTGCCACCTGATGACCTTGTTTGGTGACCTCTGACTTCCTGCTCTCTTGAGGGAGTGCTCTGCCCATCATCAAGTAGACCTCACTGGCTTTGAGAGGGAAGGAAAGAAACTCAACCTCTCATTGACCATGAAAGCTAGGAAACAGAAGAACCATCTTATCTCCTGGAGTTGTGAGGGCTCCATCACCAGATGTTTTCAAGTAAAGGTTGGGTGTCCATTTGTCTGGGCTGATGTGTGGATTCCTGACCCCTTCCAATCCTAAGACCCCCCCTACCTGTCCACATACCCACAATCTGTACAGAAACCTTGGAGAACCTCAACTAGCTTGAGGTCAACCCTCCTAACCTTGGTGGACCCAAGGTCTATCTTCACCTTAGAAGGTGTCTTGCCTTTCCAAGAAGCCAGGAAGCCCTAGCTTTCCTTAGACACCCCGTGGAGAAGACCATGTGGGTCATCTCCCCTTCAAGACTGTCTCCAAGAGTTTGGCCAAGCTCTACTTCTCCTTTAAATTCCACCCCAAACCAAAGACTGTTTCTGGTCAACAGCTGTCTCCTTCTTCTTCTCTTCTCCAGGATCACTGACTACATGGATTTATGTCCCTCGGAACTCGTGGGGAAGAGCTGCTATCGGTTCATTCATGGAGAAGACGTTGAAGGGATCCAGCAAAGCCACTTGGACTGTATGTGGCCCCAAGAATGGTGCAATGGCATGTCGGGATTTATGGATCCTGGGCTCCTTGCTAGGTTGCAACCCCAGAAGCTTCCTTCTTCACCAGACATATTAGTGGTACAGGTAGTCCTTGACTTATGACCGCAATTGACCACTCCAAATTTCGATTGCTAAGCGAGACAGTTGTTAAGTGAGTTTTGCTCCATTTTACAACCTTGCTTGAGACACTTGTTAAGTGAATCACTGCAATTGTTAAGTTCGTATAACATGGCTGTTAAGTGAATCTGGCTTGTCTGAAGGTCACAAAAGGGGATCCCCTGACCCCGGGACACTGCAACCATCATAAATATGAGACAGTTGCCATGCATCTGAATTTTGATCATGTGACTGGAGAGATGCTCCAACAGTCGTAAGTCTGAAAAAGGAGTCATTAGTGACTTTTGTCAGTGCCGTTGTAACTTTGAATGGTCACTAAACAAACTGTTGCAAGTCGAGGACTACCTGTTTAAAAATCTGGGCAGCTCATAACCATCCAAAACAAAGAAATTCCAACAAAATTACAAAAAGATAAATGACATTAGGAACATCAAACGTCTTATTTCCATGCAGTCCTGTGAGCTGTTTATCAGGTACATTTCTCCTGTCTTGGGGAGCTTTGCCCCTAAGCATCACAATTGTTTTGGTGAAGTTGTCTGAAAAATGGTTTTTGAACGATGCTTCTCCAGCCAAGAGGGAGTTCCATCTTGGGAAAGGAAATGCAAATTGGCTGCAAGTAAAGTAATATTTACTGTATCAGATAAATGTGGTACAATCCTGTAAATGCATTTGTTTGTGGAGTTCTGGGTGCTGTCAGAGTTGGGTGCTTGGTTGCAGACCAACTAGGGAACATCATCACTGCTAGAAGGGGGGGGGGAGTAGTGATGAAGAAGAGGAGGAGGAGAAGGAGGAAGAGGAGAGGAGGAGAGGAGAATTGTGGAGTCCTTTGTGCTCTCTCAGCTTGCTTGTTTTCTTGCAAACATTTCTTTACCCAACTAGGGAACATCTTCAGTGCTGATGAGGGTGGGAGAATACCTCCTCTCCAGCAGCCAACACCTCGATAAGCAGGGATTAACCCCAGACAAAAAAATCAAGCAGAAAGCAATACCCGAATGAAGGCACCACCAAGGGGAAAATCACAACGACATTGACAAGATAATGTCGCCGTGTATATAAACAGGGCACTTGTCCCACCTCCCCTCGCACCGGTGACATTCCCTAGTTGGGTCATGAAATGTCTGCAAGCAAATCGCCTGGCAGTTAAAACACCTGCAGAAGCTTGAATCGAGCATGTGGCTGTTTTGAGCCTTGGCCAAGATGGACTCTTTTGTTTTTTTTCTGCACCCCACTTTAGTGTTGAACAAGGGGCAAGTGGTCACACGCTATTATCGCTGGCTGCAGAAAAACGGCGGCTTCGTCTGGGTCCAGTCCTGCGCTACCATCTCGGTCAACGTCAAGAATCCGTCTGAAAGAAACATGGTGTGGGTGAACTACATCCTCAGGTGAGTATAAGAATTCGGATATACCTTGGCCACTTTAAGACTTGTGGACTTCAACTCCCAGAATTCCCCAGCCAGCGCAATGCGCTGGCTGGGGAATTCTGGGAGTTGAAGTCCACAAGTCTTAAAATGGCCAAGGTTGGAGGCCCTTGCTGTAATCCACTGCCCAGGGAATAGCTGAAGCGTTGGGTTGGGGAAGGGTCTGCACCTCACCGGGGGGGGGGTTCCTTGACATTGCCTCCCCCTCCCCGATCTACAGGTAATCCTTGACTTACAACCGTTCGTTTAGTGACCATTCAAGGTTACAATGGCACTAAAAAAAAGTGGCATAAGCAATTTTCACAGCATCCTCCTAGTCAGGTGATCAAAATTCAGACCTCTTGGCAACTGACTCATACTTATGACGGTCGCAGTGTCGCCAGGTCACCTGATACCCTTTTGGGGCCTTCCGACAAGCAAATTCAACGGGGAAGCCAGATTCATTTAATAACCCGCGTGGGTAACTTAAGAACTGCAGGGATTCCCTTCCCAGCCGTGGCAAGAAAGGTCGCAAAACGGGGCAAAGCTCCCTTAACGACTGTCTCGCTTAGTAACAGAAATGTGGGGCTTGATATTACGGTTGTAAGCCGAGGACTGCCTGTATTCCATTGTTCTCGAGGGGGACCGAGGCAGTCCAGCAAAATTTGCTTTTTCAAGATGGCCTTATGTGCTTTTCCACTCGAAATATCCTTAGAGCAGAAACTTAGCTCTGCAGGTATCTTCCTTGCAGGGCTAGATTTCTCCATTTGGGGATTTTATTTAAAAAAAAAAGAAATACAGACCATCACAATTCTGGATTCCCTCCACCATCGCACCCTTGGGGCTCTGGGTCCTGTTCTGTCCTCACCCCGATTTTGCTGCTCCACCCCCCCCCCCCAACTCCCTCGGGCCCTCCCCACCCAGCTGGACCCTTTAAACTGCCCAAATCTCCTCTGCTGAGCCTTTTTTTGCAGGGATAAAAGCTGGTCTGTGTGAATGGCCGGCCCAGATGGTTATTAATGGCTGCATTCTCTTTTCCCCTTCTCCATAAAGGCAAAGGAAGCATTCTTATGCTAATCCGGCATGCAATTGCCGATACTAATGTATGATTTGTCAGGGTGATTAGTATTTTAGTTAATTAGAGCTGTAATTAGAGCCTAATTAACTTTCTTGCAGCAGCCTCCCTGCCTGCAAGCTCGCTCGCCTCCCTCTCCCCCGCAGCTGCCCCTAAAACTTTGCATGGGAGGGGGTGGGTGGGATTGTTGGGGGTCCCGTAGCCGGCAATGGGTGTGTGTGTGTGTGTGTGTCTGTGTGTGTGCTGCAAGAGAGAGGGGCTTTCTTTGAGGAGGGTCCAAGATTTGGGGCTAAAATAATAGTAAACGGAGCTGAGTGACAATCCAAGCTGGTTGCCCCTCTGCTGGGGGTTTCGGTGCTCCCTTTGCAAGCACATGGGGAGGGGGGAATTATGCAGTTTATTGTGGGGGGGGGAGATGGAGTGAAAGGCAGCTGTGCTGCTCCTGCAGTTGCTGACAAACTTTTTTTTTTTTTTTTTTGCCAATCAAGGCATCAAAGAGGGGTGGGCTTCTGCCCCCACTGAGTCTCCGCAGCCTCCCATAGATCCAGAGACTGAACTTCAAATGGGGAATTCTGGGAGTTGGAGTCCACAAGTCTTAAAGCAGTGTTTCTCAACCTTGGTAGCTTGAAGATGGGTGGACTTCAACTCCCAGAATCCCCCAGCCAGCGCTGCTGGCTGGGGGATTCTGGGAGTTGAAGTCCACCCATCTTCAAGCTACCAAGGTTGAGAAACACTGCTTTAAAGGGGCTTAAAGTGTTTAAGGAAGGAAGAATTCTTTAATCAGAGTCCGAAGCACCAAGCGCCACCGTCCTCAGAAAAGGTGCTTAGAAACTTAAATGAGTTGAGAGACCTGGGAGAGGAGAATCTGTAGCCATCAGAATCTGGTCTGGATCAGGAAAGTCCCAAATTTGGGTTTAGAATTGCTCCGGCAAGCAGAATCCCAACTTGCTGCCTCTTCTTCTCCTGCAATCCTGGTGACCTTTGTACAAAATCTTATTTGAAACCTTTCCAGATCACTCACATAGCAATGAATCTCCCTGCCTGACTTCCTTCCTTCCTTCCTTCCTTCCTTCCTTCCTTCCTTCCTTCCTTCCTTCCTTTCTTTTTCTTTCTTTTTCTTTCTCTTTCTTTCTTTTGCTTTCTGTCTTTCCTTCTCCCTCCCTCCCTTTCTTTTTTCTTTCTTTCTTTCTCTGTTTTCTTTCTTTCCTTCCTTCTTCCCTTCCTTTCTTCTTTTTCTTTCTTTTCTATCTATCCTTCCTTTCTTCCTTTGTCCCTTCCTTCCTTTCTTTTTCTTCTTTCTTTCTTTCTTTCTTTCTTTCTTTCTTTCTCTTTCTTTCTTTCTTTCTTTTGCTTTCTTTTGCTTTCTTTCTTTCCTCCCTCCCTCCCTCCCTTTCTTTTTTCTTTCTTTCTTTCTCTTTCTTTCTTTCTGTTTTCTTTTTATTTCTTTCCTTCCTCCCTCCCTTTTTTCTTTCTTTCTTTTTCTTTCTTTCTATCTATCCTTCCTTTCTTCCTTCCTTTGTCCCTTCCTTCCTTTCTTTTTCTTCTTTCTTTCTCTCTTTCTTTCTTTCTTTTTCTTCTTTGTTTCTTTCTTTCTTTCTTTCCAAGGAGTTTGCAATTTTAATCTGTCTCTATTTGTTCTTGGACAATGGAGCAACTGTTGCCCTCGTCCCTTCCTTCGGCTGCTTCCGGCTGCAGGTGGCTGGCTGTGTCAGCCCCATTCAAGTGGGTTTTCCGCTGATCTCTCCTGATTCATAGGCGGTTATTTTAATCCTTTGCCTCTTACTTTTGCAAATCAGGAGGCAATTTGCATTTCTTTTAGCTTGGGGAGGGGGCAGCTGAAGGGGCTTTGCTGCCTCCAAGTGGTGGACCAACCTTGGCATCACAAGCAAAGATCCATCAGTCAATCCACATTGATTAGGTCAATGACCAGCAAAATTTAAAAGAAGAAAAACAGTGTGATGCAAATAAATACAATAATAACCTCCTGCTGTTTATATTTTTTAAATATTTTCCAGCAAACCAGAATGCAAGAACATCGCTCTGGATGTTTTCCAGGTTCCTGGCATCCCCGCTAGACAGACAGAAGCACCCAGCACAGGAACGGATTTCAAAGGTGAATGTCCTGGAAGGTCATGCAAGTGGGTGCCACCTTTTGATGGTGCCTTGCTGGTAGAAGAAGACTTTGGGGAGGGGGAGAAAAGGTCTTTAATCTAGACATACCCAATTCCTGCAACCATTTGTCCATATGGTTTAGCCTCCAGACCCTTTAACACAAGGGGTGTCCAAGTTTGGGAACTTTAAGACTTGTGGACTTCAACTCCCAGAATTCCCCAGCCAGCTTAAAGTTGCCAAGATTGGAAACCTCTGCTTTATTGTCATTGTTGCTCTTCTTTGCACTCTTTCTAGAGTCTCAACATCTTTTTTGTGTCGTGGGCACCAAAACTGGACACCGGATACCAAGCGTAGTCTTAACAAAGTCCATACTTCCATCCAGTTAGTAAAGGGAGTTGGGTCTCCCTCTGATGCCAGGTGGATGGATGATTAGGGCATTCTATTGTGGCCTGTTGGCCCCTCCAGCAGCCGAATCAGTTGAGGAGGAGGGGGCCTGGGAGTCAGGGTCAGCATCAAGGCAACCTGAGAGCTCTGAGGGGGAAGAGGGAGTGGAGCTGGCAGAGAGAGAGGGACAGAGGAGGAGCCTGGGCAGTCCATCAACCCTCAGATGGAGAGTCAACAGCCCCCAGGCCTGGAGGTGGCTGAGGAGGAAGAGGAGGAACAGCTGGGTCCAGTGCCTGATAGAAGGAGAGGAGAGGAGAGCAGTGGAAATCTATGGGCCGGTCCTTGGGAGGGAAGAGCCACCACTGCTAGTGAGGCCCCATCCTAGCTCTGGGGATAAAAGGCAGGGGGCCGAGATGAATAGGTGTGGCAGACAACTAGTCATCTCCTGGCCAGACGAATTTGTTAGCCTGCGGTGAGAGAGAAACTTTTTGCCGGGGCTGCTGGCGCTCCTAATAAAGGAATCTTGGAGTTAAGAGGGTTTGTCGTGTTTGGGGAGCTGGGTCCAAGCACATTCCCTGTCTGGTTGACACTTCCCTGTTTTTTCCTTTTCAGAGACTGACCAGGGAAAGCCGTGCCCAGCCAGCAAACCCCTGGGGACCCTGGCCCAGTCCTACCCAAGGAGCGTGGGCGAAATGGGGCGGCACTGCCACCTGGTGGAGAGCAATCCCAGTGGTCCTGAAACCAAATATCCAGAAGAGGCGGCATCGGAGGAGGGGGCTGGCAGCAACACAGAGACCCCTCCCAGGAAGCGCATCAAACTGGAGTTCCCTCCTGAAAGCCCCCCGTCCAAGGGGAAGGAGGACACCTCGCTGACCAGCTCTGAGGACTCCGACAGCAGCAGCGATTCAGAGCCGGAGATGGTCCCCCAGCAGACGGGGCTCCTGGCCAGGAAGGTGAATGGTTGCAAGACCGGTGGGCGGAAGACCATGGTTCCCGGCCGACCCTGCACATCGGAGTTCACCTCTGTCATCCAGACCCAAAAGGGCGCCTCCCTCAGAGCCAGTCCAGCTCTCAGCATCAAATCGGAGCAGGGGCTCCAGGCCAAAGGGGGGCTCTGGACCTGTCCTGGGGCGAAGGCCAGTCCTTTCCATGTGAACAAAGCCCTTCGGCTGGAGAAGCCCGTAGTGAGACAGGCGTCCTCGCATTTGTATGTCTCCATCCCCGACTCAGTGCTCACCCCACCCGAGATGGACAGCGGTCCGGCCAAGGGGCCCTTCAGCGCCTCTCCCCGGGCGGCTCCATCCTCCTCGGGGGACACGCTCTCGCCTCCGCTCTCGGGCTCCCCCTGTGAGGACCGGGGCACTGCCACGCCTTTCACCCCACTGATCTACCCGACGGAGATGGAAGTTCTCCAGAGGTTCCACACGAGCAACGTAGTCGTCCCTTTGATGCATCAGCTCGGCAATCCGCACACCAGCTCCCCGGCTGGCTCCCCGGGACTCTACACCACGAGTACCATTCGCTACGCCCCCGCGGACATGACCCTGGCCATGCCGAGCAACATGCTGCCGCCTTCCCACCACCCCCTCAGCCTCATGGACATCAGCAGTGCCGAGGCCAAGACCTCCCGGGAGATCATGTACCATCACCTGCAGCGGTTGAACATGGTGGGCCCGTTTGGGAACTCGGCTAGTTTGGCCCAGATTTCCGGGGGAGCCTTTGCGGCTGCGGACTCTTTGTTTTCCACCCTGCCCTTCTCTGTGGCCAGTGGGGGGATCCACAGTGGGTCAGCTCTGGAACGCAAGGAGGATTAACGCCCATCAATGGTCCGTGATCAAATCCGTGTCCTCTTTGCCCAGAGAACCAGGGTTAAATCCTGCCTGGAAGAGAGCGATCGGATCTTGAGATCACTCGGTTCAGTGCTGGGGTGCTCACCAGCCTTCTCGAAGCCCAGGGGAAGAAATATTTAGTCCTGGAAGAAATTACTACCTACCTACGTACCTGCTCATTGCATCCCTTTCCTAGTCCTCAGCGCGAAGGAGAGTGGGTGGCCCATCGCCATCTTCTAAAGATCGGTGGTGGATTGAAACGGGGTGTTTGGTGGAAGATTTTGCTTGGAGAAATGTGGAGAATCTATCCAAACTTCCAGGAGAAAGGTCCCACGGACTGAGGGGCACCTCCCATGCACTTCCGTACCTGTGTTCCTGCTGCTAGAACTTGACTGATTTTAAAAACAAGGGGAAGGGGGGTTTGTCAGTGGTCAAATATAACTTGCATTTATGTGCCAATGAAAAGTTGCCCGCCATTGCCCGCCATGCCTCTCCTCAATGTGCTTATTCCAGCCTGTCACACCAGCGGTTCACGTTGTTTTGCTCACGTTGAATTAATCCTTGAAATATGCAATAGGGACAAATCCATATTAGGACACCGCGAGGATCAATCAAACCAACGTGATAGAAAGTTTGTGCGAATGGATCCTTCTAGGATCTATTGGCCTCGTGGGCTTGCTGTGCAAATCGGCAAACTTTTTCCAACTTGGATTTTGCAGATACGCTGACCTTGATCTTTGGGGGGGGATGAGGGAATTTATCCCTGAAGGCGGGGTGGGGAACTGTGTCCCTTTTATGACTTGTGGACTTCAACTCCCAGAATTCCTGAGCCAGCCACGCTGGGATTTGGAGCCCACAAGTCATAAAGGGGGCGTAGTTCCCCATCTTTGCTTTAAGGGAAATAGTTGGATGCCTTTGGAAGGCAGCTGACGGTGTGGCTTGACTCCTTATGTTCAGTTGTGATGGAAAGGCTCTCTCCTTCTTCCCAGGGATCTGGAGCGAATGGTGAAACCACTTCTGAACCCATCTTAAGATGGAGTGAGCTTGGATCAAGGGTAGGTAGCCAAGTTGAACATGCAGAACCTGCCATGGTCAGGCCCGAAGAAGCAGGACCACAGGTCACGTTCCCGTGAAGCTGATTTATTCCTCATGTGTGTACTGAAGAATCTAGTCAACTCACGGTCAGCGGTAAATTGGAGCTAGATAAGGGTGAAGAGAATTCAAGAAGTATTGGACCTGGACCGTTTGTGAGTATGTAAGGATTCCAGGCTGGTTCCTCTCTTGACTCCACCTCCAGACTCTGCCTATCTTTCTCCTACACCAGAGAGGTCCAACCTAGGCAACGTCAAGACTTGTGGACTCCAACTCCCAGAATTCCCCAGCCAGCCAACTTTAAGGCTTGTGGAATGGCTGGCTGGGGAATTCTGGGAGTTGGAGTCCACAAGTCTTGACGTTGCCTAGGTTGGACATCCCTATTGTACACGCGTCACTCAATGTGTTATGTGGATGTAGAAGGTGGTTTTCCCAGTGATATCAAGTTAATCCTGAGCTATTAAATTGTTCTGTTTAATTGTTTAATAACTGTTTGTTATTGAACGGTTGTCCTAGCCATCCAGCAATTGAACGGATGCAAAATGCCGCCTCTTTATTAAGAGACCTCTTGAGGTCCTTCGTTGGCACTTATAATAATCTAGGTTGCCTTTTGGATCTGGCCCCCCAATAAAGGTACTTTTGTTCCTCTCTTTATGCAAAAATCCTCTTCAATTCTTTCCCCAATTCCTATGTTATAGTCCCAGCAGCAGATGAGAAGGGCTGGACCCAGGTTCAAGCTGGCTTAGATAAGGGGGCGAGTCAGGGCAACGCGGGTAAAGATGGCACTGGAGCAAAGGCTGTAATTTTAAGCACTTATTCAAAATAAACTGTACGGACAGCCCTTGACTTACAACCTTAGTGACTTCCGAAGTGAAAAAAGTGACTAATGACTGTTTTTCAGACTTACGACCGTTGCAGCCTCCCCATGGTCAGGTGATCCAAATTCAGACTCTTGGCAACCGGCTCGTATTTATGACGGTTGCAGTGTCCCGGGGTCACGTGATCCCACATTGCGACCTTCTGACAAGCAAAGTCAAGGGGGAAGCCAGATTCGCTTAACAACTGGGATGCTAACTTAACCACTGCAGTGATTCCCTTAATGACGACGGCAAGAAAGGTCATACAATGGGGCAAAGCTCACTCAAGATCTCACATAGCAACAGAGATTTGAGGCTGAATCGTGGTCGTAAGTCGAGGACTATCTGTACATGTCAGTGGGACACGGATGGCGCCCACCGATGATTGTAGCACTTGGATAATGTGAATTTTTTCCCTCCCTCTATAACTCGTCGCTAAAGAACTGTACGCGTCTGTGGTTTTTTTCTTTTTCTTTTTCTTAATCTACTGTTCGCATCGGGTAGCTGAAGGTAGCTATAATTTCTTGTCGACATTTTGCAGCTTCTTTTGGCAATCCGGGACGCGAGAGAACATTATGAATAAACAAGAATACTTTCCTGCCTTCTAAAACGATTTCAGCAGACTGGGAAATCTTATTTTGTCATGTGTCTTGTCTGGATTTTGCCCTTAACAGATCTTTCTTTTCTTTCTTTCTTTTATTAGATTTATATACCGCCCTACTCCCGAAGGACTCAGGGCGGTGAACAGGCACAAAATAAAATACATAAATACAAAAGTTAAGAACATAATTAAAACCAGATTAAATAATTTAGCCCAAGACAATTAAAAATCCCAATAATTTAAAACAGATTAAAATTTTGATTTAAAAGAATTTTAAAACAGGGGAGAAGATTAGGCCAGGCCGGCTTGCTGGAATAGGAGAGTCTTAAGAGCACGGCAGAAAGTGCACAGATCCCATTTTTGGATTAAGTAACCGAACTAATCCTGACCAGCGATGGGTTTCAATTTTTTTTTACTACTGGTTCTGTGGGCATGGCTTGGTGGGTGTGGCTTGGCTTGGTGGGCGTGGCTAGGTGGGCATGACAGGGGAAGGTCACTGCAAAATCCCCATTTCCTCCTGATCAGCTGGGACTCGGGAGGCAGAGAATAGATGGGGGCAGGGCTGGTCAGAGGTGGTATTTACCAGTTCTCGGAACTACTCAAACTTTCCGCTATCGCAGGGCCAAGGTTGAGAAACATTGCGCTATTGGTTCTCCAGAACTGGTCAGAATCTGCTAAAACTCACCTCTGCTCCTGACCCTTCGTGATCAACCAAGCACTTCCTCCCCAGTCCCAGAGGTGGTTTTTTTCACGAGGCAACTGGACTTTCTGGTTTTTCTTTGAAGAAGTTTCGCTTTTCATCCAAGGAGCTTCTTCAGCTCTGTCGTTCTTCAGCTCGTTCTTCATCCATGAAGCTGCTCGGCTGAGAAGCGAAACGTCTTCAAAGAAAAACAAAGACAGTCCAGCTGCCTCTTGAAAAAAGCACCTTTGGGAAAACCATGTCCTGGATGACGGAGAATCTCCATAGACTTCCTCCCCAGCTAGTCCTTGAAAGGACCACATATCCTCAGGATTTAAGCCAAACAATCCTCATTTTATGGAAACCTACAACTGACGCAGATCACCTGTCATTTCCCAAGTGAGCTTCCTGAAATTCAAAAGGAGTGAAATTTAAAGGGATCGCCGTAAATGGTGAGGCACAGACCCAGCTCTAAGGTCGTACTTGTGAAAAAGAGTCACAAGACATTTTTTTCAGTGCTGTCGTAACTTCGAACAGTCACTAAACAAATTGTTGTAAATTGAGGATTACCTGTACCCTATTTCCCTGAAAATAAGACCCAACTGGAAAATAAGCCCTAGCATGATTTTTCAGGATGCTCGTAATATAAGCCCTACCCCCAAAATAAGCCCCAGTTAAGATGGTCAGCCAGATGGGTGCATTTGGTACCATATTTCCCCAAAAATAAGACCTAACTAAAAAATAAGCCCTAATGCATCTTTTGGAGCAAAAATTAATATAAGACCTGGTCTTATTTTCAGGGAAAGACGATATTTCAAAGAGTCTCCCTTCGTCCACCTCAAGACCTCCCTTGCTCTTGCAGGTAATAATAATAGCATAATAACAGATATTATTTCCCAAACGTATCTTCAAAACAGGCCCCCCTCCCTTCTCTCACACAAAAAACCCTAGAAAATACACAATTTGCTTTGTGTGTCTTTAATATAAATGTCCAGAGCAGCAGCCGGCCCAGTGACAGAAGCGAGACGGAGAAAGAGTCCGGAGTGTAAGCGAGAGTGGACAAGCCAAGGTAAGCTATGCAGGAGGCAGTCAGACAACTGGCTTTTATTCACACACACACACACACCTGAAACCAGAAAGCAGGGTCGAAGCAGAAAAGGGAGGGTTTCTTTGCAAAGCAGGCCCACTCCTTAAAAGCATCAAAGATCCTTAAGTAGCAAGTATTCATGCTTCCAGAGCTCATTTGCTCCCAGGAAGGTTTCAAAGCCCTTCCTTCCTTCCCCTCCCATCCGTTGCTCCCCATCCAGAAAATCTGAAATAAATGGAAAGGCCACACTTCCTTCCACTTGTCCCTCACGTGCAGGAGAGCCAGCCTTCCTTCCTTCCTTCTTCCATGGTCTCCTCTGACCCAACCACCATGGAGCGGTCCCTTCCGAATCGTCCATAGGGTCTCATCGAGTCCAGGAGAATCCCTCCGGCCTTCATTTTTCGGCCTTGCCGTTCTCCTTCCTCTTGTCGGTGACGTCCTCTTGGATGATTTCCACCTCCAGCCGGCCGATGTAGAGGGAGATGGCGCAGAGCCAAAAGAGAGCCACGCTCACCACGGCGGCCGAATTCAGGAGGGCAGCCGAGAAGGAGAGCATCATGGTGCGACGGAGGAGGAGGAGGCTGACAAAGTAGGAGGCGCTGCCGTACGAGACACAGATTCCCCCGAGGATGAAGAAACCTGAGGGGGAAACATGGGAAGAGAAGAAAGAGGCGTCCTCAGCTATGCTAAGGTGGAAAGATGGAGCTGGCTTTCCGGCTATGCTGCGGATGGGAGCTGCAGCTGCCCTGATGCTGATGGGAGCCCTTTGTGGCCAGGCCACTTCCGGGCACCCAGCCAGCAGAAGGGCTACTGGATTACTCACCGTAGGCTGCTTCCCTCCCCATGTCACTCTGCATGTAGGAAATCACGCCAATGCCCGTGGCCAGCAGCCCATTCCGAAACCAGGATAGGAAGGCTGAAGGAAAGGCAGAAACAGGAGAGCACACTCAACTCTGCACATCCATTCCTCCATCCAGCATATATAGATGTCTGCCTGCCTGCCTGCCTGTCAATCATCTATCTGTCTGTCTATCATTTGCCTATCTTTCATCTCGCCATCTATGCCTGTATCTATTTATCTAGCTATTAAATTATCATATCTACCAGTATCTATCTATCTATTCATCCATCCACCCATCATCAATCTATCCATCAATATCTATCATCTAGCTATGCCTACATCTATCTATCTAGCTATTAAACTATCATATCTACCAGCATCTATCTATCTACCAGTACCCATCCATCCATCCATCATCATCTATCATCTAGCTATTTATGCCTATATCTATCTATGTACCCATCTCTTAAACGATCTATCTATCATCCATCTACCCATCCTTCTATCTAACGTTATCTATAAAATTTAGGGTATTCTGGGCAGAGTCTTCCAAGAGGTCACACACAGATACCCTGTTTCTTATTTTTTCCTTTTCATTATTTATTTCCTTATTAAACTTTTGCTGTCCATCTGGACACGAGGTTACTCTGGGGGGCATACAACATTAAAAGCAATACAACAACATGTACACAATACGAATAAAACACTATAAATATACAAGTTATCAGCTACAACTAAAAGATGAGGAGGGAGGGAGTAGGATAAGTGAGGGGATGTAATTCATTATTTTTGTATAAATCTTGATAGCTTGCAATGTCTCAGTACAATGTTTAAACGACAGGATTACAGATTATTTTCTACTACCGAATTAACTTAAAAGTAAAAAAAATTCAACAGTATCCATTGCAATTCAGGAGCCCAATATTACAGGCCTTGAATTATTATATTAATATATTATATTATAAATTTTATTATTATATTAATATATAATATTAAGAAAAAGAATTGCTGCAATTCATATCAAAATTTTGGTGGTAAGCTAGCTTTGATCTTAAACTATTGACCTGGTATCAATTTTTCTATTTTTAATGTGCATATATATATTTATATGCTGATAAAAAGAGAAAGCCCAATTCTGAGGGACTACAACTCCCATCACGCCCCGCAGGCAACCAGCTGTCGCAGCCCCGCCCAGCTGTCAGGTAAGCGGCCGGCCCCGCCCCATGACGTCACCCGCCAGCCACGCCCTCCTCTCCTCCTCACCGGTCTCGTGACTCTTGCGGAGCAGCCAGGCGTCTGCCTTGTCCAGCTCCGAGGCGGGCGGGAATGGCGCGCCTCGGCCGGAGTTGGGCCTCGTCGGCCCCCGTAGCCACGGCCAGGCCTCTCCCCTTAGCAGCCCGCCGGCTCTCCTGGCCCGCGCCGCGGCTCGGCCCCACCAACCGCCGCTGAACGCCATAGCGAGGAAGAGGCCCGGGAGCCGCTCTGGGGATCGGACACCTCGGTCTCCAGTTGCGTCAGGCGCATTAGGCGGGACTAGCATTGATAGGCCGCCTGGGTAGTCACTCCGAGCCAGCGCCGCCTCTTTGCGGAGACGAGGGCGCCGTGCTCGAAAAGCCACTGGCTGAGGCTGCTGTTTGTTTAAAAAAGGGCGGAACTCGGGCTGCCCATCATTTCGTAGCCACCGCCTCCAGCCGTTGCGGTTTTCGGGTGGAAATGCATTCTGGTAGATGTAGTTCTTCCTGGAATAGGAGGCAAAAGGTGGAACAGGCCTCACCTGTATCTCAAGCCAAGGTGTTGCTTAAAAGTGGTTCAGGGGAATATTTAGGGCTTCCTGCCCAGAAGTGCAAAAAGTGCCACTCATCCAATGAAAGTCATTCTCATTTTGCAAGTCTTCCCATGAGAAATGGGGAGTTTTCATTCATGGGCCTTATTGTCCCCACTTTTTAAGTCTGTATGTTCCTCCCATAGATCTTGGATAAACTATTAGCAGATTGTGTAGGTTGATTACGTTAAGGTAGGACGTAAAGTGAAAATTGGATATAAGAGTGAAATAATACGGGGTCAGCCTAAATGATCTGTGAAGGGCCCCTTGACTAATTATTATAAAAGATAGTTGCTGGGTTCAAAAAGTAAAACCGCACTTTCTACAGTTGGAGAATTTAAGAAGTCAAACCACAAGAGTTTATATCTGGGGAATCAACTTAAAACCACTCATTTAGTGACCGTTTAAAGTTACAGCAGCACTGAAAAAAGTGACATGACCACTGCAGCATCCCCATGGCCATGTGACAGGAATTCCACCAGTTGGCAGCTGGTCCATATTTATGACGGTTGCAGTGTCCTGGGGTCATGTGATCCCATTGCGACAAAGTCAACGGGGAATTCTGAGTCGCTTAACATCCATTTTACTAACTTAAACTGCAGTGATTCACTTAACCGTGAAACAAGGCAAAACCCACTTCACAGTCTCATTTAGCAGCAGAAATTTTGGGCTGAGGATTCCCTGAAAAACCTTTTATTTTATGGAAAGTGGAGAGTCTAATAAAACTTTTAAATCAGTGTTTCTCAACGTTGGTAGCTTGAAGATGGGTGGACTTCAACTCCCAGAATCCCCCAGCCAGCAGCTGAAGTCCACCCATCTTCAAGCTTCCAAGGTTGAGAAACATTGATTTAAATAAACATCACAACCTGACTCCTATTTTCCCTGCCACAACCACCCCGTGAGGTGGTTTGACAGAGAGACAGAGCACAACTGGCCCAACGCCACCCAACTTACTTAAGCTTCCATGCCTAAGGTGGGACTAGAACTCCCATCCCCTGGTTTCTAAGCCTTCCATACCCACAAAAAAAACCTAGACCTGGGTGAGCAGGTGCATCTTTAGCACTGACCTGTCTTGTGTCGGCCTTGACTTGCCAAGGATGCCGCTGCCCGATATGGTGAGATTCATAGCCACAGGACATGTATAGTCGTTTTCCCACTTTGCATATTAACCATTTATAACTTGCATAGAATTGGCAGCCAGTTTAAAATGCTGTAAAAGTAAAGTCCGCTTAATATTGAACAAAACATTAATCCCAAGAAGTTCTTCTAATTAACTTAATTGATTAATTAAGAGCCTTGGTAGTACAGTGGTCTAAAGCACCGTTATTAAGACCCAGCTGCCCGCAATTACTGCAGGTTTGAATCTCACCAGGCTCAAGGTTGACTCAGCCTTCCATCCTTTCTAAGGTAGGTGAAATGAGGACCCAGATTGTGGGGGCAATAAGCTGACTTTGTATAAATATACAAAAAGGATGAAGGCTATTGCTTAGCGCATTGTAAACCGCCCTGAGTCTCCGGAGAAGGGCGGCATATAAATCAAATTTTTAAAAAATTAATTAATCCCAAGAACTTCTTTCAATTAATTTATTCTGCTTCCTGGAGGGACATGTGGACCTCTTCATTCTTTTAGGATTCCTAAAGCCCTAGATAGGAACCGGTTTTTATGATATCATAATTCGTTGTTGAAAATGCTGGAATGGTCCACCAGTGTTTTAGAATGTTCCTTTATAACAAGACTGCGATCCAAAACACAACCAGAATAAGTACTGCATACACATTAGCAACGGGAGTTTTGTTTTTTGTTCAAAAGCCTCCATTCCCTTCACAGATTGATCAAAATAACAATAGAAGGCAATTAATAAATACAGGGAAAGGTGTTAAACCAAACAAAAACAAAATCCAGATCAAAGTGTTGTTACTCAGCATTGTCAAAGGAGAAGGCTGGCTGGTTGCAAAGGTTCAATAGTATTTCTCCTGGAGTGTTTTAAGAGGAGGCGGAAAAGTCTCTTTATGTTCAAACCTTCTTTCCTGCTGTCTCCAAAGTTCCAGGCGGAGGAAGGTTGACCCCAAACCAACCCATGTCCGTTTCCACGACTTCCTCCCGCTCCCCACTCCCGAGTATGAGGTTTGCACCGGTCTGGAAGGGATTCCTTGCAGGAGGGACCCTTAGTACAACACCAGGGCCAGAATGCCAAGGGGAAGCTTGCCGGGGGTCTCGCGCAGACGTGACGGCTGTCCCCCTCCCACGAAAGACGGGTGGGCGCAACGAGGAGCTGCGCCATCTTCTCCCGAAAAGCCTCAGCGGGGACTCCACCTGCAAATGCACACAACCTCCACAACTCCGGAGAGAGCAGCTGCTTCTCAGTTCGCATCCTTCGCGGGCGCTCTTGCAAAACAGGGGGACCTTTCCTTCCTCCCGCGTCCGCGGGCATCGCTGCGCGGCAACCAAGAGAGCGATCCTCCGTTCAGGATTGCGCGTCCTCATTGTCCTTCTCCTGCTGCTGCTGCTGCTGCTGCTTTGGGCTCCCCGGGGTGAAGACGCCCATCCCCGTGGCGTGGCCTTCCCGGAGCTGCGCCAGCTGCCTCTGCCCGCGGCGCAGCAGGTACTCGATGAGCAGCACGTCGGTGCGGGGGATGCGGGCAGCCCGGCGGAACTCGGCCTGCACCCGCGGCAGGAAGCCCGGCTTACCTCGGCAGGCGCGGAGGAACTGCCGGTAGAGGCCGAGCACCTCGCGTTGCAGCCGGCTGTGCCTGGCCATGGAGCCGGCGGCGCAGAGAGCGAGCCGATCGGGGCAAAGGAGCTCCGGCCCTTCCAGCGGCGAGGGGTCCTCCTGGCTGTCCAGACGGAGCTGCCTCCTGCACGGTCGGGACACAGAATCAGCGCCGGACCTTGAAACAGCCCCGCGCCGCCCTCTTCCCACGTGCAAACCGACCCGGGAGTTTCACGTGCTGAATTCAATGCACGTGCAAAGGATTCCTAGCCTCCTCCCTTCCCACGTGCGGATCCCCCGCCCCGGATCTCCGTCTGTCCGCCGGGGGGAAAAGGTGCAACGGAGACCCTTGCAACCCCCCCCTCTCCTCCCCTCCCGCCTGAGGCCGCCCGTGCTCAGCTCACCGACTGCCCGGTGCTGGCGGGAAAGTGGCCCCGCCCCCGAGGTCGGATAGAACGTTGGAAGTCTTTTCTCTCGTTTCTAATTGGTCGCTGCCCTGGGGGCGTTGCCAGGATGCCTCTTTAAAAAAAAAGGCGATTTTTCAGATTGGCCATTAAAACTTCAACTCCCAGGAATCTCCAGCCAGGAAAACGGCTTGAGGAATTCTGGGAGTTGAAGTCCTCCCCCCCAACACATTTTATAGTAGTTGAGATTGCAAGATGCCGGTCCAGGGAAGGTATTAGTGCCCCAGAGCAGGGGTCTCCAACCTTGGCAACTTTAAGCCTGGCGGACTTCAAAGCTGGCTGGGGAATTCTGGGAGTTTATTTTTATTTATTTATTTATTTATTTTACTACTGCAATGCTCTCTACATGGGGCTCCCCTTGAAGAGCACCCAGAGGCTCCAACTGGTCCAGAATGCGGCCGCGCGGGTAGCCACGGGAGCCACATGGCGCTCCCATACAACACCGCTCCTGTGCAAGCTGCACTGGCTCCCAGTGGTCTTCTGAGTGCGCTTCAAGATGTTGGTTATCACCTTTAAAGCGCTCCATGGCATAGGGCCTAGCTATCTTCGAGACCGCCTGCTGCTACCAACGGCCTCCCATCGACCTGTGCACTTCCACAGAGAGGGCCTCCTCAGGGTGCCATCAGCCAAACAATGTAGGCTGGTGACCCCCAGGGGGAGGGCCTTCTACAAATTTAAAAATAAATAAATAAATAAATGATAGCAGTCTTCCAATACAAGAAGCAACGGGTGGAAGCTAATCAAGAAGAGAAGCAACTTAGAACTAAGCAGAAATTTCCTGACAGAACAATTAATCAGTGGAACAACTTGCCTCCAGAAGTTGTAAACGCTCCAACACCGGAAGTTTTTAAGAAGAGGTTGGATAACCATTTGTCTCAAGTGATGTAGGGTTTCCTGCCTAAGCAGGGGGTTGGACTAGAAGACCTCCAAGGTCCCTTCCAACTCTTATTATTCTATATATATATATTTCTTAAAAATATTGTAAAATTATTTTCTATACAACCATGTGCCTAACTTAACCACGGCAGTGACTCACTTCACAACTGTGCTGAGAAAGGTCATAAAATGGGGGCAAAACTCATTTAACGATAGTCTCAGCAACAGAAATTTTGGGCTCAATTGTGGTCGTAAATCGGGGACTACCTGTAGTCTGGATTGCCAGGAGGGAGGGGCTGCATACTAGAGAAGGAAGAGGCAACTCAGCTCAGAGATTTTGTGAGAGAAAGAGGGTGAAGACAGCTCCTTCTCAATAATTCCCAGAGCATACGGCTTATAGGGGGGTTAGCATGCTCGAGTATGGCAAGATTCTGTCTATGGGCAGAACAATTTGTCTCTCTTGAGTTTTGGAGTCTGACACAGTTCATTAAATTCATCTTGACAGAAGGGCTGCAGAACACAGGTCATGGAATCCCAATCCTCCGGCTAGATAGGCCGAAAGCCAAGAGGAAGTGATGTCATATGCACCTCTCCACATTTCCTTCTCCCTTGCATTAGGGACACCATCATCATCGCTCATATGATGTCATCGTGGTTTGTACTGCCAGCATCTTGGCTCGGCTTAAGACTGGATTTCTAAAAATTTCTTTGCCTGTTTTTGCTTGCCTGGAGAGAAAAAAGAAACTCACACCGAAGCACGCTTGTCTGGAATGTATCTGACCCCCCCCTCCAAAACTTTTAATTCGTAATGATCACATAGCATGTTCCAGCAGCACAAAAACAAAACGGAACAACAAAGACCCACAATGGAAAAAAGAAAAAGAAAGCACAGTCATCAAAATGATTCGGTTTAGATTTTGTTTTGTTTTGAAACCAGAGTTGGATATACATGTATCTTCTGAATCCTGCATTATCGGTTTCCACTCGCTGGGACAGGAAATTTGGGGGGACGTCACCGTTATCCCCCTCCCCCAAACGGTTACTACAATCAAAGGCATTCTGGTTCTCTGTTACTGACCTATGGGGCGTGGCATGGGAACATCGGCATCTTCACTGAACAGAGACGACCAGGGCAAAGGGACAAACAACCAACACGTCGAAACACACAGTTCTCCCGTTTCACTCAAGCGGCCCCCCAACTCGGGATCACAGCGCAGTGGCGGAAACAGCGGCAACCGAGGGGGGTTTCTGCCAGCAAGGAGAGGCCCTGGAGACCTTCTCCATTTCCTTCCTCCCAGTCTGCTCCCCTCACATTTCATCGTCCAGCCCATAGTCCTCTTCTGGGAAGTCCCCCACAGTCACGTACTGAGGCTTCACAAAGGCTCCGTACTTTGGCTGGCACTCAAAATATTGCTTGCCATTGACGCTGTCCAGGAGAAAGGGAAAGGAAGAAGAAAGGAAGAGAAAGGAGAAAGGAAGAGAAAGGAGAAAGGAAAAGAAGAAAGGAAGGAGAAGAGAAAGGAAAAGAAAGGAGAAAGGGGAAAGGAAAAGAAAGGAGAAAGGGGAAAGGAAAAGAAAGGAGAAAGAAGGAAAGAAGAAAGGAAGGAGAAGAAAGGAAAAGAAAGGAGAAAGGAAAAGGAAGAAGAAAGAAGGGGAAAGGGAAAGGAAAAGGAAAGAAGGAATAAACACCAAATGAGTAAGTGGACCAAATGCAGTCAAATCAATAATAATAATAATAATTTTATTTCTATACCGCCCTTCTCCCGAAGGACTAAGGGCCTATTAAAAGCACAAGACAAACATCAATTAAAATAATTTAAAATTATTAAATAATTCAGATCAATTTAAAACCCCAGAAATTTAAAACACCCAATTTAAAATTATTATGTTGATAGCCTGGCCTAGTGGAAATCAAGACAGCAGACTGAAAAAAAAAAGATTTTAAGATTTTGTTTCTATTGGTAAACCGCTTTTGTACTTAGTGCTTGAGGTGGAAAAAATGGATTTGGGGTTTTGCTGACTAGGTAGGTTTGTTGTTAATAATAATAATAATAATAATAATAATAATAATAATAATAATAATAATAATAATATTATTATTATTATTATTATTATTATTATTATTATTATTATTATTATTATTTTATTTCTATACCGCCCTTCTCCCAAAGGACTCAGGGCGGTGTACAGCCTATTTAAAAACAGAATAAACATCAATTTAAAATAATTTAAAAGTATTAAATAATTTGGCTTAATTTAAAACCCCAAAAATTTAAAACATCCAATTTAAAAGAGAAATGGCTGGTAAATATTATTATATAAAAGTAAAAAATCCACGTTTTATATTATTGTCTTATTCTACTGTGCCAAAAGGAGTTGGAAGTCCATGTTTTTCTTTTTCTTTTCTCCTTTACTCTACACTTTCCCCCCCTCTCCTTCCCCTGTTTTCCCATTATTTTCATTTCTCTTTGTATTTCTGTATTTTATATTTTGATAAACTATGGTAATAGAATGTTTTATCCCGCCAAAAGAGATTTTAAGGAGACTGGACAGCCATTTGTCTGCAATGACACAGGCTCTCCTGCTTGAGCAGGGGGTTGGACTAGAAGACCTCCAAGGTGATTTTGTTAAAAAATCTCAGCAAGGGGAGGGAAGCCCTTGCCTTTTGTATATGTACATGAATATACAAAATATATTTATATCGACGTACACTGAATATATTACACTCTTTTTTTCAGTAAATAAATACCTGATTTTTCTTGATTTTCTTTTTGTATTGGTTTCATTGCTTTGTCTTTTTTGTCACTGTTGTTAGCTACCCAGGTTTACTAAAGATCATCAGCCATATTATACATCATCATTTACATACATAAACACAATAAAATTAAATAATTAAACAGAGTGTGCAAAGCCCTGAGTGCACTTATGCTAAACTGATGGAAATTGGCCTGATTTGCATAAACCTGCCATCCATTTTTATTTTGCATTAGAAGTTGGGTTGTTTGGCTTATTTTCACACAGGAGGAAGGGACTATAGAGAGAGGTCCTAACATTCTACTCCTAAGAATGGAAACATTCCTTTTTCCCTTGGTCTTCTGGGTAAGTTCAGCATTCAACACTGTCTCTCAGGTAGATCTTGTGCAATAATAACCACCAGGCCCAGAGTTAACAGCATAACGAGAGTTGGAAGGGATTTTGGAGCTCTTCTAGACCAGGGGTCTCCAACCTTGGCAACTTTAAGACTTGTGGACTTCAACTCCCAGAGTTCCTCAGGGAGTTGAAGTCCAAAAGTCTTAAAGTTGCCAAGGTTGGAGACCCCTGTGATAGACATCTGATTAATAAATAAAATAAATAAAAATTCTGCCCCCCATTTTTCACAGCCAGAAACTCGGGAAACCCCCCCACCAAGAGGGGGGCTGTGGACATCCACAAAGCCAACAACGGAGCAAAGAGGGATTTACCTGCCATCGTGTTTTCCCAACGGTTCATCATACTTGATCCCAACCCAATAACCAGGTTTGAATTCTGTTAAGCCTATGAAAAACCAAAGAGTCATGAGAACTGAAGAAGCTTCTTGTATGAGAAGTGAAACGCCTTCAAAAAAAACCAACCACCAACAGAGTCCAGTTGCCTTTTGAAAAGCATCTTTGGGACATAAAAGTCCCACAAATACTCACCTGCGTACATGACCGTTCCCCGTTTGTTGGGCTGCCCTGATACTCGCACTTCACACCTGGCCCCCACAGAAATGGCCTCCACCAGGGCTTTCTCCTCCACCAACTTCTGCTCTAAGTCGGACTCCTTCGCCAGGTCCTCCTTGTATTGTCCCAGGTGGCTGCGCTTCATAAACGAGCGGGCTGAGTCTGTGGGGCAGAGGCAGCGGCTTAGCAGAGGCCTTTTCTCCTAGCCTGGGCTTGAATGGGCTCCAAAAAGGCAACCTCCCTCCATTGGTTAAGCCTCTAAAAATTCAGTTTTCCTAAAGCATCCGCCTTGTGCGAGTGGGAAAGGAAGGCACGGAAGGGACCATGCTTTCCAATGCTTTCTAGTTCACACAGACACACACACATTTATATATGTATTATCAACATCTCTTTTTTATGTATATATCGTTTGGGGAATTGATATTTACTTTACATAGAGGTAGACAACAGATGTGTCTCTGTGTGTGTAAATATATGTGTGTACTATATGTGTGTGTGTGTGTATCTGTTGCTGTCTCTGAATTGATATATACTGTACACAGAAACAGATGGTGTGTGTATATCTCCGTCTCTTGTCTCTTTTTATGCACACACACTCACACATGGCATATATATATATATATATATATATATATATATATATATATATATATATATAATCCAACTTTTATTCTTAAGAAATAGATTTATTTATCCCAATGAAGGGGAAATGATGTCGGTTTCAAGGCTGGCGGGGTTCCCTCCCATCCCATTTCCATTTCACCCAGCAATTCCAAGGGATTTTGGGAGTTGGAACTCCACAAGTCATAAAGTTGCCATGTTGGGAGACCCCAGCTCTAAACACTGTTTCTGGGATAAAATAGCGTTTGCTGCTCCAACATCCCACACGGGGAACATAACTTCTGGTACTTACCTGTTCGCTTTTCGTATTCAGTATCCGAAATCTGGAACTTCTCAACCTTCGAGACATCTTCATATTCCCCCATCGTTGCCCCACTTTGGTCTATCACCTACGGGGCGAAAGAAGGCGTCCACTTCAGGTAACTGGTGGGTTCCAGTTCCCAGAAGAAGCAGAGCTGAATGTTGTTCAACTCACTCAGGGTCCCTCAACTGGACAACTTTAAGACTTACGGACTTCAACTCCCAGAAGTCATAGCTGGCTAGGGAATTCTGGGAGTTGAAGTCCACATGTGTTAAAGGTACCACGTTTGGAGACCCCTGCTCAAGGATAACCCCGAGAGAATTAAAAAAAGAAAACGTTTTTTGTGATAGGGAAAGCCCCAAGAAAAGAACTCGAATCCAGGCAGACTCACGTGGATTCGGCATCCATCGTCAACCGGGTAAGAGCCCAGCAAAGCCTCATCGCGGTCCAGCTTCATCACAAATTTGTCATCCGGGGTGTAGAGTTCGAGTTCCATGCACGAGGCTGGGCTCCCAACAACAAGTTCCAGCTTGCACTACCGAGAGAAGAAAAAGCCCGTCAGGTGGAGGAATATTCTTGTAATAACAGCTGCAAGGATTGTTCATGCACAACATTGGAAAGCAGAGAAAATATCTTTGGAAGGAAAAGTAATTAAGTTGAAGTCCACCCATCTTCAAGCTTCGAAGGTTGAGAAACACTGCTTTTATGGAATTTATCTGTCACCCATCCTGCTATTCTGGGCGGCTCACCATTGTATAAAAACGTAGGCGTAGAAAGATTAACATTAACATTGAGGTGAGCCACAAAGAAATAAATTAAATGTTAAAACCAAAGGGCACGGATGGGACGGGGCGAGATTTTTGTCTCTCACCCAACCATCAATCACCACCAGCTGGCCTCCCTCCTTTTCAGTTCCCTGCAAATTTTCCAAAACTGATTTATTTCACAGGGGAATTCCTCAAGTTTATAGCTCATGCCACTTTCCTTCCTTCCCTTTCTTCCTTCCCTCCCTCCCTATCTTTCCTTCCCTATTCTTCCTTCCCCTTAACCCTCCCTCCTTCCTTCCCTATTCTTCATTCTTTCCTTTCCCTAACCCTCCCTCATTCCTCTCCCTGCCCTGCCCTTCCCTTGTGTTTGTGTATGTGTGTGTGTCCATGCTTCTATATGGAGGCACCTGCACTTATTGCGTCCCATTTGTGTTTTAATCGATTTACCGATGTGTTTTAATTGGAAGTTTTTAATTTTTATTGATCTAGCCTGCAAATCACCAAGAGTCATCACTTCAGCATGGCAGGGCAGAGATGCTACAAATGAAGTCGCTAAAATAAATAAATAAAATGGGCTCCCCCCAGCCTCAAATCCCGGTTTAATTCCCAGTTCTCTGAGTCGCAAACAAACCGCTCTTCCATTCTGGACAGATACGATGCAGCCTGCCAAAGGGTGTCTCAGTGCTAACAAAGGCAGAAGGGAGCAAGCGGGCTTGACAAACGTATTCTTAATATTCTCTGCAAAATTCTCAGCACCAACATTAAATATATATATATATAGGTATATAAATATATACTGGGGAGAGGAAACAAAAGCCAGCCCTTGGCAGAGATCCATAAGCTGGAGCTGTGCAAAGAGGGCACAAGGCTGAGTGGCAGATTTACCCAGCCGGGCACGAAATGCCAGCTGCCAGGCTGCAGTTAATCCCTGCCTGGCTGCACAATGCACAGACAATGCTATTCTGTTGATCAGTGGCCCATCTGGAGGGTTGCAGCTCAAAAGAGAGGGAAAAAGGCACCTGAAAATCCATGGAGCCTTTTCTTTCTCCGAGGCTGCTAACCGAAGGCACCAGGATCAGCGGGAGGTGCCCGGGTGGCCGAAAACAGCCGCTTTGCCTGCCAAAATCAGGCAGAGAATCAAAGAGTGCCCTCTGTGGAGAACCTTCTGTGTGTGTATGTGTGTGTGTGTGAGAGAGAGAGAGAGAGAGAGCGCGCGCGCCATTGCGTTTATAACAATCAGGATGATCAGGAGTGCACAATCTGGTGCTCAAAATCTGCTGTGATGCACAAACTCCACGGCATCACTTCCCTCTCCTAGGCATGGGAATTTTTCTCGTCCTGGGCAGACACCCCTCCAAAAAAAGGGGGTTGCATTTTTAGGGTGCTTTTAATCCTCGGATCAAAACCAGCACGCCCGCTGCAATTTGGCTGCCATGACAGACAGCAAAGTGGCACAGGGATGGCTCTGCCGTTGCTGGTCCCCAAAACGCAGCACCGGGTCTGCAGCAAGCAGCCAATGCTGGCACCCAAGAAGCCCCTTCAAATTTAAGGGGGGGCTCAGCTGTATTTTAAAATCTTGGGAATGAATGCTTTAATGGAGTGTTCCTTTTTTTAGCTGTTGTCACAGCAATGGGTGCCCATCTCCTAGAATCTCAGTGTATATGAATGGAAAAGGATCTAGCCCCATCTCTGTTCAAGGTCTCTGAAACTATCAGAGGAGATGGTGGAAGCAAGAGAATATACATTCTCATTCCTTCAGCCGCAGTGAGATCTTTCTTAGGGACCCAATGGTGGTGGGGGGCTCCCTTAGATGAGAGGGTGCAGCAGTTTAAACCCTCCCTTCAAGCATATTCTGGATCTGGGAGGTCTTGAGGTCCCATCATCCCCAGATGGCAGTGGCCTTCTGGACCAAGACAGCCAGAGGGTACCTGCATCGCACATACATTTAGATTAGATGGATGGACGGACGGACGGACGACGGATAGATGAGTGTGCGTGCGTGTACACAAACACAAACATACACATATATGTTTGCATATGTATTTGTATGTCTGTGTATACATACATTATATATATAAATGACATATACATATATATATATATATATATATATATATATATATATATATATATATATATAAATTATATTTCCGTGATAAAAAAAATAAAGACTAGATCTATTTCAAGCTATTTAGCTCTCATCAGCTAGCCAAAGTCTTTCTTGGATTCAAATTTGGGCTGCCTGCATGTTAGGCAGT
The DNA here is from genome assembly GCA_022577455.1 of Arizona elegans. Taxonomy (NCBI): domain Eukaryota; kingdom Metazoa; phylum Chordata; class Lepidosauria; order Squamata; family Colubridae; genus Arizona; species Arizona elegans. The sequence continues at coordinate 31,569,005 of JAKOOJ010000011.1, forward strand.
TGAATTAATCTCTGAGCCACAAATTCTCCTCCCTTCATCAGTTTGAGCCAGGGGAGAGATTTAAGTGTTTTTTCTGTTGAGTCACCTGGTCTACCCCAGCATGTGGGAGGGGGCATTCTGCATCCCTTTTGCCTTTCAGCTCCAATCCAGGAGCCCCCAAGCAGTCAGTCGCATTCAGGACAAACCATTTTCGCCTCAAAGGGATGCAGTATGCCCCCTCCCACATGTTGGGGTAGACCAGGTGACTCAACAGAAAAAAAACTTATATTATGTGTGTTTATGTATGTATGTATGTATGTATGTTTGTATGTATTTGTCTTAAGTTTTCGCGGGTGTGCATATGCAAAAAATTAAAATCTCGGGTGTTTTCCCGCGTCATTATAAATAAGTTGGTTAAAATATTTAAAATCCTGGTTAAAATCCCACCTTAAAATCTTCTAAATTTTTCTAAATCTTCTAAAAAGTCTTCTAATTTTTTCTAAATTTTTTGCGTATGTATGTATGTATGTATTTATATATATATATATATATATATATATATATATATATATATATATATATATATATTATACACAAGCACGTGGGGATTTATATATATAAAAATTTATATTTATATAAAAATCTCCACGTGTGTGTATAATTATATATAAATACATATACTTATATAATAATGTTCTAATTTGCTGATAAGGCTCCTGGTGAACGAAGCCTGAATGCAGAGAGGTTCCCTCTGGGCTGCCATCCTCTTTTCCTTGTTTGCCTTGCAGAATATTCACAATTATTGGACCATTTGGGATGCTGACTCACCAGCCTGACCCCCCCATTCCCCCCCCACAAACACCCACAACAGCCCTGCCAGGTAGGCTTGGGAGGGAGGGGGGGAGAGGGGGCGGAGTGGCGCAGAATGCAGGGTCCCCCCCAGAAGCCCCCCCCCCGCCAGAACCTCCAGGGGGCATTTGGGGCACCGGGACTCCCACACCCCTAAGCCCCGCCGGCAGAGCCCCATGGGGGGGGTGGGGGGTGTATGGGGGAGGGGGGGCACGCGGCAGCCGGGGCCTGTGCCAGGAGCGGCTGAGGCGGATGGGACTTGTAGTCCCCCAGCGCGGGCTCCGCCTGCCGTGGGGCTGGGGATGATGGGCGCGGGTGGCCGGGAAGCAGGCCCTACCTTGAACTCGGCGATGGTGAGGCCGCGGGCATATCTCTTGAGGGCGCGGAATGAGTTGAGGCTGCTGCTGATGGAGACCGACACCAGCGCGGGGGTCCCGGTCACGCTCATCCCGGCCGCCGCTGCCGTCGCTTCTCCCGGTGCCGCCACGCCTCGGGCCCCTTCACGGGCCGCTCCCTCCGGCCAGCCAATCGGCGCCCCGCCGCTCGCCCCACTGGCCAATCGCCGCCCCGCTCGCCGCGCCTGCCCCGCCTCCGCCCGCGTCCTGCGCGGTTCGGCCTTTTCTTTTCTGCTGCGGAGTTTCTGCCCTCGGCCCCGCCCTCCCCTCGTCCGCCCTCGAAGGCCGGGCGGGGAGGCTCGCCAATAGGAAGCCGCGATGCAACTCGCGGGAGCGGAGGCGGCCAATGAGGAGGCGCGATGGAGAGAGGCGGGCGAGGCCGAAGCCGGGTGGCTGGTGGAGAAAAGGGCAGGGTTTCCCTGGCGGCTGAGCGCGCAGGACCAAAAGCTCTTTTGTGGGGGTGGTGCACGGGGGTCCCGGGGCAGCCTTGCACCGGAGGAGCGAAAGAAGGGCTCATCATTTGGTCCGAGAGAAGGAAAGACCCTGCTTTGACGCTGGCGCGGATTGTCTTCTGCATGCAGGATGGCTGGGGAGGATGGGGCTTGCAGTGCAACGTCTGTCGAGGGTCCCAGCCTGGGGAAGGAAGCCAGAGGGGCTTGACCCATTGCACAGTTGACCCCGGTTCTTTGCAAAAGCGCAGTATGGACCCCGGTTTAGTCCCTGTTGGACAGAGGCGCATCAATCGCACCCATCACCGCATTCCCTCTGCCGTGAAAACCCAAGTTATGCAAGGGGAATAAAAGGACTGCATAAATCTCTCAACCTGAGCAACGTTAAGTCCTAAAGGTTGCTAAGGTTGCAAAATAATTCTGGTAGAAACGATGTTGGGGGACAGGGGTGCCCAACCTTAGCCACTTTTGACTTGTGGACCTCAACTCCCAGAATCCCCCAGCCAGCAGCGCCAAAGACCCTTCCAGCCTTAAGAGTTGATGATTCTATGAAACCTGCCTTTGATAAATAAATAAATAAAATCCATGCAGAGTTTCCACCGCTGCAGGGAAAGCAAACTCCATAGTGGGAGCTGAAAACACCGCAGCCTCTCCTCCCCCAGCCTGACTTCAACTCCCATAATTCCCAGACAACCACTTCTTGACTTAGATCCATTTCTCAGACCTATTGCTCGTTTGGCAGTTCTAAAATGAAGGAAAAAAAGCATTCCTTCAACGTGCGGGTTGAAGTAACCAGTATTTTTTTTAAAAAAAGGCATTACTGCAGATGAATCAGGCAGAACTTTTCAATGCTCGAGATACTTTTAATATCAATAGCAAAGTCGCAGGTACCCCTAAAGATGCCTTCCGTCAGATGACTCGAGTCTGCAAGGGGTCACACAGGAAGGACTGAGGAACAGGGAGGCAGAAGGCGGCTTGGCCATGGGAGACAGCAACTTCTGTGGATTCAGCAATGGGTGGAGAGGACTTCAGATCAGCAGCAGGCAAAGGCCCCCAAGAGAAATGGAGCCTTGCGAACGAGCTGCAGCTAGACTGCTGACCACCTGTTCTACATGCAAAAGCTTTGGTTGGGAGAACTTCACCTGAAAGCCTACAGAGATGCTGTGGATCAGGGTCAACTTGGACCAAGGGTGTGACTCAATGCATTGAGCCACAACCTTGGTCCAAGCTGACCCTGATCCATCAGCATCTCTGTAGGCTTTCAGGTGAAGTTCTACAGCAAGACTCCTAAATGTGAAGGTTTTGGATATCATCTCACCAGCCTGGGTATCTCTGGGTTTTCGGTAACTTTTTCCCAAAGAATTTTGTTGGGGCAGTTTTGATGAAGGCCATTATCTGATCCTGATTCCTGGACTTGCATCTGGGGAGGAAGGAGAGCCCCTTGAAGAGGGAAGAGGAACCCTCATTGTCTCTCCTCTTCCTCCTTCTTGTAGGTTCTCTTTAGGTGGCTGAAAGGGCCCAGCCTCTCACTCAAAATGAAATCCCAAAGAATGATCCCCCAGGACTTGTGATAGGGATGGTTGTCGTAATATTCGGCAGCAATCTTCTTCACCTGCAAGAAAAAGACAATTTGGGCAGGAACAGGAACGAGGAGGTCCCATACTGGTCACAGTGATGGATTCCAAGGAGCTCTGGGAGACCATGGAGGAACTAGAGCTGGTGGCCTTCCAATAAAATACAAGTAGCCTTAACCTACTTATCCCAAATCAACACACTAGGTCAGGGGTCTCCAAACCTGGCAACTTTAAGACTTGTGGACTTTAAGTTCCAGCAAAGCTGGCTGAGGACTTCTGGGAGTTGAGGTCCACAAGTCTTAAAGTTGCCAAGTTTGGAGACCCCTGCTCTAGGTCAACATTAAACCTACTGTGGGAATGCAATTGCTATGGTGGGTCTATTCTGGGTTTTTTTCCATTTCTTTTGTGACCACAGCCACCTTGTAGTGTGTCAGCTCTGCATAGATACCAATTGGGCTTACGAAACTCAAAATTGGCAGAAGAATAAACAAATATGCTACTGGGACACAGAAAGGAGAAGAGAATAACAGAGTTGGAAGGGACCTTGGAGGTCTTCTCGTCCAAATGCCTGCTTGAGGAGGAGACCTATACCAGGGATGTACTTTTTAAGACTTGTGAACTTCGACTCCCAGAATTCCCCAGCCAGTGGGACACCCTTAGTCCATACCATTCCAGCCACCTCGTTCTCTGCCGTCCCCTTCTTCTTTTGCCCTCCATCGTTCCCTGCATTCTTCTCCAGGGAGTCCTTCCTTCTCATCAGGTGGCCAAAAGATTTGAGTTTCCTCTTCAGGATTAACGTTAGGTTCATTAACAGTTCTACTTAAGTGGTGTAATTTGGCATAAACTGTTGTCTATTATTCTGTCATATTCTAAAATCATCTTATTTGTGATATATTGTTTGGTTAATGATTTCAGCTCTGCTTGGTCTATATGTAATCCAAGAAGGAAAAGGACACCCAATGATTTTTTTTAAAGAGTAAAAGGAGCAGCTGCTGCTGCTCCTTGCCCAGCATTATGGGCCTCCCAAGAGCGATGGGTCCTTCTTCAACCCTTCCAACTTCCTCCTCCTTCTTCCACCTTGCCCAACATTATGGGTCTCATTACGGCTTCGGGAGAATCACGACCCTCGCGGCCTCCCGTAGACGAAGCGGCGACGGACACCCTCCCCGAGAGTCGAGAATGCGCCTGCGTGGTTGTCGCAGGCGCGTGCGCAGTGGCGCCGGAGACCGCTCGGCGCGGTTGCCATGGAGTCGGAAGGGGCCTACGAGCCAGGCTTCGTGGGGATCCGCTTCTGCCAGGAATGGTGAGCGGGCGGAGGGTCGGGGAGGGCCCGGACTCACCAGAGCATGGGAGCGGTAGTCCGTCCCGGCTTCTCCGCGAGGCCTTGAACCGCATTTCCCATCCTCCCCTCCCCTTCGCGCTATCCGGGCCTGTTTTTCGAAAGGCCTCACCGCCGTTTCTTGCTCCCTCTCGCCCAGCAACAACATGCTGTACCCGAAGGAGGACAAGGAGAATCGGATCCTGCTCTACGCGGTAAGTGGGGGCGGCCTGCCCTCTGCCAGCAGGCGCGGACTTCATCTCCCAGCATGCTCCGGTCTTTGGGCACCTGCTGGGGGATTCTGGGAGTTGAAGTCCTGACCCCCTCCCCTTAAAAGAGAGGCCCTCGCCAACCGAAGGGGCTGGATGGGTTAGAAGCCATTGGAAGGGCAAGGTCAGCTGGACATCCCGCTTCCCTAAAAACCTGGGATGGGCCTGAAAATTGGGGGGGGGGGGTCTCAGCCTCTCTTGCCCCACTTTGAGACGCTTTGCCTGGACCTGCTTCTTAAAGTTGGCCCCTTTAAGAGTCCCTCCCAGAACTCTCCAGCCTGCATGCTAATTGAGTTGAAGGTGGCTGGACTACAAGTCCCAGAATTCCCCAGCCAGCAGCCTGGGGTCCATGTGCTTCTGCCCTCCTGCTACAGGGCTTGAGAATTTGACTTATTCATTTCCCCATTGAAGCCATTGCTGGGGCTGCCCACCCCATGGAAGCGTTTGGAGCACAAGGAGGCCTCCAAAGCGCCATCAACCATTGGAGCTTGCTTGGCCATCTGGCCGAGACACCTGGGTGGGGCCGGGACATCAGGATCTCACACTTTTTTTAACTCTTTCTCTTCCTTCCTCCTTTTCTCCCTCTCTCTCTCTCTCTGCCAGTGCCGGAACTGTGACTACCAGCAGGAAGCTGACAACAGCTGCATCTACGTCAACAAGATCACGCACGAAGTGGAGTAAGTCCTGGAGGACCACAGAAAAAAATTGCTCGCTGCGGGACAAGTTTGGGGAGGAGCCCCCCCCTCCGTGCCCCTCAGATTGAAGGGGAAGGCTGCAGGGTCACTCCAACTGGCTTTGATCTGGCCTGGGAGACTGGGCATTCCCCAGTTCCCAGGTGCAATCCAAGGTGCTGCGCATTATCCTCAAAACCTTTTTGCCGTTTAAGACCAGGATTGTTTCTGCTCAGTTGTTTGTACCCCTGCTATCTGATCGGGTACAAAGGGTGTGCTGTGGGTACCTTCATCTAGAGAGTGTGGGCTGGCAAGGCCCTGAAGGAGAGCCTTGTCTGTGGTGGCACCCGCCCTTTGGAGCATCGTCCCTAAATTGACCCCATTCTAGCTGGTCTTTGGTAAGGCCTCGAAAAGCTGGCTTTGTGGTTGAGACTGGGACCTTGGTGCTGGTGAGAGCCCATTTCTAGATTATATGGAAGGCAGATTAAATCGTGTTTGGCTGCTATTGTTTTTTATTTTTCTTTTATAGTAGAGGTTATCTTCAACTTAACAACCATTCTTTTAGTGCAGAGGTCTTCAAACAGAATTCTGGGAGTTGAATTCCACAAGTCTTAAAGTTGCCAAGTTTGAAGATCTCTGTTTTAGTGACTATTCAAAGTTGCAACAGCACTGAGAAACATGACTAAGGACCATTTTTCACACTTAACGTGGTCACGTGATCCAAAATCAGACCCTTGGCAACTGGCTCATATTTATGACAGTCGCCGTGTCCCGGGGTCACGTGATCCCCTTTTGCGACCTTCTGACCAGCAATGTCAATGGGGAAGCCAGATTCAGTTAACGACCCGTGTTGCTAACTTAACAGCTGCAGGAATTCACTTAGCCACTGTGGCAAGGAAAGTCTTCAAATGGGGCAAAATTCACTTAACTGTCTGCTTAGCAGTGGAAACTTTGGGCTCAATTGTGGTCATAAATCAAGGACTATCTGTATTTCCTATTATTGGATTGATTTTATTTGTTGTAAACCAAACTGTCCAGTTAAAGAAATAAATCTACTATTTTGCTTTCAGCGAATTAACACAGATCATCGCTGATGTCTCCCAGGATCCTACTCTGCCCAGGACGGAGGATCACCCCTGTCAGAAGTGAGTACTTGTTGCTTTAGTTTAAAAAATCTTTTGAGGCTGGCATGTCGTAGAAAACAGCAGCTTTCTTTAAAACCGTACCAGGCTGGCCGGGGGAATTCTGGGAATTGAAGTCCGCCCTTCTTAAAGTTGCGCTGTTCTAAAGCTCGAAAGCGAGCAGAATTTAGGAGCTTTCTTTAAGATTTTTTCCTGATTTTTATCCTGAACCAGGCCAAGGGGGTGGGACTCTGTCCGTCTCTCTGCTCGAGCCTCAAACAAGAAAGCTTTGCAAGCAGCACAGAAAGGGGCCAAATTTGGAGGGTGAGGAAAAAACTCCGGCAGAAGAAAAAATAGATTTGGAAATTGGCTGGGCTCTGGAGAGGAGAGGCCAGCAGAAATAGGTGGGGATGGACAGTATGTTAGAATGCTGCTGACTGCCCCAGTTCAATCCCCAGCCCTCCCTCCTGGCCAGGTGACCCACAGCAGAGGGAACTTGCAGCCTGCCTAAGCGTGTGTGTGTGCCTGTGTGCAGGCGCAGGTCCGGTGGATAAAGAGGGTGAATTCCACCAGTCGCATGTCTTCTGCGCTCTTTCCCTACCTTGCTTGACGCCTGGCTTTGCCTTCCAGGTGCGGCCACAAAGAAGCTGTCTTTTTCCAGTCTCACAGCGCCAGGGCTGAGGTGAGAAGATGCCTTTTTAATTTAGGGAGGGTTTCACCTTAGGATGACATCGCTTTGAATCGCCATGAGGGATGATGGGCCTTTGCCACCCAAAGATGGCTTGTAGTCATAAACCTGGATGCCTTTGGAGCCCAGCACGGCCTGCTCAGGAGTCTGACCGAGTTTTCAATCGATATTATAGGAGTGAAAAGCACTCAGCCTGGGCTCTGAACAGAGGTGTTTGCTTCCTTGTTTGCATCTCACCTTTATTATCCTTACAAATTGCTCAAGGCAGCACACATATCCCACAAACCTTCCTCCTCCTATTCTCCCCATAACAACAGTCCTGTGAGGTATGTTTGGGCTGAGAGTGGGGGCCTGGCCCAGAGTCACCCAGCTTGCTTTCATGCTTAAGGCAGGACTAGAACTCACCGTGTCCTGGTGATTGGCCCAAAGTAACCCAGGCAACTTTCATGCTGAGACTAGAACTCCCTGTCACCTGGTATCTTAACCACTAGATCAAACTTTGGAAATGCAGATTTTCAGGTTTTGCTACTGGAGGCCCTTCCAGGGGGTTTCAGCCTCAGCCACCCCGTCTGTGACCCTTGTGGGCAAAAGGATGCTACCCCAACTAGTCTAGAGAAGACCAGGTCAGAAAGAGCTGATTTAGGAGCCTGCTGGAGATCTGGAGAAGGCCTTCGCTTCTCTGCTTTCCCATCTCTGCAAATGGCCTCTGGAATCACAAAATCATGGCTGCCTTCCCCCTCCCCGCTTCTTTCTTTCTCAGGATGCCATGCGCCTCTACTACGTCTGCACAGCCCCGCACTGCGGTCATCGTTGGACAGAGTGAGGCCCTCCAAGATGACCACTACCTGCCAGGCCTCTTCCTGTCTCCTGGGCCACCGATGACTTCCCCACTGCGGTTCTCTGCTATTTATCCATTCAGCCTGTCTGAATTGTCCTTTGCTCTAATAAATGATTTATTTTTTATAGAAGACTCCGGCCTCGCACTGGGGGTGGGGCTCAGTTGAGTGATATGTTTTGCAATGTAGGCTCTAGATCAGGGCTCCCCACCCTGTTCCGCACAGTGACATATACAGGTAGTCCTCAACTTACGAGCACAATTGAGCCCCAGGTTTCCCTAGCTAGACAGTTGTGTGAGGTTTGCCCCATTTTACAACCATTTTCTGCCCCAGTTAGGCAAATCTGGCTCCCACATTGACTTCGCTTCTTAGAGGGTCGCCAGTGGGGAATCACGTGACCCCAGGACGCTGCGACCGTCATAAATGTGAGTCAGTTGCCAAGTGTTTTGATCACATGACCACAGGAATGCTGCAACAGTCGTAAGTGTGAAAACAGTTATAAGTCATTTTTTCTCAGCGTCATTGTAATTTTGGTCACTAAATGAATAGTTGTAAGTTGAGAACTACCTATATTAAAAAAAAAAAACCCAAAACACACACCTGCCTGCTTTGGCATCTACCTGAGTAGAAGGTGCAATTGAGGCTGAAAAGCCACTGCTCTGGGCTTGGGGAAGTCGTCCCCCAGGTGGGGCCTGGCGGAGTGGCCCCGGTGCGTGTGCCCATAGTACTCGTCGCTGCTGCCGCAGGTGAAGCCGCACTGCTCACACACAAAGAGCTTTTCCCGGCGTTCCCGGTAGCCGTAAGTCTGGGGGATGCAGTGGATTTTCTTCAGGTGAGACTCCAGGGAGCAGCGCTGGGTGAAGCCTTTGTCGCAGAGGCAGCAGCGATACGGACGGATACCTGCAGGCAGCAACAGGTGGGAGTTTGCAAAGGTCCTCAACTTACGACCATTTGTTTAGCGACCGTTCAAAGTTGGCCCTGAAAAAAAGGCTTGTGACTCGCATTTACGACCTTCCCCAAAAGTCACAACGTCCAAATTTGGATGTTTGGCAACCGGAAGGGGTTTCTGATCATTGTGATTTTCCAACAAGGAAAGTGAATGGGGGAAGCTGGATTCGCTTAATGACCATTTAACTGCCATGATTCGCTTAACAACCACAGCCAAACCACACACACACACCCCGTCATGAAGTTAGGCACAATTGGATAAAGAACTGCCTTGCTTAGCGGGGGGAATTCTGCCCCCAGTTGTGGTCGTGTGACCACCAATAATAAGCCACTTTATTTTTTTAGTGGCCCTGCCACTTGGAACGGTCACTAAATGAGCGGTTGTAAGAGGAGGACTTGGCCATAGCAGACGTCAATCCGTTTCCCTCCCCAGCTGGCCTGCCGGCCCTCACCTGTGTGCGTCCTCAGGTGCCTCTTGAGGTCGAAGGTGTCGTTGAAGCCTTTGCTGCAATAGTGGCACAGGTGCTTCTTGACGGGGCTGTGGCTCTTGCTGTGGCGGTTCAGCATGCGCTGCAGCGGGAAGCATTTGCTGCAGACGGAGCACTGGAAGCCCACCTGCAGGGGGAGCCCCCTGCCCTGCAAAGAGGAGGGAGGGAGGAGTGGCGCATGACCCAGGAAGGGTCCCTGCCCTAAGAGACTAATTTACAGTACAAACCAGGTTGATAAAAAATACAGATCTGGGCAATCAGGATTTGTTTGTGAGAATGGCGGGCTTTGAATGGAGAATCTGTGGCCCTCCAGATATTGGTGGACTAAAGCTCTCTGCTTCCCGCACCATTGGCCAAATTCTTTCCTTCTTCCCACCCTCCCTCTTCTTCCTTCCCTTTTTCACCTCCCTCCCTTTCTTCCTTTTCTCTTTTCCCTTTTTCTCCTTCCTCTTCCTTCTTCCTCCCTTTCTTTTCACCTTTCCTTTTTCTCCTCCCTCCCTCCCTCCCTCCCACCCTCCCTTTCTTTTCCTTTTTCTCTTTTCCCTTTTTCACCTCCCTCCTTTTCTTCCTTTCTTTTCACCTTTCCTTTCCTCTCCTCTCCTGTTACTGTTACCTTCCCTTCCCTTTCCAAATATATATGTCCCCCTCAATCTACCAAAAGAACTCTGGACAAGCCAGGATCAAAAGGCAATTCAATTACCCAAAACAATGTGGGGGGAAAAAAAAGGCAAAGTCAAACAGCCCCCCCCCCCCCAAAAAAATCTCATGGCCATATACCAAACTCTCTTGCTGGGCTACCCCCAAAATGACAGGGCTAAGACCAGGCAGGCAGCTTGTGAAGAGCCCCCCTTGATTTATGGCATTTGCTAAGGTCCCGAATCCAGTTTTGGGCCGGCCTTACCTTGTTCCCCGGGAGATGCTTTCCCACAGCAGATGGTTGCGAATAAAGCGGGTTTTGGACCAGGCGGTGGGGGTCTCCTCCATCCCACTCGCTCCTGCTGCTGAGGCTGAGAATTGTGGGGTAGACGAGGGCCGGGACTGCTCCGGTCTCTAAGACATCGAGGGAGCCAACACAGACACTACGTTTAGTGACTGTTGCAAATACAGGGAGCCCTGAATTTACGACAGTTTGCCTACTGACCGAAGTTACAATGGCGCGGGAAAAAGGGACTTATGACCATTTTTGACACTTACGACCGTTGCAGCATCCCCACGGTCATGCGATGAAAATTCAGGCACTTGGCAACTGACTCATATTTATGACGGAATGCCACGCAATCCCCTTTGGCGACCTTCTGACAAGCCAAGTCAATGGGGGGGGGGGAGCCCGATTCGCTTAAGAGCTGCAGTGATTCACTGAACAACGGGGGCCAGAAAGGTCGTAAAATGGGTCAAAACTCACTTAACAGATGTCTCACTTAGCAGGGGACGTTTTGGGCTCAATTGTGGTCATTAAATCGGGGACTAACCTGTAGAGGACTCCGCCATCTCCAGGAATCTGCTAGAAAAACTCTCTTGCACCGTTTCCTCTCCCCGCTGGCTGTTCTTCCCCAACTGGGCGCCCTCCAGATGTGGGAGTCCCTCATTCCCATAATGCTCATTGCCCAGAAAGACACCATTCATGGAGGTTCACCTACCTGGTACATACAAGTCTCCCCGGAGCCGGTCCGAGAGTTCACCCCAATTCCGGGTTCCTAGCTGTGCCGATTTACGACGTTTTACCAGAAAGGACTTCGGCATAGCTGATTGGATGCCGGGTTTGGGTTTCTCCCAGGATCAACGTTGAACAAGGGGGTGAAGACCAACAATGGAAGGTCCTTAAAGGAGACACTTCATGTCCAGGAAGAAGAAAATACCTTTTATGGTGCTCACCCCCATTCCTAAACCTTCAGGTCCTTCCCTATCAACTTATTTCTTCTTGGAAAAGGATAACGGAATATCAGAGTTGGAAGGGACCTTGGAGGTCTTCTAGTCCAACCCCCACAGTTGGCAAATCTATAATTCGAACTTACTTCCCAATAAAAGTCTATAATTTCAGACAATTTGAAGAGCCAGCATCATCAATAAACCATAAACAAAAAATGCAAACAGTTGATTTTTTCTTTCCAAACCACAGACCCCAATTCCTGCCTCTAACCCCCGCCCCAGCTCCCAACAAGAATAGGAAGGACTCCAGAAGTGACCGCGTCAACTGTCTGTCATCCAGCAAAGTCCAAAATCTCAACACAATTCCTGAGTAGGAATGGTTCTTTGGGTGGGCTATTTAAAAGAGCAACTCTTGATATCCTGACAATTTGCATCTCAATTGGGTGTGTGTGTGTGTGTGTTTGAGGACATCCCGAGGCATCTCTTTTGCATATTGGGTGCTTCTAATTACAGACTTACAACTGCTTTCATTCAATCTATGCAAATCTTGCAATTTAACTCTGGAGAGCAGAGTTAAGGTCAGTTATCCATCCCTCTGGCTGCCACCAGGACGGGAAAGTCATCTTATCTTCAAAAGCAGCGACAAAAATCAGAACATGAAAAGAACAGCTAAGCCTTCGGCCACCAACAACACAACAATCCTACGAGGTAGGGTAGGCTGGGACAAGGAAAAGCCTCAAACACAGAACATTTGATAATATAGCCAAAAAAAAAAAAAAAAAAGTGACAAGCACAGAAATATAATTCAGTGTCCCAGAGGCCCAACCTTTGCATTTCCAGCCTTTGTCAATCTTTGCAACTTTAAGATGTGTGGACTTTACTCCCAGAATTCCCCAGCCAAGGATGCACGAGGGACCCCGTTCCTCAAGGGTCATCTAGCTGAGCCTAGCCACACACTCTCTCTCTCCTACAGGGCTGGGAATAAAATTCAGTTTAGGCCAAACCATCGGGGGAAAACAAAGCCAAATTTTGCTTGCAAATCAAATTGGGATCCCTAGACTAGATCAGTCTATATTAATCCAGTGAGTGTCTGGGTTGTTGAGTCGTTATTTGGGGAGCCTTGTGCCCCTGAGATTTTTCTTCCTGCTGCTTTGCACTTGAAAGAAAACAGGTCTCTCTCTTCAAACAGCATCAGATTTCCATGTCTCACTCAGTGCTCAGATTTGAATAAACCTGTTTCCATGGTCAGGTTTCGGAGCAGTGTGATTTTAATGGGCGCATCCTTTTTTTTTTTGATTAACAAACCATCCTGGGAAACGGCTCACCTGCGGCTTGGGCAACCGTTTTGTGGACAGAGCTTTGGAAAACATTTACCTGCAAGCCGGATCGAAAATAGGTGAAGGGCAGGTCGTCCTTGACTTACCAGTTTGTTTAGTGACCATTCAAAAATGGCCCTGAAAAAATGACCATTTTTCAGTCATGACCATTGCAGCATTCCTGTGGTCACACGATCAAAATTCAGAAGCTTCATATTTATGACAGTTGCAGTGTCCCTGGATCATGTGACCCCTTTACGACCTTCTGACAAGCAGTCAATGGGGAAGTCAGATTCACTTAACAGTTGTGTTACTAACTTAACGATTACAATGATTCACTTAACAACAGTGGCTAGAAAGGTTGTAAAATGGGGTAAAACTTACTTAACAAATGCCTCTGAAATGCAACTGAAATTTTGGGCTCAATTGTGGTGGTAAATTGAGGAGTACTGTACTGTATTAAATCCAGCCCCCTGCTGCCCATGGAACCAAGTGGCTACAGGAATGCAATCCTGCCTCGTCCTTAGCTCTATTGCAGCATTTCTCAAACCTTGCAAGTTGGAAATGTGTGGACGTCAACTCCCAGAATTCCATAGTCAGAAGTCCAAAGAACTTCAGCAGGTATGGAGCTGAAATCCTTCAGTGGGCAGTTTTCAGCCAAATCCAAGCAGGGTTTTCAGCCCGAGATTCACTTATGCGTGGCCTGTGGTGGGCTTTTTGGGGTCTCCTCCAACTCTGACACCCCCATGCTCCTATAGCACTAATAGTACTTAGACTTATATACCACTTCAGTGCTTTACAGCCCCCTCCAAGCGGTTTAGAGTCAGCCTCTTTCCCCCAACAATCTGGGTCCCCATTTTACCCACCTCAGAAGGATGGAAGGCTGAGTCAACCTTGAGTCTGGTGGGATTTGAACTGCCAAACTGTAGCTAGTAGTCAGCTGAAGTAGCCTGCAGTACTGCACTCTACCACTGCGCCACCACAGCTCATGGTCTATAGCAGTGGTTCTCAACCTGTGGGTCGCGATCCCTTTGGGGGTCGAATGACCCTTTCACAGGGGTCACCTAAGACCATTGGAAAACACATATTTTCAATGGTTTTAGGAATAATTTTATGGTTGGGGGTCACCACCACACGAGGAACTGTATTAAAGGGTTGCGGCATTAGGAAGGTTGAGAACCACTAGTCTATAGCCTCTCTATTCAGAGGATGAAAATCCCACTTGGAATTGGGCTCCCCTTTGTTAAAAACCCAGCAGGCACAGAGCTGAAATCCTTTGGAAGGCAACTCTTTCGGCTCCCCGAGAGATGAGAAGGAATGCTCTTGGCAGATGGCAATAGCTTGCAACCTTCCCTGCTGGTTTCCCCAGTGACATTCTGGGGAAACTGGCAGAGAAGATTGCAAATGGAAATCACAAATGCGAGGCACTTGGTAATAGGTTGTAAGTGCGAACAAGTTGCCAAGCACTGAAATCACAATTTTGTGTGTGTGTGCAGTGTGTTTTGCGACAGCCGAAAGTGCTTTACAAGCCATCAGGGACCCTTTCAGAGGCCATAGTTAATTCAAACCATTGTTAAAGCTAATGAACATAAGTTCAAGACTATCTGTAAAGAGAAAATGAGAAGACGCCAAGTCTTTCGGATGATTGCCCAGCTCCATGGAAAATAAACAAATGTGATATGCAAGAGATTAACTAGAAGGAAAGATCAGAAAAAATTCTGGTTTGGTGCAGTAGGTTGAGAAATATAAAAACTTGCTTTTCGACGCCTTTTAAAATTGATGCCACAATCATTTTGTCAATTTTTACGGGGCAAGGAAACTTGGTTGAAACAGGAAAACACAGCTGCCTCTTGGAGGCTCATGCATGACAAATTCAGTCTGTCCAATCCAAAAATACTTTATTTTATTTAAAACTTTTTTTTTTTTTTTTTTGGTAAAGTGCTCTTGTCGGACGGTCTCAGCTCCTCAGGAGTCACACCAAAACGGACATCCGTGCGCGACAAATGTGCGGAAGGGCAGGAACGGGGCCCTTCAAGGCAGGCTGGTTTTCCAGGCCTCCTCCAGCTTCTTCTGAACCATATTCAGGAGAGAGTCAGAGTAATGCTTCAGGAGTGCGTGGGCCTCGCCCTCCTGAAGGCAGATCGGCCAGAAGGACGAGGGGTTGGTGGCGGCCTTATCCTTGCTCTCTCTGGTCACCAGCTCGCTCTTCATCCAGCAGAAGGTGCTAGAAAGCCTGTGCTGGACGTGGGTGAGCTCCTCCTCGGTCCCACCAGTGCAAGAAAACACCTGAAACATTGGAACGGTTTCTGGCATGGCCAACTGCCTATCCCCGGGAGAAACAAGGACTTCTTGGCCTCTCTTCCCATGGCATCGTTAAAAAAAAAGAAAACCCTAAAGTAACTGGGGTGGGGGATAGGAGGAGGGTGTGGTCAAGATGGCCATGAGGTTAAAAGCTCTATTTTTTTCAACATGTGCTGCCATGTTTAATTGTTTGATCACACCTCATGGACAGAGATGATAAAAGTAGTATCTTAGAATATAATACAGAGGTGTCCAACCTTGGTCCCTTTAAGACCTGTAGACTTCAACTCCCAGAATTCCCCAGCCCACACAGCTTAAAGGGACCAAGGTTGGACCCCTTTGATGTAGCACAAAGCATATTAGAAATCTGGCACACCCATCCAAGGAAGACCCCTTCTTTTCTTTCTTTCTTTCTTTCTTTCTTTCTTTCTTTCTTTCTTTCTTTCTTTCTTTCTCTTCCTTCCTTCCTTCTCTTTCTTTCTCTTTTCTTTCTTTCTCTTTCTTTCTGTCTGTTAAATGCAGTCACCCCCTTACCTTATCATACAGTTGCAAAGTCTCTTGAAATTTGAGGTGTAGGGTCTGCAAGCTCCCCTCAAAATTTCTGAGGAGATCCTGAATTTCTGAGAATGAGAACAGAGGGGGAAAATAATAACAAAAAAACAACAACATGTCCCTGTTTGGAGATTTACCAAGGCCAAGAAAAAGACAAAAATCCAGCCGACTGGAATACCCCTGACTGCATTCTTTTCAAGGGACAGATAGAGCTCCAACTGACCGTATCAGCTGGCTGTTCCTTTGCAGGGCATCTACGAGGGAAATGTTCACGCCCATTTTATCCCAAGAAAAGAAAAGAAGGGTTGCTCCAACTACCTATCTGTTTGTTTGGTCAACATTCTTACCTGAAACACAGGATGTTTTGGCATCGAGGCTTCCTTTCAGCTCAGGCTGTATTTCTGGGGGAGGTTTCTAAAAATCAGGTATGTCACAGAGGTTAGATAGCAACTGAGCAGATTCTAGGCCAGCAGCTTCATTTTCCTATCAAGTCAGAAGTGTTGTGATTGCTTTGATCAAGGCAAAAGAAACACAAATACCCTTGTTTCTACCGGGAAACCACTTCTGGACTTTGTGCTTGAGGTAAAAAAAAAAAAAATGAAACTTTGATTTTGGGCTTTACTGATTAGATAGATATGGTGTTACCAAAATGGCTAGTTTAAACTACTAGGTAAAATTAAAAAGTTATGGTGGTTTGATGTTACTACCCTACTCTGCTGCACAAAAAGGAGTCGGATGCCTTTTCTTTCTTTTCCCCCCTCCCTATTTCTCCTTCTTTTTGCTTTTGCATTTATTTTGGATGTTATATCATAAATTAATAAAATTGTTATATTTTTTTAAAAAAGGAGTGTTGGATGGGGCTCCTTATTCCATTGCTGACTTTACGACTTCAAGAAGTCTGGAAACAGGCTTTCAAGCCCCTTCTTGGTCATAAATCACGCACCAGCTTTTCTGTAGGAAGCTGGGAGATAAGAGATAACTTCAGAGTGTTCACCAAATCCCTCCCATTAATATTCGGGGAAATCGTAATTGTTAAAATGTTCTCAAATCATGTACATTTTATGAAGGAGTCCCTTTCATCCCAGATATGGGAATCAGAATGCAAGGCATCTACAGACAGTCCTTGATTTACAACCACAATTGAGCCCAAAATTTCAGCTCAATGGCTATGTGATGACTCGGGGCGTGGCACAAAGGCAACACAGCCAGAGAACCCGTAGGTATGCCTTTACTGGCACCAACTCGGCCTGGAGAAAAGCTCTCCCACAAACCTGAAGATGATCCAGTCCAAACACTGTAAACAGAATGACTGCAATCAATCACTCCAGCAGGGCAAGATAAGGAGTTCCAGACGGGAAGAATAATCCCAGCAAGACAAGATAGGCACACAGTAGCACAGCAGTAATCCATAGGATTCCCTCCTCCAGTCAGGAGGGAATGCCAGGAATGCAGGCTACAACTCTCAGCACCAGATTAATTCAGTGTTTGTTCCCAACAAACGCCCCTCACAACTGCCCCTCCTTTAAACTCCATCCCAGGTGTGCCTTGTGAAGGGAACACGGGCCCTTTCCTTCCTCGTAAGCCACGCAACTCACGTTGCTCTCTTCTGCGTTCTTCCCTGCGTGTTCTAGGATGAGGAGGAGATGGGCCTTGGTCTTCATCTGAGCCCCCTCTCCCTTGTTCTACCTCTCCCCTGCTCTGCCCAGCCTGATTTTGCCCTTCCCCAGTTTCCTCCTCAGCCAACAGAGCCATTCTCCCACTCTGTCAGCTGTTTTGTCTTCCATCTCAGAGTCAGAGTCGGAAGGGGGCATGACAGGCTGAATGAGACAGTTGTTCAGTGAGCTTTGCCCCATTTTATGACAATTGAGCCCAATATTTATGTTGCTGACACGTTCGTTAAGTGAGTTTTCTCTCATTCTAAATTAAAAAAAATAAAAACTCTTAGATCTCAGGCAGAGCTAGAATTTTTCCAGCACTATTAATAGATTTAATTTGAAATTTGAGGAATTAATCTAGGGAATGCCAGTAATGTCATGCTCCATTGTCCCAAAGGTGGTTTTTCAAGAGGCAACTGGACTTTTGGTTTTTCTTTGAAGACGTTTCGCTTCTCAACCAAGGAGCTTCTTCAGTTCTTCAGCTTCTTGGATGAGAAGCGAAACATCTTCAAGGAAAAACCAAGTCCGGTTGCCTTGAAAAACCACCTTTGGGACAACCGTGACCTGAATGACTGAGAATCTCCGCAGATGTCATCTTCCACCCATCTAATTGCTGCGCAGTGATTTTGTGGGTGGCTGTTAAAATATTTGCACCACACAAACTTGCCTTGAATTTTGCGAAATCGCTGAGTGGTGAGCACTCCTCTGAGAGGTGTTCAGCAGTGGCCACCTGCGCCAGCGGACAGACTCTGGGGAAAGATGCAGCCGCAAATCTGTGTGGAGGAAAACCATCTCAGAGCAGGTTTCCAGGCGAAGCTTCCCCACAAACAGAGCGGCAACGTGAACAGGAGCAGCCAACCTGCAATTCTTCTGAGCTTGCGAGAGAAACCTGGCGGAGAAGCTCAGGCGAGGATTCAGAAGTGGGCTTCCCCCGTCCTCACTGTCTTCAAAAGGCTGCCGATCTCTTATACAGCCATCAATTTTTTCTGTACACAAAGAGGGAGGCAGAGAATTTGTCCCAGTGCCAATAGAAGACAATATTGGTAGCTCAGGGTTGATATGAGGGGTTCTTGGTGCTCTCTGAGCTTGTTAGTTTTCTTGCAAACGTTTCATGACCCAACTAGGGAACATCATCAGTGCTAGAAGGGAGTGGGTTGGTGGAGAGGAGGAAGAGGGCAAGGAGGAGGAGGAGGAGGAGAACAACTATGGGGTCATTGGTGCTCACTGAGCTTGATGGTTTTTGTACAGATGTTTCATATTCCAATTAGGGAACATCATCAGTGCTAGAAAAGACAGGATTTATGGAGAGAAGGAAGAAGGTTCCTTGGTGCTCTCTGACCTTGCTTCTTTTTCTGCAGATGTTTCATTACCCTACTAGGCAACATCAGTGCAAATAGGGAGTGTGGTTTGCTGATGAGGTTAGCCAGTTGGGTAATGAAATAGGAGCATTTTGTACCTGCAGGACTGTCTCCTCCACAAGCAAACTGGCTGTTTAGCATAGGTGAGCTGAAAAGAAGATGCCCCCAGGCCTGGCATGAAATTGAGGAGAGGGCTGCCCCGGCTTGCCTCCTGAGGCTTGGGTTGGCTCCTCTGACTCTGGAAAGGGGCCAAAGGGATGGTATGTAGGAGCTGTCAGCTCACAGGTCCTGCTTCCCATGGTGATGGTGTGGGCTGCTTGCCGTGCTTGTTGGCCTAGGAATTATATGCCATTGTGGCACTTTGGCAAGGATGGCACCTGCAGCTGATATACAGGTAAATCCTGGCAGGTGGCCTTGAAGCGGCTCCAGACTCCATGGGCCAGCTGGATTCTTCACCCCTTCACCCCACAATTCCATGCTTAAAATGCCATTCTGTGGGAGACGAGACCAAGCACGGGTTCAAATGCATCAACCGTTTGGAGTCCCTGTGCCCCAGTAAAAGACTTTACGTCCAGCCCCCACCCCCCTTTAGAACCTTTAAATTCTTCTCTGCTACCAATCACCAGCCTTGACCCTCAGTAGGAAATATTCCTGTGCACAGGTAGCATGAAATGAAGTTGTGGTGCTTTGGAACTCTATCCCAGCTCCACGTTACCTTCAAGGGAGTCACCAGCCAGAGTTTCAAAGTGAGTCTTGAGGTATCTTTCCTGCTCCGGCGTCTGGGGCAGTGACCTGTTCGGGCAGAAGTTCTCCCCCAGGTTGGCCACCTTGGCCTCGGCCTCTGCAGAGCAGAAAACAAAGGGGAGGCTCAGCTGCTGGGAGGGTGGGGGAGGGTTTCTAGCCCCCCGTTTCAAGCACTCTTCCTTAATACAGGTAGTCCTCGAGTTACGACCACAATTGTGACCAACATTTCTGTAGCTAAATGAGACATTTGTTAAGTGAGTTTTTACTTTTCTTCCCACAGTTGTTAAGCGAGTCATACTTACGATTATTAAGTGAATCTGGCTTCCCTACTGACTTTGCTTGTCAGAAGGTCACAAAACGGGATCACGTGACTCCTGGACACTGCAACCGTCATAAACATGAGCCAAGTTGCCAAGTGTCTGAATTTTGATCACGTGACCCCAGGGATGCTGCAACGGTTGTAAATGTGAAAAACGGTCATAAGTCACTTTTTTCAGTGTAGTCGTAATTTCGAACGGTCACTAAATGAAATGTTGTAAATCAAGGACTATGTGTATCCCTCCTGCCAGCCGCCTTCCTCCTCCTCCATCGAGATAGACTGCTAAATGTCCCCTTTCTCTTCTTCCTCCCCCTTTTGGTGACAGATGGCAACTCAGCCCACAAGTTCTCTTCTTCTTTCTCCCATTTGTTTCCGAGCGGAGTGGACAAGACCGAGAGGCCTGGTGTTAATCCAGTGGTGAAATTCAACAATCTTCCCTACCGGTTCTGTGGGCGTGGCTTGGTGGTCATGTGACCGAGGAAACCAACTATCACACAAAAGCTACACAACTGACTCACACACAATGCAAAAAAAAGCTGGACTTCACACAAAATGGCCCCTGCAACAAGCAGGAACCTCACAGTCAGAGAGAGCTCAAAAACAAATTATCACACTTTACACAAAAATACCGGTTCGGGCAATAGGTAGTAAAAAAATGCTTTAAAAAGTTAAAAAAAAAGTTCCGACCATTGCACGGGACAGCTGATTGTTGGAATTTTTTTCCCCTTCTTTTTTAAAGCATTTTTTTACTCCCTATTTGCCTGAACCGGTAGTAAAAAAATGCTTTTAAAAGTTTTTAAAATGTTCAGATGATCAGCTGTGCCCCGCGATCTAGGAACTTTTTTTTTTTTTTACTTTTTAAAGCATTTTCATTACTGGTTCAGGTGAACCACTTCGAACCGATAGCATTTCACCCCTGGGTTAATCCATCATTGGCACAGAAAAGACGATTCCTTTTCTACAGCCGGCTTTCAGATCACCTTCCTCAACCTGGCATCCTCCAGAAAGGTTTGGCCAGCTCCTAGAATTCTTAGCAACGTCTAAGGCAGTGTTTCTCAACCTTGGTAGCTTGAAGATGGGTGGACTTCAACTCCCAGAATCCCCCAGCCAGCAACGCTGGCTGGGGGATTCTGGGAGTTGAAGTCCACCCATCTTCAAGCTTCCAAGGTTGAGAAACACTGGTCTAAGGGAATTGTGGGAGTTGAAGTTCACACCTGGAAGGCACCAGATAGCTCTTTGGAGCTGGGTTGGACGTTACAGGAGTTCTAGAACCAGCGGCCGGCCGTGCCATGAAAAGAACCCAACCGATGCAATATAAGCTGGAGAAGAATCCGTGAGGTCCTTCCAGGAGATCTTACCTTCGTGCTGGTGCCCAGAAACAGGTAGATCAGCATCCAAGGGAGCCCCAGAGCAGATTATCTCAGGCACCTTGTCTTTGGGACTCGAAGCTTCCTCCTCAAACAGAGGCTGATGGATTGATCTTTAAAGAAAAAAAGTAAAATAATAAGGAATGTGATTGCTGGTGTTTCTCAACAGTGGATCTACCCATCCAGGTGTCCTGCAGAACCTGAGAAGTGAGACTGAACAGGTGAGGACAACGCAGACCCTCTGCTCCGGAGTCTGTGGTCCTCTCAAGCTCCAGAACACAACAGGCCAAAGCAGGGGTCTCCAACCTTCTGGGAGTTGAAGTCCTCCAGGCTTAAAGTTGCCAAGGTTGGAGACCAGCGGTGAAATCCTACCGGTTCGCACTGGTTCGGGTGAATCGGTAGTGATAAAAACTACCTTTAGTAAAAGAACACCTACCAATTCCTCCGAACCGGTATTTCTGACGATCAAAGCAGGGAATTCTGCTTTCTAGTGAATCTAAATCGCGTGGCACAGCTGTTCCTGCCCCCGCTGTTCTACTTAACTTCCGAAAGCTTCCTTTCTCCACACCCTTGGTGTGCGCTGTGCATGCGCGGCCAGCGAATCAGTAGCAAACCAGTTCCGATTTCACCACTGTTGGAGACCCCTGGGCCAAAGGACCAAGCCTCCTCCGCAGCCTCGTCGCTTGAGTCTGGGACGGCCTGCTGAGTGGGATTTCTTTGCGAGAACGTCTGCTTAGAGAGTCTGCAGAAAACGAACCTGTCCCCGAAGGAAGAGCTGCTGTCTGCTTGGGAGACGTGGCGGGTGGTCCCGCTGCCCTCCAGCTCCTGAGCGGTGTCCTCGTCAGAAGACAGAATTGGCTGCTTGAAGTCTTCGGTGATGTTACCGGGAGAATTCTCAGTCTGTGTGTGGCGAAGCGAAAACATTCTCTTCCTTTCCTTTAATTAACTCCTTCTCAGGACTAGCCCTTCGTGATTAAGAGGGCGCGGGGATAAATACGGTCCAATGACTGTCTAATAATTCAAAGGGCTGAATAGGAGTTGAATTTTATAGAATAAAATCGGGGTTTTTTTTTTAATGTGTGCGAAAAACAAATGCTCCTTCCGTGTTCTGAACCACATTCCAGTATTTGAGGGGCTGCCCCAAAGAACTGGGGGTCAACCTATTCTCCAAAGCACCAGAAGGCAGAACAAGAAGCAACGGATGGAAACTCATCAAGGAGAAAATCAGCCTAGAATGAAGGAGAAACTTGCTGGCAGTGAGGACAATTAACCAGTGGAACAACATGCCACCAGAAATAGTGAGCGCTCCATCGCTGGAGGTTTTTAAGAAGAGACTGGACAACCACCAGTCTGAAATGGTACAGGGTCTCCTGCTTGAGCAAGGGGCTGGACTAGAGGACCTCCAAGGTCCCTTCCAGCTCTATTCTGATTCTGATTCTGAATAAAATGGATCGCCTGCTTCCTCAGACAAGGGGAGGGGATTTACTCAGCCAAGCAGACCACAGGCCCCCCTCCCACTCTCTCCTGCCGAGAAGCACCTCCAAAACCAGCTGGTCCATGTCCACCTCGGTGTAGCTCAAGTCGGCCTCCAGGAAGGTTTTGATGGGTTGCATGTCAGCTCGCTCAGCCCAGCGGCCCTGGGGCTGGTAGCTCACCCTGGCGGGAAAGGCGCTGCTCTCCAAATGGTCGGCTTCACCCAGCTGAGAAGGAAACAGAGGGAGATGCCCAGAGAAGGGGTCAGGAGACTGGCTGACCCTGCCCACCCCACCCCCACCAGCCAGCTGGAAAAACCCCAGCAAAAATCTGCATGGGTGGAGGGCAAGGGCCCTCCGGATGGGCGAGACCTCCGTGCCTGCCAGTCCCAACACTTGAAGGGCAGGTGGGGGAAGGCCAGCTGAAGCCATGAAAGAATGGCTGGCATGGGGTGGGCCCAGCGGAGCCAAGCAGCACATCGCTCGTTATTACAGGGAGTCCTCGACTTACAACCGTTCATTTAGTGACCGTCTGAAGTTACAATAGCACTGGAAAAAACGACCACAGATTGTTGTCACAGTTATAAGCATCACAGCATGCCCAATGATCACGTGATCAAAATTTGGGCCATGATTTGCTTAGCAACCATGGCAAAAAAATGGGTACGATTCAATTACCGACTGCTTTGCTTAGGACTGGAAATTCTGGTCCCAATTGTGGATGTAAGTCGAGGACTACCTATACTAGTAGCTGTGCTCTCTTCCATCTCCAGAAATCTAGGTCTCCCTGCCCTCTATGGGACAAACTCGACCATCTCCTGCAACCTACCAGTCTCTTTGCCCACATGGGCATTTTGCCATTGGTCAGGATACAAACAGGAGCTGGGAAGCAGCATGAAAAGAAGAGAAAAACCACATTAGGACAGACGGATGCACAGTGAAGGTATACAGCCTGTACAGGGAATCCCCCTGTATATATCTCATAATCTAAAAATAAGTGTGAAAGTTTATGCAACACGTCTAAGAAGCTGTGCTCCATAATAACAAGGAGAAGGGGGTTGAATTCCCCCCCCCCCCCAAAAAAGAGAAAGTTATTAAAAGAAATAACAGAATATCAGAGTTGGGAGGGATCTCGGAGGTCTTCCAGTCCAACCCCACCCCACCCCACCCCCTGCTCATACAGGAGACCCTATGCCATTCCAGACAAGCGATTGTCCAATCTCTACTAAAATGGACTGTCAGTGTTCCTCTTGCGTCTGAGTATATAGGCAGTTCCGAGTAAGGTGGCTTTTTTGGAGACTAATAAGTTCTAATAATAATAAATGATTATGGTTCGTCACAGTCAGCCAAATGTTCAGGCTGGGTTTGGCATTTATGTCTACCTATCGAGTCTTTTCCAAGGACCTGGAATATGTGGATGGTGGATGGTGTTACAGGTTGTTGTTGTTGTTGTTGTTGCTATTATTATTATTAAATTTACTTCCTGCCCATCTCTCTGGGCAGCTCACAGGATAATAAAACATGAACAAGCATTAAAATCATCAGATACAAAATGACAAAAGCAGAGAAAATTGTCGCTAACTGAGATAACGCTGGGTGTGTCTTGCCCCAAGACGTACCTGGGTCAGAGTCATCTTTAACTGGCGTCTGCAGAGCTAATTCTCCCTCTTCTTCCTCTTCCTCTTCCTCCTCCTCCTCCTCCAGGTCTGAATCAACCATGTCCCGGCGGGAGACCCTTTCAAACATTTCCACCCTGGAAAGGAAGTATCCCTTTCTTTAGACTGCCAGGGCAGAGCTGCCCTTCTCATGGACTCGAGGGGCAAGGCTGGTCCATACCTGACCCGGGGAGGCCACACAGAGTCCCCGACCTCCTGCTGCTCCTGAATCTGTTCTAGTTCCCTCAAGTGCTGCTTCATGCAAGCAGTAATTGCAGGGCTCAGGCGCCACACAAAGATGCAACTGGAGAAGAGCACAGATGTTGTTAAAAATAGGGAGACCTTCCGCTGTGGGGCACCCGTGCTGGTCTTTCCAGCCTGGATCTGAAGCGGCCCTACGGCACAGGCAGCCTCATCGAGGTGGTTGTCCCTCAAAACTGGCCACCACACCCCAATGCGTGTTCAGTTCCCCCACTGTCCTTTCTGGGTGAGCTTGGAATCTCACAAGTCTTGAAGCCGTACGTGCACCTGGGAGAGACCAAACTGCCCACCTGTCTCCCGAGACGGTGATCAGATGTTTGCAGTCAAAGGTAAATTTCATCCCCGTGATGACTTCTGCAATGCGGAAGAAGTGAATTATTGTGCTGTTCCCCTTGATTAATTTAAAGGAAGGTCTTCTGGGTATCATCTGTGTCACTCCTGTTCACAGGATGGACCTCTGAGCTGATCTTCCTCAGCTTCCACGAGGGCCAGGAATTATGAGAGAACATCCCTCTACATATGAGGAGAAGATGAAGGAGGGACTATGAAATGCTTCCCCACAATTTCACAGTGGCCTTGTCCCGACACAGGAATGTTTTGGGAATGTGCCCCTTGCAATTGGCATGCAAGTTTATAACACACTTAAGAGGAAGCAAGCAAAGGGAGAAATCAGAGAAATTCAGAATAGGAAGACTGAGAAACAAACCTGAGTGTCCAAACATTTTGGCCACACATTCTCCAGAGCGGAAGTCAATGATGGAAATGCTTTTATCTGAGCAACTAGTGGCCAGGAATGTTCCAGAAGGATCAAACTGGACCTACAGAGGGATCAGAAACTAGACATTAAGCGGTCTCTTCTCTGCAGATTGCGCTCTCTCTCTCTCCCTCCCTCCCTCCCTCTTTATCTATCTACCTATCTATCTAAAAATTGCCCATCTCCCTCACAGAGGGACTCTGGATGATGTACAAATAAAATTACTGGCCGAGGGACAGTTAGCCAAATTTTTTATCTTTCCTGAGCCTCTTTGAGGCATTAAATTCTCATCTGGAAAAAAAATCCCTTACTGCAAGCAATGACCAGTCCCCAAATTTTCCTTGGGAAAAAGACATTTTTCTGTGCCTCTCCTTCACCTTGAGCAGGGATCCATCGTCACTGTGGGCCCCTTTGTAGCAGCCCTTCTGCTTCCCGCTGACCGTGTTGTAGATCCTGGAAGGTGAGAATTAAGATGGCCTCAGAACCTGAAGAATCTGATTGGCTCAAGGCAAGAGGTCTTATGGGCAGGAGAGGGCCATTCAGAAGATGCCATTCCTCTTGGGAGGCTCTGGTCTCCACTGGACCCCTGGTTCCTTCCTCCCCTAAGACTAAACTCCAATCCCAGCCTCCCTTATTTTCTCCACTCGGGAATTAAAACCCTGAGGATGACCTCAAATGCTGCAATTCCAGAGAGCATCTCACCTGACATTTCTGTCCTGGCAGGCCACAGCGACGTACTTCTGAGTTATATCCACATCCATGTCATACAGAGCAGTCTTCTCAGCAACGTGGTGAGACCGGATAAAATTAATTCCACCTCCGACCTGGAATGAGGAAGCAGACCCTCTAAACTGGGGTAGGAATTTTCATCCAGCCATTTTAAGATTATGGGTAACAATCTCCCCAAAACCGGGAACCCTCCAAACAGGGCTGGATCTCAACTGGAAAAGCAACTGACTTATAGAATAAGCCCACCAAGGATATAGGCAGAGTGAATCTATACACTGTGACTACAGGGAAGGGAAAGGTCATTTTAATACAAAACGGAGAAAATCAGCAATATTCTGCTAATTATTACCAGAAATTCTGAACAAAGAGCAGCTTTAGGAATACAAATGCAGCCTAGTCTGATTTTGTAATGCCTCATCCAGATTTCTGGGAGAAGAGAGAGACGCCCTCACAGCAATTTGGGATCAATGCAGACTATATCCTATGGAAGTCCTGCCTGACCATCAGCTGTTTGGATAAATTTGCGCAGGAAAGTTTTCTTAAATAACCTCCTTAAATCAGCCTAAAGTAAACGGCCAACACAACCCCCATAGGCCACCAAATTGGGACTCAACAGCTCACGTTTAATTAAATATATTCAATTTCTACGCAGCAACTCCAGCCGACTCGATTCTAGTCTTTATATCTATTTCTATTCTGCCCAAACAGCCCTCCAGCTAAGAACTGTAATTGCATGTTTTTATAATATAATGATAAATAATTCTAAGAACCTTTTGCGTGCTGCGAAAATAGATGCTTTTGTCAGCTCCACAGCTAATCATCTGAATGCACTTATTTCCTATTGCGGGGGAGGGAAATAGATGGAGAAAAGAAAGTCAGACAGATCAGCCTTCTCATGTTCATGTAATTTATCTTTTATAATAACTTTAGATTTATGCATTTAATAATTTTTTTAGATTTATGCTTCATCCCTAAAATAAAGCCCAGTTTTTCCTTCCTGCAGGAAGACTGGGCTTCATGTTCCTGCAATCCCTAAACCCACATAGTTTGAGAAAGATGATCAGGAGGATTTAAGAAACAGATTTTCACAGGACGCTGTACCAAGTGGTCTTAAGCAGCGGCTTCTGGGAAGGTTATTTGAGCTGACTCACCACTGAATTTGACCGCTGTGATAGCCGAGGAATGGTCGTCCAAGGTCTGCTCTAGTTTGTAATCACTTCCCACATTCAGTACGTGAATTAGCCGATCTCGACTCGCTGAGGCCAAGAGCGCAAGGCCTACGGACAGAGGGGGAAAAACCTTTAGTTGCATCTCTTTCAAAGGGAGTCAAAGCTGCTCCCGAAAATCCCAAGAATTGCCATGATAGAATTGTTCAGATACCTTGGCCAGCATGTGTGTATGTGTGTGTGTGTGATGAGTGGGTCTGTACACACAACGCAACACAACACAACACAACACAACACATGAGTGTCGAATCTTTCAGCTTGCCTGGGTCACACTGAGTGAGGAGGCCACATACAAAATACAGGTGGGCAACAGTTCATTTAGTGACTGTTGGGAGTTGCAATGGCACTGAAAAAAGTTACCGTTTTTCACACATACGACCATTGCAGCATCCCCATGGTCACTAAATTCAGACACTTGTCAACCGACTCATATTTACAACGGTTGCAGTGATGCAATGTGATCCCCTTTTGCGACCTTCTGACAAGCAAAGTCAATGGGTAGGCCAGATTCGCTTAATAACTGTGTTACTAATTTAAAACTGCGGGGATTCACTTAACAACCATGGCAAGGAAGGCCGTAAAATGGGGCAAAACTCTCTTAAGAAATGTTTTGGGCTCAATTGTGGTCATGAATCAAGGACTACCTGTACATAATATAATGTATATAAATCACATAATAATGTTCAAAGTTTACGACCTACTGGGGCCGCATTACTAGCTGTTCAGGGCTGCCTGCAGCCTGAGGGTCGCAGGTTGGATACGCGTGACATAAAAAATATAAAATTTCATCTGCACAAATTTCCAGATTTAAAAAGCAACCTGTTTCTGGCTTGGAATATTCTAAGCAGAGGACTTCCGAATCATGGGCGTCAAATTTCATCACTTCTGACATGAATTTTAGCTCATGTATCCTGCAAGACAAAAAGACGACGTTTTAAAATGGTTTAAAAGTGAACTTTACTTCTCCGAGAGCACGGGGTACAGAATCAGAAGTACAAAACCTGTCAGAAATACTAAAATCTACTGGCCATAACTGATGGTCCAACATTGGGGAGGGAGTGAAATCAGTAAGTGTGCTTTTGAGATTTTATGGCCATCAATTCCCAGATAATGATCTACAGGTAGTCTTCAAATTATGACCATAATTGAGCCCGAAAAGCGAGACAATTTTTAACTGAGTTTTGCCCCATTTTATGACTTTTCTTGCCAGAGTTGTTAAATGAATCACTGCAATTAAGTTAGTAATATGGTTATTAAGTGAACATGGCTTGCCTCATCGTTAGAAGGTCACAAACGGGGATCATGTGACCCTAGGACACTGCGACCGTCATAAATGTGAGTCAGTTGCCAAGCATATGAATTTTGATCGTGTGACCAAGGGAATAATACCTCAACGGCCATAAGTATGAAAACCAGTCATAAGTTTTTCAGTGCCATTGTAACTTCAAACTGTCACTAAAAGAACTGTTTTAAGTCAAGAATTACCTGGTACTTGTTAGATGGATGAGTCGATGCCTTGGCCTGCTGTGAGTGTCAGACTAAAGTTTTATCCCAGCGTAGAAGGGACAGAGAAGCATAAGTGGGTACAGCAGCAGACAGATGCCCACCAGAGAAGGAAGCCGATCCCAGACCCACCTCAGATTTCCGGTTCTGTCCCCAGAGGCCAAGTGCTGACCATCAGGGCTGATCTGCATCACTCGGACGCCGGATTTTATGTCAAGGTAGGCAACATTGTCGTTTCGCTCCAGCAAATTCGATGAGTCTTGCAAATACTGGGTGCTCTTTTCCACGTACACAATCTTCAGCAAGTTCTTTAGGGAGGAAACAATGCATCATGCCACTTCGAAAGAGAGCCGGTTGAAAGGAAATCAAGAGGGAGAGGTTTTAATTCTCTTCGACCCTTGAAATACACTCAGCCTGGTTGGTGAGGGGAAGCCGATGTGACAACCGCCTTGTGAGAAAGGTGAGAAACTTACGTCACTGTAGAGGTTCTTCTTGAAAGGTCCATGTGTGTTGTTTTCCAAGTTCCAAAACCGTATAGTGCTGTCTGAGGAACACGTTAGAAAGGATCCTGGGGGCAAGCAGCCTTGGTGGGCTTCAAACTCAGGGTACACCTAAGATGAAGTCCATAAGAGACAAATGAGAATATCGACACCGATGATCTAAATTTAGGATAAACCTAAGATATAGCTCATGGCAAAAGAGACAGGTGGGAATATCAACATTGATCGTCTTCAAACACAGGATAAACCCAAGATGGAGCCCATGTGAATTCTTTGGTGTAAATTCTTTGGGAGGAACTGAAACTGGAGAAAGGATATTGCAAAAATCACAAGAGAAAGGTGGGAACATCAACACTGATGATCTTCAAACTCAGAGCTACAAGAGGACAAGTGGGGCTATCAACACTCTAGAGCAGAGGTATCAAACTCAAGTCCTGGGAGCCGGATCCAGCCCAGGGGTTACTTAGATCTCAACCCAGGGCCACCCTTGAAACAGCAAAGGACTGGCCTGCGGTGTTTCTGCCCGCGAAAACAGGCTCCCGACCTCCGTTTTTGGCTGCCACGGCCTCCTGCAATCATCCACCAGTGAAAACGGAGCTCGGGAGGGCCGCTTGCCCTCCATGAAACCGAGTGTCAGGTTCCAGAATGACACAGTAAAATAAGACTCCAAACAACTACTGTCTGTGTCGTAGAGTTCTTGGTCCTGTGCTCCGGCACGATCCAAAAATCACCCCTGAAGAATGAAGCATTGTCAGCGCTATTGCGCAGTGCTCCCCACCACCTTTTAAAGTGTCCCGCTCCATCCCGTGACTCCATCCCGCAGCTCCACCCACAAGCCGAGTTCCGCTCAGTCCCAGCCAGCCGACATTGCATTCCAAGGCTCTTCCCCCTCGGTCTGTGAGTCCTGCTGATGGATGGTTCTCTGCAAACAGATGCCCTGAAGCTCAGTTGTTCCTGGCCCTGCCAAAGGCTGCAGCGGGGTGTTCAGCCAAGATGGCTGGTAAGCGGCCTCCCCAGTCCTGCCAGAATGACAGCCCCGGTGTGTCGGGGCTGACATTGAGTTTGACACCCCTGCTCTAGAGAGCCCCATGGGGACCGGTTTCTTTTCATCCCTGCTGACCTGACCATCCTTGTCACAGAATCAATGGGGGTTGAGCTCTGCAGACTAGGGAGACCTGCTCAGGGAGCAGAGGACCTCCCTTCCAACTCAAAAGACTTTCTAGGGACACCACCCAGGATCTTGGCATGTGGCTTCCAGGAAGCACTTTGTTCATGGTGTCCCCCTCCTTTCCCAGCCGAAGGAGCCATTTACCTCCACGTTCCAGACAAAAGAGCCGTGGAAGAGATCAGACCACACTTTCATGACGTGGCCGAAGTCCTTCACGTCCCAAATGTAGACGCTGTGATCCTTGTACGCACAGGAGAGCCAGTGACGGCGAGGGTCGAAGACGACAGCAATAGCATCTGGAAAGGAGGCATCCGGCCTTCTGGAAAACACCAAAGACGGGTGGGGAAGGAGTGGGAAGCACAAGAGAATCCAATGCCCTGGATTGTAACTTCCACAAAACCTATTAGCTGCTCTGGCTGTGGTTGGGGGAAAAATTCGTCGTGGAAAGATGGGTCTTCCCAAAGAATCAAAAAGCCCATACCTGAGGCTTACTCAGATGCAAGATTTGGAGCTAGAAAAAAGCAATGTTTGGGGAAGCCACTATGGTCTTGTGGTTAAGGCTCCAGGTTCACTGAGAGACAGTGAGTTCTAGTCCCACCTTAAGCACGGAAGCCAGTTGGGTGGATGATTTTGGGCCAATCACCAGGAGATTGGGAGTTCTAGTCCTGCCTTAGCCATGAAAGCTGGCCAGGTGATTCTGGGCAGTGAAGAGAGCACAAAAGGGTGGCATAGGGTCTGTCGGGTGCCCCTGTATTTTCCAGATCAGACTGACCAACGCCGTACCTCAGGATGGGCTCTGTAGCTACATCGGTGCCCAGGTGATGTGGCTTGGGCAAATCTGAGAGGTAATGCAAGTTGTGTGCTTGGAAGAGGCGCACGGTTCCATTAGCGCAGCCGCAGAAAATAAATTCTTCGCTGACACAAATGCAATTGGCCAGCGTCACCTGGAGGGAAGAAGGGAAATATGCCTTGAGGGCGATCCCAAAGGAGCAAGCGTCCGTCGTGTAGAAGCCGAAACAGCCTACTTGCCTTCAGATCAATCCATTTCTCCAGGACGCGCTTCTCGTTGAAGAGGCAAAGCAGCCCCGAGTGCGAAATGCAGAAGGTGATGCCGGCCATTTTGCCCTGCCCACACGCCACGTCACAGAAAGTGTTGTTGTGGAGCTCCCCGAGGAGTCCGGAGCGACCCACCAGTGGAACCGTCTCCTTGATCTGTAAAAGGCAGGGATCATCACAGTCTAGACAGGTAGTCCTCGACTTACGACTGTTCAAACACACAATGGTACTGGAAAAAAGACTTGGGGCCGTTTTTCACAGCCTCCCCCGTGGTCACGTGATCAAAATTCAAACACTTGGCAACTGGCTCATGTTTATGACCGTTGCTGTGTCCCAAGGTCACGAGAATCCCTTTTATTATGTTCTCACAAGCAAAGTCGAAGGGGAAGCCGGATTCGCTTAACAACCAGGTTACCAAATTGAACAATTGCAGTGATTCCCTTATCTCTGGCAAGGACGGTCGAAAAATGGGGTAAAAATCACTTAACAATTATCTCACTTAACCACTGAAATTTTGGGCTGAATTGTGGTTGTGAGCCGAGGACTATCTGTACCAGGGGTGGGCAACTATGGCTTCTTTATGACCCGTGGATTTCTGGGGGTTAGACTTCAACTCCCAGAATGCCCTGGTGGCTGGCTCAGGAACTCCACAGCTCTTAAAGTTGCCAAGGTCAGACACGATGCCTGGTGTAAGGTGCAGCCTTACCTTAACTTCTCTGGGGCCATCCAAAAACCAGAACTTGACGTGGCGGTGCCCGACTGTCACAAAATAGCTGTCCTCTGAGAAGGAGATGGCCATAATTTTGCAGGAGGCTTTGTTGGATGCAACGAGGGTATTGCTCTGTGGGGAATCAACACCACCCAGCAATTGCAGTAAGATGTGCACAGGACAGAAATACATCCTCGACTTACAACTGTTCACTTAATGATCCTTCAAAGTTACAAGGGCACTGAAAGAAAAGGGACTTTTCACTGTTTTCACCCTTACGGTCAAAATTCAAACACTTGGCAACTGATTCACATTTATGTCAATCACAGTGTCCTGGGGAGTTCACCTGATCCCCTTTTGCGACCTTCTGGCAAGCAAAGTCAATGGGGAAGCCAGATTCACTTAACAACCATGTGATTCACTTAATAACTGCAATGATTCACTTAACTCTGGAAAGAAAGTTCATGAAATGGGGCAAAACTCACTTAACAAAGGTCTCGCTTAGCAACAGAAATTTTGGACTCAACTGTGGTCACAAGTCAAGGAGTTCCTGTATCCTGAAAACAGTTTGTAAATCTGGGCGGGTGGCCACGTAATGCTAACTGCGGCTTTTTTTAACCATGACCGAATGACCAAGCCATAACATCGCAGTTCTCTTAACATGCGAAACCAAAACCTAACCTGTCATATCAGGATTGTCAGGATGGGAGAACAGCATCTAAATTCTCCTACCCATTATATCTGGATTGATTCTTCTGCTGTAGAATCGGTACATTGACTCGCATGGGAGATGCTAGTGTTCCAGACGCTTGCGAACATGGCCTCCTCCCCATGGAGGGCTTCTTAACTTCTGCAGGAGCCTTTCTTACCTTCCAATCCCACACGTTCACTTTCATGTCATGAGGATACCCGACCGACACGAGGTATTTCATACTGGGAGAGAAGGCCACGCAGGCCACGCCATGCTCGTGGCCATGAAGTTCAGACACTTGGGACTTCTCCTCTACATCCCAGACTCGGACGGCTGGCTGATACCCGTTCTGTAGGCAGAAAACCCAGAAGAGAGCCAGTTTAGTGTAGTGCAGTGTTTCTCAACCTTGGTAGCTTGAAGATGGGTGGACTTTAACTCTCAGAATCCCCCAGCTAGCAGCGCTGGCTGGGGGATTCTGGGTGTTGAAGTCCACCCATCTTCAAGCTACCAAGGTTGAGAAACACTGGTCTAGTGCTTAAGGTGCCAGGCTAGAAAATGGGAGATGATGAATTCTAGTCCTGCCTTAGGCATGAAAGACAGCTGGGTGACTTTGGGCCAATCGCCAGGAGACGGGGAGTTCTAGTCCTGCCTTAGCCAGGAAAGTTGGCTGGGTGACTTTAAGCCAGTCCCTCTCTCTCAGCCCCACTCACCTCGCAGGGTTATTGTTGTGGGGAAAATAGGAGGAGGAAGGCGTATTAGGTATGTTCGCCACCTTGAGTTATTTGAAAGAATAATAAAGGCAGGATAATAAATGATAAGAACAGGCCTTCATCTGATCACCGGTCAACTCAACCAAGGAGCTGCCTTAAAGACTACACAAAGTCCTGTTTTCGCACTATTCAGAAAGAAAGAAGCAAAAAAACCCTAAATCTTGAGAGAGGAAGCACAAAGCAAACATATCAAATGTAGTTTAGACCAGCTTCAATCCATGCATCTCCATGCCACTCTATCTGTGGTCCTATCACTTCC
This sequence comes from Arizona elegans, assembly GCA_022577455.1. Taxonomy (NCBI): domain Eukaryota; kingdom Metazoa; phylum Chordata; class Lepidosauria; order Squamata; family Colubridae; genus Arizona; species Arizona elegans. The sequence continues at coordinate 31,602,821 of JAKOOJ010000011.1, forward strand.
GTAACGTGCTTGTTTAGCCTTTTGCTCTTTAGCTTCTCTTGGCCCGTTCCCTCTTTCCTCAATCAATTGTTTTCATGAGTTTGATTCTCACTCATTCTTTCTCTTCACTGGCCTACCTCAGCGCACTTCTTTCCTAATGGCCGTTGGCTTTTGTATTCAATCCGCACTCATCCTTAAGCAAGCTCTTCCTGTTTCATCATAAATGCCTCTTAGGCATGCCATTCCCACTGGGGGTAATCCTGCATGATTTATAATAAGGGCCTTATGGTACAGGGCTTCCGGGGAAGAAGAACAAACTCAACTGTTGACTGTTAACAGCGTGAAGAGTTGATAATAGAGTGGTTCTTCACAACACCCCTTTTTTAAAAAAACCTATTTTGCTGATTATTTTTACTTGGTGTTGCTTTTTATCTTTTTAATTGTATTCTCTATTAAAAGAGTTACTCACCTCTCCAGTGGCCATGTATTTCCCGTCAGGAGAGAAAGACAAAGCGCTCACTGTTTTCCTTAAGAAGAGAGAAAAACCTTCATTACTTTCTGTCTTCATAGAAACGAATGCTAGTGGAATACATCCGCTAAGGGTAGTCCTCGGCTTACAACCACAATCGAACTGAAAATTTTCATTGCTAAGGAAGACAGTTGTGAGTTTTGCCCCATTTTAGGAACTTTCTTGCCACAGTTGTTAAGCAAATCACAGTCATTAAGTGAATCCATTGACTTTGGGGGAAGATCACAAATGGGGATCACGTGACACCCTCCCCCCGGTGGGGTGCTGCAACCGTCATAAGTACATGCCAGTTGCCAAGTGCCTGAATTCTGATCATGTGACCATGGAGATGTCATAAGACCAATCGTAAGTCACTTTTTCAGCGCTGTTGTAACCTCAAACGGTCACTAAACAAACTGTTGTAAGTTGTAATTGCTGTAAGTTGAGGACTACCCATATTGGCTGGCTGACATGAAAGCATGTTTGATATCCTGCTCTCCCAGACCTTTTTATCCAACGAGTGCAACACTTTTTTCTACTACTAACAATTTCTCCACCATTTGTAGGGAAAGTACAAAAAATGCTTCCTGCACTGCTTGTCCCCAGTTAATTGACTAATTGAACCTCGTGGTCCACGTCATTATCAGGACCCTTCCCTGAAAAACTCCCAAAGCTTCAGGAAGGCTCAAAATCAACATGAAAATTGTGGCTTACCTGGCTGTATTAAAGATGTGCCTTTGCTTGTTCTTCTGAGGATTGAAAATCACAACCACACACCTAAGGAAAAGATGAAAATGTTGACATGGGAGAAAACTTCCCAGGATTCAAAAGGGGAAGAAAAATTTGAGAACCCTTCATAGGCGAAAATTCATTGGACTCACAGTCCTGTTGCTTTCAAAGACACGAAGCCAAAGGCGCTAAGGCCTCTGGCCATGAACACGAAAAACCTGGAAACTCTTTTAAATCATATCTCAGAACTAAACTTGGTGAAACTGCAGCTAAATTATGTTTTTTTCTGAACAAGTTGTCAACACAAGCAAGCGTGATTTGTGATATGGGCCCCTTTAACGGAAAACGCAATGAAAATTAAACACATTCCCTGCTTGGGCCCTAAAGAGAATTGGCATTTCATTAAAAACGGGAGGAACTTAGACTTGGAATAACTTTATTGTCACTTTAAATGTACACTAATCAGCATACATTAAAATGAAATTTCATTGTATACAGCTCTCAAAGGGTCACCACCATGAATATACACTAATATGACTGCTTCCAAAAGTCTTTCAGAGCTGCAAGAGAAAACCACAGACAACATATGAGCCTGTGGGATGGATTACTAGGCGTGTTCTCGTGCGGAGAAACTATGGAAAAATATTAAGGTTAATGGCAGGTAACTTCCTTCTTCTGGCCATGAAGCAGGGACGTTGAGGATGTTATCTAGTTTGGGTAACGAAAAGGATTTTGTAACCTGTCCAGGGTCTTTTGGAGTGGGCAGCCGTAAGCAAACCTAATAAATTAGCTTCAATTAAAAGCTGCCTCTCCCCAGCGCCATTCCAGCGTTCGACCACAAGGCCACCCCGACTCTCAGAAAAATGTCACTGTCACCACAGCCTTTGGTATAAACCAGGGGTCAGCAACCTGTGGCTCTGGAGCCGCATGTGGCTCTTTCACCCCTCTGCTGCGGCTCCCTGTCACTCAAACTATACGTCACAGCCATCAATGTGTGAGACCTGCTGGCACGGGATTTATTGAGCTTTTCAACCCCCGGTAGGTCAACCATGGATTAATCCAAGAAAAGAAAAAAGTTTTAGAAGAAAAGAGAACGTTAAATTCAACTACATATGTTAGTTTTGTGGCCGCTGAAGAAACAATCAGGCACGGGGAGGGTTTTGTGGCTCCTGGTGTTTTTGTTTTCTGTGGGAAAGGAGTCCAAATGGCTCTTTGGGTGTGGAAGGTTGCAGAACCCTGGTATAAACCTGGGTTTCGGGGGTCAGGATACAAAGGCCTTTCCTGCCCCCCAAGTGTGGAAACCGATGTGCAGCTCACATCCTCCACCCCGCCTGCCTTTCTGCTTCCTCTGGCCAGCCTTTACGGGTGTGGTGATTTCTAGGGTGCAGCTGAGTGTTTCTTACCCCGTGGGATAGGCCACCTGCCCAGAGTTTGGGTCACAAGTGAAGCCGCTGCTGGTCTGAGCGGTGATTCCCAGGACTCGCTCCAGAGTCACCTGCCAAAGAGAGAAGGCGCTCAGGCTCCCACCAAGGCTCCTCTTCCCCAGGGCAACCTGGGAAACCTGGCTAATTGACTTAGATATATAAAATATACAGATAAAATACATACATATAAAATACATATATATAAAATACATATATACTGCTCAAAAAAAATAAAGGGAACAGAAGCAGAAGACATCCAAGATCTGAATGAATGAAATAGCCTTATTGAATACTTTGTTCTTTACATACAGTAGTTTATACACTGCTCAAACAACTAAAGGAAACACAAAACTACTGTATGTAACGAACAAAGTATTTAATAAGGCTATTTCATTCATTCAGATCTCGGATATCTTCTGCTTGTCTTCCCTTTATTTTTTTGAGCAGTGTATATAAAATACATATATATATATATATATATATAAAATACATATAAAATATAATGACAAATGAAGCCTAAAGATGACGAATGAGACTTCATCAAAACGTCGCCAAGGTACTTCCAAATACCCAAATAACCAAAGACCTACATACATATAAAATACACACATATATATAAAATATATATAAAATACATATATATATATATGTATTTTGTATATATGTATATGTATTTTGGAGCTGGAGCTACAAAAAAACCTTGGTTACGTAGGGAAAACCTGGCTAGAAGAATATATATATATATATATATATATATATATAATGTATATGTATATATATTATGTATATGTATATGTATATATATATATACACATATATACATACACACACACATATATATATATATATATATAATAGAGAGAGAGATGGGGAATAGGCGGCTCCCCCCTCCCCTCACCGCCTCCTCCGGCCCTTGTTGCTTCCACCGTCGCCTCAGGCTGAGGAGAGGCGGGGACTCGAGGCTGGCGTTCGTCGCTCGCGGGTGGAAGCAGCCGCCTCCCGCTCCTCCGCCGCCGCAGGCCATCTTCCCTGCCGAGCCCGACCGCTGGCCAACCGGCGGGTCTCCCGGTCCCCCTCAGCCTCAGCCTCAGCGCCCGTCACCGGCCCAAATAGCGCGCGGAAACCATGCTGCGCCGCCATTGGCCGGCGCCGCGTCAATCACGCCCGGAGGTGGCCAATGGGAGGCAGGCTTAGCGACCCACGGCCTGCCTCCGAAGCAGAAGCCCTTCCTTGGGACCGATCGGGTGGCGCCGCCCTTCTACGTATGTCCGCGGGTTCGAATCTGGCCGGACCCGCCCAAATATTCCCTCGAATATTTCTTTCTTTTCTTTTCTTTTTTAAATCTTTACTCAAGTTTTCTACATGCCAGTCGCTCCATTAAAATCAGCAAAGGGATGCCATTTAACACCGTTTTTCAAACTGGGCCGCTTTAAGATGCTGGCTGGGGAATTCTGAGAGTTAAAGGCCACACCTGTTCAGGTTGCAAAGGTTGAAACCGAGATGCGAGGTGCTTCAATTCAGGCCAAGTGGCATTCAGCTTCAGTGGTGGGTGGGTGTATAATATATACCTATAGCTATCTATTATTCTAGCTATCATCACATCTCTCTCTCACATATTCATCCATCCATCCATCTTGTAGGGAGTTAGCACCCACCCCTCTCCTAGAAGAATGAAATATTTTAGGAAATATTAAAAAGACAGAATATTACGTTTCCCTGGATGAGAAATGGAGAAACATGTTTTAAAGACAAAGCAGCTCCTACCTTCCTGCCCGCCCCGCCATCCTTTCTCAATGGGCCAGAGGCAGACCATCATCTGCAACACAATAGGACCCATCTAGCAACAGAAACTCCCCACATGGCACCTGGGAAGATTACATCAGCCAGCAAGGCTAGCTAAGACCCCCACACCCTGGGAGTCTGACAACCAACCAGGATGCTCTTTCTGGGCCCCAGGAAGTTCAAATCCAGAGAGGGCATAAAACCCGGGGAATTCACAGCATCTCGGCCCTTTTCTGTTCAGGAACTCAAACCATGTGATCCTGTCCACCATTAAACCATCTTTCCAAGCAGTCTCCATGTTTCCAGTGTCTTTTTCCCCACTTGGAGCTGGACCCAGAAGGATATTTCTTCCTACAGAACTAAGGAGAAATTTCCTGACTGTTAGAACAATTAATCAAGAGAATGAATTGCCTCCAGAAGGTGTGAATGCTCCAACACTGGAAATTTTTAAGAAGATGTTGGATCACCATTTGTCTGAAGTGGTGTAGGGTTTCCTGCCTAAGCAGGGGGTTGGACTAGAAGACCTCCAAGGTCCCTTCCAACTCTGTTTATCCTATCCTATCCTATCCTATTCCTATTCCTATTCCTATTCCTATTCCTATTCCTATTCCCTATCCATCCACCATCTATCATACAGTATCTCTATTTATATCTCTAGCTGTCTATTAATCTAATGATCTAATCAATATATATATATATATATAAAAGCCATTGGAGTGCTACTCCTCTTCCCTTGCCCTATCTCTATGGCCAACACTGCCGGCCTCCGCCCGGCGGGCCAGGGCGTCACTTGCCCGCCGTGCGCAGGCGCGGGGTGGGGATGGGGGGGGCGTGGCGCGTGACGTCATCCGTCAACAAACGAGCTGGGCTCTCCGGAGGCGCCGCCACGATGACCAAGTACTGCCGGGCGCCGCGATGCTCCAACTCGGCCGGGCAGCCGCGCCGGGACCAGCGGCGGCTCAGCTTCTACAAGTCAGCCCCCTTCCGGGAAGGGAGGGTGGGGTTGGGGGTCTGCTTGGGACGCCCCCTCCGTGCCAGGGGGCGGGGCCAGGCTGGGGCTGGGAGGGGGGCAAGAGGGGAGAAGACCCCCCCTCTCCTCCTTGGCCTGACCCCCACCCCCTCACCCCGGGCAGGGCTTCCCTCCCCGCCGAGATCCCCCGGACTACAACTCCCATGGGGCGTGGAGGGATGGGCTTTGTAGTAGCTGGGGAGGGGGCGTGGGACCGTGGGGGCGGCCCTTCCCTTGTTGTGCTTTCCGGGGAGGTTGTGTGGAGGGGGCCAGGAAACCCCTTCTCAAGGAGGGGGGCAGGAGGGATAAAGAGACCCCCACTCCCTAGGAGTGGGGAAGGAGACCCCTCTGGTTGGCCTTTTGTGGTCCCAGAGCCGCTCTTAATGGGGAAGGGGCAAACAGACCTTTGGGAGTCTCTGGCTGTTGCTTCTGATGGGAAAAGGGGGGGGAGTTTATGTAAGTAAGAGCCCACTCCTCATTTTACCCCCCTGGAAAGGGAGAGGGGTCTCTAGGGCTGAATGGGGACTTGAATCTGGGGCTCCTGGGCAGCCCCATGAATAGGTGTGTAGTGGTTAAGGTACCAGCCTTGAAAACAGGAGATGGTGAATTCTAGTTGCCACAAAAGTCGGCTGGGTGATTTTGGGCTAGCTTATCCTACCACACAGGGCTGTCGTGGTGGTGAAAATAGGAGGAGGAGGAAGTTGTGCTCCATACCTTCTCCGTCTTGAGTTATTTGTAAAAAAATAATAAAGGCAGAATACAAAGAAATAAAGTCGAGGTTGCCTGGATCTGCACTGACTGGGGCTTTTCAGAAATGGAGCAAACATCTAGCAGATTTTCTAAAAGTAACGTTGACTTCTCCTGACTTCGTGGATGTGTCGTTATGGGCCTCTGGGCAAAAAGAAGAAGTGGTTGGTAGATGTTTTTTCCCCCAAAACTGTGGTTTTGGGTCCGGCAAATGTAACTCTGACTTTTATAGCACAAACCCAGAAACCTGACTCCATGTATAAGGTGGCGAGGTCGGAATTCCTCTGATAACACCAGACTGGCTAACAGCAACGGGCCTGTCCTTCAGCAAAATTGATTTTAATAGTCTAGTAAAGCGACATCACAGTGAGATGGGCAGCATATACATTTAATAAATAATACCATCTCCTCTGGAGTAAGCCACGGTGTGTTTGATGGGGCCAAATTTTATAAACATTCCAAAACAGGCAGCGCTTTAACTGCAGGTCTTGACTTCTTGTGACCACTCTGGTATCTGAAGCTTTACAAAGAATGGAAGGAAGTTTCCGCAAATGAGATAAGGGTGTTGGCAGAGAAACGAGGAATGCAGTGGGCAAAATACACCCTTGTTTCAGTGGCCTGTGTTTAATACTTAATGGATATCTCATTAATCCCGATCCTTATTTTTCCGTTCCCCTTCAGGTTTCCCTTACACAGCCCTGAGCGTCTCCGGCAGTGGCTTTCCCAAATGAACCAAGAAAAGTGGATCCCCACCAAACACCAACATTTGTGCAGTGATCATTTTGCCCCCTCCTGCTTTGAGTACCGGTGGGGAGTTCGCTACCTGAAACCCGATGCCGTTCCCACCATCTTCCAGACGTCGGACAGCCCACTGGTGAGAATCCTGTTGCTTTTCCTCCATGGGGTGGGAATGACCTGCCGGATAATGTCAGGAGGGAGAGGAAACAAGACGATTTAAGCCTCTCATGTGCTCGCTTTGGCAGTACATATACTAAAATTGGAACAATACAGAAAAGATTAGCAAGTTTCTCTATGTAAAGTTAGAGATTTATTAAGAGGTGTAGGCAGGTTTAAAGCAGGGGTCTCCAATCTTGGTGACTTTAAGGTTTGTGGACTTACAACTCCCAGAATTCCCTAGCCAGACATGAGGAAGTTGAAGTCCACAAGTTTTAAAGTTGCTTAGTTGAGAAACACTGGATTAGGTCAGGGGTCTCCAACCTTGGCCACTTTAAGACCTGTGGACTTCAACTCCCAGAATTCCTCAGCCAGCTTTGCTTTGCTGGCTGAGGAATTCTGGGAGTTGAAGTCCACAGGTTTTAAGTGGCCAAGGTTGGAGACCCCTGGATTAGGTGATCCTTCTGGTCCCTTCCAATTCTATCATTCATGACTGTCTGGAGAATTCTGGGAGTTGAAGTCTACAAGACTTAAAGTTACCAAGTTGGACACCCCTGCTTTAAAGGAAGAAGCAGCGAACCAGTGCTGGTGTCTTCCCATAAAATATATATATACTACATGCAAGGGGGTCTGTTCCTATAATGTATTATTTATTTATATGCTGCCCATCTCACTTTTACAGCAACTGTGGGTAGTCTACAGAACAATACAAAATAAAAAAAAAAGTCCATACGAAACATTTACAAGTAGATGAAATAAGAGACTAAAAAGCAAGAGCATTTTATTTATTCTCGTGTGCCTCATCCTGAAACCTTGGGGTTCCTGTTCACACAATCTGATTCCGGGGACCGTGTGCTGGGGACCGAGGACCAGAGAATAAAACAGTTTCATGCTACTATTTGGGCTCGGATTTAGCTGGCCGTAAATGTAAGTTCAGGTTTATCTCCGCTTGGGAAAGATAAATATTAGGGTTTTGTTATTGTGCGGGTGTGTGTGTGTGTGTGTGTGTGTGTGTGTGTTTGCTGATAGGGCTTTGATTTCTAAACAGGGCCCTAGTGGCCACAGCCGAATATTCCGGCTCTGTAGCAGGTTGGACTTAGATCCAGGAGTAAACAACTATTGTCAGGTGATTTTAAGTGCAGCTTTAATTACCCCTGGAGAGAATCCGGTTGAGAGACAGGTATGTGCCACATGAGGCCTGGAGCTTGTTTAGGAATAAAAGACCTGGAATCTGCCGTTGGAGAGGCCAAGCCCTCGATTCCAGGCTCCCAAACATGAGAGAAGACATCAAAGAGTTCTCCTGCCCTTGGGGGCTTTGAACCCTACGTCAACTCCCTCTGCTCCCTGACAGCCCTTCAAGTCCTGGAAGGTGGTTATTATGTCTCCCCTAATTCTCCCCCTCCTCCTCCATAGGCTGATCATACATTTAGTCCTCGACTTACAGTGATTTGTTTAGTGCCTCCCCAAAATCCTCCTCCTCCCTCCTGGCACTGAAGATGTTCCCTAGTTGGGTCAATAAATGTTTGCAAGAAAACAACCAAACTCAGAGAGCACCAAGAACCCCACAGTCCCCCACCCCCTCTTTCTCCCCCCCCCCCCTTCTGGCCCTTCTCCTCCTCTTTCACCCTACAAGCCCCTCTCTCTCCTAGCACTGATGATGTTACCTAGTTGGGTCATGAAAGGCTTGCAAGAAAACCACCCAGTTCAGAGAGCACCCGGGACCCCACATTTCAACCCCCAGCTACAAACATTCTCCTTTATTAGTAAATTAGGGAAGACTGCACTGCATCGTTGACGGGTGGCCCTTTTGTTTTATTTCAGAAGAGGGAGGCTCCTGCCAAACCGGCTTCAAACACACCTGCCAAGAAGCTCCTTCTCGAGTGTGGTGGAGAGGGGGCCACCCCCGCTGCACAAACCCTGACCTGCCAGGAGCCCAGCACCATGGAGACCCTCACCATAGCCATAGACCCTAGTGTGGCCGCCACCCCGGTCTACGTGGAGACTCAGTCTTCAGCCCCCAACTTGGACTTCCAGACCCTCTCGGGACCCCTAGTTGGGACGGTGAACCTCCTTCCTCTGGTCCAAATCGTGGAGCCCCTCAAAGCCGTGACCCTGGCGGTGGCTTCCCCCACGCCAGCCGTGGCGGGCCACGTTTTGCAGGAGCCCCTGGAGCAGCAGGTGGTGGATTTTGTGGCCTCTCTGCCCCCAGCCACGCTGGGAGCCTTGCCCAGCTCTTCAGTAGGGCTGGCCGGGCAGCTTTGCACTGAAGTGGCCTTGCCTTGTGATGTGGTGGCCGCGGGCGATCAGACTTCGATAAGGGCCATGATGGCCGAGCCGGCAGCGATGGCTGAACAGGGGGCCCTGGTGATCGAGAACATCTCCATTGAGCCTTTCTTGGAAGGCGGCCCTTCCGTGGCCGTCCCTGTCCTGCAAGAGCCCACCGCCACCACCAAGATGGTGGCCTATTTTGAGACCATCCCCACCGCTCCCATTGCCGCCACTGCTGCCTCCTCTGGGCTGACGCCCCCCGAGACGGTGTTGTCCTCGGCCCTCAGCCTGCCCATCGTGTCCACCCTGCCCATCATCTCCAACCAGGCGCCCCCGGAGACCTCCCTCTCGGCCGAGGAGGTGAAGCTGGAGGAGGGCAGCTCTTCCGCCGACTCTTCGGAGGAGCCCCTGGAGGAACATCGCTACCACCGGAACGAGGGGACGACGGCCGAGCTGGTGGAGGTGGTGATGGGGCTCCAGAAGAAGGTGAAGGTGCTCCAGCAGAGACACCGGCGGCACTGCGCCAAGCTGGAGGCCATGGAGAGCATGGTGGAGCAGCTCTGGAAGGAGAACTTGGTGTCGGAGGAGAAACTGAAGGTTCTGGAGTTGGTGAGTGGACGGGGCGCTTCCTTCTGCTAGGCAGAGAATCGGGGCGTGAGGAAGTATGACCGCAAAGGAGCCCAACGTTTCTGTTGCTAAGCGAGATGTTGGTTAAGTGAGTTTTGCCCCATTTTATGACCGTTCTTGCCACCGTTGTTAAGTGAATCGCGATGGCTAGGGAATCTGGAGTGTCCCCCCCCCCCCCCCCATTGGCTGTGCTTGTCAGAAGGTCTCTGGGGGCACTTCCACCGTCGTAAATAGGAACCAATTGCCAAGCCTCTGAATTTTGATCACATGACCCCCACGGATGCTGCAGTGGTCGCAAGTGTGAAAAATGGTCACAATTCACTTTTTTCCATGCTGTTGTAACTTCGAACGGTCACCTAAACAAACTCTTGTAAGTCTAGAAGTGCCTGTACTTAAACCAGTGTTTCTCAACCTTGGTAGCTTGAAGATGGGTGGACTTCAACTCCCAGAATCCCCCAGCCAGCAGCGCTGGCTGGAGGATTCTGGGAGTTGAAGTCCACCCATCTTCAAGCTACCAAGGTTGAGAAACACTGACTTAAACGGTTTGGCCATGAGCAAAATGGCCATTCCAGTCCTATCTGGATATAGTGGATGCTGTCTATCTGACTGGCCAAAGGCCGACCATCCGAAGTGGTGCCCAGGATAAACTCCTCCCCCCCCCACTTTTCCTTCCTTCTCCAGGCCTGCCTGCAGTCCAGCACCTTTGTGCCAGAGGCCGGTGGCGCAGTGGCCATCATCTGCCAGGACAGAGATCAAGCCTTGGTCTACGCCATGCCTCAGCTCCCCAGTGAAGGCAACGAGACCATCCTCCAGCTGGAAGAACAGTGAGCAGGGACTGAATGGAGGGAGGGAGGGAAGGGGGGCAGCTGAGAACAGGCCTTTCTGCATCTGGTTGCCCCCTCAGCCCTCCCCAGGAAGTGGCCAGAGGCCACAGCCCCCCAAGAACGCCGGCCCAGCTAAGCAGAGCCTTGGCTGCCTCTCGGTGGCCTTATTCCTTCAGCACCTTATCTTGTGATTTCTCTCTGTGGGTATTTGAGATGATTATATATATAATGCACTTTCAGCCCTAATCCTCCTCGGGGCTCCGAGGCTGCTAATTTGCCTCAAGCCTGGCTGGCATGGCCGTGGCCCAGGGTGATGGGAATTATAGTGCAAAAGGGAAGACTTCAACTACCGTTCCTCCTCCCTCGTTTTTAATTCTCATCAGTGTCACCGGATAGCGGCCAGCGAGTCCCCTGTTCATTTTCATATCCTAGAATTTTGCTGTCTGTTGGTGCTTTTTTGTTTCGAAGGGCTCGGCATCTGCAAGTTGATTTTCCTTCCTGGAGGGGCTGCTGCTGGCCTCTCCATTTTTCCTCGCTGATTCCAACTAGACGGGAGAAATGGTTCCGTGCTGTTGATCCCAACGGAGTCTTTCATGCAGAGCTTGCAATCCGATGGGTTATTACTATGATTATTATTATTATTATTAGGGGGTTGAATGGAAGGGGAGGACAGGAAGAGCGTGTAGGAAACACGGTAAGAAGAGAGAAGAAAGTCTTAAGGGGCCACAAACAACCGAAAAGGGAAGTGTGGAAAAGATTGAGACACGGCGACAATCGACAATAGGCCTCGTGCATTTGGAAATGCGCCTGTATTTTGCAAGCCCAAAGCCAGCTGCAGTTATGCACGTCTGCCTCCTTCAAACCTGGCACTCTTTAAGAGTAAATCCCAGAATCCCCCAGCAATACAAGATGGAGTTTTCTGTGAATTGTAGTTCAAAGTACCTGGAGAAACCATCAAGATGAATGCGAAACTCTCCGTCGACAAGATTAAGAACATGTCATTGTCAATTCGAAGAACGTCTCGAATTCTTTCTGCTTTTCCTCGTGGCCAATTCCTGTAACTGTCTTGAAACCCAAAAAGTCTTCCCAACTAGCTGCCAAATAAGATCGTGAATGAGTTTTGATCATAAATCCTTTCATTGGTTAAATCTTCATTTAAAAAAAAAAACACATACACACACAAACAAAATAGACTGGTTTCTGTGTACCTAAGCATTGGAGTAAAGATTTCATCAAAGGTTTTACAAATGCGGGCCCATCTTCCCCAGTCTGGTGCCTTTCAGATAAATTGGGCCTAAAATTCCTAGCCAGGGTAGCCAAAGGAACTCTGGGAATTGTAGTCCATCCCGTAATGGAGGCTGGCAGCTCCGGGAAGGCCAGGGTAAATCTTGAGAGAATTGAACAGGGATGATCTCTTTGCATGTGCTGTGTGTTTATACAGTTCTGTAACTTAAATGAATAAAGGGAATCTGTCAGAAAATCTTTTGGTTGGCTTTGATTACGTCAGGAGGAGGAAATCCAGGACTTTGGATCCAGACATGTCCACAGGGTAGAGTTTTCCAAAGTTAAGATGGAGATCGTGAGACCCAGCTCCCCATCTTGATTTTTCTAAAACTCTACTGTGTGAGCCATGCTTGGATCTATCCTTCCCCATCACGCACAAGAAGTAGAATGGGAGTATCCTAAACTGGGTCAGCATTTCTCATCCTCAGCAATGTAGAGTCGTGGACTTCAGGTCCCAGAATTCCCCAGTCAGCATGTTACTGAAGTGGGAGATGAGTGGACTTCAACTCCCAGAATTCCCCAGCCACTTGAAGACACATGAACTCCCAACTGCCGTGCTCGCTGGGGAATTCTGGGAGTTGAAGTTCATGCCTCTTAAAATTGCTGAGATCGAGAAACATAACGAACTGGGTATAATGGGTTATGCAGCTGTTTGGAAAGCAGCCAATTCCACATTAGACTCACTGGCCAAGGAACCAACAGCCAATTACTATTTATCTCATCCCTTACATAAATCTATGGTGTGATCACACTTAAGTTATATTTTGCATATGTCTGGTCATCCCCCCCACCCCTCATTCACCATGAGTGAAGTTTAAGAGCTGGAAAAGTTGCAGACCAAAGCAGATCCAGGAGGAAAGAAAATGGAGATTTTAAGCTTGGAAGGCAGCCAAAGAGAGAGTAAGTTATCATGGCATATAAAATCAGGCAGGATGAGATTTATTTTCCCAGAAGGAAATGGCAAGTCTTCCCCACAGTTGGCGAGAAAAAACACATTCCTCCAGGCTATGGATATATCAATCTGGTTTGCGTTCCTGGAATTTTCAACTGGCTGAGGTTTTCAAGATCATCTATACGGGCCCAATCATGGGTGGGTCTTCACTTAGCTGCCTTCCAACAGACTGCTGTCAAGCAGTGTTTCTTCTGGAAAATTATTGGGAGTGGGGGGGGGGAGTTACATTTGGTGTCGCGGTGAAGGTGCTGGCCAGTCACCAGGAGATGGTGAATTCTAGTGTGCCTTAGCTATGAAAATTAGTTGGATGACTGGGTCAATCACCAGGAGACGAGGAGTTCTAGTCCCGCTTTAGCTGTTAAAACTGGCTGGATGATTTTGGGCCAATCACCAGGAGACGGGGAGTTCTAGTCCTGCTTAACTGGCTGGGTGACGTTGGGTCAATCACCAGGAGATGGAGATTTCTAGTGCTGCCTTAGGCATGAAAGCTATCTGAGTGATTTTGGAGCGGTCACTCATTGTCAGTCCAGCCCACCTAACAGGGTTGTTGTGGGCAAAAATAGAAGGAGGAAGGAATATTGTATGATGTATGTTTGCTTACAGAATAATAGAGGCTAGATAAAGATTTAACAAATGCAACAAAAGGCTTTTCAATGAAATAAAAGGATTTTCATATCAGCCTCTCGGGAGGCAGGACCCTCTGGCTGGACTGCAGCAGGACTCTGTGTGACTTGGAAGGGGGCAGGTTGCAAATACTGCCATTTGCCCCACATCGGAGGGGTTTGCCGGCTCTCTGGCTGGAAGATGCCCGGCTGCCCCCCCGCCCCCCAACTTCTCAACCGCGGCTGCCCCGGAGGAAGGAACGGGCCAGCTCGGATTACCGGCCGCCCTTTGCGCCCGGAGAGACCCCAACCCACCCCGGAGTGGAGGGAGGGGCGCGAGTCAACAACCCTGCGGACCCGCACGAGCCCTTCCCCGCGCTCGCGACCCCTCGGATCCCCGCAGCAACGACCGTCTGGCCGGGGGGGGGGCTGCAGCAGGGGGCGGCCGGGGGGCGGCTTCTGCCTCTGATGCCGCTGCTGATGCTGCGGGCGGCGCATGAGCGCTGCGATCGCCGCCGCCTCCGCCTCCGCCTCCATTTGCGCTGCGCCCGCCGAGCCCAGCCGAGGGTCGCTTCTTCGCCGCCGCTGCATCCGCGCCGCTGCCTCCTCCGCCCGGTAGGTGGGCGCGCTGCATCCCGGCCGGGGAGCCCTTCCCGGAGGATGGGCGGCTTTGGCGGGACCCTCCCCGCCGATCTCCCTCCCTCTCCCCCCCCCCCACACCCGCCCGTCCTTCCAGCGGCAGAGATACTCCTCCGGGCCCCGTCCTTGCGCCTTGCATCCCGCAGCATCCCTGCTTCTGGTCCTACCCCCCCCACACACACCGCCGTCCCCGCCGGTCCTTCCGACCCTCCCCCCCCCCGTTTCCCCGGCCCGCCTCGGCCGCCTCCCCACCGCAGAGCTCGACCAGGACCTGCGACGCGCCCCGCCGCCCCTTCCCCTTCCCCCGGCCGCTGGACTGGGATGCTCCCCGTCCCGCTCCTGCATCCCAAGATGGAAAGGATGCTGCGCTCGCTTAAACCCCCATGTCCCTCCTCCCCATTCATTCCCCTTCCCTCTGGTCCACCATTCCCCTCCTCCTCCATCAGATGCTGCGAATTCTGGCTCGGCCTCTGAGGAGACATGCAGCCCCCCATTTGGGGGGCCGGAGCATCGTTGTGCTGCCCCCCTCCCGCCCCGCCAAGGACAAAAAGGCTCCCCAGGTGAAAGTGGGGCTCATTCAGCTAGAGGAAACCCTTGGAGGAAGCAGGACGGGCTCCATGTCGGAGTACTACCTTTCCCATCATCCTCAGCCAGTATTGCTATTGTCCCAGCTGCTAGGAATTCTGGGAGCCGAAGTCCCAGGGGGTCTGGAAAGTGCCAGATTGAGGATGTAAATAGACGTGCGGGATGCCTGCCTGACTGCAATCGAGGATGGGGGCATTTTTAAAAGAGACCCCCCCTCTCCTGCTGAGGAGCCCAGATTTTACCCCCCAAAGAGGGTTTTGTTCTGTTTTATTTCATTTCACTGATTTGATTTGAATTATTATTTTATATTATATTAGTTTAGTTTAGTTTATATTTTATTTCATTTCATTTCATTTCATTTATGTTATATCTTTTTTTTTTCATTTCATTTTATTATTTTATTTCCCTCCTTTCTTATGTTTTTATGGGGTGGGGGGAAGTCATATCTCTTTGCAAAAATACAAATGCAGCCACGTAAAGCAAACCTCAGGAGACCCCAAAGATCCAGAAACGGGGGGGTTGGTGCCTAGCCACGCATGGCATGGGAATGGCACACACAGGGCAGCCAGCACCCCTCCTCTCTCAACCTGCAAAATAGAGCCAGCTACCTATCTGGAAGACACCCAGAGACATGCAAACAGGGAGGCACACATCCACACATCCACAGAGCCAAGCCATCTCTGCGTTGTTGAAGCCCAGCTTTGACACATACAATCTGCAGGCTGTGTATTGATCGACTCCAGCTCATGGGCCTCTCGGAAGGGAGAGAGTGTGAGTGTGGGTTTTGTGTGGGAAGGGAGAGTGTGTGAGTGTGAGTTTTCTACGGCGTCCATTCTTACGGCAGAAAGCTTGGGAATAGCAGCCCTGACGGAATCTGCTCACCGTTAAATGGATCCCAGAGTCCCTTTATGGAGCTTTAATGCTCAGCGAGGTCTCCTCCGTTTCAGGGATGGCGCGCGTGGGAATCGGAAGACAGCAGAGTTTTTCCAGAAGAGTCAAAATGTGATAGTGTGGATTGCGAAGAGGTGACAAGTGGGGTGACTCTCTTGAAGCGGAATGGAGCTGTTAGTTAAAGAAAGAAAAAAATATGTTTTTAGTGTGTTCAATTCTCAGTTGTTTTAAATGGAAAGCTGTGTGTTTTCAACCTTGCTAAGTTGAAGAGGGGTGGACTTCAATTCCCAGAATTCCCCAGACAAAAATCACAGCAGTTCTCTAGCTTTAATAGCCTCTACCTTGGAGAAAGGTTTTTCAACTGTGCTAACTTGGAGACCTGTGGGCTTCAACCCCCAGAGTTCCCCAGGCAGCAATGCTGGCCGAGGAATTCTGGGAGTTGAAGTCCGTAGATCTCCGAGTTCAATAGTATGCAGCTGGGGAATTCTGGGAGTTGAAGTCCCCACATGCTAAACTCAATTGGCACTGTAGTAAAGTGATTGTGACCAGGAATCGTACTTCAATGTACTCTGAATTTATACATATTAAATTCAAAGGGTCTTATTTTGAGATAAATGAATAGAATATTGAAGCTTTGGCAAGCTCACCCCATAACAAGACTGAGGGCCTTTCAGGCAGGTTCTTTTGGCTGGTTTGCTCACCCTAGGAAGCCAAAGGCCATTTGTTTTGTATTGGTTTAGTGCCATGTGCAAACTAAGCCATAAAGTTGGCCATGGTTTACAGCTTAATTTATTACAGGAACCCGGCTAATTATGGCTTAGTCAATAAAGCATAATTAAACAAGCTGTGGCTTAACCCAATGCATAAAAATGTTTTGTGATTTGATTTCAGATAAAAAGGGGATTTGTAAATCTTGCTCAGGAGTAACTTGACTTCTATAGCTTCTCAAGTTCTTTTGTTCATATTCCACGTTTTCATGTTTTAATTATTTTTATATAGAAATATTTTATATCGCTATTTTTATGAGGTAGTAAGCTGTCCAGAGTCGCTCAACAGTGAGATGGGCAGCATATAAATTTAACAAATATATAAATTTAATAAATAAATTTGATCAGGAATGACCAAGAAGTTAGCCAGAAGGGAAACTTAAGATCATTCTCTTAAATATTTCTATGTTCTCGGTTTTTGGAGAGCTACTCCTTTTGTAACCCTTAAACTTCTCTCGTGAGTGGGAATGCTGTCAGCTTGATTTAGTGGTTAAGGCATCAGTTGGAAACCAGGAGATGGTGAGTTCCAGTTCTGCGTTAGGCATGAAAGCTGGCTGGGTGACTTTGGGCCAGTCACTAGGAGACTGTGAGTTATAGTTCTAGTTCTTCCCTAGATAAGAAGGCCAGATGGATAACTTAAGGCTAATCACCAGGAGACGGGAAATTCTTATCCTGTCTTAGGCCCAAAAGACAACTGGGTAACTTTGGACCAGTCACTAGGAGACTGTGAGTTCTAGTTCCTCCTTAGACAAGAAGGCCAACTGGATAACTTAGGGCCAATCACCAGGAGACAGTGAGTTCTAGTTCCACTTTAGCTGGATGATTTTGGGCCAATCCCCAAGAGATGGTAAATTCTAGTCCCTCTCTCTCAGCCCAACCCACCTCACAGGGTTATAGTTACGTGGAAAATAGGAATGGAGGAAGGAGTCTTAGGCATGTTCACCACCTTGAGTTATATATAAAGATAATCAAGGTGGGACAAAAGATAAATTAATTAATCCAGAGCAGACCTCCTGGCTCTGGATTTCAAATTCCTTTGCTATCCCTTGGCTGACCGATTTCTCCTCTCCTGTTGGAACTTGCAGAGGGAAAAAAGCTTCCAGCCACCATGACCAAAGACGATTCTGCCGAGCTCCCTTCTGAGGAAGACCACCAGACGCTGGAATTCCAGAGCCCAACCCTGGAGAGGAGGAAGAAGCCCATCGTCCACCCTTCAGCCCCAGCTCCGCTCCCTAAAGATTATGGTGAGCTGTTTCCTTTCCACCCTGTTCTTCTTCAGCCTCATCCTTCCCTGCGAAGCATGGACAGAGTTCCTCCTTGACCAGTTGACCTGATAGCACTAGCCATAGCACTTAAGACTTCTATAACGCTTCACACTGCTTTCCAGCCCTCTCTAAGCGATTTACAGAGTCAGCCTCTTGCCCCCAACAATCTGGGTCCTCATTTCACCCACCTCGTAAGGACGGAAGGCTGAGTCAACCTTGAGCCTGGTGAGATTTGAACTGCCAAATTGCAGGCAGCTGGGAGTCAGCAGAAGTAGCCTGCAGTACTGCACTCTGACCACTGCACCACTGTGGCTCTTGGTGATATCATAAGGTGATAATGGTGATGACGATTGGTGGCTCAGATGCTCCATGGAGTACAGGGAGTCCCTGATTTACAACACAATCCCACTTAGGGACTGTTCAAAGTTACAACAGCACCAAAAAAGTGACTAATGACTGTTTTTCACACAGCCCATTCACACACACACATTCACTCACTCAAGGCTGAGCATCATGTTGGCATCCAGAAAAATGTGCGTTGCTCACAGAAAGAGCAAACGACCTGCTGATTTTAATTCATCAGCTGCTGAATCAGGTCTCCGTGGGCACCCTCGGCAACGGTTGTGCTTCAAAATAAAAAATAAAAAAACACAAAATAGATCCCACGAGCTTCAAATCTGCCTGCTCATGATCCGAGGAGGCTGCTGGCAAAATGAGAGGAATTCACAAAAGGGCAGCTGATTCACAGACTCCAGCTGATTCATTCAGCAGACACAGCCCGGGATGAAACTGGGACAGCTGTCCTGCACGGGAACAGAGGGGAATATGGGACAGGTAGTCCTCGGCTTAGGGCCTCAGTTGAGTCCAACATTTCCACTGCTCAGGAAGGCAGTGGTTGAATGAGTTTTGCCCCATTTTATGACCCTTTTTTACCATGGTTGTTAAGCACATCGTGGCAGTTGTTAAGTGAATCATACAGTTGTTAAGCAAGTCCAATGTCGACCATTGATTTTGCTCATCGGAAGGTGGCTGGGAAGGTTACAAACGGGGATCACATCACCAAGTTCGGCTGTTGTAAATACCTGCCAGTTGCCAGGTGCCCAAATTTTGATCATGTGACCTTAGGGAATGCTGCAACGGTCATTAAGTGTGAAAAACAGTCATATGTCATTTTTTTCAGTGACTTTCTCGATTGTGGTCCTAAGCCAAGGAATACCTGTATTAGGTCTCGAGTGGGAGTATCTTTCAGGACTGGCTGGGGAATTCTGGGAGTTGAAGTCCGCAAGTCTTCAAATTCCCAAGCTTGGAGACCCCTGTTCTAACCCACCCATCTGAGTGCCCCTGCTTTGAAACCAACAGTGGGGTAAAATCCTTTTCCTCTCCCCTCCTCTCCTCTACAGCTTTCACTTTCTTTGATCCCAATGATCCCGCTTGCCAAGAAATCCTCTACGATCCCATCACTACTGTCCCAGAGCTGTTCGCCATTATCCGCCAATGGGTTCCCCAGGTGCAGCACAAGATCGACATGATTGGCAATGAGGTGAGCGGGCATTGGGCCGACGTTAAGTGGTAAAGGCCCCAGGCTAGGAACCAGGGGCCTGGGAGTTCTAGTCCCACCTTAGGCATGATAGCCAGCTGGGTGACTTTGGGCCAATCACCAGGTGACAGTGAGTTTTAGTCATGCCTTAGGCATGAAAGATGGATGAGTGATTCTGGACCAATCACCAGGAGGCTGGGAGTTCTAGTCCCACCTTAGGCATGATAGACAGCTGGGTGACTTTGGGCCAATCATCTGGTGACAGTGAGTTCCAGTCTTGCCTTAGGCATGATGGTCAGCTGGGTGGACCAATCACAGGTGATGGTGAGTTCTAGTCCCACCTTAGGCATAATAGACAGCTGGGTGACTTTGGTCCAATCGCCAGGTGACAGTGAGTTCTAGACCTGTTTTAGGCGTGAAAGATGGACGAGTGATTCTGGGCCAATCACCAGGTGATGGTGAGTTCTAGTCCCGCCTTAGGCACAAAAGCTGGCTAGGTGGCTTTTGGCCAATCATCAGGAAACTGAAAGTTCTAGTCTTGCTTTAAGTATGAAAACTGAATTTGCTTATCGACTGCATGATGAACTTAACAACCATGAAAATGGTTACGCCCATGTAACACCTCTCCTACGCGAGCTGCACTGGCTCCCGGTGGTCTTCCGGGTGCGATTCAAGGTGTTAGTTATCACCTTTAAAGCGCTCCATGGCTTAGGACCTGGGTACCTACGAGACCGTCTTTTGCCACCAATAGCCTCCCACCGACCAGTTCGTTCTCACAGGGAGGGACTACTCAGGGTACCGTCAGTCAAATTATGCCGACTGGAGACTCCCAGGGGGAGGGCCTTCTCTGTGGGGGCTCCAACCCTTTGGAATGAACTGCCCCCGGAGATACGGAATATCCCTGATCTCCGTGCTTTCCGCCGTGCCCTCAAGACCCCTGATGTTTCAACAGGCGGGGCTAAACATATGAACGTGTGAATGATTTTTTTTTTTTAAATGTTATCTAATTCTGGGTTTTATTTAATTGACCAAACTAAGTAATAATTTTAATTAGCAATTTTATGATGTTTGTGTGTCTATATTTTTCTTGACTGTACACCGCCTTGAGTCCTACGGGA
Organism: Arizona elegans; assembly: GCA_022577455.1. Lineage (NCBI taxonomy): Eukaryota > Metazoa > Chordata > Lepidosauria > Squamata > Colubridae > Arizona > Arizona elegans. The sequence goes on from JAKOOJ010000011.1 coordinate 31,623,252, forward strand.
GAAAGGCGGTATAGAAATATAAATAAATAAATAAATAAATAAATAAATAAACAAACAAACAAACAAATAAATAAATAAATAAAATGGTCATGAAATTGATCCTGTATCATGACGACTCACTTTGTGACCAAAATTCCAGACTCCATTGTGATCGTAAGTTGAGGACTACCGGTAGCCTCTTTCTTGTTCTTCTGTCCTCTTCAGATCCTGAAGCGTGGATGCCACGTCGATGACCGGGATGGGCTGACAGATATGACCCTCCTGCATTATGCATGTAAAGCCGGTGCCCACGGAGTGGGTAAGGCACAAAATACTGAAATTCATATTTATTTATTTACTTATTACATTTATTTACTGGCAAGCTTGCCCCTGAGGTGACTCTGGACGGCTTACAACATTAAAAGCTATGAAACCAGAAAACATGCATATTTGTAAAGATGATTAAAAAAAGATGGATTTGTGCTTTTAGATGCGCTTAGCTTACACTTGTGCTGAGTTGCCCAAAACACACACCTGAAGTCTGGATTTCCTGAGCCCCTTCTTGGCAAACCTCTCCTTTCTTATAAAATTTAGATTACAATGATCTTGTGTCCTTTATTTCAGAAAGCTGTCCTTGATTATTAGAATATGCATTTTTATATAATTTTTCTTAATTTGGTGCTTGAATTTTCCTTTACCAAGCAAAACTGTAAAAAAAAATTAAAAAATCCTTCTCATTGCCTCTATTTTTTCCCAGGAAAAGAGGGTCATTGCAGTTTAGATTAAAATTTAGCTCACTGGGACTTGAAGCAGAATAAAAGGCCATTCCTAAAGTACTTGCTAATAAATTCTTTTTACTTCACTTCACTTTTTAATTCACTTCACTTTTTAGTTCATCTTTTACTTCATTTTATTTTATTTCATTTTATATTTTATTATTTTATTTTATTATTTATTTTATTATTTTATTGATTTATGTGCCCCCTATCTCACCTAGAGGTGACCCATGGGGTCAGTTCCCTTTGGGGAAGCTTTTGAGGGAGCTTACCTGTGCTTTTCCTCATCCCAGGTGATCCCGCCGCCGCCGTGCGCCTCTCTAACCAGCTGCTGGCTCTGGATGCAGATGTGACGCTGCGCAGCCGCTGGACCAACATGAATGCCCTCCATTACGCGGCTTACTTCGACGTCCCCGAACTCATCCGCATCCTCCTCAAGGCCTCCAAGCCAAAAGGTGTGTTTGCACGAAGGAGTCACGTTGCCCAGGTGATGGGAGGCCGAAATGAGCTGGCATTTTCACTGAAGCTTGCTTCAATCGCCATTTCTAAGTCAAGCAATTCATGGTTTAGGATGGTGTGTCAGGTTCCCAGTAACATATCCATAGCAAAGAAAACTCCAAGGCAGGTAGATTCCTCAAAGAATAAGTTTCTTGGATATGTCATATTGGCACAGGCTGGTGAAATCCAACTCTGAATATTCCTGCAGTTTTCACCTAATTAAAAGTAACCTTTTACTTTTACTTTTGGGGAAATCTTTCCCAAAATAACCAGTCACATGGCCCAATCATGATACAGTCCAGTTGGTAGGCGACATCTGTCCCCTCCAGGGGTGAAATCCAGCAGGTTCTGACAGGTTCTGGAGAACCAGTAGCAGAAATTTTGAGCAGTTCGGAGAACCGGCAAATGGCACCTCTGGCTGGCCCCAGAGTGGGGAGGGACTGGGGATTCTGCAGTATCCTTCCCCTGCCATGCCCACCAAGCCACCCCACACCCACCAAGCCACATCCACAGAACCAGTAGTAAAAAAAATTGGATTTCACCACTGGTCCCCTCCTTCCAAACACCTGCAGGAATGTCCTTTGTTCCCAAAAGAAAGTATTTTGTTTTGACTATACTACTACCCCAACTATCTCTATTCCCCTCTCCCTATCCCTTGGTGTCAGTGTGTCAGCACGGAAGTCTCAAAATGGCCTCGGTCAGGCCACCTTCAGAGTTGACACGGTGTTTGGCAGCCTTGGGAATTTGAAGAGGGGTAGACTTCAACTCCCAGAATTCCCCACCCCTCCTCAAGTACAATAGCACACCGGCTGGGGAATTCTGGAAGTTGAAATCCTCACATCTGAAAATTCACTAGCATGCAGGCTGGGGAATTCTGATTCCTGGTTGCTAACCTGTGGGAAACTGTTCCCGGTAACCAGCGGCTCCTCTCCTGGGATCCCTCCACTCCGTGGCAACCTTCCATGTCAGAGGGAAGGGACTCTCTGCTAATCTCTGCAATCTTTGATACTCAGTACAGCAGGCACTGCTCTCGAGTTTTGCTCCTGAAATGCAAGAAACGGCAAAAGGATTGGGAGACTTTGAACCAGGAAGGGTTGGGCTGGTGCTCATGGCAGAGATGCTAAAATGTTGGTCAAATGTGGAGAGCCAGCCCTGTTGTCTAGAGTCATTGCGGGAAGCAGAGCACACCAATTTGTGCTAGTGACAACAAGGACGTAAGGATTATTGGGAGATCTGTGGTGCTGCTCTCCCATTCAGCTTTCCTTCTAAGACAGAGTTTCTCAACCAAGATGGGTGGACTTCAACTCCCAGAATTCCCCAGCCAACAGGAGGGGAGGGCGGCAGTCCACTCCTCTTCAAATACAATAGCAGGCTGGTTGGGGAATCCTGGGAGTTGAAGTCCTCACACCTTCTAGTTACCAAGCATAGCTGACTGGGGAATCCTGGGAGTTGAAGTCCACATGTTTTAAAGTTCACTAACATACTAGCATGGCTGCTTGTATCTGCTGAAGAGCTTCATGGACATTGTGGTTGGAGAAACTGAACATGGGACATAAAGCGGCTGGGTCTGCCTTCCCTCCAGGGCCAGGGGCTGTACAGAGTCTTAGTATTTTGCAAATACAGCCTAAAATAATTCAGAATCCTGACTGAGTCTACATTGTTTTTTTCCTGTAGTTCTCAACTCGACGTGCAGTGATTTCAACCATGGAACTGCCTTACACATCGCTGCTTCGAATCTCTGTTTGGGGGCCGTGAAGTGTCTTCTGGAACATGGGGCCAACCCCGCTGTCAGGGTGAGAGAAAAGGGGGGGCGCAGAGAATGGGCAGATGGTTTTTTGACTGAGAATAAGAAAGACCTGCATTCTCAGAAACATGGATCATCGCACACTCAGCCAGATGTTCAGACTGGGTTTGACATTTTTGTCTACCTATTGAGTCCTTACCAAGGACCTGGGATGGGCAAATCTGGATGTTTGACGGTGTTACAGATATTGTTGTAGGATTATTATTATTATCTCTTTTATTCATTAAACATGAAACTCAGTCAACTGAACATTTAAAAATGTATCACAAATATCATTGACTGGCGGTGATGGTTGATAGGGGTTGCTGCCAGCATCCTAGGTATCGACCAAGTATCTTCTCAAAATGTATGATGTTCCGAGTAGCACCGTCGTTTGCAGCTCCATTGGTGTTATTGCAGGAAGCTGCAATTTCTTAATGTATTTTGCAAAGTTCTTGGACATGGTCCCAAGTGCCCCGATGACAATGGGTATCACTGTCACATGTTTCATCCATAATCGCGGAGTTTCGATGGCCAGGTCGCGATATTTCGTGATTTTTTCCAGTTCTTTTTCTTCGACTCTGGTGTCTCCTGGTATAGCGATATCAATAAATTGTACGTTTTGGTTTTCGACAGCTGTGATATCCGGCATGTTGTGTTCCAAATGACGATCTGTCTGTATTCGAAAGTATTGTTGTTGTTGTTGTTATTATTATTATTACTATTATTAGCAATTCGATCTTCTATTAGATGCAATTTGTTTGTTTTATGCATATTGGGGACTTTTGACCAACCCCTCTAGACGCTGCCAGAGGGACAAGGCACCGAATGATGCTCACATACAAAAATGTGTCAAACCAGATGCAAAAATAAGATTTGGAAGAGGCCATATAAATAGCCCAGCCTGTTAGTCAGGAGACCTGGTGTAGGACAGCACCTCCAGTGACGCTGCTGTAGGTGACATTAGCAGAAAGAAAATGGTTGTCACCATGATACAGAGAAGATGCTGAGACCCTGGAAAGAGTGTGGAAAAAAACAACGAAGATGATAGAGGACTGGAGGCTAAAACATATGAGGGACAGTTGCAGGAATTGGGTATGGCTAGGCTAATGAAGAGGAGGACCAGGGGTGACATGATAGCAGTCTTCCAATATTTGAGGGGCTGCCACAAAAAAGAGGGGGTCAACCTATTCTCCAAAGCACCTGAAGGTAGAACAAGAAGAAATGGATAGAAACTAACCAAGGAGAGAAGCAACTTAGAACTAAGGACAGTGAGAACAATTAACCAGTGGAACAGCTTGCCTCCAGAAGTTTGTATGTTCCATCACTGGAGGCTTTTAAGAGCGATTGGATAGCCATTTGTCTGGAATGGTATAAGGTGGTTGGACTAGAAGATCTCTAACATGCCTTCCGACTCTGTTATTCTGTTATTCTTCATTGGAAGCACCCAACTTTCCTTGCTCTTTCAGTAAGGCCCATGTAATGAGAAGGGGGTCTCACCAGACCCCCTTCAACCTTATGAGGAGGGCCTTCGATGCAATCGGTGGAAAGACCCTGCATTGTCCTTGGGTGGGAAAAAACTGCATTGTCGTCCTCCCTCTCTTTCTCTCAACAGAACAGCAAAGGGCAGGTCCCGGCTGACGTCGTGCCAGACCCCATGGACATGACGCTGGACAAGGCCGAGGCCGCCATGATCGCCAAGGAGCTGAAGCAGCTGCTGCTGGATGCCGTGCCTTTGACTTGCAGCCTGCCCAAGGTCACCCTGCCCAACTACGACAATATTCCCGGGAACCTCATGCTTCTCTCTCTCGGCCTGAAGCTGGGGGACCGGGTCTTGGTGGACGGGCAGAAGGTAAGGAAGGTGCAGGTGCGCAAGGACCTGGGAGAGGTTTGCCCCAGGTCTCTTTCGGCCTGTTTTTTCATCTGTTCCCACCTAAGGATGGGGAACCCCGTCGTGGAGGTTGTCAGCCCTTTGAGGGAGTCTGATAGTGCAAGAATTGCAGAATTGCTCTCTCGATGTTGTAGATCAGAGGTCTTCAAACTTGGCAGCTTTAAGACTTGTGGACTTCAACTCCCAGAATTCTGATAGTTGAAGTCCACAAGTCTTAAAGCTGCCAAGTTTGAAGACCTCTGTTGTAGAGGATGATTAGAAAATCTTGAAAGCCAGCCAGATTTCCCCTCCATGCTCTCTTATACCGAAGAGAATCAAGGCATGGCTGTCTTGAGTTTCTTCCTCACCTTTTCTCCCTGTCCTGGGACAGAATTATATTTTCTGTTAACAGCTTTTGTTTACCTTTGTCAAGGCTAGGTCTGCATTAATTTACAGATGTGTAGCTAAAGATAACCAACAGATCCCAAGATTAGATTTGATCGAAGGAAGGAAGGAAGGAGAGGAAGGAAGGAAGGAAGGAGAGGAAGAGAGGGTTGGAGCGAAGGAAGGAAGGGACATTTGTGTGCAGACCAAGAACGTAGCCACTAAACATTTGGGAATCTCTCAAACTATATGCACTGTTTGCAATCTGCATAGCTCTTGAGGCTGGGCTACACATTACACTCCCATCCAAACATCCACCTGCTCCAGTCAGCTACCTCTGCAGGCCGCTGCTTCCCCAGCTGGATCACCCTTGTTGAATTAGGTCTTGGAAGGATCTCAAAGTGTCCCATTAGATTCCCAGCTCAGATTACATCTGTATCCAGAGAGATGATGCACAGGTAATTTTCTGTTTTTCCGAGCGCCGTTTGACCCCATCATGTTGTGCTACATACAGGTGGGCACCTTGCGTTTCTGTGGCACGACCGAGTTTGCCAGTGGCCAGTGGGTCGGCGTAGAGCTGGACAAGCCCGATGGCAAGAACGATGGCAGTGTGGGTGGCATCCGCTACTTCATTTGCCCTCCAAAGCATGGTGAGTTTTAGCAGAGGTGGGGGCACAACCGACAAAGAATTCCTCCTCCCTCAAATTCAGATTCATCAAAAGTTGGAGAAGTAGAAACTCGTCCGTGGTGGAATTATTGCCAGCGTTATTAATCTGGGCATCTCGTTTTCTTCTCTCTTGCCTTCCCAGGACTGTTTGCTTCGGTGTCCAAGATCTCCAAAGCTGCTGACCAAACACCATCGGTCACCTCCACCCCACGGACCCCCCGCATGGATTTTTCCCGCATGACGGCCAAAGGGCGCAAAGAGAAGGACAAGGACCGGAAAGGTGCTCTTTTGATAGGGGGCTGCAGAAGGGGCCCCCACCAGCTGGCAGGCCCCAGAGGAGAGGGTTCTTCTCTCAGATTTGATTCGCTTAGGTCTTGGGGGTGCAGCCCATAGCAGGTGGAAAGAGGAGAAGATTAGGAAGAGCCATTTCTTCTCTCTCTGGGGGAGAGCAAAGGGGTACAGCAAAGCGCAAACAGGTGGGAAGGGGCTATGAAAGAGGGTTGGAAGAGAAAGAGGGACAGAGGAGGGGAAGCACCAGCACTGGACACCAAGGTTGAATTTTGGGGTCCTGGGTGCTCTCTGAGCTTGGTTGTTTGCTTGCAGGCATTTCATGACCAAACTAGGTAACATCATCAGTGTTGGTGAATGTGGGGGAAGCCATCCTCTCCAGCAGCCAGCATGTAGATAAGCAGGGATTAATACCAGACAAACAATCAAGCAAAACAATACTCTATTGAAGGCACTACCAAGGAGAAAGCGACACCCACTAACACTGGCAAAGAAGGCAACTCTATATAAACAGGATACAAATTCCATCCACTCTTACTCTGATGAAGTTACCAAGTTGGGCAATGAAATGTCTGTAAGGAAACTTCAAAGAACACTAAGGACCCCACAGTCCTCCTCCTCCTCCTTTCTTCCACTCTGCAAACTCCTTCCCTTTCTAGCATTGATGGTGTTACTTAGTTGGGTAATGAAACGTCTGCAAGCAACCCCCCCCATCCCCCCCAAGCTCAGAGAACACTAAGGACTCCAAACTCTTGGACTCCTACATGAGGGTCACCCAAAATATGTCCTCCTTATTCCTCTCTCTTCTCCTCCCAGCTCTCAGAAAGAAATCTTTATCCGTCGGCAGCCTGGATCGCGAAGGATTGAAAATCGACATCGGGGATCAGGTGCTGGTGGCCGGACAGAAGCAAGGGGTCATTCGCTTCTATGGGAAGACTGATTTTGCCCCAGGTAAGGCAGATGGGGTGGAGGTTGGATGAGAAGACTCTGGCTGAGAGGGGGGAGGCTGAGATAGGGGATCTCAACTTTTTGTGACCCTTATTAGGACCGCATGGAAGGTACAACATAAATCACAAGTACTGCAAATACTGAGACAATGGTTACACTGCTCTCTATTGTCCTCCTGTCTTCTTCTAGGCTACTGGTTTGGAATTGAGCTGGACAAACCGACGGGGAAACACGACGGCTCTGTTTTTGGGGTTCGCTACTTCACTTGCGCCCCGAAGCATGGCGTTTTTGCGCCCCCATCCAGGGTCCAGAGGTAAGTTGGCTGTTTGGATGCTGGGAATGAGACTTGGATCTCATAGAATCCTAGGTAGGGCTGGAAGGGATCTTGGCCAACCCCCTGTTCTACGCCAGGGGTGTCCAACCTTGGCCACTTGAAGACCTGTGGACTTCAACTCCCAGAATTCCTCAGCCAGCCACGTGACCATGGAGATGGGGCAAGCGTGAAAAATGGTTGTCAATCCCTTTTTTCCAATGCCACTGTAACTTCAAACGGTCACTAAGCAAATGTATTGTAAGTTGAGGACTCCCCGAGATTCCATTGGATGCTAACTTTGTTCTTAAATGAATTACAATCCCGCCTCTTGCAGAATCGGAGGTCCCAAAGATCCCCAAGATGGCACTTCCGGAAAGAAGGTGCACCAAGTCACCAGTAGGTATACCCCGGATTTCACTCGACACTATTTTGGAGGGAACGGAAGTGTTGTGGGAAAGCGACATTGGGGGAATTTGCGGGGAACCCACACTGCTGGGTTTCCAGCGTGCCTCCATGGGCCTCTGCTTATTTCCACATGAGGTATGGACTTTGTAGTACTTGCGATATAGAATAGAATAACTTGATTTGGCCAAGTGTGATTAGACGCACAAGGAATTGTGTCTGTGCTGCAGAAGTGCTCAGCGTACATGCAAAACAACAAAGTAATAATCAGATATCAAAGTAACAGTAATATTAACAATGATATCAATAAGAGACGGTGGTGGAGCAGGCGAGAAGGATAAAAGTAATACAGCCATACTGCGTGGGTAAATATACTTAGACATACATCCCGTAGCACAGGCTAACGAACATGGGTTTTCTTCTACTGTAAATCTGCCTTTTTCAAGTATATAGTTAGTCATTTGCTGTAAGCCTTAACCTTCAGGAAAACCCTCCCTTTTAGTAACCAGGACTGGTAGAAAAACATTCTGTATATTCTACGTAAACGTTTCAAAGACAAGAAAACCCATGTGAGTTAACCAGTGCAACGTTACTACAAAAAACACATTTCAAGTATTGCAAAGTCCATTTTGTGTGGCCCTTGAGTCGACATCTTCTCCTGCAGGAGCGAAGATCCAGGAACCAAGGGGTTTTTCAACTGGTCTCTTTCTTGATTTTAGAACAATAATGACATTTTCTCCTCTCTCGCAGTTTCACAGCCAAAGCGCAATTTTACTACAGTCAGATCTCCGAAAGACATCACATCGGAAAATTCCATCTCTAGGTAAGAGCGACTGGGCATTTCTGGAACTTTGATGGCTGGGGAGTTCTGGGAGTTGAAGTCCACCCATCTTAAAAGGGGCCCAGGTGGAGAACCATGGTTGTAAATCCACGCCTCTTGCAACAGGCTGTGGGGAGAGTGGAAGATGATTCCAGAAAGCCCTGAAAGAAGAAGGCCATTCCCCTCTTGAGTTTCTAGATCCTTCTGCGGATGATTCACTCCTTGGTGGGGAGGGATACTTGGCCCGAGTATCCCTTGCCCCATGTCTGGGTGTCCTAATTGTGGAGTAGTTGGTTGGGTCTTCTTCGTGCGATGCTCCCGTGGACCTCAATCCTACCCTAAGCCACCAAGAATTCCTTCGCCGCTTGAGGTGTCCTCCCTTGACTAGGCAGATCTTCCTGAAGGGTCTTCAGAAGATCCGTTGCCTCCTGCAGCTTTCTTTCCCGCTATCCTTGAGGTCAACTGCACCACGTTTCCTTTTCTCTCCCGCAGGATCCTATTTTGTTGCTGGTTCCCGTGGATGCTGCGTGCAGAAATGCAGCCGTAGAGTTCCCCCCCACACCCGTGCCCTCCTCTTCCTCCTCTTCCTCCGCTCTTCCTCCGCTCTCTCCACGTAATCAAAGACTGCTCTTCGGATCTGTCGCTCACCTCTCCTGCTCCACACCTCCATCACCATCCTAGTGAACCCAGTGCCTTGCTAGATCACACGACCACCCCAGTAGATTGTGAGAAATGCTAAACCCCTCCCGTTTGTCCCCCCCTCATTTTCTGAGCTGTGGCACCACCAGTCTCTTCTAGCACTTCTTTTGAGGATCTGGCAATGGCCATTAGAGTCATTTTTCTACCGGGGGTGGGGGTACTGGGGGTGGGGTGGGGGGGAGGACGTCCCTTCAGTTATGCTTGGGAGACCCGTCTCTGAGCTTTCCCGCAGTCAGGAAATGTGTAGTCCAGCTCTGAGATCTTCACCTCAAAACCCCATGTACACACATCGCAAATCCAGTTGGCTTCCTTGGACAACCATTTGTCTGGGGTGGAATAAGATCTCCTGCCTTGGGCAGGGGGTTGGACTAGAAGACCTCTGAGGTCCCTTCCAGCCCTAGGGTTCTACAATTCTAAAATTGAGTCTGCAGGCTGAGGGACAACGGTCTCCCCCCTAGTTTGCAACTGACCCGGCCCTTTGAGTGACGGACATAGGAAACAGGCACTCTTGTTTCTAAACTTCCTGGCTGGGGGATTCTGGGAGTTGAAGTCCGTGCACATTTTTCACATTGCCGAGTTTGAAAAACACTGCCTTGGTTTGACGTAGACCACAAATGCTCCATTGAGGAGGGCTGTGATCAAGGATCACTCTGTTTGGTTGACCGGTTAGTATCCTAGTCCCAAGCAGGCGGCTTGTTGATCATCAAGCTAAGATTCTCTCCAGAATTGCAGCTTGTTCTTCCATGCCAATGCAGACCTCACTAAAAGTCCTCGGCGTCGCCCTTATATCTTCCTCCTAAGCTTTGCTTATCTTGTCTATCGCCAACCAAACGATTTCAGAAGCCGGTCGCTTCTTTTCCGCCGAATAGCAAACCTCTGCTGACTTTGGTGACTTAATTCTTCTTAATCAAGCGTGCCCGTGAAGGCGGATTTGAACGCGGCTTGAAATTCCCTCCCTATTTTGCGACTAACGTGTGAGCAGGATGGCCCCAGAGTGCCAATGCCTTTGCCCACCGATGCCGTAAGTAGCCTCTCTTGTTAGCCGTCTTCCTTTCTCACCGAAAACCTCCGTCTTTGGATGACCGATGCGACCAGACACCTTTAAGGAAACCTAGTGTGTGTTAGCAGCCCTGCTTAGCTTATGTCTGTGCAAATGAACATACAGGGAGGGGTGTGTAGTGTTTGCGTGTCTCTCTGTGTGTAAATACAGTACCAGAAGTCTGTTCTCTTTTTTGTTTTTTGTTTAAATAGCAAAAGGCAGAGGAAGATATTAGAACTGAATCTGATTTTAATCTTGCATTTATCAGCTACAGAGCACTAGATCTTAATCCAGAGTTGTTGTTTCCCCACCCCCCCAGGCTGGGGAATTCTGGGAGTTGAAATCCACTCCTCATGTGGCTGAGTTGGAAAAAACACTTGTCTTAATCCATTTTAGTAACACGTCAGCCTTTTACTTATTGCTTCCTCTCTTAGTTGAACTGAACGTAGTTTCCACGGACCTTGGGGGAGGGCAAAAGGTCAAAATGGTATAACTCAGGGGGCGGGGGGTGTCCCAAGGGCTACGTCTGGGTTGCGGGTGTGAAGAACGAACTCCCAATGCAAACTCAGAAAGCAGAAATGAGGTGCTGATTGTAGAACGATCCTCTAGAGAGAAATGTTGATGTTTCTTCATTCGCTCTTAACTCGCGTTGAGGTTCTTGCGTCATCTGCTTTGAAGCCGAGCCTGAAGTCTAGAATTTTCTCCTGGCTTGGGAGGCAGGTCCCTCCCCTCCCTCTGGCTTGAGCAAATTACTCACCTGGCCATCCCTCTTCCAAATTTCTTTTCTTTATCACCTTGGTCAACCCACAAAGAAGAGATGGGAAGAACCATCTACTCATTGGCTAGAGATGGAAGCCAAGGTTGACCCTCTATGCCTCCAATCTTTGTGCTGTTTTGCAGAAATCCAATAAGGTTGAGCTTTGCAAGGACAGGTATCCAGGGGCAAGGACACTGGACAACCTATTGTCCAAAGCACCTGAGGGCAGGACAAGAAGGAATGGATGGAAATGAATCAAGGAGAGAAGCAACCTAAAACTAAGGAGGAATTTCCTGACAATTCCCACAGAAGTTGGTGCTCCATCACTGGAGGCTTTTAAGAAGAGACTGGACAGCCATTTTTCTGGAATGGCATAGGATAGGGGTGTCCAACCTTGGCAAATTTGCGGACTTATGGCTAGCTGGAGAATTTTGGGAGTTGAAGTCCTCAGGTCTTAAAGTTACGAGGTTGGACATCCTGGAACCCAGGACCTCCAAGGTCCCTTCCAGCCCTAGGACTCTACTCTCTGAATGCCCCTTTCATAGGTGGGGCACTAAAACATACAATGAATGGTCGCAGTAGCTGGGTATGTCTAGCCCAACAAAGAGAAGGCCCAGGGGGTGACATGGTAGCAGTCTTCCAGTATTTGAGGGGTTGCCACAGAGAAGAGGGGGTCAGCCTATTCTCCAAAGCTCCTGAAGGCAGGACAAGAAGGAATGGATGGAAACTAATCAAGGAGAGATCCAACCTAAAACTAAGGAGAAATTTCCTGATAATTAGAACAATTAACCAGTGGAACAGCTTCCAACCAGAAGTTGTAGGTGCGTCATCACTGGAGGCTTTTAAGAAGACATTGGACAGCCTTTTGTCCAGAATGACATAGAGCCTCCTACTTGAGCAGCAGTGGGTTGGACTAGAAGACCTCCAAGGTCACTTCCAACTCTGTTATTCTGGTCTTGTGGTATAGCTGTTAAAAGACCACAATATTCCATTTGGAAAAATGGGGTGAACATCAGAAGGGGAGATGGTGTGGGCATCTATTTTTGGACTGATTTTAAAAAGGAAAAAGGAAGGGTGGCATTCGGGCCACCAGAAGGAACCCCAAGCTGGGTGAAATATTGGGGACCTTTATGTACAGATATATAAAATGATATTTTAAAATAACCCAAATGGCTACATCGAATCTTCCAATCCATTTCATCCCACATCCTTCCCACGCTCATTGTTGCCTTGTGTTGTGGGGAATCTGATTCTTGTGCCCCCCCCACCCAGTTTAGACCCACGTTTCATTCTCATCGAAGTCCGAACCAGCTTTCTATAAACTGGCTCCTCCCACCAATAAATTGGGATCAAAGTCCCCAATACTGCTGGAAATTAAAAATAAAATAAAATAAATAAATTACCAGACCCATCTTGGAAGATGCCAGAGTATAGAAAAACCGCTGGAAACATTTCAATTCACTTGTCCGCCCTCTTGACGCTGACTAGCAATAAATAAACCTTTGGTTGACTTCAGTTTGACGTTGGGCACAATCTTGGTGCGTGTCCCCCTCTTCTGAACGGAGGGAAACCCCCTGCCCTTGATATTATCCACCAGGACTGGCCTAACCCTCAAAAGGCACAGACCAGCCTCGAGAGCAACACCTTCCGATGGCTTCTTTTCACAACTTTTCTTTCCGTAGAGATCACGCAGGATTGTGTTCTTCCTGCCTAGATGTCATTTTTGTTTTTTTAAATTTTTCCAAGAGAAATAACTTTGTAAAGTGTCACGTGAGACAGCCCGCCGTGCCCGCTGCTAAGCTCCCCGTGGACTCTTGCATGGTTTCTGTCTTCCCTGACCCTCCCTGCTCATCCAGGCTCTCTGGAAGGAAAGAAAATAAAAATGAGCATGACAAAAAAAAAAAAATCTCAGTATGTTATTGCTTATCTGTTATTAACAAATTAATAAAAGGTGTTTCTATGTGCACTGTGTCCGGGACTCTTCCTTTCCGCTCGTTGTCAGACGTGGATTAGGACATAAGCCGGTTCAGGAATTTTGTGGATAAAAATGGCCATCTTGGAACACTGCAAGCCAACTTGGCCAACTTATACACATAAGTGTATAAAGAAACACTGCAAGGCGTTGGATATGTCTGGTTTAATGAAAAGAAGGACTAGGGGTGACATGGAAACAGGCTTCCAATATCTTCAGATATCCAGTATCTGGAAAACAAATAATCAGAAGTTGCGAGTGCTCCATCACTGGAGGTTTTCAAGCAGAGACTGGACAGCCACTTGCCTTGAATGGTATAAGGTCTCCTGCCTGAGCAGGGGGTTGGACTAGAAGACCTCCAAGGTCCCTTCCAACTCTGTTATGTGGAATTCAGTTCTGAGAAATTCCCAGCCAGGAGGGCCACTGCTAAGAATTCTGGGAGTTGAAGTCTGCATATCAACAAGCCAGCCAGGGTTACCTAGGACAACGAGCTGGATGGCGTACAAATTTAATAAAATAAAACGCATGAAGCGTGTTGGTGCTCTCTGAGCTTGCTTGGTTTTTTCCAGACGTTTCATTACCCAACTAGATTATATCATCAGTGCCATAATAATACACAAAATTAAAGTTCCAGAAAGGTCAACTGAAGAGCAGATCAAAAGCTCTGCCTGGGTAAGAATGAAAAGTTAAAAATAGTCAAAATGGGCTACATAGACTCTTCCTCGTACTTTAGACTTCAACTCCCAGAATACCGAGCGAGCCGGATTTTTCTAATTCTGAATACGGATTGGTTCTTTCCACCGCAGAAAGGCGGGCTCGGCAGAGCTCAGTTTTGATTGGGTGAGGCGGCTGCCGCTCCATGAGCTACCCGGAAGGGAGCCGGTGGGAATCAGCATGTAAGTGACTCCTGGGACGGAGGGGGCTCAGCCTCCTGGGCAGGGGGAGAAGGGGGCCGGGGGTCTCCTGAAGCCCCTCCTTCTGCCTGCAAATCTAACCCTAACCCTCTTTTTATAGGACCCTTGAAGCTGCATGGCAGGCAGAAATTCAGCAGATGCTGCCTAAGCAAGGGCTTTTTTGTAGGTTTTTATTTATTCATTAAATTTGTACTAATGTTGTTTGATGAATTTTGTTCATTACACTTTTTTGCAAGGTTGCTTCAAATAGAAATTGGCATAGCATCCTAGGGCGGGAAGGGAACTTGGAGGTCTTTTAGTCCACCCCCCCTGGCCAAGGCAGGAGACAAAATGAATTTTTCCCTAAAAAAAAAAAATGGGGTGGGGGGTGGGGTGGGGAGGGAAACCAGAGCTCAGGGCAAGATTGTAATGAGCCACCCTCCCACCCCCACCCCGTTGTCTTTCCGCAGGTGAGAAGCGGAGGGTCACCTGTCCTGGCCAGGTGCAGAAGCCTTGGCTAGTAGGAAAAGAAACAGAGGAAGCTCTGGATGGCTGACCCTTGCTCTGAGAGGCCGGAGGTGTGGGCGATGGAGCCCTTTCGGGTAGCCCAGGTATTTTCCCAGGGAAGGTGGGTTTTTGGTGTCGGCTGAGGGTGTCAGCTGAGGACTGGATGAAGGCGGATTTTTTATCTATCCATCCATCCATCCATCCATCCACACCCCACCCCACCCACCATCTGTATTATTACAATTACAAATAAGGCAGCAAACATATCTAATACACCATCCTCCTCCTTCCTCCTGTCTCCCATAACAATCCTGTCAGGTGGACTGAGAGAGCGAGAGACACTGTCTCAAAGTCACCCAGCCAGTTTTCATGTCTAAAACAGAACTAGAACTCACCATTTCCTTGTGATTGGCCCAGAGTCACCCAGTCGGCTTTCATGCTTAAGGTGGAACTAGAATTCCCAGTCTCCCTTTTTCTAGTCTAGTGAATTGCCAGGGTTCATGCCTCATGCTACGTCAGACCTCAGCACAGGTGCAAACCCAGGGGTGGGTTCTACTTGCCTTTATTACCGGTTCGCATCGTGCCCACGCATGTTATTCTGCGCATGTGTGGATCACCTATGATGACATCCAGTTCAGTGGGCGGAGCCTCCCACCAGTTTTACTACTGGTACTTGCGAACCGGTCCGAACCGGGGGTAGCTCACCACTGTGCAAACCTAGGTTGTATTTTATCACCCTGGTTTTAGCAACCCCTCCCCCTGGCCAGGCAGGGAGGGTCTTTAGGGATCTCATTGGTTAAAAATTAATTCCTGATCTTTTTCCTGTTTACAGTCTCCACCAGCAGCTTATTATATTCCTGACTTCATCAATGAGGAAGAAGAGCAATACCTTTGGCAGCAAGTACGTGCAGATGTTGTGGCCTTCCAGTGGTGCAAAGGAGAACCTTCTAATGATGATAGCTTTCAAGTGATGCTTTGGGAGGGGGCTACGTACGCTGGTTTGCTTCTCAAGCCAGTAGTCCAGAAATTAATCTCTTTTCTCTTTCCAATTTCCAGATTTATAATGCACCCAAGCCCAAGTGGACACAGCTGTCTGGCAGGAGATTGCAGAACTGGGGTAAATTGTGGCAATAAAAGAAAATTTCCATATCTCAGGGGAGAATTGAGGTTTGCTTGGTGCTCTCCGAGCTTGGTAATTTTTTTGCTTGCGTTTCATGACCCAACTAGAGAACCTCCTCAGTGCTATAAGAGAATGGGGCTTAGGAGGAGGAGGAGGCCTGTGGGGTCCTTCGTGCTCTCTGAGCTGGGTAGTTTTCTTGCAGACATTTCATCACCCAACTAGGGAATATCATCAGTGCTAGAAGGAGGGGAGCTTGAAAGGAGGAGGAGGAGGTCCACCAGTGTGCTAGGACTACCACACCCAGAATTCCCATAGTTTGGTCCCATGCTCCCTTGGAATTCTGGGCAATTGAGTTCCTTTCTCTTTGGAATGTACCATTTGCGGTGGGAGGGGGGGAGTTGGTACAGTCTATTCTATTTCCATCAAAATCACTGTCCCGTTGGTGCCAAGAATTAGCGCTCAGCGTTGTCTTTCTGTGTCGCCCCCCACCCTGCAGGAGGGCTGCCCCACCCAAAGGGGATGGTGGCAGAGAAATTGCCCCCCTGGCTGCAGCGTTACGTGGATCGCGTGTCTTCCCTTGGGGTCTTTGGAGGAAGGCCAGCCAACCATGTCTTGGTGAACGAATACCAACCTGGCCAGGGCATCATGGTAACCATTTCCCCTCCCCCTCCTCTTCCCCTTTATCTCAAAGGGGGGTCCTTTACTAATTCTCGGTTTGCTTGCAGCCGCACGAAGATGGACCGCTATATTATCCCACCGTTACCACCATCAATCTGGGGTCACACACCCTCCTGGACTTCTACCATCCCGTCACCGGAGAAGCGCCTCCCAGAAGCCAAGAGGTGAGGTCAAAACACAAAATCACAACCATCCTCCAACTTCACAGTTAATCCTCGATTTACGACCCCAATGGAGTTCCAAATTTCCATTGCTAAGCAAGACGGTTGTTAAGTGAGTTTTGCCCTATTTTACGACTTTTCATGCCATAGCTGTTAAGTGAACCGCTGCAGAGGTTAAGTTAGTAACACCGTTGTTCCCCATTGACTTGGCTTGTCAGAAGGACGCAAAAGGGGATCGCGTGACCTCGGGACACTGAACATCATAAATATGAGTCAGTTGTCAAGTGTCTGAATTTTGATCATGTAACCATGGGGATGTTGCAGTGGTCGTAAGTGTTTATAACTGGTTATAAGTCACTTTTTTCAGTGCTGTTGAGAAGAGAAGAGAAGGCAAAATAGAATAGAGAACAGAATAGAGTAGAGTAGAACAAAATATAGAAGAATAGAATACAATACAAAACACAAAACAACAGAATACAACCGGTAGAATAGAATAGAATAGAATAGAATTAGAATTAGAATTAGAATTAGAATTAGAATTAGAATTAGAATTAGAATTAGAATAGAGTACAGTACAGTACAGTACAATACAATAGAAAACACAATAGAAAACACAAAACACAATGCAACCAGTAGGGTAGGATACGATACGATACCATACCATACCATACCATACCATACCATACCATACCATACCATACCATACAATAGAAAACACAATAGAAAACACAATACAACTGGTAGAATAATATAGAATAGAATAGAGCAGAACAGAATTCTTTATTGTCCAAGATTGGACACACAAGAAATGGTCACTAAACAAATGGTTATACATTGAGGACTTCCTCTAGTAGCCCCTACTCCAGAGCAGGGTTTTTCTCACCTCCTCCCTTGAAGATGGGTAGACTTCCTGGCTGGTGTTCATTTAATGTGGCCTTATTAAAGGAAGAATCTGGTTCTGGGCATCCGGTGTTGTAAATGATCTTTTTTCCAACCGTGTGAGCTTTTTCCCTCTGCAGAATTCGTCTCCGCAGACCCAGGAGGAGCGCCACGCTTTCTCCTTCCTTCTGAAGCCCCGCAGCCTCCTGGTCTTGCAGGAAGACATGTATGTGCGCTACCTTCATGGCATCCGCCCCGTCTCAACGGACACCGTGACGCAGAAAGTGGCTAACGTCAGTCTGTGTGGCTGCGGGATTGGGGACACGTTGCCACGTCAGACCCGGGTGTCTCTCACCATCCGCCACGTCCCCAAAGTGCTGAAAACGTCCATTATTCTTGGCCGGAGGAAGTGACTGGCATTTTGCATGGCAGGGGTAGCGCCCCCAGGAGGCGGTGAGAAGGAAGAGCTGCGAGCCCCCCCACTCAAAATCACCAACATTGGGTGTCTGTATATGGGACACAGTACAGTTTCAAACAGACATTGGCATGCTTGGCCCAAAAAATGCTATTTTTTTCCCAGCATGCTAAAACTATGCAAATAAACTCCCAAGAATTGTATGCAGTTTATTTGGCATTTCCTAATTAGGTCAAGGATGAAATGATTTCAAAGCTTTTGCCCTCCGGCCGCTGTTCAAACGTTTTCAAAGATTGTTCTCCAGGTGTTCCCAGAAAATTATGTTCATTATGTCAGGAAGGAGGGCAAGCGGCTTTAAAAAATTGTTTTTAAAAAAAGGAAGAGAGAGAGAGAGAGAGATTTTCTCAAACTGCCCTGGAGGCCAATTGCGAACGTCTTTTCTGCCATGCGAAGGACAAAGTTTATTTTATTTATTAAATTTCTACAGCGTCCATCTCGCCTGATTTGTGTGATGTCCCCGTCAGCCATCCGTCCACGTGACTAGTGGAGAAGGATAATGGGATCTGTAGTTCAGAAACACCGAGAGGATCATTCTTTCCACCAAGCCTTTTAGGCACTTTAATTTTTTGGTTAGCCATTTTTTAGGTTAGACCAGTGTTTCTCAACCTTGGTACCTTGAAGATGGGTGGACTTCAACTCCCAGAATCCCCCAGCCAGCACTGTTGAAGTCCATCCATCTTCAAGCTTCCAAGGTTGAGAAACACTGGGTTAGACTATAAATTGGAGAAAGAAAAATCACAATCACACACTTGGCCCGTTTTAATGCTCTTCTTGGGTGCTTCAAACGCAGGTAGTCCTCCACTTACGACCAGAATTGAGCCCAAAATTTATGTTGCTAAGCAAGACAGCTGTTAAGTGAGTTTTGCTCCATTGTATGATTTTTCTTGCTGCCGTTGTTAAGTGAGCCATTGCAGTTAGTTACACGGTTGTTAAGTGAATGAAATAGCCTTATTGAATACTTTGTTCGCTACATTCAGTAGTTTTGTGTTCCCTTTAGTTGTTTGAGCAGCGTATAAACTACTGTATGTAAAGAACAAAGTATTCAATAAGGCTATTTCATTCATTCAGATCTCAGATGTCTTCTGCTTGTCTTCCCTTTATTTTTTTGAGCAGCATATTTGCACCTGCCCGTCTGAAAGTCACATTTTTCCTCTCCCGGATTTAAGCTTATGCAAAAAAAAAAAATGCAAACCTTTTAGTCTGTCGGCGGCTTCCTTGTTTGGTTTTGTGTAATTGCGATGGTTTTGTCTGCTTTTTTGGACTCTGGAGCCCAGCTTTGGTGGCTATTTGGGGCCGAAGGTCTTCCTGACTTTTACACCGTTCTAGCTTATCAGGTTTCTGAATTGTACTTCCTTAAACTGTGGTTGTGACTTTTTGGTGCGGAGAAACAAAGCATATTTCGGGAAGTGTGGTGTTTGCAGCTAAATATGCTCCAGGTTAACAGTTTTTTCAACCTGAGCCACTTTAAGAGAGGTGGACTACAACTCCCAGAATCCCCCAGCCAGGAGGTTTAGAAACAAGAGGGCCGGTTTCCTATGTCAATCAAAGGGCTGGGTCAATTGCAAACTATGGAGAGACCATTGTCCCTCAGCCTGCAGATTCAATTTTGGAACCATAGAATCCCAGGGCTGGAAGGGGCCTCCGAGGTCTTCTAGTCCAACCCTCTGCCCAAGCCAGGAGATCTTATTCCACCCAGGACAAACGGTTGTCCAAGGAAGCCAAGTAGATTTGCGATGTGAATGTGGGTCTTGCAGTGAAGAACTCTGGCTGGGGGATTCTGGGACTTGAAGTCCACAAGTCTTAATAATTGCCAAGCTTGGACACCTCCGTGTTAAAGGGTCTGGAATCTAAACCATACGATGAACGACTAAAGGGATTAGGTATATCTACTCTAACGAAGAGAAGGACCAAGGGTGATATGTTCATTGTCTTCCAATAATTGAGGGGCTATTACAGAGAAGAGGGGGTCAATCTATTTATTATGGATTTGTTCTCCAAAGCAGGGGTCTCCAACCTTGGCAACTTTAAGCCTGGCGGACTTCAACTCCCAGAATTTCCCAGTTGGCATGCTAGTGTAGGGGTCTCCAACCTTGGCAACTTTAAGACTTGTGGACTTCAACTCCCAGAGTTCCTCAGCCAGCAAAAGAACTCTGGGAGTTGAAGTCTGCCAGGCTTCAAGGTTGGAGACCCCTGCTCCAAAGCACCTGATGGCTGGACAAGAAGCAGTGGGTGGAAACTCATTAAAGAGAGAGAACCACCCTAGAAATAAGGAGAAATTTCCTGACAGTGAGAACAATTAACCAGTGGAACGACTTGCCACTAGAAGTATTGGGTGCTTCATCATTGGAGGTTTTAAAGAAGAGATTGGGCAGCCATTTGTCCGGAATTATATAAGATCTGCCTTGAGCAGGGGGTTGGACTAGAAGACCTCTAAGGTCCCTTCCAACTCCTGTTATTGTCCAAGGCAGGACAAGAAGCAACAGATGGAAACTAACCAAGGAGAGAAGCAACCTGGAATTAAGGAGAAATTTCCTGACAGAACAATTAACCAGTGGAATGGCTTATCTCCAGAAGTTGTGGATGCTCCATCACTGGAGGTCTTCAAGAAACGTCTGGATGACCATTTGTTCAAGGTGGTAGAGTAAGAGTCTCCTACTTGAGCAGAGGGTTGGACTAGAAGACCTCCAAGGTCTCTTCCAGCCCTAGTATCCTATGTTCTATGCTCTTATGTTCAACGAACGTCCCTTCCCTGGGTGGGGCACTCACCTGTCCAGCCCCACTAGGCGGCTAAGACGAGGCCCCTGGCTTGGAAAACGGCAGGTGGCATATGTGGCTTTGGCAACGTGCCCTGCTGGAGAAGCAGCTGCCACCCAGAGCTGGAAATGGGTTGGGCCAGGTCCTTTCGCCCCGAGAGAATAGAGTTACCTGCCAACCCTCCCTGCTCGCCTTCCTGGCGCAGGTGAGGTGGAGAGCCGTTCTCTGCTTGAAGAGCAGAAGGAACAAACCTGGCCAGGCGGGCTTTTTCAGATTTCCCCCGCCAAGCCTGCGCTGCGCATTTGCACACCTGTTTTCCGTCACGTTGGCCAAGGAGGAAGAGGATGGCGCTCTCTGTCCCAGTCCTTGTTTGTCAACCGTTTAATGATTGACAGGCAGGGGAAATGCAGCAGCTCAGAGAGAGGATCCCGGCTTCTGGATGGCAGGTAGATTCAGAGTTTCCCTTTCGGGAGCGGGGGGGGGGGGGGATTGCTGGGCTGCCTGAAGTTGGGGTCTCTTCTGAGCCTTGGGGGGGGGCAGCAACCTGCCAGGGATGTTGCAAAGTCTCGGTGCCAGCCCTTTTCTCCCACGCGGGTTCTTTTGATCGTGGGAGTGAGTTTGCAAAAGCTGCAGGGCTGAAAATTGAGCACCGTGAAAATTCAACCTGCTTGTCTCGATGATCCGTGCAAGGTGGGGCTGCAGGTTGAAGTGACAGGTGATTGATGGACACATTAAGAGGGACTGGGATTCTCTCTCTCTCTTCCACACACACACAGATACACACACAAGCGTGCTCTGGGAAGGGGACAGGTGGTTTCTAAAGGTGATATATCAGTAAAAATAAGTATTTTTCTTTGAAGGCTGGTGGGTCGCAGGGCTCAGGCCTCGGAAAAGACAGGACTGAATGAAAAGTGGACTTTGAGCAAGGGTGATTGTGTTATTCAGGGGCGTCTGGTACTTTCAGGGACTTGAAAAAAATGCCCCAGTAGGAGATGGGCAGGTTGCTCAGAGGCTGCTGAGGGATGGAGTAATAGACATTAGAGAAAGGATGATTCCAGTGGAAAGTTAAGAATTTCCTAATTATAAAAGCCGTTGGATAAATTGGGAGAAAGGCTTCCCTCCCTTCTTCCTTTCTTTTCATTTCCTTCCTTCCTTCTTCCATCCATTCATTCACCCATTCTCTCTATATTCCTTCCTTCCTTCCTTCCTTCTTTCCTTCCTTCCTTCCTTCCTTCCTTCTTTCTTTCTCTTTCTTTCTTTCTTTTTGTTTTTCTTTCTTTTCTTTCCCTCCCTCCCTCCCTCCTTTCCCTTTCCCTTTACCTGGGTAATTTCAAGCAAAGCCTCCACAGCTATTGGTCAGGGATTGTTCAAACCTGCACAAAACAGGCAGAAAGTCTGGATGACCTCAAAGAACCTGAACTGAAGAAGCTTCTTGGATCAGCAGGGAAACATTTTCAAAGAAAAAAGCCAAAAGTCCATTTGTCTTATTTTTTTTTTGGGGGGGGGGGAGGGGGAAGCACCTTTGGGACAACCACAACCTAGACAATTGAGAGTCTCCATAGACATTCCATCCAGATGTTTTGCAAATTGCATGGAGTATGAAGCTTCATAAACCAGCAATCTGTGCAATTATAGTCAACAGAGCTCGGGGCTGGCCGAACAACCAAGGTTTACAAAACTGCAAAATCCAGATACAGTTTTCCAGAGTGCATTGAAGAATTTTACCCTTCCAGAAAATTCAAGTCTGTTACCCAAAATTGAAGGGTTCTGAATACAGTTGGTTGCACAGTCAGCCAGATGTTCAGACTGCATTTGGCATGTTTGTCTACCTATCGAGTCCTTCCCAGGGACCTGGGATAGGCAGATGTGGATGTTTGATGGTGTTACAGGTCTTGTGACAGGATGGAAGCAGTTCCAAGTCAAGCTGCCTTTTGCAATTGACTGATGGTGAATTTGTCAATGCCGATGAATTTCAAGTGGCACTCCAGATGTTTTGGGATTGCACCCAAGGGCTGCAGTCATTCTACTTCCATTTGTGATCTTCTCCAGTTCTTCCTCTTCTCTTCCGTTGTCTCCAAGCGTTACCCAGATTTTTTTGTCTTCCTTCTTAACAGTTGTTAATTCTGGGGTGTTATGTGGCAGGTTGTTGTTGTTATTATTTTTTCAGAATAACAGCAGTGGAAGGGAGATGGAATTTTTGGGGAAAAAAATAAGGGTTTGCAAAAATGCAGGGCTATTTTTCATGCTTAAACAAAAGCATGCATACAGGGAACAAACCCTGAATATAAATTACAAAGCGAAGAAGTCAGAAAGCAAGAAGAATGTTTGCACACACCTTTTTGAGGGAAGTGGCTGTTCTCCCCTGGAGCCAGATGAGCTGTAGTTATATAAATACACTCCGCACGTGCCCCATGTGCTTCGTTAGATAAATGCAGTGCACACCCATGTTGGGACTGGTGTTATTTATTCATTCAGCACCATGCACCTTCAAGGCTGTGCAACATTAAAAGTAGATTTGCATGCCATAAAGCAGATCACAGGCAATAAAAACAGGTATTCCGGGATCTCTAATTGCAAAGGGAATAATCACCTCTTTAGCATGGATCGAAACTTTAGCAAAGTTGGTGCGTGATTCATTTGGAGGGCAAAATGCTAAAAATCGATATATATTGTCAAAGTCTGACTGAAAAAGCCTGCTTCGCTCTTAAGAGCTCTTCTGACGCTTTCTTTCTTTCTTTCTTTCTTTCTTTCTTTCTTTCTTTCTTTCTTTCTTTCTTTCTTTCTTTCTTTTTTTCTTTCCTTCCTTCCTTCCTTCCTTCCTTCTTTCTTTCTTTCTTTCTTTCACGTTTTCTTTCCTTTTGTTTTCTAGAAGTCTGAATGGGATTCTCTAGATAAGGCTGGCGAGAGGATTTTGCCTTCTTCCAAGCCACTGGAACAAACCGGAGGCATTTGGGGCTTTCTCCAGCCCTCGGACATCTCAAGGGGAGTTTTGGGGCATCTTCTACCACGGAGCCACAAGGCTGAAACCAACATTTGGGATGCAGGGAGGAGCTGTGAACTTTGACCTTTTCCCGGATAAGCAGAGATGCCGCAGATGGTCTGGAGAGCCGATGATGCCACTAAATGCTGCTTGCAACCTTTGCATGGTGACTGTAGAGAAACGGATCAGGTGAGGGGAATGAGCTTCTTAGGAGAACAAGGAGTCCTCGTTTAGCAACCACAATTGGGACCGACAGTTGTTAAGTGAAGTGGTCACTAAATGGAAAAATCACATGACTGCAGTGGTGCTTTCCATTTCTTCATTCCTCTGCCCTTGGGAATGCTGGGATAATTAGCAAGAAGGGAATTAATGTTTGTGTTTATATTTATTGGAGAGAAAGGGATTGTAAGAGAGTAAGCAGGCACAGAAAGTGCAACAATCATAGAAAGGAATGTGCTTTGGTGTTTGAGGTTCTGAAACGCTCCTAAAGCCCGGCTTTGGTGCCAAGCCTGGGCTTAATATGCTTTTTTGGATGAGAAGGGCTGCCACACAGTGTTTTATTACCTGCTTTCAGTCCAGGCTGCCTGGTTTTATTTATGTTTTTAATTATTTTATCTTGGATTGGATTATGTAAACCATCCAGAATTGTTGGAGTGCATGGCTATAATAAATGCAGTGCATGAAATTAATTGTGCTAGAAAGAGTGGCAAGGATTTCTAGGTTTATGCCTGCACATCCATCAGCCGAGTTTCATACTGAGCTGGCAGACCATGGATGAAATACCTTGAGAGGAGTATGCAGAAGAGAGAGAGAGAGATGGATGGATGGTAGATAGATAATAAATGATAAATAGGTGATGTTAGATAGATGACGTTAGATAGATAAATAGATAGATATAGATAAGAGTGGAAATAGAATAGAATAGAATAGAATAGAATAGAATAGAATAGAATAGAATAGAATAGAATAGAATAGAATAGAATAGAATAGAATTCTTTACTGGCCAAGTGTGATTGGACATACAAGGAATTTGTCTTTGGTGTATATGCTTTCATTGTACATAAGGAGAGATCAATAGATGATAGCTAGATGATAGCTAGATAATAACAAGGATAGATAGATAGATAGATAGATAGATAGATAGATAGATAGATAGATGATAGATAGATAGATGGATGGGTAGGTAGATAGATAAAGTGGATAGAGAGAGAGAGAAAGAGATAAATAAATGATAGCTAGATAATAACAAAGATAGATAGATAGATAGATAGATAGATAGATAGATAGATAGATAGATAGGTGGGTGGGTGGATAGAGAGAGTGGATAGAGAGAGAGAGAAAGAGATAAATAGATGATAGCTAGATAATAACAAAGATAAATAGATAGATAGATAGATAGATAGATAGATAGATAGATAGATAGATAGATGGGTAGGTGGATAGATAGAGTGGATAGAGAGAGAAAGAGATAAATAAATGATAGCTAGATAATAACAAAGATAGATAGATAGATGATAGATAGATGATAGATAGATGATAGATAGATAGATGGATGGGTGGATAGATAGAGTGGATAGAGAGAGAGAGAAAGAGATAAATAGATGATAGCTAGATAATAACAAATAGAGATGGATGGATGGATAATTGAGTGGATGAATGGATGGTAGCTGGATGAGATAGATTGATAGATAGATACACTTTGTCTCTCTGTATGCTTTTCCTTTTCTGATCCATCTCCTTGTGTGGGGAAGGGCACCTTTTAAGAGCCACCCCTGTTGCTGGACTAGTGTTCATGACCCGCCTGCCTCTGCTTTCCCAGTCAGGAAACACTCCGTCCTTTTCCATTCAGAAGGAAAGAAGGAATGGGGGCTGGGTGGGTGGGTGGGTGGGGGTACCCATCTCGGCTTTTCATGCCCTGCCCTGCCCTGCCCTCAGGGAGGAGGAGGCCTGGACCCTGCAGAAGAGCCTCCAGGATGGCGTCTTCCGCTTCCAGGACTGGCTCCAGGCAGCTGAGACGGTGGCCGCCTCTCCCAGGTCCTCCCAGGTCTCCTACGCCGGCTCCAAAAAAGAGCTGCAAAGGTTCCGGGTAAGCAGAATTCCGCTTCTTCTAGATTTTACGTTGTTTATGAAATTTGTTTGCTGCCCATCTCCTCCCAAGCTGACTTCTTGCCAAGATAATAAATACCCTGGCTGCTTGTTTTATGGGGGTCATTTGTTTTGGCTCTTTCAGTCTTTCTGTTTATCAAAATCAAAAGTACGTCTTTTTAATAAAAAAAAAACTTTTAAAAAGAAAATGTATTTCTATAACGATTTTTAAAGTTAAGTGTTAAGTATCTTTTTAAAATTTAAAATAGGGTAAACCCCTTTTTTTAAATTAAACATGTTTTTAAAACCTTTTAAAAACTAAATATATATTTTTAAATCACATATTAAAAAAAATAAACATTTTTTGAAAAAATAATTGCAGGAAGTCCTCGACTTAAAGGCTACAATTGAGCCAAAATTTCTGTGGTTAAGGAAGACATTGGTTAAGTGAGTTTTGCCCCCTTTTACGACCATTCTGGCCACAGTTGTTAAGTGAATCATTCCACTTGATAAGTTAGCAGCCCCGTTGTTAAGTGAATCTGGCTTCCCCATTGACTTTGCTTGCCAGAAGGTCGCAAAAGGGGGTCACATGACCCTGGGACACTACGACCATCGTAAATATGAATCACTTGCCAAGTGTCTGAAATTTGACCCTGTGACTATGGGTCAATATGGGACTATGTTACCCAGTAACAGAGGTGGAAGGGACCTTGGAGGTCATCTAGTCCAACCCCGTGCTCACACAGGAGACCTGTACTAGGGATTCGAACTGCCGAACTGCCGACCTTTCTGATCGACAAGCTCAGTGTCTTAGCCACTGAGCCACCTAGTCAGGCATAGGGTTAGGGTTGCTGCATCCTCAGTGCTGGAAGGGGGTTAACTGTGAAAAATAGTCATTTGCTTTGGTCACTGCGGTTGTAACTTTGAATGGTCACTAAGTGAGCTCTTGTAAGTGGAGGACTACCTGTAATTACATTGTTACGCATAGTATTTTAACATTTGTTGTTAGCCACACAGTCATTCATTTGAGGGGTGGCAGCAGTATAAATTCTATCTCAATTTTTAAAAATTCGTTTTATGGTATAAAATACAAAGAAAAATTTCATTTAATTATTTTTAAAATTATTTTAACTTTTGTGTACAAATGTTTTTATTTTGGCTGTTCACCGCCCTGAGTCCGAAAGGAGAAGGGCGGTATATAAATCTAATAAAAGATAAAGATAAAGATAAAAAAACCGAACAGAAATAGGAAACAAAGGGGAGGAAAGGGAGCGAGAGAAAGGGATGTGTGTCCGTGTGTATCAATGGAATCAATAAATAGAATAAATCAAAGAAAGCCATCCTGGGAAATTTACGGGCTCCCCTTTCTCCCTGGCGAGGAAGGGTTGGGTAGCTCTCCGGATCTGCAGAGATCCCCGAGATAAACGCAGCTCTTTTGATGGCCAAAAATCACAAGGAGCCAAAAGTCACAGCAAACAAACGTGGCATTGAGAGGCCTGGGTACACCTTTGTGGAGAGACACAGAGGCAGCTTTGTGTTCCCTGCTCTGAATGTGTTTGGCGAGGCGTGAAATCGAAATCAAAATGCAAGAAAGAGGCTGCAAACGGAGGGCCCAGAGATAGAAATAGGAGAAGAAGGTCGGAAGGGACCTTGGAGATCTTCTAGTCTAACCCCCTACTCACGAAGGGTCCAATCTGGGAATTTTTAAGATTTGTGGACTTCAACTCCCAGAATTGAAGTCCACAGATCTTAAAACGGACAAGGTTGAAGAATACCAGGCTAACTTTGTATATTTATACTTTTGAAATATTGCATTTATATTATTTTATCTTTTAATATTGAAAGATGTCTAGAATTGCCCTGTAGTAAGATACTGGCTGGGGAATTCTGGGAGTTGACGTCCACAGGTCTTAAAGTTCCCAAGGTTGGACACCTCCTAGTTGGACACACTGCCCTATAAGGTAGTCCTTGACTTGCAACAGTTCATTTAGTGACCTTTCAAAGTTACAACAGCACTGAAAAAGGTGACTTATGACCATTATTCACACTTTGTAAAAAAAAGCCCCATCATCATGTATTCAAAAATTCAGATGCTTGGCAGCTGACTCATACTTACGACCGTTACTTATGACTCGTACGTACGACCATTGTGTCCCAAGGTCACATGATCCCCTTTTGCAACCTTCTGGCAAGCAAAATTTAAAAAAAATTAGGGGTTTTAATATAGGGTTTTTAACTATGGGCCAAATTGATTTAATTGGATTTTAATATTGTTTTAAATTTTGTATCTGTGTATTTTATTTGCTGGCTGTTCACCGCCCCGAGTCCCTCGTGAGAGGGGGCAATATATAAATATAATAAACTATAAACTATAAACTATAAACAGGGAAGCCAGATCCACTTAACAACGGCTGCAAGAAAAGTCATAAAAATGGAGCAAAACTCACTTAACAAATGTCTCATTTAGCCACAGAAATTTTGGGCTCAATTGTGGTCATATGTCGAGGACTGCCTGTACTATTCCAGACAAATGGCTGTCCAATCTCTTCTTGAAAACGTCCAGGAGCACCCAATATCTCTGGTGGCAAGCTGTTCCACTGGTTAATTGTTCCCACTGTCATACATTAAATAAATCAATAGATGATTTCTTTGAAAAGCACCCCTGTGGCAAACCTGGCAGGTTGGTGGATGAGCGATGCAGAAGTGATATGAACTAGAAAGTTTGAATTAAATTCCCGGGGTCCAGCCAACCATGTTTGGGCAAACTCTTCCATGCTGCTGATCTGAACTCTTCTGGGATTCCCCGCCCAGGCATTGCAGAAGGACATCTCGGGGAAGGTATGGTCTTTGGAGTCCTTGAACAGGCAGTACCGCCAGCTGGTGTGGATGGGGAACATCAGTCCACGCCTGAAGTCCTCCGTGCAGGAGGTCAACTGGCGCTGGGAGGAATTGCGGACTCGAGCGGCTGCTGTCTCCAGGAGACTTCAGGTGAGCTGGGTGGAGCCTTGATTCGGAAGAGAAGGAGGGTCTCCTTGGTGCCGTGGGTTGGTCTCGGCCAGCTCTGGAGTGGGGGTCATGTTTGGACATGACCCCTTAGTGATGGTGCTGCCCACCAAACCTTAGACATCTCTTAGACCTCTGTGGGGTGCTTGGTCCTCTGTGAACTTGTGGTTTTTTGCAGATGTTTCATGACCCAACTGGGGAACATCATCAGTGCTAGAAGAGAATGGCGGTTGCTCTCTGCTTATATACATTTCCTTTAAGCGCTGATGATGTTACCTAGTCGGATAATGAAATGTTTGCAAGAAACAACCGTGATGTCCTCTTAGACGCCAGGGACCCCACAGTCCTTCTCCTCCTCCTCTCCACAGACTCCTCTCCTTTCTACCACTGATGATGTAACATAGTCAGGTAATGAAATGTCTGCAAGAAAATGGCCAAGCTCAGAGAGCATCAAGGACCTCACAGTTCTCCTCCTCCTCCTCCTCCTCCTCCTCCTCCCGTCTAGCACTGATGATGTTCCCTAGTTGGGTCATGGAACGTCTGCAAGAAAGCAGTCAAGCTCAGAGAGCACCCAGGGCCCCACAGTTCAACCCTGAGCTACAGAGCTTCTCTTCCTTGAAGTCCCTCTTGGCTGGGAGGATGAGGAGCAGCGTGTTTTCATCTGCTCTGGATTCTCCCTCAGCATTTTGTCAATCAATGGGAGAAGTTTGGACTGAAGAAGGAGGCCATCCAGGTGCGACTGATGGAACTGGACCTGCGGCTGACAGACGTCGAGCACTTCTCCGGAGGGACGTCGCTGGAGAAAATGATACAACTGCAGGTAAAATGGATTCTGGGTCCATCGGAAAGGTAATCAGGTGCTTCACTGCTTCACCTTTCCTGGTTCCTGGTTTTTTTCCTAAAGGTTCATTCAATTTTTCTAAGCTCTGGACTGGAATCCTCACTTGGGATTTGGCCTCCTTTGGAGGATTTTCCAGCTCTGGAGGCAAAATACCCTGAGATGTTTCTCAGTTATTTTGTCAGCATCCAGCAAAGGACTGTAGACTCCATCTCAGCAACTTTAAGAGATGTGAACTTCAGCTCCCAGAATTCCTCAGCCAAAAATCACAGGAGTTCCCTGCCTTTAGTAGCGTCTACTCTAGAGCAGTGCTCCTCAACCTTGGCCACTTGAAGACGAGTGGACTTTCAACTCCCAGAATTGCCCAGTCAGCTTTCCAGAATCTCAGAATTGAAAGTCCACCCATCTTCAAGGTTGAGAAACACTGATTTTAGACTAAAGGAAGCTGCACCCCGGCACCAACAATCATGAGGACTAGGAACTTGGCATTGAACAAAGGGTAAAGTGGCTTCTCCCATTTGCTGACTCCCAAATTCAGGGTGGGGTTTGGGCCCAGCAGTGGGGTGGATGAGGTGAAGATGTCCATGCAGAAAATTGATCCAGGTCCTCTCCTTGATGTCCAGGCGTTCCAGCAAGACGTCCAGACCAACACGGAACACGTGGATCATCTCGTGGTCTGTGCTGAGAATTTGATCCAGAAGAGCCAGCCGGAGGATGCTGAGATCTTGGAGGAAGACCTGAAGGAGCTGATTGGGTTCCACCAAGCGGTCTTGTCCAGAGTGTTCCAGTTTCAGCGGCGCCTGGTCAGCATGAGGCTGGTATGTCAAGCATCTCATGTGAAGTCTTCCTCCTCCTCCTCCTCCTCCTCCTCCTCCTCCTCCTCCTCCTCCTCCTTTCTTCTTCCTTCTCTTCCTTCTTCTTCTCCTTCTTCTTCTTCCTCCTCCTCCTCTTCCTCCTCCTCCTCCTTCTTCTTCTCCTTCCTCCTCCTCCTCCTTCTCCTTCTTCCTCCTCTTCTTCTTCTCCTTCCTCCTCCTCCTCCTCCTCCTTCTCCTTCTTCCTCCTCTTCCTCTTCTCCTTCTTCTTCCTCCTCCTCCTCTTCCTCTTCCTCCTCCTTCTTCTCCTTCCTCCTCCTCCTCCTTCTTCTCCTCCTCCTCCTTCTTCCTCCTCTTCCTCCTCCTCTTCCTCCTCCTCCTTCTTCTCCTCCTCCTCCTTCTCCTTCTCCTTCTCCTTCTTCTTCCTCCTCTTCCTCCTTCTCCTCCTCCTCCTCCTCCTTCTTCTTCTCCTTCTTGCGTTGGTAAGGCCACCCTTGGAATCTTGCATCCAGTCCCGGGTCTCCACAAGGGAGTTTAACTGGGGAGCATTGGCACGTGCCCAGGTGGCTTTGTCCCACGGAGGCCGAGGCCGTTGCCTGCATATGTCCATCCTGTCTCCAGGTCTTCGAGGACCAGTGGGAGTCGGACCACGACAGCGACGTGGAGTCGGACTGCTTCACGGAGGAATCGCTGGCATTTCGCATGGGGGACCCTGAACCTGCTGCCTTGACTCCCGAGGCTCTTTGGGGCCACTCCACCCCGAAACCAGCCCGGTGTTGCAGAGTTCCCGTCGGGGGGTCCTCGGCTGCAGATCTGGAGTGGGACCCCTCGGTGGACGTGGGGGGGTCCACCTCGCAGGATGAAGATTCGTCGTATTACAGTGCCGTTGTGGGTAGGTAGGGGCCGGGAGAACCTGGTATACCTGTTCAGTACAGAGAGGCCATGATTACAACCAGCTTAAAGTTACAACGGCACTAAAAAAAGTGTCACATGACCGTTTTTCACACTTATGACCGTTGCAGCATCCCTGGGGTCACATGATCAGGATTCAGAGGCTTGGCAACTGGCATGGACTTACGACGGTTGCCGTGTCCTGGTGATCAGTTTTTGCGACCTTCTGACAAGCAAAGCCAATGGGGAAACCAGATTCACTTAACGACCATTTTACAGATAGTCTTCCGCTTACAACCACCAATGACCCCCAGATTTCTGTTGTTAAGTGAGTTTGGCCCCATTTCATGACCGTTCTTCCCACAGTTTATTTATTTATTTATTTATTGGTTCGATTTATATGCCGCCCTTCTCCAGAGACTCAGGGCGGCTTACAGTGCGCTAAGCAATAGCCTTCATACTTTTGTATATTATACAAAGTCAGCTTATTGCCCCCACAAACTGGGTCCTCAATTTACCTACCTTAGAAAGGATGGAAGGCTGAGTCAACCTTGAGCCTGGTGAGATTCGAACCAGCAGAAATTGCAGGCAGCTGGTGTTACTTAACAGCACTTTAGTCTGCTGTACCACCAAGGCTCAAATTGTTAAGGGAATCCGGCTTCCCTAGTAAACTTTGCTTGTGAGCAGGTCCCAAAACAGGATCGCATGACCCACCCCGGGACATTGCAGCCGTCATAAATGTGAGTCAGTGACCAAGCCTCTGAATTTTGATCCTGTGATCGTTTGACGCCGCAAAGGTCGTAAATGTGAAAAACAGAAGTCACATTTTTCAGTGCCGTTGTAGCATCGGACGGTCACTAAACAAACAGTTGCTCATCAAGGACTACCTGTACTAACTTAACAACGGCAGTGATTCACTTAACAACGGTGGCAAGGAAGGTTGTAAAACGGGGCAAAATCCACTTAACAACGGTCTTGCTTAGCGACATAAACTTTGGGCTCAGTGGCAGTCTCTCTCTCTCTGTACTTTTACTTTGATATGGAATAGAGAGAATAAGATTGGATAATTTCTCCCCATCTATCAAACACCCATTTCTGTGTTTTCATTGCAGAGACCCCTGCAGCCCCCTCCCCAAGGTCTTAGATTATGCCCCCTCCCCATAAATTTGGGGGGGGGAAAGATATTTTTTTTTCTGTCTCGTAGGCTCGTTTGGCCGAGGGGACCATCTTCGGCGAAGGAGCCGTTCTTGGCGCTGGAGCTGGGGAAGAACGGAAGACTTTTCGGTGGGTATCAGAGGAAAAGGAGGAAGTGGGGGGAAGTGGGGGGGGTGAGTCCTGGGCTGGTGCTGGAAACGAACCAGGGTGACCAGATGTTCTAGGTTGGCCAGGACTTGTCTTTCAAAAAGACAGGTAGACTGCCACTGATAGGAGAGGCTTCCTTTGACTAATAGTCTTTTTACAGGTAGTCCTCGACTTACAGGAGCTCAGTTAGTGACCGTTCAAAGTTACAATGGCACTGAAAAAAGTGACTTAGGATCATTTTTCACAGTTATGTGAATATAATGTGATCCTAATATGCCTTTATTATTTATTTGGGAAATAAATTTATAAAGCTACCCAACTCACATCCTCTGGGCAGCTTACACAATCATTCCTAGCAAGGGTCCTTTCCTGCAATTGCAACGCAACTCTAATCAATCAATCAATCAATTAATCATTCCAGAGCAGTGATTCAGTTAACAATTGTGGCAAGCAAGGTTGTAAAATGGGTGAAAACTCACTGAATAACTGTTTTGCTTAGCCACAGAAATGTTGGGCTCCATTGCGGTCGTACGTCGAGGACTCCTGCAAACAAACTGTCCAGTTGGGAAG
The DNA here is from genome assembly GCA_022577455.1 of Arizona elegans. Lineage (NCBI taxonomy): Eukaryota > Metazoa > Chordata > Lepidosauria > Squamata > Colubridae > Arizona > Arizona elegans. The sequence continues at coordinate 31,656,395 of JAKOOJ010000011.1, forward strand.
ATCTTTTGTGGGTTGTGGGGGGGGGGAGGAGATCCAGGCGCCCCTTTCTAAGCGTGTGCTTGGCATGTGTTCTCCATTCTCTGCCGATCGTGCAGGTGCCGAGCAGTTTCCCAGAGGAGGGGGAGCCTGGAGCTCAACTGATGGAAACAGATGTTTTGGGTGAGTTCAGGATCTTCCTTTTAAAAGGTACTTTTTTAAAAAAGTAGCCGGGTCACACATTTAAGTCCCCGGTTCTGTGTTCTTGCAAAAGTCGGCATGTGGTTAGCTGTTGACCCACTCCCCAAATTATGTACAGCGAGTCCTCCTTTAGTGACCACAATAGGAACCAGCCGCTCAGTTGTTAAGCAAAGCAATCGCCAAAGGAAACCACGACAGTGCTGAAATTTATTAATTTTTTTATGCAGCCTATCTGCCCTATAAGATGACTCTGATTTAGAGCCAACGGGGCACCTTCCGGTTCCGCTGGGATCACAGCGTCCATCCTCCACAGCCAACAGTGCGATCCGGCAGTATCTGGAGCTGGAAATTGCTTAAAAAGCTTAAGCAAGTTTATTTTTCTGATAGTTGCTGAAGTTTCTTTGGCTTGCAGGTCAAAAATTTCATTTTGGGGCCCCTTTCCACTTTGTTGTTCTTTTGGGTAGGACCTCCCACCTCCCAGGAGCCAGGAGCTGCTCAGCTGCCCAGGACAGGGGTCTGCTGCCCACCCCTCGAAGCCACAGGGTTTGACCCCAAACGCATTGAGACCTGGCTGGACCAGAACTGCCAGAACCAAATGGGAATCCCTCCAGAGATCAAAGAGGTACGCTATTCATCAGGTGAAGCAGAGTCAGAACTTACAAGGTTCAGTCGCTTAGCGACTGAAATTTGGGGCTCAATTGTGGCCATAAGTCAAGGACTACCTTATATATAAACATTAAAAGAATAAATAAACACAGTACATTATTTATGGGCTAAAATTAGTCTACAGGAATTAAATCAATCTATCATAATGCAAAACAGATGAAATCCTCGCCAGGGTTGGTTTGAGGTCTACCAAATGCAAGCCGAGAGGTTTTGCACGCAGGGTGGTTTTGTCCCACCCTGCAAAAGCTCAGCTCTGAAGCTTGGAGAGATCCTGGCAGGCGCTGGGGACTATTGGAAAGTTGGCGGGGGACATAATTTTTTCTGACAAGGGTCCCTGCGGAGAAGCTGTGGGAATCCAGTGGAAAACACACCAGAGAGGACAGGAGCAGCGGAGACCAAAACAAGACCTGTTATTCCATCACCCCCTCTTATACGTCTGAAACAGTTGGGGTGGTTTGCAGTCCGAGAGGCTTCCCGCTGATTTTTTACAAGGTTTTATGGTGGGTCTTTTTCCAGGTGAGAAGGAAAGGTGAGGGCCAAGTGGAAACTCTGATCTTCCAACACTTTCACTTATGCTATGCTGCTTCTCTTCTTCCATTTTTCAGGACTCCGTAACCCATGGGGATGTGCTCCCACCGGCCAAGGAGCTGCAGCTGCCTCTGCAAATTCAGACAAGGGGGAGGAAGGTCCAGCGATGGTCCAGGAAAAAAGGCAAACAGAACCTCCTCACCAGCCAGTCGGGGAAGGGGCAACGGGTAAGGCCACACCACGGTTATGGCCTGGGATCCACAATGTCAGCGACAATTCAAAAATGAAACAAAAGTGAACGTGGGCAAGATCTGGCTGGGAGATCACAGAAGCAATTGGCAAAGATCTCCTGAGCATGCCAAAAGTGCCTTCTCTTCCCTCACAGTCAGCTCCCACGAAGGAGATGAATGCCTCAAAATTCAGCAGCCCAAACTGTTGTACCGTCACATTTTTTATTATGTATTTGTTTGTATCCCGTCTTTATTATTTTTACAAATAATTACAGGCGGTGAACATATCCAGCACCTCTTCTTCCTCCTCCTTTCCCCATAACAAAAACCCTGTGAGGTGGGTTGGGCCGAGAGAGAGAGAGAGAGACTTCAACTCAGTTGACTTTCGTCCCAAGGGCAAGACTAGAACTCACTGCCTCCCAGTGATTGGCCCAAAGTCACCCGGCCAGTTTTCATGCCTGAGGAGGAACTAGAACTCCCTGTCATCTGGTGATTGGGACACAGTCACCCCTCTGGTTTTCAGGCCTCAGGTGGGACTTGAACTCACCATCTCCCACTTTCTAGCCTGGTGCCTTAACCACCAGGCCAAACCGGCTCTCTTGTGCTTTCAACCTTTGCTCTGCATTTGCTCTGCTGCAAAAAAAAACCCTCCGTGTTTTGAAAGGAAAATTTAAAAGCAAATCCTGCTTTTAAAACCTGTTTAAAAAAAAAAGTTTGATTTTCTTTCCCTCTTGTGAATCTTTTCCTAGATCTCCAAGATGCTAAATGCCAAGTCAGCAGAAATTATGGTTACCATTGAGAAAGAGTAAGTGGCTTTTTAGACGTTTTTGAGAATTGTCTATGGGCTCGGCCTGTTTCAGCTGCTGTGCTGCACAAACTGGAAAAAAAAAATGGGTTAGTTTAGCAACCAGGCGCTGTGTGTTGTCTGAATGCAACTGGGAGGTCTGTCCCTGCATTCTGGTTGCTGAAGTGTATCAATAGCAGGATTCTGTTGGGATTGGATTATAGGTAACCCTTGACTTTTGACCACCATTGAGCCCAAAATTTCTGTTGCTAAACCGAGATTCAGTTGTTAAGTGAGTTTTGCCCCATTTTATGACCTGCCTTGCCACAGGTTGTTAAGTGAATCGCCTGCAGTTGTTAAGTTAGTAACACACAGGGGTGAAATGCTCCCGGTTCGGACCAGATCGCCTGATCCAGTAGCGATGGAGGTGGGTGGTTCGGAGAACCGGTAGCAAAAATCCCTGCGCTTCCCCCCCCCCCCCCAATGCCCAGCTGAGCCACATGATCATCAGAGGCTTTTTTTTATTATTTTTAAAAGCATTTTTTCTACAACCTCTTCAGCCAAAGAGGAGGTAGAAAAAAATGGTTTTAAAAGTAAAAAAAAAAAAAAAAGTTGGCCACGCCCACTCAGTCATATTACCCCCCCCCATCAAGCCACACCCACAGAACCGGTAGTAACACATTTTACATTTCACCCCTGGTGACACAGTTAAGGGAATCTGGCTTCCCCATTGATTTTGCTTGTCAGAAGGTCGCAAAAGGGGATCCCGTGACCCCAGGACCCTGCAACCGTCATAACTATGAGCCAGTTGCCAAGCGTCCAAATTTTGATCATGTGATGCTCCTGGGGATGCTGCAACTGTCGTGAGAAAACCATCAAAAGTCACTCTTTTCAGTGCCATTGTAACTTTGAACGGCCACTAAACGAATGATCGTAAGTTGAGGATATCTGTACTTCGTGGCCCATCTGAAATCTAAGCTTGAAACCGTCTCCCCCTATTCTCTCTCCAGATGTGACCTGCAGCTGCCCACCGGGATCTGTGCCCAGCCCCAGAAGCTCTGCAGCGCCTCCGTCCTCTGGCTACTCTTGACCACGATGTTTGCGGTGCTGCTGTGGCTGCTGTGCCAGTCGTCTTTCCTGCCCCTCTCCCAGCCCCCCTGCCTCCAGACCAACGGCTTTGCCAAATCCTTCCACCTCATGCTAAAATACGAGGGTCCGCCCCCCACGTAGAGGAGGTTGGAGGACGGGGACACTGCAATCAACCAAGGTCAAGAGTCCTCTAGGAAAAAATGGGCTCCTAGGAGTTGGACCGGCTTCTTCTGGACTTCAAGAAGTTGCGTTCCTTGTGCCTACATTTGCTCAGAGATGGGCTCCAGATCAGGAGATCCAGAAGATCCCTACAACTACAGGAAGATAGCTTGGATTTAGGTCTGTTGAACCACCTTGGAGTAGTCCCAGTGTAAAGATGGGGCTGACTTTCCTCAAAGTAAGATCATCCATCCATGCAAAGAGATAGGACATTAACCTGTGGCCGTGACAGCTCAGGTGGCATCTACTGACCTTTGGAGAAAGAAGCTTATCTTGAAGCTCCAGCAAGGTCTGCTGTGCACGGAGCAGATTTCTCAAGAGATCCATTTTGGGTGGGGGTACCAAATCTTGAGTAACTTCCAGCTTTGGATTATGGGTACTTTTGTACATGAGTTGTTTTGTACCTTTGGCATCTGCCATTTTCTAATTAAAAAAAAGAGAAAGTGGTTGGTTGTGGCAGGTAGATGCCATCCAGATGACACCAATGTCAAACTTGATCCTCAAAACAAGATCCCCTACCAGAAAGCTCCGAGTACCTGAGAGATCCTAAAGATAAAAGGATGGAGTTTGTCAACCACAGCACCTTTTAGATGAGTGGACTTCAACTCCCAGAATCCTGGGAACTGAAGTCCACCTTTTTTCAAGCTGAATTGCATGACGGGGGAATTCTGAGAGGTAAATCCAGACATCTTTAAAATTCATTAGCATGCTGGCTGGGGAATTCTGAGAGTTGCAGTCTACTCTACACACCTTAAAAGTTGTCAAGTTTGAGAAACAATTAATTATGGAAACTGACTACAGTGCCTTTATTTGTCCAAAATATGTGGCAGCAAAGAGGATAGAAAAAAGAATCAGAAGTATTGACAGTAACGTATTTATCCACTACCCATCCAAGGAATCGCATTCTCCAGCTTCTCATATTCTGGTTCACATGACTTTTTAGCAAAATGCATGATAAAAATTTAGCCTAAAGCTTCATTTAATGCAGGGCTGGGGAGCTATGGCCCCTTTTAAAACCTGTGGACTTCAACTCCCAGAATTCCTGAGATGAACTCATGCTGAGTGGAAGTCCAGAGGTCTTAAAGGGGCCAGAGCTCCCCAGCCCTGCATTAAATGGCTCCGTGCTTCATGAATTCCCAGCTAAGACATCTCAGCAGAAGCTGAAAGAAATAAAGACGCAAACACGGATTAGTGGGATAGTGGTTTATTTTAAAAATATTACTGCATTAAACACTCATGGCTTCCTCTCTCCAAAGACATATTCACAATTTCAAAATAAATTAATAAGTAATCTTCCCCTCCTTCACCAGCCCACCTGTTATTCAGATTGGATCTCCAATGGAAAAAAACAAACAAACAAGTGATCGGATGCTTCCCCATACCGCAGTGCAGAGAAATTCAGAAATTGGAGAGGGGAAGAAATTGGAAGGCGATTTTGGAAGGAAGGGCAAAGAAGACCAGGCACCTTTGTCTCTCTGGGCCCCAAATCTCTTGGGAGGCAGGAAGGGACGGAAGCGGGGAATTCAGAAGATGCTTTGGATGAGATATGAAAAGAAAAATGGACCCTTTCCGTCACGCATTACCCCAAAAAGCAAGGATGAAACAGACGGTTCCTGCTGTGCCACGTGAGTTAATCAAGCAGGTCTCAAGGTCCCCGCAGGGCAACCGTGCCACGTTGAGGGCCAACACAGCCACAGCAAAGGAGTCGCAATCCGGCCAGTGAATACTGAGTGCCACCCATCCACGCGGGAACTTTTAATACGGTGATAGCTCTGGCACTAAACCTGCTTTTGGTCCCCGTTCAAGAACATTTCTGGGGCTCAACGCTGCCAAATCTGGAGTCAGATGTTACCTTGGCCCAAACACACCCTCACATCTGTATAATCCAGGGGTTTTTAGGGTCTTTCTTGCTGACCTGTGCCACTCATCTGCAAATGCAGAACGGCCCAGGCCTGTTTCTCCCTTGCAAAACTGGACAACCCCAGAACGGACAAGGGGCATATTATCCATCTCCCCCAAGGCAAAACCTTCCCTCCCTCTTTCTTTCCTACCATCATGCAGGCAAATATGGACACAGACCACGGTTCGTTCCTGGCCAGAGTCCGAGTCTGTTGCAGAGAGCCCTGAGTTGTCACTCAGCAGTTGGACAAGGCTCTCTTCTGCTCTGGATTCGCACTCGGACCCGACCCTATCCTCACATGAGGAACCTGCCTATGGGCAGCTCTGGAGGTTGCCAGGAACAAACACCAGATGTTCACCTGACTGCAGAAAAAAAAATCTTGTTTCTAAAACCAGGCTGGGAGGGGGGGGAATTCTGCTCGTCTCCATCCTCCACTCCAGCAGGAGGTGGGTCAGGAGTCCTTGTCCGGCCAAAACTCCAGGATTAGAAATGCAGAAAGTAATAAAATAATTCTTTTATAACCATTTACAAATATATATATATATATATATGTATTGGTGTGGGTTTTTTTTTTGTATGTGTGCACGCTCATGTATATATATACATATATGGATAAGAACCATATACATATATTTTTTTAAAAAAAACACCAGTTGGAAAAAGAAAGAAAAAAAAAGAGAAAGAAATGGGAACGTGCTTCCCCGACGCATCCTTTGTACAAAACCCGTCAGTGAGAGCGGTCGAATTTTATTCCATCTTGGACATTTCAAACTTTGTGGTCATTATTTCCTAAGGTGGAAAGAGAGAGAAAAAGAGAACTAATTAGTTTTTTTAATGATTTTCAGCCGGACGGGTCCTTCCTGAATTTCGGCTTGATCACAAGGGCCCTTCCTTTCGATCGCCTCCCTTAAAGGCTCTTTGAACGCTTTAAAACAGTGTTTCTCAAATGTGGTTGCTTTAAAATGGGTAGACTTCAACTCCCAGAATTCCCTAGCTGGCATGCTAGTGCAGGGCTCTCCAACCTTGGCCACTTTAAGACTTGTGGACTTCAACTCCCAGAGTTCCTCAGCCAGCAAAGAAGTCTGGGAGTTGCAGCCCACAAGTCTTAAAGTTGCCAAGGTTGGAGACCCCTGTGCTAGTGAACCAGAGTCATTGACTGAGATGGAAGGGCTACAGAAATTGAACAAATAACTACATATATTTGGGCTTTGGGACAAAAGATGCAAAATGGCAGGCTTACCTCATCGGAGTCCAGCAGTGGTGGTAGCATACTGGAAGAGAAAGGAGAGAGAAAGTTACAAACATGCAGAGACGACTTGGAGACGGCAGACAATAAAATTGTAGAAATTCTAGGTTTATGGCCATGGATTAACTCTGTTGGACTGAACTATCTCATTTCATGGAGGTTTTTCTTGCCCTGCTCCAAAAAGACCAAGAAAGACCCCCCCTGAGTTTCTTTTAAGCTTTTTGACTAAAATGCAGGAATTGAAATGTTTACGTAATAATCCCTTCAAGGGTGCAATCCTTTACTACAACCCTACAACAGATCCCAATGAGCCAAACACAGGGAAAATATCTTAAACCCCGCCCTCCCCCCAAAAAGACTTACACATCAGCCATGGAAGAGGGAATGTTTTCTTCAACCCATTTCAAGTCTTCGTCCTGCATTTGGAAGACGACAAGGGGGAAGAACTTAAGCCCATGATGGAGGAGGAGGAAGAAAAAAAGAGGAGGAAGAGGACGAGGATGAGGAGAAGAAAGAGAAAGAGAAGGAAGAGGGAGGAGAGAAAGAGGAGGAAGAAAAAGGAGGGGAGGAGGAGGAGGAAGAGGAAGAAAAGAAGGAGGGAGAAGAGAAACAGAAGATAGGAAGAAGAGAAGAAGTAACTCCATCCAAAATTCTTACCACTCGGTTGCCTTTTAGAATCCCGTTGACTTCCGGTTTCCCACCCCTCATCTTCATCCCTGTGCCAAAGAGGAGGGAAACAGCAAGAGAGGGAGAGAAAAGGGGTGAGTGGGTGCAGGGAGGCCAACCCTCCCCTTTCAGATCCAACACACCAGCTCAATCTAGAACCAGCACAGGTGGGAGATATTTTTCCTTGGCAGAGATGTCTCCCACAAGGAGATTGCAAGAGATCAGCTGGAATGCATGGTGGGGGGGAGCACACATACAGGCGTGCAAACGCACACCAGCCACTTGAGAAAAGGTTCAAGAACCGGAGTGGGGGTCCTGGGGCGGGAGAGACCACCGGCCAAGGCTTACCGAAGACTTCGTTGACCACCTGCTCTTCTTCCTCTTCCTCCTGCTCGCTCCCCTCGTCCACCAGAGGCATGAAGGCGTATCTGTGAGGAGGGGGCCAGGAGGAGGGCGTGAGATGGGGCTGGGGGCTCACCCGAGGGAGACCCGCCCTCTCCCCCTCACTTGAAGGAGACGCTCCGTCTCCTTTCAAGGAGAAAGGTGGGTTTTCCCCCCCTTGAGAGGAGAATGAAAACACAGAAGCCCGATGGGCAAGGGATATAGAGCGAGCTGTCCTGAGTTCAAGTTCCGACACCTTTGATTATTGCTGGAGGGTCTCCAGAGGAACATGATCACCAGCAAGATGATGGAAAAGAGGAACCTCCAGAAGGCGTCGTCGATCCAGAGTTCCCGCCAGTCCTAATGGAGAAGAAACAGGAAGTGTCGTTGTGCAGGAAACCCGAGAAGGTACATGTCATACCCGGTCGGAGTCTGAATCTGCGGGGGAAGATGAGATGGAACAGGAGCCGAGAGGGTGGAGGAAACTGGGGAAGGGCAAGGCTTTTGAGGATTAGAAAGGCTTGTAGACAGGGAGGAAGAGGAGACACAGAGCTCAGGAGAAGAGCAAAGATCACCCCCTCCTGATCCTAGAGCATGGAGAGCAGAGAGAAGGCGAGAACAACGCAGACTGAGCCGGCTACGAGGGAGGAGAGTGCCCCGCCTCCCTTCACAAGGCACACCTGGGGACTGAGATGTAAGGAGGTGCTGGTGGGAGGGACATTTGCTGGGAACAAGTGTTGACTCTGTGAAGCCTCGTGTGCACTTGCCGATGCCTGGAGTTTACTCTGCTCTGTCTTGTGGGGCTTGCCCGGTTTGCCTGCTTCGCTGGACTTCTTGCTCTGGTTACTGTTTGGCTAACCTGGCTTACTGGACTACTCGCAGCCAGAGGCTGTCGAAGGTGCATGTGACAGCTTTGCTCCAGGGGTTGTAGTAAACGTGAGGATGTTTGAGGGCAAAGTTGGAGCAATAAGGGGGAGTCAGACCTGTTCTCTGGCTGTGTTGCTTTCATGCCATGCCCCAGGTCATCACAGTACAGGTAGACCTTGTTTACTGGCGGTTCGAAATGACAAAGTCACTAAAAAAAAATGATTTATGACCATTTTTCACTCTTACAACCATTGCAGGATCCCCACTTAATCAAAATTCAGAGACTTGACAACTGATTCGTACTTATGACAGTTCCAGTATCCCAGGGTTATTATGTGATCTCCTTTTGCGACTTTCTGAGAAGCCAAGTCAATGGGGGAAGCCAGGTTCACTTAACAACCATGTGACTAACTTAACTGCCGGGATTCACTAAGCAACTGTGGCCAAAGGTCGTAAAACAGGGCAACTTAACAGCTGTCTCGCTTAGCCACAGAAATTTTGGGCTCAACTGGGTTTGTAAGGTGACCTGTATGAATTTTCTTTCTAAAACCCCACACACCAAGAACAGAAGTTGGAAGGGACCTTGGAGGTCTTCTAGTCCAGCCCCCTGCTCAAACGGGAGAACCTATACTATTTCAGATTAAGGGACTGTCTAGAATCTTTTTAAAAACCACCAGTGATGGTCCACCCACAATTTCTGGTGGCAAGCTGTTCCACTGGTTAATTGTCCTCACTGTTAGGAAGTTTCTCCCTAATTCCAGGTTGCTTCTCTCCCATGATTAGTTTCCATCCATTGTTTCGTGTCCTGCCCTCTGATGTATAATTTGATCCCCTCTTCTTTGTGGCAGCCCCTCAAATACTGGACTACTACTATCATGTCCCCCCTAATTCTTCTTTTCTTTAGACTGGCCAAGCCCAAATCCTGCAGCCGTACTTCGTATGTTTTAGTCTCCAGGCCTTTGATCATCCTAGTTGTTCTTCTTTGCACTTTTTCCAAAGTCTCAACATCTTTTTCGGTAGTGTGGTGACCAAAACTGGTTGCAGTATTCTTGGAAGAAGAACATTTCAGTGGTTCAAGGGTCAACTTTTTTTTTAAAAAAAAATTCTGGATCTAAAAGAAGACGATGATGAAGAAGAAGGGAAAGGGAGGCAGCCTGCTTACTCACGGATTGGCAGGTGGCAAGATGGAAAGTCTTCGTGGTCCAGACGATGAAGATCAGGGACGCTGCAGAAAGAGACAGAAAATACGTGTTGTGGGTGACTGCAGGAGGGAAGCGTCTTCTGGAGGCAGTAGGAAGTCTTTGAAATTAAAATTTAACCGAGGGATTTAATATCCTGCTCCAGGCGCTATGTTCCCAGCCTATCTGATAAAGGCTGGAGGGGTTGGGGTGACAGCAAGGCGTTTTAAAAAAATAAATCTGAGCAGATATAGAACAGCAGGCTCTGTGAAAACCTGAGCAGTAGCGCTCAGCTCTTCCGCCAAATTTTAATTTGAAAGCTGAGAATTTCTTATCCTCGTTCGCTGCTGAATTGGAAAACAAACAAAGCAAAATCCTGAGGTTTTCCTCTGAGTTCATCCCCACTTTTGCATTAGCTCCATCTGCGCTTTGCGATGTAACTTTCCTCTTCCCCGTTCATTATTTATTTATTTGTATCCCGCCTGTATTATTTTTTACAAATAACTCAAAGGTGGCAAACATGTCCGTCATAGTTTCTTCCTATTTTCCCCACAATAACAACCCTGTTGTTGTGAACAGGCCAGTCGGCCTAAGTCACCCAGCCAGCTTTCATGCCAAAGGCAGGACTAGAACTCCCAGCCTCCTGGTGACTGACCAAAGCCAGCCAGCCAGCATTCATTCATTCATTCATTCATTCATTCATTCATTCATTCATTCCATTCCATTCATTCATTCATTCATTCATTCATTCATTCATTCCATTCCATTCCATTCCATTCCATTCCATTCATTCAAGGCAGAACTAGAACTCACCGTCTCCTGGTTTCTAGCCTGATGCCTTAACCACTAGACCAAACTGACTCTTTAAAGCAAGTCCCGGCCCCAACAAGGACCTCCCCACACAACCTGAGCAACAAGAAAGTAGCGTGCCCCCCCTCTCGCCCCACAAAGCCACCCCAGGGCCCGTCTCACCTATGACGGCGAAGATGAGGGTGTTGATGAAGTGGCGGTAGAGCGAGAGCTTAACCAGGTTTCTTCGCAGCTTCAGCAGCTTCATGGTCTGCACCAGGCTGATCAGGATGTGCCAGCGGTCAAGGAGAACAACATGGCAAGGGGGTGGGGTGGGTGGGAGATGCCGAGAGGGGACCCCCGTCAAGAGGAGAAGAACCTGGGTGCCTCTCCAGAGAGGAGAGCTTGGTAGCCTGGTAGTTAAAACCCAAACTGGCATTGGGCTCATCAGGGTAGGCTTCGCACCCAAAACTGGACACAGACCTCCCCCTTTGTGACCCTGTGGCCCCCAAACCCTCTACAGTAGGGGTGCGGAACTATGGCCCCTTTATGATCTGCGGACTTCAACTCCCAGAATTCCTGAGCAACCAATGACGGAGCACCCATAACTTCTAGAGCAGTGTTTCTCAACCTTGGTAGCTTGAAGATGGGTGGACTTCAACTCCCAGAATCCCCCAGCCGAAGTCCACCCATCTTCAAGCTTCCAAGGTTGAGAAACACTGCTCTAGAGGCAAGCTGTTCCACTGGCTAATTGTTGTCACTGTTAGGAAGTTTCTCCTTAGTTCTAGGTTGCTTCTCTCCTCGATCAGTTTCCATCCCTTGCTTCTTGTCCTGCCTTCACATGTTTTATTTATTTATTGATTGATTGATTCGATTTATATGCTGCCTTTCTCTGGAGACTCAGGACAGCTCACAATGCGTTAAGCAATAGCCTTCATACTTTTGTATACACCTGCTTAGTAGGGCTTTCGGGGCCCCTTAAGAGGTGTTCTTTTTTATACAAAGTCAGCTTATTGCCCCCACAATCCGGGTCCTCATTTTACCTACCTCGGAAGGATGGAAGGCTGAGTCAACCTTGAGCCTGGTGAGAATTGAATTTGCAGTAATTGCAGGCAGCTGGTTTACTTAACAGCAGCTTTAGTCTGCTGCGCCACCAAAGTTTTGAAGAATAGGTTGGCCCCCCCTTTTTTTGGGGCAGCCCCTCAAATATTGGAAGATTGCTATCATGTCCCCCCTAGTCCTTCTTTTCTCTAGACTGGCCAGACCCAAATCCTGCAGCCATTCTTCATATCTGTGCACGTTTCGCCGTGCTCTCAAAACTTTTCTATTTCAGCAAGCTGGCCTGGCCTAACTCCCCTCTTTTAAATTTTTTTAATTCGTGATTTTATAAATTGGGTGTTTTAATCTGTGTTTCGGCCGAAATATTTAATAATTTTAAGGGATTTTTAATATTTGTATTATCTGTATTTTATCTTGGCTGTTCACCGCCCTGAGTCCTTCGGGAGTAGGGCGGTATAGAAATTTGATTAATAAATAAATAATAAATAAATAATATGTTTTAGCCTCCAGGCCTTTAATCATCTTAGTTGCTCTTCTTTGCACTTTTTCTTTTTTTGTAGACCAAAACAGGATGCTGTACTCAGGGTGTGCCCTTACTAAGGCTTTACAAAGCGGTACTAACACTTCACGCCATTTTGATTTTGATTTGCCTCTGTTAATGCAGCCTTGGATTGCCTTGGCTTTTTTGGCAGCCGCCACACACGGCTGGCTCATGTTTAAGCGATCGTCCCACTAGGACTCCAAGCTCCATCAAGGGGTCAAGAGAACTCAACAAAGCCCAGCCCCCACCCCCCCCACCTGAAACCAGCTCCAGCCCATTATCCAGACAGCCTCTTCCCTTTCGAAAGCCCACAGGTTGACCGACTGTTTGGGGAGGAGGGAGGGTGGGCAGGAAAGGGAGGAGGAGGGAGGCCCAGGACCCAGAGCCCCCCCGCCTGCCCCCCTGCCCCCCAGCAGGCCAGGACCACAGAGGATATCCACCAGCAGAGAGCAGAGTCAAGCAGAGCAAGGGGAATGGCTGCTAGCAGCACCAAGTCATCCTGAGCCTGGGATAAAACGAGAGAAAGGAGAGGAGGAGAAAAAAAAAAGTGACGGAGAGGAAGAACGAGGAGAAAAGGCAACAGGGGGCGCTCCAAACACAGGTTGGGGATCACTGGTCCACGAGGGCGAGGGGAAATGGGGTACCGGGGAAAGGATGGGAAGACCGAGGGAAGGAAGAAGGGATCGTGGCTTTCAAACCAACAGAAGAGATTTGGGCCCGCTTACAGTTAGTCCTCGGCTTATGACCATGATGGCCATAAAGTGAACATGATGGGCCGTTTCGGCCGAAAACCAGAAATAAATGCTGGTTTAAGGCAAAAATGTTGTAAAAGGCAGTCACATGACCCGTGGGATGCTGCAAATGAACGTCAAACGAGGCCAGTTGCCAAGTGCCCAACGGGGGGGGTCACACGGCCACATGCCCCACCCCCACCCCCGCTGTCTAAAATTCAAAACTGTGTTGTTAAGTAGCCTTGGGGAGCACTGTGGCAACTTCCAACAGCCACTAAGCAAACCGTCATAAGTTGAGGACTACCTGTACAGCGTGCACACTTGGGAAAAGACCAAATTTTTAACTGGGGAAGGGAGGCATTTGGAAAACCTCAAATTCGTGATCTTCCACTATCTAAAATAGGAAGAGATTTGTGGTTAAGTTTGTAAGTTAATTCATTTAGGATCCTTTTTGGGTGTTTTTTTACTGACTGAGAAACCTAATTTTTTTTTCGTGAGGGGCTAATTCTGTTTGCAAAGCCAGATTCCTCTCCCCTCCCCCCACCTCCCTGGTCACCCTGAAACCAAGAAAGAGGAGCTGGAGGGCCAAAGTTTCAGACAAAGGATATCCACCAGACGATACAGGAGTCCAAAAAAGCGAGAAATATCTCGCAAGTCAAGGTGACCATGTTAGCTTGTTCCTGGGGTGGGGGAATAATCAGAGGCTGAGCAACCGGACCCTACCCCTCCCCTCCCCGCTGCAAGGCTCCCTCCTGGCCCCACCCCCCCAGTCCTGAAGTCCTTCCCCCTCCCCCTTACCGATTTAACCCGCAGCACGCCTTCGATGATGGAGAAGACCAGGTACATTAAGCCTACGCCAACCACGCGGTTCAGAAGGGCCCCCAGCCGCGGCCTGCGAGAGAGAAGCCAAGGGCGTCACGATGGGGGTCTTAGGGCGATCATCAGGAGGCGGTGAGCTCTGGTTCCACTTTAGGTATAAAACCCAGGTGACTTTGGGCCAATCACCAGGAGGCGGTGAGTTCTAGTTCTGCCTTAGGCAGAAAAGCCAGCTGCATGACCAGGAGAGGTTGAGGTGTAGTCCCACCTTAGGCATGAAAGCCGGCTCAGTGATTTTGGACCAATCACCAGGAGGCAGGGAGGTCTAGTTCCACTTTAGGCCTGAAAACCAGTTGGCTTTGGGCCAATCACCAGGAGACGGTGAGTTCTAGTCCACCCTAGGCATGAAAGCCAGCTGGGTGACTTGGGACCAATCACCAGGAAATGTGAGTTCTAGTCCCATCTTCGGCTGCATGACTTTGGGCCAGTCAGCCCAACCCACCTCCTCACAGGGTTGTTGTGGGGAAAAGAGGAGGAATAATAATAATAATAATAATAATAATTTTATTTCTATACCGCCCTTCTCCCGAAGGGCTCAGGGCGGTGTACAGCCTATTTAAAAACACAGACAAAACAACAGTATAAAATTTAAAATAATTAAATAGGTGGCTCAAATTTAAAACCCCAATAAATTTAAATACCCAATTTAAAACTATTGTGTTGATAGTCCGGCTTGGCGGAACAACAGGGTCTTCAATGCGCAGCGAAACGCCCGGAGGTCGGAGATCTTACGAATTTCCGGGGGCAGTTCATTCCATAGGGCTGGGGCTCCCACAGAGAAGGCCCTCCCCCTGGGTGTCGACAGCCGACATAACTTGGCTGATGGCACCCTGAGGAGACCCTCTCTGTGGGAACGGACTGGTCGGTGGGAGGCTGTTGGTGGCAGAAGACGGTCTCGGAGGTACCCGGGTCCTATGCCATGGAGCGCTTTAAAGGTGGTAACCAACACCTTGAATCGCACCCGGAAGACCACTGGGAGCCAGTGCAGCTCGCGCAGGAGGGGTGTCACATGGGCACAGCGGGACGCGCCCATAACCACCCGCGCGGCTGCATTCTGGACCAGTTGGAGCCTCCGAGTGCTCTTCAAGGGGAGCCCCATGTAGAGAGCATTGCAATAGTCCAACCGGGAGGTGACAAGGGCGTGAGTGACCGTGCGCAAGGCGTCCCGATCCAGAAAGGGCTGCAACTGGCGAATCAGGCGAACCTGATAAAAGGCCCCCCTGGCCACGGCCGTCATGTGCTCTTCTAAAGACAGCCGTGTGTCCAGGAGGACACCCAGATTGCGAGCCCTCTCTGGGGGGGGCAAGGATTCACCCCCAATAGTCAGCGATGGCACCTGCTGACTATATCGGGGCGCCGGAAGCCACAGCCACTCGGTCTTGGAGGGGTTGAGTCTGAGCCTGTTCCTCCCCATCCAGACCCGCATGGCCTCCAGGCAGCGAGACATCACATCAAGGGCATCGTTGGGGTGGTCTGGGGTGGAGATGTACAGCTGAGTATCATCAGCGTACAGATGGCACTTCACCCCAAAACCACGGATGATCTCACCCAGCGGCTTCACATAAATGTTGAACAGGAGAGGCGAGAGGACCGACCCTTGCGGCACTCCCCATGCGAGATGCCTCGAGGTCGACCTCTGCCCCCCTGCCAACACAAACTGCGAGCGGTCGGAGAGGAAGGAAGAGAACCACCGCAGAACGGTGCCCCCCATTCCTAACCCCCTCAACCGCTGCAGCATGATACCATGGTCGATGGTATCAAAAGCCGCTGAGAGGTCTAATAGGACTAGGACAGAGGAACAACCCCTGTCCCGAGCCCTCCAGAGATCATCCACCAACGCGACCAATGCCGTTTCTGTGCTGTACCCCTGCCTGAAGCCCGACTGGTACGGGTCTAGATAGATAGCTTCATCCAGGTGCCGGGGAAGTTGTCGTGCCACCACGCTCTCCACAACCTTCGCCACAAAACGAAGGTTGGAGACTGGACGATAGTTGGCTAATTCAGCCGGGTCCAGGGAAGGCTTCTTGAGGAGGGGCCTCACTACCGCCTCTTTCAAGGCGGCAGGAAAGGCACCCTCATTCAAGGAAGCACTTATAATCCCCTGGAGCCAGCCTCATGTAACCTCCCAGGAGCCAGTACCAACCAGGAGGGACACGGGTCCAATAAACACGTGGCGGCACTAATCTTACCCAGAACCCTGTCCACATCCTCGGGAGCCACAGGATCAAACTCCTCCCAGATAACATTCTCAAGACCTGCCCCGGTCTCCTCCCGTGGACTCATCCAATCGGAGTCCAAGCCATCCCGAATCCGAGCGACTTTATCGTGCAGGAATTGCACAAAGTCCTCAGCACGACCCTGCAAGGGATCTTCCCGCACTCCCCCCCGAAGAAGGGAGTGGGTCACTCTAAACAGGGCGGCTGGGCGGTTCTCTGCAGATGCGATAAGAGCGGAAAAATGGTTAGATTTTGCCGCTTTTATCGCCACTAGGTAGGTCTTGATATAAGACCTCACCTGTGTCCGGTCGGAGTCGGATTGGCTAGTCCTCCAAATGCTCTCTAGGCGTCTTTTCCGACGCTTCATCTCTCTCAGCTCCTCAGAGAACCAAGGAGCTAATTGAGATCGGCATCAAGGAATATTAAGTACGTTCACTGCTTTGAGTCATTTATAAAAACAAAGCAGGATATAAACAAAGAAACAAATCCTGCAATTAAACTAAGTTGTGCCAGAAGCAAATAAAATGTCCCTTCCGTTATTGACAGAGAGTCGCCGCCAATTCACATCATCAAACCAATGTGGACACGAATACATCTTGAGGCCGTTTCAGATCCTGCTTTCATTCTGCATGACTCAAAGCTGGAGAGATCATGTCCCCGCCTCCTCTGAAACCACAACCCTGCGAGGTGGGCTTTGGAAAGAGCAAAATCACCCGGCTGGCTTTTGTGGCATCCGGCTGTGCCCTGGGCACCCCTCCCCTGTGCCCTCCGTCCGCTCTCACTTGACAATGCCGTATCCCAGGCTGGCAATAATGACGAGGACCCGGGCCAACATCCGCTTCACGGCACACAGCACCTCGCCGAAGATCACGGCGCCTTGGACTGCAGAAGGGAGAAGGAGGGAGAGAGAGAGAGAGAGAGATGGAGAATAACTTTATTCTCGCTCTGAACGCACATGGCATACGTTAAAATGAAATTTCCTTGCATGCAGCTCTCAAAATGTCTCCACCTCCAACATACACCATGTAAACATGACAAAATAAATAAAAACAAAATTATGCATGCACCCACATAAATTACATGAGATGACTGGCCTGGAACCAGTGGTGGGATCCAAATAAACTAACAACCGGTTCTCTGCCCTGATGACTGGCTGGGTAGGCGTGGCCATGGTGGGTGTGACAGGCAGCACTCGCCCTCCTGCAGCCCCCTGGGAGCAAGAACTGTGGAGGGCCCATTTTCAACCTCCCCGGGCTCCAGAGGCTCTCTGGAGGCAGGAAATAGGCCCATTTTCACCCTCCAAGAGCCTCTGGGAGGTCCGTTTTCCACCTCCTCAGGCTCCACACGCCCCCTGCACTTACCTGGGATCCAAAGTGGGCCACGTGGGGACTCCTGGGAGGGGAGGGGAGGGGCAGGGCCAGCCAGTCGTCGGAACTACTGGTTCGCTGAACCGGATGTAAAATTAACCGGCTGAATCCCACCTCTGCCTGGAACCCAGAAAACGAGGCCCAACCTTGGCCGGTGGAAGGCAACCCCTTGCGTGCTCAAACGGGAGCCCTGGGGATGAAAAGGACCCAAACGCCCATCCTCCCCAGCCAATAGCCATGCCCACCCAACTCCAAAACAGCAAGGGGAGACTGGACAGGTGTCCGTCCGCTCTGCAAAATGGTGGAAATGTTTCAATTAACTCATAGAATTGTTTTAAAAACTTATTTAATTTTGCTTTATTGAATATTTACAAGTTTTAATACTTTATACCTCTGCATTTAAGTTTGGATGTTTGCCAGAATCTCCCTTGCCAGTGAAATGGGCAGCAGATAAATGTAATACAAGTAGTCCTCGACTTACAACACTTAGTGACTGAAGTTGCAATGGCACTGAAAAAAGTGACTTATGACCGTTTTTCACACTTACGACCATTGTCAGAGTCGTGTGATCAAAACTCAGGCACCTGGCAACTGACTCACATTTATGACAGTCACAGTGTCTCTGGGATCATGTGATTCCACCTTTGTGACCTTCTGACCAGCCAAGTCAATGGGGAAGCCAAATTCACTTAACGACCATGTTGCTAACTTAAGAACTGCAGTGATTCCCTTAAGAACTGTGGCAAGCAAGGTGGCAAAATGGAAGAAAATTAACTTAGCAACTGCCTCACTTGGCAAAAGAAATTTTGGCCTCAACTGTGGTCATAAGTCGAGGACCACCGGTAAATAAAATACATGAAAGAAACAAGCCATCTTAGTCTCCCCTTTGCCAAGGCTGTCCAAATCCACTGCAGCACAACACCCATCACCCCGTTTAGTGGGGCTGGTAGGCGATGGGAACTGTAGTGCAGTCTGCACAGAAGACGCCGCGCTGAGCAAGCCAGAAGAACCGTCCGTTGGGAACCATCCCGCCACAGATTTGGGGGGGAGAGAGGGTCTCTACTCACCTGATTCCCCCTCGCTTTGAATGCTCTGAAATTCGGCGTAGAAGACCGCCTTCTCCAACATGCCAAGCAGGATGACGCCACCGATCCAGAACTGGATGCGCAGAATGTCCCGCCAGTAGCAGGCCAGGAGGGTCAGCCACAAGACGCCGTAGAGCACGTAAACAATGCACATCACCATGTAGAACTGGGAGGGAGAGGAATCGCACCACGGATGAAGGAAGCAGGTGCGTAAGGCGAGCAAAGGTTGGGGGACGAAGGAAGGGCCACCCTTCGTCCCACAACTGTCTCCAGGCTCTCCAAACTTGGCCACTTTAAGATGGGTGGGCTTCAACGCCATGTGGCTCGCTGGGGGATTCTGGGAGTTGAAGTCTACAGGTCTTAAAGTGGCCACGTTTGAGACCCCTGCTCTAGAACAGTTTCTCCAACTTGGCAACTTTCAGTTGGGGGACTTCCACAATTCCCCAGGCAGCCTGCTAATGAACCTGAAGATGGGTGGACTTCAAATATGTTGGGAGAAACAGGCCACGATGCCCTCTGCTCACCTGAGCCATAAAACGGGGTTTTCAACTTACCACCTTGAGGGGCCATTCCGAAGCGGAGATGTATATGAACTCAGGATGTTTCATCTGAACATCAACTACAAGGCAGAATGGGAAAAAGACACGGGTGAAAAAGCTTGCAGAAGAACAGCAACTTCTGGAGAAGAAGCAGGAGGTGAAATGCCTGTGATGGAACTCCAACCCAACTTTCCTCTACTGGTGAAACCCGCCTCAAAATGGAGCAGCTGTATCCCACCCCAGCACGGCCTCTGGAAGTTATCACCCCTTTTCCAGGACAAGGGTTTGCTTAGCACATTGTAAGCCGCCCTGAGTCTCCGGAGAAGGGCGGCATATAAATCAAATTTTAAAAAAAAGAGTGATTCAAGAAGGCTTGGACACATTCCTGTCCAATGTGCAGAAGACCCCAAGACCAAAGAAGACTGAGTAGAGGGACTGAATGGTCGGAAGTGAAGCCTCCTTGCCCCCAGTCTCCCATAACTTCTAAAGTCCCTTTAGAAGAAGACATAAGTCTCCTCTACGGGTGAAGGCAATTTAAAGATATTAGATATTAAAGATATTATTTTTTGCTTGGTCCATCAAAACTGGACTCTCCACTCACTCGAGAGCTCCCAGTTGGGCGAGGGGCTCGTGATGCTGAGGATGAAGACGTAAGGGCCATCCTTCCAAGTTTCAGCAACTGTGACAGGCTAGATCAGAGATTAAAAAAAAAAACAACCACAATATTTCAGGTAAATCAAGAAGCTACTTGCAACACAAGACGGCTCACCGTCTTCCAGTGGGAACCATGGAGTGGTCTATACCAGGGGTCTCCAACCTTGGCAATTTTAAGACTTGTGGACTTCAACTCCCAGAGCTTTGCTGGCTGAAGAATTCTGGGAGTTGGAAGTCCACAAGTCTTAAAGTTGCCAAGGTTGGAGACCCCTGGTCTACACCATCTTCCTCCATTTGTAGACCATCTTGATGGTCCTTCTATAGACGTTGTGATACCAACTTCCAACATTAAACAGCCTCTCCCCAACCTCTGAAGATGCTTCCAAAACCTAGAACCACAGCCTCAACCTTCTCCAGCTGGATTTGAAGCTTCCCAGACACTCTGGCCAAGGAACCTCAGCTGGTGGGGGACCAGGAGACGCACCTTCTCTGCCATAGTCCCTACTGGAACGTCCACCCTCCAGAGATCAAGATGACCTCCAACCCTGCTGGCCTCTCAGAAAGCTTTGAAGACTTGGCTGTATGCCAAGCCCTGGGGTCTTGTGTGTGTCAAGTTCCCGCTTCCTAGTTATGTTGACAGCAACTAATATAATATCTCTTGGCTGTTTATTTATTTGTAAAATTTATTGGCTGCCTATTTTACCTCAAGGTAACTCTGAGCGGCTTGCAATCGTAAAAGATAAAAACTAGGTAAATCAAAAACATAAATATAAGTTCACTCTTGGCTGCCGATTGCATTTGATTTCCCCTTTTTTTGGAACGTTTTAATTGTTTTGTTTTTAGGACTGCTTGCCGCCCAGCATCACTGGTTGGAGATGGGTAGTTATATAAGATGGATGGATGAATGCCTGAAGCTGCCATCCCAACACCTCTGGAAAGTCCTGAATTGGAGAAGATTTGAGCAGAAATCATTGGATTAAATAACCATCTGCCTCCTTAGAGGACAGCTTCGAAACACAACTACATTTGGCTGCGCCCCAGATTCCCTGCAGCGTCGTAAAAGGAGGACAGCCGGTTTATGTCAAGAAGGGAGATAAATATTTCAATTCATGTCCTAACCAAGAAACAGGAAAGGAAGCTTGGTGCCCCCCCCCGCCCCCTTCAGCAGAAGTCCACTGAGGAACGCTCTGAATTCCTGCCTGCCAACCCCTTGCAAGGCCCAGGGCCCATGCAGACCACCGACCTCGAGCTTTCTCTTCGGCACGTCCACTTTCTTCTTGGGGTCTTCTGTAGGTTCTCCATGGGCCGAGGGAGGCGGCTTCACCTCCTGGGTCTCGCTGGGCTTCTGGGCCTCTTGATTTGGGGGGATGGATCCCTTCTCCTTCTTGTCTTCCTTGGCTCTGCGGGCTTCTCTCTTTTGCGCAGAGGTCTGCGGAGGAAGGAGGGGGAGCGGAGGTTAGGAGGGGGAGGAAGGGGAGACCCCCATATCCCACCTATCGCAGAGTCCCTGAGGTTAAAATTTATATGACGTTTGTTGTTTTAAACAATCACTCTTTTGAAAGCAGGACAATCTGTGTATTTCCATGCCACCTGCTGTAAAAGGACCAGAAACGATCTCTAGGTGAGGGGAGCAGCATATACATTTAATAAATCCAGTTAGTTCTTAACTTACAACCACAATTGAGTCCAAAATTTCTGTTGCTCAGCGAAACAGTTGTTAAGTGGGTTTGCCCCATTTTACAACTTTTTTTTGCCACAGTTGTTAAGCGAATCCGGCATCCTCCTTAACTTGACTTATCGGAAGGTCACAAGAGGGGATCACGTGATCCAGGGACCCCTGCGACCGTCATAAATATGAGTCAGTTGCCAAGGGTTCACATAAATTTTGATTACGTGACCATGGGGAGGATGCAACGGTCGTAAGTGTGAAGACAGGTCCCAAGTCATTTTTTTCAGAGTCATCGTAACTTTGAATGGTCACTAAACGAACGGCTGTATGTATGACTGATGCTCCTATAAGGTTTACTCATTTTAAGGCAAAGTTAAGTCACCTGCTGGCCACCAGTACCCCCTCCCCCCCATTGCCAGAATCTCAAAGTCCCCCCAATTGGTTACCCTTTTATCTGGGAGGTGCTTCAGCTTTTTCGGAAGTGGGAGTTCCTGGACATTCAACTGAAACAGAGAGAAGAGGCAGTGGTCTTAGTCAGGACCTCCAAATAATACTTCCACTCCCCATTCAAGTGGACGAAGTTATGAGCTCCCCACTTTGGGCTAAGCGGATTTCTTGCAGACGTTTCATGACCCAACTAGGTAGCATTGTCAGTGCTAGGAGCGAGTGGGTTTGCTCTCTGTTTATATACATTCGTTTGCCCTGCCTGTGTTCGTGGGTGTGGTTTTCCCCTTGTTAGGGTCTTGATTTCTGCTTGATTGTTTGTCTGGTGTTAATCCCTGCTTATCTAGATGTTGGTTGCTGGAGAGGATGAGTTCCCCCCACCCTAACCAACACTGATGATGTTACCTAGCTGGGTCATGAAACGTCTGCAAACTCAAGAGACTACCGAGGACTCCGCATTCAACCCTGAGCTACAAACACTCTCTTCTATCAGGCTTGTTCACCACCCGGGGTGCTTTCCTCCCACCATGGGGCTACTCTGGTTTTCCAACCATTTTAAGGCCACCCCTTGAGAGTCCTGCATGCTGGATCCGCACCTTGTGCAACTGTCCACACTGCACCAGAGTGAAGTTCCAGATGTACTGGCCATCCCCAAGGACGCTGGCCTCAAGGTCAGGATTGCTCAGGTAGGTCAAAGCTTCATTTTCCTGAAAGAAGAAAGAAAATCAGAGGGGAAATTACAGAATGCTAAGAGCCCACCCACCCAAACAGCTGGAACCATGGGTCCAGATATCCAGCCTTGAGGAGGGGGCTTCCTTCCTGCTGAGCCCCAGAAGTGGGGGGGGATTTCCAGCCTTCCCCACCCCGTCCCCCCCAAATCCACCCTGCGGCGGCTCACATTTATGTAGATTTCATGGTGGCAGCGGGAACTGCGGAGATACCAAGTCACGTTCAGGAGCCCTTCCCAATTGTTGCAGAGTTCATGGGGAACTGCAAAAGAAAAAGAAAAAATTAAAATATAAAAATCCTATAACACCCCCCTCAAGCTAGTCCAAATTTTGATTTAATTATCCTGCTTGTGGGAGGCTTGGCACTTACATTTGAGGATAATCCAAGTCCCTTTAAACATTGTTTTGGAGAAGACGAACAAATTCTTTTGGTTCTGGAAAACAAGAACAGCGCAAAGGGTCGGTCACTCCACCAAAGGGCTCGAGTTCAAATCCATCCTGTTCCTAAGATCCAGCTAGGATAGCACGGAATAACTTTCTGCTCTGGCCAAAGGAACTTCCAGGGAAAATGTTTGTTTGGAGATTCTTTCTGGGAAGAAACAGCCACTGAGGGAAGAATGAAAGGTGTGGTAGATTTTGGGACCCCCCCCCCTCACTCCAAGATAAATGTCAAACAACGCTAGAATATGATAGAAGACAATATTCGTAGCTGGGTGTCAAATTGCAGGGTCCTTGCATATGTTTTATGACCCAACTAGGTAACTTCATCAGGGCAAGAAAGTTTCCGGAGTGGAGGAGGAACAAGAATTGTGGGGTCCTGGGTGCAGAATGAGCTTGGTGGTTTTCTTGCAGACGTTTCATGACCCAGTTAGGTGACGTTATCAGTGTTAAAAGGGAGTTTGCTCTCTGTTTATGTAGAGGGTTGGTGGGAGTTTCTTGGTGGTTTCGTGATTAGAGTATAGTTTTCTGCTTGCTTTCTTGTCTGGTGTTAATCCCTGCTTATCGGGGTAGAAGTGGCAGGGCAAACTATTTTATACATATATAAACACAGGGAGTAAACCTCATCTTCAGAGACACTGATAATGTTACTGATAATGCCTGCTATTTGATTGGCATCCAAAGGAATCTTCTCAACCGGTGGCCGGAGATCTCCCACCCGAACTCGGCCGGCCACCCAGGGCATTGCTGACTGCCCAGACTGTCCAACCCCTCAGCAGAGGGCCAGGGCCATTCATTCCTCTCTATGGGGCAGAGGAGGGGGGGGATGGAGAAGCCCCTTTGGAAGCACCCAGCCCAAAGTCCCCTTTGCAAAGGAAGCTGACACCCCTGCAGAGCAGGCCAGCCAAGGCAGGGACCAGACCTTTCTGCCCATGCTTTCTTTGGAGGGGGGGAGGGTCTTTGGTGGCTATTGAGGGAGGGTCCTTCCTTCTTTTTGGCCCACCCACAGCATCAAACATTTAAAAAGAAAAGGGAAAGAAAGCTGTGAGATCAATTGCTATGGGAGGCTGCTGGGGGTCTTTGGAGTGGGGAGGGGCGCAGGGGGAGGGGCAACCATCCAACCATCCCAGAGAGGGACCCCAGCCCTGCTGGGGGGGGGGAGGGGCAGAGAGAGAAGAGGAGGCAGGGCAGCTCCTGGGAAAGCGGGGCTGGGGTCCTCCCGGCTGCCCACCCCCCACTTCCCAGGCCGCCCCCCCTTGAAGAAAGCCAGGGGGCACCCCGAGGCCATCTAGCCTGACCTTGGATGGGCCTGACGGGAGGGAAGCGACCCGGGAGCCCCTCGGGCCGCCCAGCCGGACCCCGCTGCCCATTCGCCCCAGCCAGGCGCCGTGCAGGATGGGTGGGGAGGGTCCCGGGGGCGCCACAGGTCTGGCCGGCCCCGCCCCCGCACTCACCCCGCCCGCCGTCCGCCTCCAGCGGCCCGGCTCCGACGCAGCCCCGCCGGCCGACCCCGGAGCCAGCGCCGCCCCGGCCAGCAGCAGCACCGGCAGCAGCCGCCACCTCCGCCCGCCGCAGCCCGCCGCCATCCTCTTCCGGCTCGCGCGTCACGTGGCCCTGGGGGCGGGGCGGGGAGGAGGCCACGCCTCTCCAGGTCCGCGGACTCCAACTCCCAGAATGCCTCGGCCCTTCAAGCTCACTAGCAGGCCGGCGGGGGATTGTGGGAGTTGGAGTCCAGCCCTCTCCAAGTTGCCCAGTTTAAGAAACGCTGGTCTTCAGCGGTCGTCTCCGCCTTTACGGCGCTCTGTACCTGCTCAGGAGCGCCCTTGGCTCGAATTGCAACACTTCTGCTTCTTTCCCTCCGTTGCTTCTCGTCCTGCTTTTCTGGTGCTTTGGAAAATCAGTTGACCCTCCCCCCTTCTTGGGGGGCAGCAGCCCCTCAAATACTCGCCTGCTTCTCTCGGGTCCCCCCCCCCCCAGGCCAGCCCATCTCCAGGCCGAAAGGAATGCAGCCCTTCAAGCGACGCCTTCGGCCAAGGGCTGCTCCGGCTCTTTGGCCGAGCCCCCCCGACACCCCCAGCAACGACGTGCGGGCCAGGCGGGGCGGAGGCGCGGAGAGCCTCTGGAGGGCGCCCGCTTGCCGAAGCTCCGGCAGGCAGCCCAGGAGGCGCTAGGACCCCGCGGGCTCCCCGCCTGATCCGCTGCAGTGAGTAGTCCGGGCGTGGTAGATCCCGCAGGAGATCCACCGCCCGCCGGACCACTTGCCCCGAGCAGCCCTTGGCGGCCAAGGTAAGCGGGAGTGGGGCTGGGGGGAGGCTGGCCGGGAGTTGGGGGGCTCGCGGGTCTTCTTTCCTCTGCGCTGGATCCCGCTGGCTTCCTGGGATCCCCTC
Source organism: Arizona elegans (assembly GCA_022577455.1). NCBI lineage: Eukaryota > Metazoa > Chordata > Lepidosauria > Squamata > Colubridae > Arizona > Arizona elegans. Next base: position 31,681,849 of record JAKOOJ010000011.1, read on the forward strand.
GCCGGACCGCGGGAGGAGCTCGGCTTCCTGCCCGGGCCGCCTCTGGCCTGGCCTTCCCGCTCCCCGGGATCAATGGTGGATCGCTTCTCCTGCGCCCTACCAGAAGGGATCTCCCTAGATCCCTCCTGGTTAGATTCCTCTTGCTCTTGGGATCGCCTGGGCCGCCTTCCGCTCTTCTCCCGATCTCTCGCCTCGCCTTATTTGGGGGCGCAGAGAGCAGCCGGGTGTCTCGCACAGCCGTTGGACTTCGGGTCCCATCAGGCCCAGCCAGGGGAACTGAAGACTACCAGGCCGGGAAGCCCGTTTAGATTCCACTCCCCTTAACTAAACGCCTTCATTTCTTCGGACTCCAATCCCATCAGCCACAGCCAGGAGTGATGAGTTTTGTAGTTCAACAGCTTCCAAGGATCCACCATGGTCCTTGCTTAGATACACAGGGGGCTCCCCCTAACAGGCTTTCATTTCTTTGGACCCCCCAACTCCCATCAGCCACAGCCAGCAGACAGGAGTGATGGGTGTCGTAGTTCAACATCTTCCAAGGGATCCCCCATGGTCCTTGCTTAGATCTACACCGGGGTTGGTGGAGAGAAGATGCCTATGGCAAATGGCAGGCAGCCCCATCGAGGCCAAAGTGGGTGACCCCCATTGGGAATCCCCGCAGGAACCCCAAGAGTCATGAGCGTGATCCGCTGCACCCCTGGCGGAGTTTGTGCATTGCTGTTCTGAGATAGGGTTGCTTGCTTGGGCTACCTTCCTGATCTCCTTCAACTTTGCCAAGTTTCAAAGCTGTGGACTTCAACTCCCAGAATTCCCCAGTCAACAAGGGGACTTCTGGGAATGGAAGTCTCCCTAGGGAATTCTGGGAGTTTTAGTCCACAAATCGGAAAGTCGCCACACTATATATTATGCTTTTGGTGCATAATAAAGGTTTGGTTTGAAATGGTGTTGAAATTCACAATCTTTTTCGTGTCTTAACAGGTTGGTGAGCTAGTGTGAAATTCTCTTTATTTCCGTGTTTGTCAATCTTGGCAGCTTTAAGATGGGTGGACTTCAACTCCCAGAATTCCCCAGCTAGCCAAGGTTGACAAACACTGGTTTATTGCTGTGTCGCTTCTTGAGTGATCCTAATTACTGAGTTTGTATTGCCCACCAAACAACTCTCAAGTCAACCAGCTGTCTTTTTCTGTAGTCTCTTGTGCAAACCAGGCGGTGCAGGTACTCCACGCTTGGATGCAACCTGCAAACCCAGGGAACTATGTGGACTGAGTAAACTATAAGTAAGCCCTGGCTTGCAAATCGAGCTGCATGACAGGTTTATTTGTTTAGTACCTGAAGGGAATGGTTCTTTTATCTGAAGGGAGTGATCTTTCCCTGCCCCACCCATCTGATGGATCTTTAGCAGACTGGGGGATCTGGGATCCAGGATAAGGGGCTAGGAGGGGAAACTGAGTCTCATGGGGGAATGAGGGCCCTCATTTCTTGGCAGAGAGCCTGGTGAGTGGAGTCCAGTCTTCCCAAGGGGAGGAAACTGGCTGGGGAATATACCTGAAGGGCACCAGCTGAGCTGGAAAGGATCTGAGAGATCATCTAGTCTAACCTCTTACTCACTCCAGAAATCCATACTATATCATTAGGATGAGCTAGACTTGAACAAATCTTTCCCTCTGCTAGTAAAAGAAGAAAAAATCTCAGTCTAAACCATTTGATGCTGACCAGTTGGTTTTGTACCCTATATGGGTAGTCCTCAATTTACAACCGTTATTGAGCCTGCCATTACGGCCGTAAATTGATTCTAGATAAGGATTATTGAATGAATGAATTAATAAATGGTGCTGGTCGTTAAGTGATTTGTCACAGGATCCTGGCCGATTTTGCCACCTTTTTTGCAGCAGTCGTAAAGTGAACCTCACAGTTGTTAAGCAAACAGCTTGTTCACCAGAAGTGTTTTTCCTGGAAATGGGAAGTAAAGGATTCAAAACATTGTAAATTCGGTCACATGACCACAGGACGTAAAATGGCTGGCTGGCTTTGCTGGCTGAGGAATTCTGGGGGTTGAAGTCCACAAGTCTTAAAGTTGCCAAGTTTGGAGACCCCCTGGTCAAAGGTTTTCTGCTTAAGCAGGGGGTTGGACTAGAAGACCTCCAAGGTCCCTTCCAACTCTCTAGTATAAAATGTGGCCCAGTTTTCGAGCGCCCGAAATGCAGTTTACAGGGCGGTCAGCAGAGATAGGCAGCTGTCAGAACTTCAAATCTGGGGTGTGGGTATCTTTAGGGGAGGTTCAGCGTAACTTTGAACAGTCGCTATAAGTCCAAGACCACGAGCGATTGACGTGTGAAGCCAGTCTTTTCCTCCTAAATGCAGGCGGTTTCATTGTAACTAGTTTGAGCTACTTTCCTGAAAGTGTATTCAGGAATTAAAAGTGAGAATTTGCATCTGATGCATTAAGGGAGAGAGACGGATTCATTGTGGCAACTGAGTAATAATTCCTGTGTAGCTTTTACACCTCAAAGCAGTTTTTCTCAATTTTGGCAACTTTGAGGATTTGTTATTTTCTGTTTAACTCTTTGGACTACAGAGCCTTTCGTGAGTTGTGGGTCACTTCCTCCATTGACTCATTTTTTGCATCAGAAACAAGAAGAATTTTTAGTCATGAATCATCAAAATATTAAAGATCTGAAACATTTTAAAAGCTTTCCTCTTTTTAATAGGGGACCCTGTGCAGCCATAACTTTCCTGCTCTTTTCTTTCTGGCGTTTTCTTTTTTGGATAAATATTATTTATTTATAAAATTTATGAGCTGAAGGTCTTGCCACACACATTAACTCTTGTGGCCTTCTGTTTCCAAATGAGACATTTACTCTGAAGACACCATATTTTCTATTTCTTTTTTAAAAAACGTTCCCAGTTTTGCTTTGCGTATTGTTTTCTGTTTTTCTTTTCTTCAAAATGCAAATAAGTAACTAGACTGAATTAAAATACAAAGTAATTGGGCAGAAACTTCAGGTGTACTGCATCATATTAAAACTTATGATCATTTACGGTATCTTCTCTCCCTCCCTCCCTCCCTCCCTCTCTCTCTCTTTCTTTCTCTCCCTCCCTCCCTCTCTTCCTCTTTCTTTCTTTCTCTCTCTCTCTCTCCCTCTCCCTCTGTCCCTCCCTCTCTCTTTCTCTCTCATCTCCCCACTCTCTCTTTCTTTCTCCCTCCCTCCCTCCCTAACTCCCTCCCTCCCTCCCTCTCTCTCTCAACAGGTCCCCTGCATTAAGTCCCATTTCTTAGCACTTCCTGAAAATGTTCCTTGTAAAAAACTTCCTTGGAGGCGGCGGAGGTGGTGGCGGAGGCGGAGGCGGAAATATCAATATTGGAAATGTCATTGGAGGATTTTTAGGTGGGGGCGGAGGGGGTGGGGGCGGCCAAGGAGGAGGAGCCATGAAATTTCTGGGTGGAGTCATCAGTGCCATCAGGTGAGTATGCTAGCTTTCTAAATTTTTATACTTAATTCATCTTGGTTTTTGGAGACTGTCCATCTCACTCACAGAGAGACTCAGGGAGATGTACAAGAACAGGGAAATGTTTGGTATTATATTATTGTATTTTATGTTAGAATGCTAAGGGTTTGGAAATGGCTGCTTTCCTGGTTGTGTTTGGTGAGTTTGAAGTACTTTCCACATCTCCAAGAAGGGAAGTTTCCTAAATCATTGTTGCCACTTTCCTTTCAGTGACATGTTACATAGAGGTGTAGCAAACATGGAGGCTTAGCTCAAAAAAAAAATAAAAAAAAAAATCTTATGGTCTAGCAACTTGCATTCTTTGCAAGGTTCTTTGTGCCAAATATTGAGCATCTTTAATTCTCCCCTTTAAGTACCCAGCTCTGTGTATCTCAACATGCGAGAGAGCTGAGATCGAGAAAGCTACATCCCAGCCAAATTCACACATGACCTGATTTCTGTACCAGAAGTGGAGGCTTACCTGTATCGACCCGCACCTTAATTTAATCTTTTGTGGGAAGATGTAAGGGGAAAATAATGGGGACCCCCTTCTAGCACAGTAAAGTTTGGGGCCCCTGCATGCAGCTATGCTCATGATCTGGTTTTTCCCCTGACAAAGGAAAGTAAATTATGAGTCACCAGATCTCCAATCCTGTTCCCTCCATTTGGAATTAACTGTGGCTTAAGATGAGGTGAAGAACCAGGATGATGGGTTTGGAGTTTGGGTTTGCAGACCCCTTGCCCACCATCTAGGTCACTTTGCAAACTCCCTGCCCTCCCCTCCACCCATCACCTTGCAGCCCCCTTGATTGTCACCTGGCACACCCCTTCCCTGCCCCTTAAATCATACTCCCCCTTTATTTTCACCCCCTCCACTTTTGACTTGGGTGCCTCTCAGGAAACAAGGCTAGGAACGAAGCTGAGTAAATTATGCAAAGGTGCTTCCTTTTTTTTTTTTTTTGCATCTGGGTCTACTGGAATGGGACGCCCTGGGCGCTCCCCGTTACGAGAAATTTCTGCTCGGGTTTTGTTTATGGCCAAACCGGTTTGTTAGCCTTGCCACGATGACGCAGCCGCCAATCCAGCAAGCAAGAATGCTGAGTTGAAATTCAGGTCAGCATTTCTGGATGACTGAAATCCCCAGTTGCACGAAAGATGGCGGGGAAAAGAGAACAGATTGGTACTAAAAGGAGCAATCTGGAGGGGTGGAATTTCCTTCTGCTTTTGGGGCTTGAACAGACGGCAACAGAGAGGAATGCAGGGAGTTTCTGGCAGAAGAAGACACTTTTCTGCAGGACAGCCATGTTCCCCCTAATTTCCTGCAAGACCTGCTGCAGCAGGAAGTGGTCTGGGCCTATCTTATGATTGCTGGATCAGTTACTGTAGAGCAATATTTCCTCTGTCATTTTAAGACGGGTGGACTTCAACTCCCAGAATTCCTCAGCCAGTGAAGTCCGCCCAGTTTAAAGTGGCCAAGACTGAGAAATGCTGAGTTAGAGAAACTTGTTTTTCTTCTTCCCTTCCCTTTCTATTTTCAAAGAAAATTTCTGCATGGATGTATTTCACCCTCTGTTATTGAAAATAGTGGGAAGATGGGGTTTGGGGAGCAAAATCTCTTTCTGAGCGCCCAACCGTTGCACCCTCCCAGGGTTTTCCATGCAATATTTATTTATGTATTTGATTTTAATCCCTCCTTTATTATTTATAAGTAACTCAGGGTGGCGAATATACATGACACTCCTTTCTCCTGCTGTCCTTTCCACGGGGTGGGCTGAAAGAGAGGAACTGGCCCTAAGTCTCCTAGCTGGCTTTCATGTCTAATGCAGAACTAGAACTCACAGTCTTCTGGTGATTGGCCCAAAGTCCCCCAGGCGGTTTTCATGCCTAAGGTGGGACTAGAACTCCCAGCCTCCTGGCACCTAGCCTGATGCCTTCGTACATCAACCCTTTTCATTAACCGTGGTTAACTTACCAGCTTCGGCCATGACTGGGATGCCCGCCTGTGGTTTTAACTCCAGCAGATCATCCGCCTGCCAGCAGACAGGTAGCCAAGAGGGAGAAACAGACAAGGCCTGTGTGTTTGTGTGTCCTCACAAAACACACACAGACGCCCTGCTGAATCAACACCTAGAATTTTCCTACTGCCTTTTATGCGAATCGTCCGTCCACAGTTTGAGCAGGGAGCTTCTTGTACAGGGGGGCTGACTGATTCCCCTGGTTCTTGGCCATTTCTTTGCCACTAAAGCTCTGTTCAGGTTTTTAAAAGCAAAGTTGGTGTGTATGTCTTATAATAGTGTGTTTTCCCATTACAAGGACACACCTGTTACCTCAGAGCTAAGCATCTGGTCCTGGATTTGGAGACTCTGGGAAGAAGAATATATAAATAAATAATATTATGCAGAGATCTTTGGTTTTCAAGCACTTGTGGGATAACCATGAACTCACTGCTTTGTTTGTTCCAATTCTGCCTCGCAGGGTTATTGCAAAGAGAAAAGGAAATGGGAGGGAGAGTCCAGTGCCTTAAAGCATGGCCTGAATTGTTAGTAGAATAAATTAGTGATATCAGTAAACTGTGTGTCTGGATGCAACAACTGCAAGAAACTTTTCATGTTAAGGCAGCTGCATATATTCTGTGTGTGTAAAGCACAAGGCCCAATTGCTTTTGTTCTGGGGGTGCAAGAGGAGCTTGCAATTCAGCTCTGAACAGCTTTGTTGGATGGAAGGGGGGTTGTAGCCATTCTGCATAGCCTGTTTGTCTACAAATGAGAAAGGAGATTTCTCTGAAATTCTCTCTTTATTTTTCATGCCTTCCTCCCTGCCAGTGAAGCAGCAGCCCAGTATAACCCAGAGCCTCCGGTAAGCCCCTCCAGCTCTTCTCACCTTGTTGAAGGACTCTGTCTTTATTTGACTTGTCTCCTTCCTTCCTTCCTTCCTTCTCTTTCCTCCCTCCATTTCCTTTCCTTTCCCTTTCCGTTTCCCTTTCTTCCCCTTCCCCTTCCTCCCAGTAAACCCAATAAATGAGGGAGGGTCTCTTCTATGCAGCTGCAAACTCTTCTGCCTCTTATCACCCCAGCAAGCAATATCCAGTTGAACAATCTGAGAAGAAAAAATATATATTTTATTAAGCAAACTATCAAGGGAGAACACCCACTTCCCAGCCAAGACTGTCAGGGCAAGCTACTATATTTAAACCTTCACTCCCCTAGACATGGATGTCATTACCTAGCTCGGCCACAAGATGTCTGCAGGAAAACACCCAAGCTCAGAGCCTGCCCTGCCTGACCCATTGCAGCTTATTTAGGGTTTCCTGTCCTCCTCTTTTAATGGGGGTCTCTCGCATCCTTTCTTCTTCTTCAGCCCCCTCGTAGCCATTTTTCCAACATTGAAGCCAACGAGAGCGAGGAAGTCCGGCAGTTCCGAAGACTCTTCACCCAACTGGCCGGAGATGTGAGTATAAGGGGGGAGGGATGGCTTAGCAACGGAAATTGGGGGCTCTATTGTGGCTCATAAATCAAGGACTACCTGGAATATACAGCAAAAGTCCAATTCAAAAGGTCCCTTAAAAAGCTGTTCTCGGAAATTTCCCAAAAAAGCAAAGAAAGTGGGATGTATTGAAATCTAAATAATTTTTTTAGATAATTAAATAATTTTTTTTCCTTCTTGGATCTACCTGCTTTGAATCATAGAAGATCTCATCCTTTTGTTAGGCTGCTCAACCTATAACTCGGATCTGTGGCTTCAAAAAAAATAAAAAAAATAAAGGCCCTTGCTCTCCTGATCATGGTGTGCTGGGGGAAAAGTCAAAAAAGTCAAAATGGTGGCCACAATCACCTATTCTGACCGCTCCCCTTTAGAACAGAACAAAGCTGGCTGAGGAACTCTGGGAGTTGAAGTCCACAAGTCTTAAAGTGGCCAAGGTTAGAGACCCCTCCCCTTTAGAAGACCCCGCTCCTTCTAAGCCAGCCTTCTCTTTTTGTAGGACATGGAAGTAAGCGCAACGGAGCTGATGAACATCCTGAACAAAGTAGTGACTAGACGTAAGTAGAAAACCTCCTTTTTAGGGGCTCCCCAGAAACTCAGAGCTGGGAGGGGGGGTTGTCACCTATATCCCCCCCCCCAAAAAAAGTTCTACATCAGGAGTTTTCAGTTCTGAGAATGAAAGCAGACATTTCATTACCAAACTAGGTAACATCATCAGTGCTGCAAGAAAACCATCAAGCTCGGAGAGCACCAAGCTCCTCCTCTTTGCAAACTTCACTCCCCTCTAACATTGATGATGTTACCTAGTTGGATGATGAAACGTCTGCAAGAAAGTATCCAACTTCAGAGAACACCAAGAATCCCATAGCTCTCCTCCTCCTCTCCCTTCTAGCATTGATAATGTTACCTAGTTGGGTCATGAAATGTCTGCAAAGAAACTACCAAGCTCAGACAGCACCCAGGATCCTACAGTCCTCCTCCCACCCTTTCCTCCTCCTCCTCCTCCTCCTCCTCCTCCCTTCTAGCATTGATAATGTTACCTAGTTGGACCCCACAGTTCAACCCTGAGCTACAAATACTCTCTTCTACTGCAGACCCCCTCCCTGTCTACAGCTGCAAGGACCAGGGGGGAAAATACTCAAGCCCCCCAAGAAGGCAAATCATGGTTGCTCCCCTGATCCCAATCAATTCTTCCTCTCCCAAGTGGGGTACCGCTGAGAGAAGAAGCTCACAAGTCTCAGCCAAATTTTCTCTCTTTTTCAGATCCGGATTTGAAGACCGATGGGTTTGGGATTGACACCTGTCGTTCCATGGTGGCTGTGATGGATGTAACCTTTTGCGGTTGGCCCGGTGCTGGGGGAGGGGGCTTCTTAAAGAGGCTGGGCCAGTGGGTTGGGGAGACACCCCCCCGTCTCTCTCCTTCCCTTTCTGATTCCCTTCTCTTCCTCATTTCCCTTGTTGTTTTTCCTGCAAAAGAAACAAAACAGGGAGTTGGGGGGATTATCACTTTTTATTGTTTTTTATATGTTTTTTAATCTTCATAAGCCACCTGGAGTTCCTGAGAGTGAGCTGGGTGGCCATAGAAATTTTTAAATAAATAAATTTTAAAAATCTAAGGTAGGAGGGACCCTTTGAAGGGGTGAAATGTGGGCAAGCTGACCCCCGCAAGGAAGTTGATTTTCAAATGCTGGTCCTGGTGCCCAGGAGCCCACCTTCTCCTACCTCCTGCCCTCCCCCCCCCCACACACAAAAAAAACCCCTTCCCTCTTCCCCTTGATTTTCTAGAGTTCTGGGTCTCTGCTGGACTTTGACTCACCTTTCTCCAACCTGGCACACCCATTCGTGCTGAGTTTTTAATCCCACCTTTATTATTTTTATAAATAACTCAAGGCGGTGAACATATTTAATATTCTTTCCTCCTTCTATTTTCTCCATAACTACAACCCTGTGAGGTGAGATGGATTGAAAAGGAGGGATTGGCTCAAAGTCACCTAGCTAGCTTTCATGCCTGAGGTAACACTAGAACTCCCAACCTCCTGGTGATTGACCCAAAATTACCCAGTCAAGTTTCTTGGCTAAGGCATGACTAGAACTCATGGCCTCCTGGTGATTGTCCCAAAGTCACCCACCCAGCTTTCACAGTTAAAGCAGGACTAGAACTCCCAGTCTCCTGGTGATTGGACTCAAATCACCCAGCCAAGTTTCTTGGCTAAGACGTGACTAGAACTCATGGCCTCAGGGTGATTGGCTCAAAGTTACCCAGTTGGCTTTCACCCCTAAGGCAGGACTAGAACTCACCATCTCCCGGTTTCTAGCCTGACGCCTGGTCCCTGTTTACAACTCTATTGTTCCCAGCCACCATGGCTGTGCTGTGGGGCAGAATCCTTGTATCTGGAGAACATTTTCCTGGTCCAAAAAATTGTCCTAGGCCCTCTGCATCCTTCAGGTTTTCCTTGACGATGCTCCCTCCAGAGTGACACCACAGGCAAGCTGGGCTTTGAGGAATTCAAGTATCTCTGGACCAACATCAAGAAGTGGCAGGTAGCGAATTTGCTTCCCCTTCTTAGGAAGCAGCCGGGGTCTGGCCCTTGGGTCTCGCTGGCCAAAGGACCCTTTCCGCCTCCTGGCCAGGAGCTGACCTGCATCTCGTCTTCCCTTCTCGCCCTCAGTGCATCTACAAGCAATACGATGCTGACCGATCTGGCACCATTGGCAGCAGAGAACTGCCAGGAGCTTTTGAGGCCGCAGGTGAGCAGCGGGATCAGAACCAGGTGCCAATTCTTCCAAGGTCCCCGTTCTGATCCTTAAAATTAAAATAGAATAGAAGAATAGAATAGGAGAGGAGAGGGGAGGGGAGGGGAGGAGAGAATAGAGAATAGAGAAGAATATAGAAAATAGAATACAGAATTATAAAATATAGAGAATAGAAATAGAATAGAACGGGGACAGAACAGAATAGAATACCAGAGTTGAAAGGGATCTTGGAGGTCTTCTAGTCCAGCCCCCTGCCTAGACCATCTCAGACAAGTGACTGTACAAATTGAAAAAGAAAAAACAGCTGTTTCTTGAGTAGGTTTTAATTTTTTAACGGCTGACTCAATGCCCCAGTCCAGAAAACCAAAACTTCAAGATAGCACATAGTCCTAAACTTACAACAGTTCATTTACTGACCGTTCAAAGTTAAAACGGTGCTGAAAAAAAAAGAGACTTGGGACTTTCACACTTACGACCGTTGCAGCATCCATTCATGGCCACGTGATCCAAATTCGGACGCTGGACAACTGGCTCCTATTTATGACGGACGTGTCCCTGGGTCACAGGATCCCCTTTTGCGACCTACTGACAAGCAAAGTCAAAGGGGAAGCCAGATTCACTTAACGTCCATGTTACTAACTGAACAATTGCAGGGATTCACTTAACAACTGTGGCCAGAAAGATCGTAAAATGGAGCAAAGCTCACTGAACAAATGTCTCACTTACCAACAGAAATTTTGGGCTCAATTATGGTCATAAATCATCCCTGGAGGCTTTCAAGAAGAGATTTGACTGCCATCTGTCATAAATGGTGTAGGGTCTCCTGCTTGGATGGGGGGTTGGACTAGATGACCTGCAAGGTCCCTTCCAACTCTGTTAATCTGTTAAAGTCGAGGGCTATCTGTAAATACATTCCAGCTTCTTATGCTTCCTTCTCTCTGCCCAACCCCCATTTTTCTCCAGGCTTTCATCTCAACCAACAGCTCTATGCCATGATTGTGCGCAGGTACTCAGACGAGAGCGGGAACATGGATTTCGACAACTTCATCAGCTGTCTGGTGCGCCTGGATGCCATGTTCCGTAAGTGGCGGGGACAGCTGTGCCCGTTGGCGCCCTTGCTGCGTCCCTTCTTCTCTTCCTCCGTGGGGCCAAAGGGGACTCTAGCTCAGATGCCACTGGGACAGCTTCTCCCCCAGCTGCGGTCTCTGCTTGCTGCCCCACGGTCAGCCAGCCTCATGCGAGGCTACCCCAGCCAGGGGGTGCCAGTTAGAGGGGCTGACATAAAAGCAGTCCTCCAATATTTAAAGGGCTGCCCCAAAGAACTGGGGGTCAAGCTATTCTCCAAAGCACCCGAAGGCAGGACAAGAAGCAACGGATGGAAAGTAATCAAGGAGAGAAGCAACCTGGAATTAAGGAGAATTTTTTTTTTATTTATGTTTAAATTTGTATACCGCCCTACTCCCGAAGGACTCAGGGCGGTGAACAGCCATGGAATAAAACATATAAATACAAAATTTAAAATAGATTAAAACGAAATTAAATAATTTGGCTGAACAGATTAAAACCCCAATAATTTAAAACCAAATTTAAAATTTCCATTTAAAAATTTATTTAATTGTGAGAATAATTAACCGGCGGAATGGCTTGTCTTCAGAAGTTGTGGGTGCTCCACACTGGAGATTTTAAAGAAGAGATTGGACAGCCATTTGTCTGAAATGATATTGGGTCTCCTGCTTGAGGGGGGGGTTGGATTAGATGACCTCCAAGGTCCCTTCCAACTCTATTGTTCTGTGTTCTAAGTTTTAAGAATCCAACATCATGAGTCAAAGCCTCCTATTAGCTCCTAAACTCTGTGCTATAACCAGATCTGAAGGACTAGGAATGGCATGATAGCAGTATTCTGGTATTTGAGGGGCTTCCACAGTGAAGAGGGGGTCAGCCTACTCTCCAAGGCACCTGAAAGCAGAATAAGAAGCAATCGATGGAAGCTAATCAGAGAGAGAAGCAACCTGGAACTAAGGAGAAATTTCCTGATAATTAGAACAATTAACCAGTGGAACGATTTGCCTCCAGAAGTTGTGGCTGCTCCATCACCGGAGGTTTTTAAGAACAGACTGGACACTCATTTATCCGGAATGGGATAGGGTCTCCTGCTTCAGCAGGGGGTTGGACTAGAAGACCTCCAAGGTCCGTTCCAACTCTGTTATTCTGGCCTATCTTGGTTGCTATACTTCAGCACCCTGAATCTCCAACCAGGGTGGGCTTTGGTGGTAGGCAGGGGATTATGGAAGTCAGAGTGCCACACCTCTGAAGAGGGGCAGAGGATGTGCCTCCCTTCTGCTACTCTGCCTGATTCGTCCCTGGGTGTCAGGCACAAGCAAACAGAGCCACTTATAAATAGGTAATGCAAGCAACTTTATTGTTCTCTGCCTATATTACAAGAATCTTCCCAAACACCTCTCCTTCCCCTGGGAACGACCAGATAAGGCTTCCTGGATCTAATGGGAGCGGTCATGTTCGTGCCTCTTGCGGCTATGCAAGGACTCGAAGCTGAGCCCGCTCTTGATCCCCCCTCCCTCTTCCAGCCTAGCTGGCAATTTCCCAACACAAGCTTTCTTCTTTTAGGTGCCTTCAAATCTTTGGACCGAGATGGCAGCGGGCAAATCCGTGTGACTCTGAAGGAGGTGAGAAAGAGCCTTGGCTCTCCCTCGGTTCGAGCTGCAGTGTGCATTGCATAAGAGTTTTCAGCAAGTACCAAAATGGGTCAGGAGATGTCAGAGGCAATTTTGAAGGGAAGGGCTCCAGGAAGTAGGATTATGCCCTCCCCACTTCCCACCCCACCTCTTTCTTTGCATAATTTAGACCAGGGGTGTCCTTCCTTCCTTCCTTCTTTCCTTCCTTCCTTTTCCTTTCTTTTCTTTCTTTCACTTTCTTTTTCTTTCTTCTTTCTTTCCTTCCTTCCTTCCTCCTTCCTTCTACTTCTCTCTCTCTCTCTCTCTCTCTTTCTTTCTCTTTTCTACTTTCTTTCACTTTTTCTTTTCTCTCTTTTTTCCTTTCTCTCTCTCTCTCTCTCTCTCTCTCTTTCTTTCTTTTTTTCTTTCTCCCAGAGTCATCTTGTAGAGGAGATGGATGGCACAGAAATTTAATAAGTAAATAAATGAGAACGTTTTTATGCCATTGGCACATGGCTGGCTGGGGAATTCTGGGAGTTGAAGCCCACAAGTCTTAAAGTTGCCAAGTTTGGCGACCCCTGCAATAGAGGGATGCAAAGAGGAAAGAAAGAACAGGGAGGAGCAAAACATGAGGACTAGAAACTTGGAGAGGATCTGGAAAGTGAAAAGTCTCTCTCTTTCTCCTTTTTTTGGTACAGTGGCTGCAGCTCACCATGTACTCCTAAGAGCCACCGGCCGCCAGCAAGAACCCCCCACTTTCCTCTACCACCCCCCAATTCTGTCCTGGAGTGATGTAGAGTTCAGCGTTACCTATTGGCAGATCTCCCTTCAGCGTGAGAAAATCTAAGGAGATGCTATTCTGCAGTTCGGCTTCCTTTCCTGAAAGCCAGACAAAGAAACTTCCTGTTTTTACTCTTGTTTTCCATTGCAATTTTTAATCCCTGTTGTAAAAGCCACAGCTGGTTTTTTGCATTGGCTCTTCACTTGCTATGCTGCTGCCTTTTCAAAGCTCCAGGAGTGGGGATGGCCGGGGGTGGGTGGTGGGTGGGAGGTGCCTCTTGAAAGAGAAAGCTCCTTTTCCCCTCCCAACTGGCTTGGAAGTCCGAATGTTGCCATGCAGATTTGATAGGGTTTTTGTTTTTTGTAAGTTTCATTTTGTAAGAACCGTGTGATGGAGAGATCGGCTTACGAAGCACCAGTTCCTTGCAAAACCAGATCCCTTGTATATATGGGAGGGAGGGAGTGTGTAGGGGATTTTGCAAATGGGGGCCAAAGTAATTTCTTTACGGGCACTGTGAGCTGGTGACGATCATCTGGATGCACAGCCACCTTCATAATTCGCATTTTCCCAACCAGGAGCACTAGGAACCAGATGAGGTGAGCTCGATGATCATTGCCTACCTCTTCTCAAACCCCCCCCCTCCCCAAAAGAAACTGCTTCCCCCTTTCAAAATCCCCAACGCGGTCTGCCTGGATATGGCTTAAAAAAGCAATAATTTAGCAGTTTAGAGAACCAACGCTGAAGCAACTTCAGTATTCCGGATATATGACAGCTTGTCCTTTTTTTTTTTCCTCTCAGGCTGTCAATAGAGGCCTGGCTCAGGATCTTCAAAGTTGGCTTTTGAATTCTATTTTTTTTTTTTTTAAAAAAAAAAGCATCTTTAATGCACACACTGGCTGCGCCATGCAAATTTCTCAGCAATGCACTTTTGTCACGTGCCAATTCTATGCATGAATTTTGAAGGTCTGTAAAAGCAGGGCTGGCCAACCTTGGCAGCTTTTAAGACCTGTGGACTTCAACTCCCAGAATTCCCCAGCCAGCAAAGCTGGCTGGGGAATTCTGGGAGTTGAAATCCACAGGTCTTAAAAGTTTTCAAGATCTGACATGCCCGGTCTAAAGTATATGAAGGAGAGCTCCAAATTTTATAGGAAGTATTTCTAGGATTGGTTTCCTTTAAAATGTGTTGGGGGTGTGGGTGAAACCCTGTCAGATTATGAAATGTTTGATATTGTGGGTTTATAAATTCTGGTTTCTTCCCTTTTTTGGGGAGAAGAGCTGAGAAGGGACCCAGAATAACCTTAGAGGCTCTTGAAGCTGGAAAATCTTTTCCCCCAATTTTTTCTGGCTTCAGCTTCTCGAAGGGCCCATCCTTGGCTTGAAATTGTCATGAATGGTATTTTCTTTCCTCTGCCTAAAATTAGAAAAATGTGAGGAGGATTTGGGGCGGGGGGGGGGGCGAGCTTTTGCAAATAGTCCTTTTGCAAATATCCCCCAATTCTGGCAAAAGGTTTTGCTGGCTCAAAAGAGAGAATTTGCTCAGATGGGGAAAAAAAATATATATTGTGATGAATAATTTGCAATCTCTAAGTGGGGTGATGTTCTCTCTTTTGAACTGCTGGCAGATCTTTTTCTGTCCCATCCCCCCCCCCCACTCCAGAGGCCCCCAGGGTTAGAGGCTGCCTCCGACTGTATGCTCAGTTTTCTAATAGCTCATTAGCAACAGGAGTAAATGTTGCATAATAAGAAGAATCCGTGTGCCTCTGTTGTCTTGTTTGCTCAGCGCTTTCTCCAGCAGAGGGAAGTTACGCTCTATTTTCATGTCCCTGCAGTGTTACTCCACCTTCGATGCTGAAAGCTGTATGAACTTCATGACCCAACTAGAGAATTTCAACAGTGTGAGAAGGGAGGAGGAGGATTATGGGGTCCTTGGTACTCTCTGAACTGGGTTGTTTCCTTGCAGACATTTTATGACCCAACTAGAGAACTTCATCAGTCTTAGGAGGGAGTGGAGTATGCAGAAGGAGAATTGTGGGGTTGTTGTTGGTGTCTGAGCTTGATTTTCTGGCAGACATTTCATCACACAACTAGATAACATTATCAATGCTAGGAGGGAGAGGGAGAGGGGGAGGACAGTGGGGTCCTTGATGCTCTCTGAGCTTGGTGGTTTCCTTGCAGACACTTCATGACCCAACTAGATAATGCCATCAGTGCTACGAAAAAGCATCGAAGCAACTGAAGAAGCTTCCTTGTTGATAAGCAGGAAAGCCACCAAACTCAGAGAGCACCAAGGCCCCACATTTGAAGGGCCTTCTTTACCTTGCTTCTTCGGAGCCCAGGGAGGGCCGGTTTTCCAGCAGGGCTCAAGCCCCGGTTTCGGTCTGCAGACGGATCGACGGGGTTGTAAGGAGGGGCAACGGCTCATTCGTCCTATCTTGGGGACATCGCAGTCTCCTTTGATGGATGTGCTACCTCTGCCGATGAGTCACCCAGGCCGAAGTCTGGACCAGCTTTGAGTCAGTAGTGTCCATGACTCTCCTTGGCTGGGGGAAACGGAAGGGATTTGAAAATGATTGGAATGTGGAAGGGAGTGGGAGGGGGTCTGGAGGGCTTGAGGTGGGAAATGATATCTATCTGTCCTATCTATCTACCTATCATCTATCTACCATATACCCCTATAGCTCTATGAGTGTGTGTATGTTTGTCTATATCGGTTATATCTACCTACCTACCTACCGGTTATCTATCTCTATATCTATTTATCTCTCTTTCTCTCCCTCTCCACCCCCCCCCTCTCTCTGTCTCTGTCTCTATCTGATTTGTTTGTCACCTGTCTTATCTAGAGGCAACTTCTGGGCAGCTTACAAACATTAGAAACTGATAAATGTAAAAATTATAAAAGTAATAATAACAAACCAAATAATCCTTACAAGAACAGCCGCGGAGGAGGGGCGCACGAGCCACATGGGGAGGGGTTGGGGGGGGTGAGGTCTTTTAAGAGAATTCGATAGCCCCCTGCAGAGCGGTGCATCTGCATTTGGGTTTCAGGCTCCAAGACATCACAAAGAGATTCTCTGCCTAGAATAAAACGACCATAAAACATTGGATGAGAGTTTTCTGCTGGAATACCAAGACTGTTTGAAAAGCAGCCTTCTCCTCTATCCTGCCTTTGTCTCCCTCTGTGTGTGTGAGTTTGTGGGTGTGCTTGTTTTGTGTTCCACCCTGTTTGAGAACCACCTGCGAGAATAAAATATCCTCCCAGGAGATTTTTGAAACCAAGGATGAAAATGGGCTGCAGGTGACAGCCGAGGCTAGGTGTGCTTGGTGTTTTCTTGCAAAGAAAGCTCCCCACAAGCAACCTTCTTCCTTCATCAGACCCCGAGTGGTATCTTTTGGGAAGTATTTTCCCCCCACCACCATCCACGCCTCCAAGCTTCGGTGATGGGGTTTGCCTGCAAGTGTGCCAGCTGTCTTCGGTGTCTCTGACACCCACTCTGTTTTTGGAGAGTTCAGTAGAAACAGGAATAAAAGTTGCATAACAAGAAATCAGCCTGGATTTTAATCTGGGTTGTCACCCAACGATGCTTCCTTGGCAGGGAATGGATCTCACCTTTGAATCGCTGTCTCTCCAAATAAAGCCAGATTCCCGCAATACATTTTTTGCAGCCACGATGTAGGCAAGATGAGACTGACATTTGCAGCTATATATGTGTTGTGAGTAGCCAACTACGCATTCAAAACACCCCACCCCCCCAATCCACAGTGAATTTATTCCACTGGCACCCAACAACATACACCTCCCACTTTTTCTGAAATTAATTTATTCCTTGTTTGTATTGCTTTCACAAACACAAGAGAACACAGCAAGTGCTAAATATTCATCTGGAGAAAAGAACGTTTGGCTTCCCTGATTTCTCTTTTGAGGCCAAACAAGCAGGTTTTTCCCAGAGATTTAAGGGGGAGCCGCAGAGAGGGACGCCCCTGGGATTTTGAACCAAATGTAACTTGTCTCACTTTCTTGAGTCGTCTTCTGACATTTTCTCTATGGGGATCCCATGTTGGCACTTGTTCTGCGTTTTTGGTGAAACGGATGAATACTGAAGAAAAGTGAGAAGACCACAGAGCCATTGGTCTGGAGTAGGGAAGAGGTTACCTACCAGCCAAGAACTAAAAAAAAATGTCCTGACAGCAAGGACAATTAACCAGTGGAACGTCCTGCCTCCAGAAGTTGTGGGAGCTCCATCACTGGAGGTTTTCAAGAAGAGGTTGGGGAAGCATTTGTCCGGAATGGCATAGGGCAGGGATGTCAGAAGTTGGTAAGGTTGGACGCCTCTGGGATAGGATCTCCTGCTCGAGCAGAGGGTTGGACTAGAAAGCCTCCAAGGTCAAAACAGAACTGTTGTTCTGTTTTGTCCAAATTCCCTTTTCAGATAGACTGCCATTCTTCTTCTGCCTTCCCTTTTGTTCCTCAGGGGGAACCTGGACCGTCTTTGGCATTTGCCAAACTGGAAGTTATCAAGCTGCGGTGCCCAATTACCCAAAGATGTTGCGGTTGCCTTGGTTACCAAGACATCTGCTGGGTAACCAAGAGGTTCCAGTTGCCCCGGGTTACAGAGATGTCCAAATTGCCAGGTTACTGTGCCAAAAAGCCCAGGATGTATCAAAATCTCGGTCCAGCATTAAGACCGGCCAAAGTTCACAGGCCTGCCACCCCCAACCTGACCCCCTGACCCTCCAGCTCTACATGCCTCATGCTGGAGGAAGGGTCCCTGGGGGCTTAAAGTTCATTGTGTCAGCCTCAGAGTTCCTCAGGTGACGGCACCAACTTGCCATCTCCATCCTCCTGGCCTCTCATCGGGTTGCCCTTGGCAACAGCATCCCCTGGAGGGAGGGAAGGAGAGGGTACCAGCTCTAGCCCTGCCCCACCCTTTCTTTTTTCTCAACCAGGCAGCCAATGGGGAGATTCCACCAGCTGCCTTTCAGGGTCCCTGCCCAATGGTCTCCCTCCAGAGGCGGGAGCCAGGCTGCCTTGATCTTGGATGGGAAGGCGTGGCTCCTTTCTGGATGAAGCTTGGGGTGAACAGAGAGCAGGAGAAAGGCAGCGAAGCAGGAAGAGGTATGTGGGGATGGGGGCAATGGGGGGTGGGTGGGTGGGGCGGATATCAAGGTGGTGGTGGGCTGCAGAAGGAGACCCCAATGGATGGAAGGACCTTTAGGAAAGTCCATCTTTGCCACAAGTATCCTTGCCAATTTTCCCTGGATGCTGAACTTGATGTAAAGCTGATCTGGTGTTCCTGGATTTTCCCCTGCGGACAAACTCCAATTTTTGTGGGGAGCTGCTGCCTGATCCCAGATCCCTTGCAAGCCTCTTTCTGTGATGCGTCAGAGGCAGCCAAAGGAGTTCTCCGACTTCTCCGGCAACCTGTTGTTTACTCCTCTCAACAGGAGCGGTTGGCAAATTGGCAAAGGGCTCGGAGCTCTGTGGTTGAAAAAGTGAATTTGCCAGGGGAAAAAAAATTTGCCAGGAAGAGTCAAAACCAGGAGGTGCCTGGGAAGATGGACAGTTCTTCGTGAGCCTTTTGAGCTGTGTGGCAGCCCAGCACGACAGCTTTTGGGAACCGGGGAAGTGTGTGTCCCTCTGTGTGTGTGTGCAAGGTTGTTTGGAGAAGGAACCAGCCAGATAGTGAAGACACAGAGCTGCCATCTTCAACTTGGCGCCCTCCCGATGCCTCGCATTACCCCCACCTCTCCAGCTTCATGGAGACCCCAAAATAAGAGCCCAGAGTTTGTTTGTTTTTTTCATGTACTTGCAATGTGTAGCCCAGGAACTTCCTACAGGAAGCTTGCCAATTTTGTTTTTCCCCAGAGGATCCAGTCTGGAGGTGGGATGGAGACGGATCCGTGTCTCTTTGGAGGGTCTTTCTGTGCAGCTGCTTTTTCTAGGTTTTTCCATATGTGAAGGGTGGGGATACATCTGGTCTACCCAGCCCCACAGCTGGATAAGTTGGTTAAACTTTTCTCCCGGGTGTCTCCTGAAGAAGAATTGGTATTTAAGGGTTCGACCCCTGTTTTCTCGCTTGAAATCAAATTTATCTCCCTGGTTTGTCTTTCAACTTTTGGCTTTTGGCTGTTCCCCCTTTCCTCGCAATTCTCACTTTTCTGTTCTAGACTTGGAGATTCCAGTTGCAGAAGGTACTGTGGGTTTGGTTTGAAAGGTCAACCTGTGGCGTATCAGCCTGCTCCCTTGCAAATACGGGCTCCTTCCTTCTTATGCTTTCTTGATTTCAAGATGCTTCAGCTGATCTTTGCAAAGAGGCCTCTTAAACAGATGGCGCCGGTAACGAAGTTAGCGCGTTCTCGTTATACTTTGGACCCTTCTGGATTCATGGCATACATTTTCACGAGTTGGGGGTATAATTAGACAGGGAGCGCTCTCGGCTCAAATGCATCTCTCTGATGCAAAAGGAAAAAAAAAAAAGAACCTCCAAAAACCAACTCTGCACCACCCAAAAAGGATGGAATAGAATTAAGCTATGAGTTGGAAGGCAATAAAGTAGTTTGTCCCATGTGGATTGAGCCAAGCTGCAGGGACGGTTGGGGTTGGCTATCATCCTAGTTCTGCAGGCTGAGGGCATCTGGACAAGTTCATGGAGATGAAAGCACACTATTAAACAACGATGGAATGAACCCAAACTGCTCAGAGTCACTTTGCAGAGTGAGTTGAGCGGTATGATAGATGATAGATAGATAGATAGATAGATAGATAGAGATAGCTAGAGATATATGATAGATATGTAGGCAGGTAGGTAGATAGATGATAGATGATAGATAGATGATAAATGATGGAGAGATAGATAATAGATATAAAGATAGAGAGGGATGATACATAGAGATGATAGATTAGATAGGTAGGTAGGTAGGTAGATGATAGATGATGGAGAGATAGATACTGTAATAGATATAAAGATACAGATGATACATAGAGATGATAGATTAGATAGATAGATAGATAGATAGATAGATAGATAGATAGGTAGATAGATGATAGATAGATAGATAGATAGATAGATAGATGATGATGATAGATAGATAGATAGATAGACAGACCCAGATAATAGATGATACATGATACATGATAGATATAGCAATAGATAAATGATAGATATAGACAAAGACATAGATAATAGATAATAGTTGATAGAGAAAGAGATAGAGACAGACAGATAACATAGATGACGGAGGGATAGAGACAGATAGAGACAGACAGAGAGATAATAGATGGAGGGATAATAGATATAGATTAGATAATGGTAGGTAGGTAGGTAGGTAGATAGATAGATAGATAGATAGATAGATAGATAGAAGAGAGAGAGAGAGAGAGATAGCAGTTAGATATATAGATAGAAAGATAGATAGATATAGATAACTGATAGATAGATAGATATCCTGTTTCCCCCAAAATAAGACATCCCCTGATAATAAGCCCAATTGGGCTTTTGAGCGCATGGTAATAAGGCCAAGCACTTATTTCAGGGTTCAAAAAAATATAAGACAGGGTCTTATTTTCAGGGAAACACAGTATATCTACTGTGTTTCCCTGAAAATAAGACCCTGTCTTATATTTTTATAGACAGACAGAGACAGACAAAAATAGGAGCAAGAAAGAGAGGCGAGAGAGAGAGATGATAGAAAGAGAGAAAAATGATAGACAGACAGATACCATGTTGAGATGCTTGGCAACCACCGTGGTGTGGTGGTGCAGAAGTTGGACCAATCTGAGCAGACCCAGGTTCAAGCCTACCCCTGCTATGAAAACTCATCAGGTGATTTTACACCAATCCTTCTCTCTCAGTTCAGCCTACCAGACAGGGTTGTTGTGGTAGGTTACGTGATGAAATAGCTTTGTGAGGGACTCTTGGGAAGCCGTGACAACCCTGTGTGGGCTCCTAAACTGAACAAAGACAAGAAGGAAAGGAAACCTTTATGTCATGGTACTCAAAGGACCCTCCTCTTCCCTCTCTGCTCCCCCACAGCCCCTTTTCCATTTTTTAGCAAGTCAAAACGTTCCTCGGCCTGAGTCACTCTCAACAGCTCAATTAAACGGATGTCCTGGGTGCGCGTGAAGCAGACGTCTCTTTTTTGTTTAAAATAATGGCCAAAACACGCGGCCGTCCCCACCGAGTCTGGAAAGGACAGTCATCCTCTGAAGACTTTCTTTGGTGGCCCCAATTTAATCCAGGCACATCTAGGGGGGAAAAAACCTTTTCAAAACCTTGCGTTGCTTCGATGGAAGACGGGGGTGGGATCACCGCTTTTGATCAATTTCCTTTTGTGTTTCTTCTGGGGGGGGGCTCAAAACGTGTCCAAACGGGGAGCGAAGAGCAGGATGTACGGTGATGGGGCTCCCCCCCCCCGTCTTTGTCTGCTGGCAGCTTTAAAAGGCCGTTTCTGAGACATTTGCAATTTCCCGTTTTTTTATTCCTTTGAAGGTAGAAAAGTGGAGAAGGATGACAGGATGACTCTGAGTAGCCGAGAGGAAAATTTTGAGTGGGGCAAAGTTGCTGGAAAGGGATCAACTGACATTCGGAGTGCCAGATCCCCACAATCTGCTGTTTCTTAGCAGGTAGGCAGGCAGCCAGGCAGTCCTTGAGTTGTGACCACAATTTGTCTATGGAGATTCTCCATCATCCAGGTCACAGTTGTCCCAGAGGGGCTTTTTTCAAGAGGCAACTGGACTTTCTGTTTTTTTCTTTGAAGATGTTTCGCTTCTCATCCAAGAAGCTTCTTCAGCTCTGACTGAATGGTGGGGAATGGAATTCTTTATTCAGAGCTGAAGAAGCTTCTTCCATGAGAAGCAAAACATCTTCAAAGAAAAAACCAGAAAGCCCAGTTGCCTCTTGAAAAAAGCCCCTCTGGGATGACCACAGTTAAAACCAGAATTTCCATTCTGGGCCTGATTTTACGACCTTTTTGGTCATAGCTCTTAAGCGAAACGTTGGAGTTTTGAAGCGAGTTATGTGGCTGTTAAGCAAATCCAGCTTCTCTCATTGCCTCTGCTGGGAAGGTCACCAAATGGAGATCACGTGACTCCGAGTTGTATATCCATGCCGGTTGCCAAGTGCCCGAATTTTGATCATATGACAGTGGGGAATGCTGCAACGGGTCATAAGTGTGAGGACCGATCATAAGTCACTTTTCTCAGAAATAAGGACCGTCACTAAATGAATGGTTATAAATCAAGGACTGCCTGTATACGTTTCTTGCAGGTCCTTTAGGGTAGAACAAGCAGCCTCAGAATTCACAATAAAAAATCTGGAAGCTTCTGCTCTTTAGGATTCTGCTCTTTAGGATTCCCTTTTCAAGGGAAAAGAAGTAGCAGTCAAGCCAAGCCTAGTCTAGACTTTGGTAGAGCAGCCAGGAGGGCCTTGGAAAAGTTACTCACAGTCTATATACAGGTGGTTCTCAACTTACAACAGTTCATTTAGTGACCATTCAAAGTTACAACAGCACTGCAAAAAGTGACTTACGCCTGTTTTTTACACTTACTGTATGACTGTTGTGGCATCCCCCTGGTCATGTGATCAAAATGTTCAGATGTTTGGCCACTGACTCGTATTTATGACAGTTGCAGTGTCCCGGGGTCAGGTGGTCCCCTTTTGCGACCGTCTGACTAGCTGAGTTCATGGGGAAGCTGGATTCACTTTTCAACTGTGTTTGTAACTTTAACAGCGGTAGGGATTCGCTTAAGAACGGTGGCAGGGAAGGTCGTAAAACGGGACAAAAGCCACTTAACAACTGTGGGGCATGCCCCCCACCCCCCATGAAGGATGCCCCTCCCGAGTGGGCCCCTTTGCTGTCCCCTCCTTGCTAGGACTTTGTTTTGATTTGCAAACTGATCTGAGCCCAGCTTGTTGCAAGAGGTGGAAGAACTGTCAAAAAAAAAAAAGGGGGGGGGTTGGCACCCCCACAAGGATGCTTATGGAAGGTAGCAGATGGGAGAGAGCCCCCCCTCACCCCCTCCCTCTCTTCCCACACCCTGGAGCAAAGCCTTGTCTTCTCCGGGAAGGACACCGGCAGCTTCCCAAGTTCGCAGCTATAAATAAGCGAAGTTTTTCAACAAGGGGCGTTTTTCTGTTTTGCAACGCGGCGCCCGCCTCTCCTCCTTTGTGGAAAGTGACAGCGGCCCCGGCTTTTGTTCTCCGGAGGCATCCCTGGGCTCTTTCTCTCCGGAGGACCCTCCTTTCCTCCCCCCCAAGTGCTATCTTTGGCTGCCGGGAGGGGGGGGGTCGGCTCTGGGCCTCCCCCTCCTCCGCCTCTTGGCGTAAGATCCGCGCACAAAGCCAACACCTGTTCTGCAAAGCCGGGCCGGGGATGCTCGGGGGGGGGGAGGGGAGGGGAGGGGAGGGGGGAGGCAGCAGAAGGTGGGGAAGACCTGAGCTTGTGGGGGGGGGGACTTTGGGGGTGGCTGTTCCTGCCCGACCCGCGACAGCTGCGCTTTTTCCCACGCGGTAATTACACGCTTGGGATCCGGCGCGGGGAGGAAGGGGCTGCCTGCGGGGGCGGCGGGTGTTGCTGCGGTCCTCCCTGGTTGGGTTCCTCTTCTTGGGGTGGGGAACAGCAACAATATATATATATAGAACAACCGCCCCCCCTCCCGAGTGGGTATTGCGAGGTGGAGCAAGAGTGGCGGGGCAGCTGAAGAGTTCTGTCCCTCCGTGTCACCGTGGGGTTTTTTTCCCCAGGCAGAGGATGGGGAGACCAGGCACTGGAAGGGAAAGGGGCTGTGTGGGTGCCTGCGTGGGTGCGTATCCATCCATGCAGGCATGCACAGGTACCATAAATTCAGTACTTTGGTTTATGAAGGGCTCTTTTTCATTGCATTTTCATTATTTTGTTTTGAATCCTTTCCATGCTTCGCTTTGAGGGGGTTTTTTTTGGGGGGGGGGTTTATGGGCAGGCCTATAGATGTAATAAGTAAATCAACAACCCCACTTTCTAGTGCTTGGTACAAAAACTCAAGGAGCCTGGGATTTTTTTTTTTTTCTTTTTAAGCAGGTTTCTAGCCCTCATGGCTATAAGGTCATTTTTGAATTCACCAAGCCAGCTGGGGAATTCTGGAAGTTGAAGTCCACTCACCTAAAATGGCCAAGATTGGGGAAAAGTGGGGTAGATCATTTCACGGATGGGCTGCCCACCCACCCAAATGATATTTCTCCCCTTGGTGCCACCTCCCCCCCCCCACCCATTTTCTTTTGCAGGAGACGCTGGCCCTTCCCGTCCGAGGGTTCCCTCTCCCTCTCCCTCTGCACTCTCCAGGGGGATCCCAGCATGGCAGCCCACAAGGTGGCAGGACCCGAGTCGGAAGACCTGGAGCAACGGATCCATCACATCAACAATGAGGTGGGGGGTTTTGCCAAGGCAGACAAGAACCCCCAAGCCCCTTCCTCTTAACAGCATGGCCGTTGCCCTCACCAGGAAAGGGGGCAGAGGACCAACAGGACACCTGGCAGGGCGGGAAGCATTTCGCTTGGTTCAGCCCAATATTTCTTCTTTACACTCCTTCCTTCCTTCCTTCCCTCCCTCCCTCCCTCCTTCCGTCCTCCTTCCTTCCCTCCCTCCTTCCCTCCTTCCCTCCCTCCCTCCTTCTTTCCTTCCTCCTTCCTTCCTCCTTCCCTCCCTCCCTCCCTCCTTCCGTCCTCCTTCCTTCCCTCCCTCCTTCCTTCCTTCCCTCCCTCCCTCCTTCTTTCTTTCCTTCCTTTTTCCTTCCTTCCTTCCTTCCTTCCTTCCTTCCTTCCTTCCTTCCTCCCTTCCTTCCTTTATGAATTTATTTGCTTTTTGCAAACAAAAGCCAGAGAGCAAAACTTCCAACTTGTTATAGGAAGTCCTTGACTTACAACCATTCATTTAGTGACCATTCATAGTTAAAACGGAAAAATGTCCCATTTTTCACACTTACGATTGTTCATCCCCATGGTCACATGATCAAAATTTGGACCCTTGCCAACTGACTCATACTTATGACGGTTGCAGTATCCCCGCCTGGGGTCACGTGATTTCCCCCTTGCCACCTTCTGACAAGCCAAGTCAATGGGGAAGCCAGCTTCACTTAACCACCATGTGACTAATCTAACAGGCAGTGATTCACCTAAGACAGTGTTTCTCAACCTTGGCCGCTGGACGATGGGTGGACTTCAACTCCCAGAATACCCCAGCCAGCAGAGCAGAGCTGGCTGGGGAATTCTGGGAGTTGAAGTCCACCCATCGTCCAGCGGCCAAGGTTGAGAAACACTGACCTAAGAGCTGGGGCAAGAAAAGTTGTATAATGAGACAAAACCCACTTAATAACTGTCTTGTTTAGCAATAGAAGTTTCAGGCTCAGTCGTGGTTCTAAGTTGGAGACTGCCTGTATATCCTTGTGCATCCTCTGACCCGATCCGTGGTTCCTCCTGCCACCCTCAAATTAAATAAAATTGCAGGATCAAGTTGTTTAGTGTGGATTAGGAAACCGCTAGGAGGTTTGTCAGGACTCCTGCAGGTTTAATTAATATTTTGCTCCTTTGAAATGAGCAGCTTCCTGAGCCTGGAAATAATTCGTATTTCACAACGTTGCAGCTTGACTAGCAAATAACTGGTTAATGGCCCCTTAGCTGTCCTTCAAGAGGCTTGCATTTTCTTATTTTTCGATTAGCAGGACAGTGCTGTTTTTTTTTTTTAATACAAGGAAAGAAAATTGTAATTAAAGCCATCCAGTTGCAGGGCAATTAAACAGCAGTTTAATCAACAGTTTACCAGTCATGCCACGTGGAACAAATACCAATTAATGGCAGAGGCCTCCAGCAAAAAGCTTCTAATTAAGGTTTCAGCGGAATTTTCTCTTAACCTCAGAGATGGAAAACCACAAGGAAGGACTGAATTCCAGACTTATTTTATTAAGGGCTGGACAGAAATTTAAATCAATGACGATTGAATGAAATCTAGAATCTGAACGGTATACAGATAATTCTCAACATTGTCTTCATTTAACGACCCCATAATCCCTTGCAGGGTGGAGCCTGGGCAACTGAACGGAGCTAGCAGAGAGTTTTTTAATGGCCGGATGCCTTTCCTGTCGCCAATGCAGAGTTTTGTTCAGCAGATATTTTCTCAAGTGTGCCCAGAGAGAGAAATATCTGCCTCTACCTAGGATCTAACTCACAACCTCCTCATTGTGAGGCAAGAGCTCCACCTCTAGGCCACCGGATCACTCCTAGATAGTTCTCAACATACGACAGTAAATTTAATGACGGTTTAAAGTTGCCATAGAATTGAAAAAAGTGACTTATGGCCGTTTTTCACACCTACGACCACCGTAGGGTCCCCGTAGTCGACATAATCAGCATTCAGATGCTAGGCAACCACTTCATACTTATGACCGTTGCTGTGTGTCAAGATCACCAGATCCCCCTTTGAGATCTTGTGACCAGCAAAGTCAAGGAAGCCAGATTCACTTAACAACCGTGGCAAGAAAGGTTGTAAAAATGGGGCAAAATTCACTTAACAAATGTCTTGCTTAGCAACAGAAACGTCGGGCTCAATTGCGGTCGTAAGTCGAGGACTACCTATATACATGGAGCCGGAATATCCGCTGGATTTTTCCTTTTGCAATCGATTTGTAGGTCCTGACAGCACCTGGAGAGCTTTAGAGCTGATTATGCCTAATATTTTTCACTTCCAATTAATGAGAAAAATTTGCAGAATAGGCAGTAGAATCTGACTCTTTAAAAAAAAACACCTATTTTTTAAATCTGAAATTTTGGAACGTCTGCAATGGAGTTTCCAGGATTCTTAGTTAAAAAATAGATATTTTTTTTTTAGTCCACTCTTTTGAAACACACGATATGGAAGGATAACAACTGTTTTTCTTTCCTAATATTGCATTCTTCTTTCCTTATTTTTTTCCGCAGTCTTTGGAAAGTACCAGGCGAATGCTGCAGCTGGTGGATGAGGTAAGAAACGAAGCGAGGGAGGAATGAATGGCTTGTTTATGACTAGATCACTGGGGAGGAAAAGTGAGACGCCCATTTCTTGGAATTCTTGCCAAGCCATTGTTCATTCTTGTTTATTTCTGATTTTCCAACAGAGCAAAGATGCCGGGATTCGAACTCTGGTTATGCTGGACGACCAAGGGGGTAAATTCTGAGGATTTATCGCAGTGTGAAGATTGCTGGATGATCCCCGCATCCTAAATTGCAGTTTCTTTAACCATGGTTTATGTGATGCACCCAAGTAGAAACCAGGGATCTCCAACTGTAGCAACTTTAAGACTGGTGGACTTCAACTCCCAGAATTCCTCAGCCAGCTGAAGAATTCTGGGAGTTGAAGTCCGCTAGTCTTAAAGTTGCCAAAGTTGGAGACCCCTTAGAAACCACAATTACACCCCCATGTTAAATGAAATCATATTATGACAGCGTAAAATTTGAGCCTGCTCATTGCTTATCTGGTTGTATCAGTTCTGGCTGCTGCAAAGATATCAGAGAAGAAAGCAAAATAAATTCAGGCCCATCACAATCAGTTCATGAGTTGGTCCTCACCCTTATGACCGTCATAATTCCCCACAAATACACAATCAAAATTTGGACGTTGGCAACTGGCATGTATTCAGGATGGTTGTGGTGTCTTGGGGTTGTGGGATCAACCTTTGCAATTTTCCTGGCCAGTTTCCGACAAGCAAAGTCAATGGAGGAAAGCTGGATTCACTTAGTGACCGCATGATACGCTTAACAGTGAATCAACAAAGGTGGCAAAAAGGGGGTAAAATCACACATGACTCACAGAACGACCGCCTTGCTTAGCGATGGAAATTCTGGGGTGACAGGTGCCCATGCAAGCAAAAAAAGGGGTGGAGCTTTAATTAATTTAATTAATCCTAGCTATCAGGTTGAGCACGAGCCACTTAACAACTGTGATGATTCACTTAACAACCACACAGGATAAAATGGTCCCAAAATCTGCAGGATGGTTGCCTCCATCCTGACTCTTTGGATGCAACCGTCCCTCCCGTATGGATGCCCTCAGGAGGGCCCTTCCCGAGCCCCGTATTCACAGTCTTCTCTCTCCCCCTCAGAGCAGCTGGACCGCATTGAGGACGGCTTAGACCAGATTATCCAAGACATGAAGGAAGCCGAGAAGAACCTCAGCGATATGGCCAAATGTTGCGGCCTTTTCGTCTGCCCCTGCGCCAAGTGAGTTCTCCGGTGGTCGTGGGAAATGGTTAAGCCAGGATTCGTGGTTTAAGCATGATGCGAGCCATGGTGGCATCTTGTCTGCATGTGTGTACGCAACACATCAGCTAAGTAGACCGTGCCAGATTGAAGCCGGGTGCTTCAGTCCTGGATTTCACAAGCCCTCTCCAAGGTGCAGGTTTGCAGATAGACTGCTCTTGCATAAGGAGGCTTTCCTCCTCCTCCTTGTGGCTCTCTGCTGGCTTTTCCTCCATGGATTTATTCTGCTCTCTCACCCTCCAAAGAAGGGGCCCTGGCGGGGTTTTCTCCCACAGAAGTGTCTCCAGGGCAGGGAGGGAAAGTCAAAGAAGTCAAGATGGCAGCCTAAAACAAAAGGGACCAGCCTTGGAGCGCATGGTGGTGGCTGCCATCTTGACTTCTTTGAGCCTCCGGGACCCCCCCGCACCTCCCGTGTCTTCTAGGAGGGAGACTCAGTGATGGCGGAAGCGAGGATGACAGCCGAAGTGGGTTTTTCTCTCTTCATTTCGCCATTCCAGGTTAAAGAACATGAAGGCCATGGAGGCCAGTAAGGCGGCTTCTGGCAACTCCCAGGATGTGGTGTCACAGCAGCCCATCATGATGACTGCCGGGACGCAGATGATGATGAGTGGGCCCTTCATCCAGAGGTAGGGCAAAGGGCTGGAGGAGGAAGAGGAGGTGGAAGGGGAGGAGGAGGAAGACTGAGGGGTCCTTGGTGATCTCTGAGCTTGGAGGTTTCCTTGCAGATGTTTCATGACGCAACTAGGGAACATCATCAGTGCTAGAAGGGGGGTTTGTGGAGAGGAGGAGGGGAATGAGGAAGAGGAGGAGGACTATGGGGTTCTTGATGCTCACTGAGCTGCATTGTTTCCTTACAGACATTTCATGAACCAACTAGGGAACATCATCAGTGCTAGGAGGGAATGGGGTTTGCAGGGAGGAGGAGGAGGAAGAGTTGGGGGAGAACTTGGGGACTCTTGAATGTCGTGGTCACTCCATGCTAACATGAGCAAGTTGATCACCTGTGAATGCTAACGATGAGTCCCGGAATCCGTCCTTGTGTGAGGATGTGCTCCAAATGGACCCCTGCACGTCTGTTCTTGCCCAGGATAATGAAGGACGACGTGGAGGAAGAGTTGGAGCAGAATTTGACCCAGGTGGACAGTATGCTGAGTAACCTGCGCAGCATGGCGGTGGACATGAGCAACGAAATTGATGTCCAGAGCAAGCAGGTGGAGAATATCAAAGAGAAGGTGGGTGATGTGCCCAGCCTGGGTTAAGGCGCAATTAATTAGGATTGTAAATGTAACATGCAAATTCATACCTTGAATAAATGACATGGGTTAATGGTCACCTAGCAGAATTTGAAAAGAAAACGAAAAGAAAAACCGCAGTCTAGAATAGATCAGTGGTGTGTCTAACCTTGACAACTTTAAGACGCATGGACTTCAACTCCCAGAATTCCCCAGCCAGCCATGCAGTCCAACTGCAAGCCAAAGTCAATGTATCTAACTGCAAGCTATCCCTCCACCATTACCATTTGCAAGGGGCTTTTAAGAACCACAGAGGAATGGTGTCTTTGCAGCCGTTATCATTATTTTTTGAAATCA
Organism: Arizona elegans; assembly: GCA_022577455.1. NCBI lineage: Eukaryota > Metazoa > Chordata > Lepidosauria > Squamata > Colubridae > Arizona > Arizona elegans. The sequence goes on from JAKOOJ010000011.1 coordinate 31,711,868, forward strand.
TGGCAACTACTCAGATTTTTTGGGGCCAGGGAGGACAAACGCAAGCATGTATTGGAGATGGGAATGGGGGTGAGTGAGAATTAATAGTGATTCTTTTAAAAAAAGTTGTCTTGGTGTAACGTGGGGTTGCGGTGTGGGGGTAGATGGTGCAAAGCCAGTAGTACCACAGCTCCGATTGCGATGACCTGTTTGGCTCTGTCCCGTTCATTTATTGGAGCGGGGCACTGGTATTCTTCCTTTGCTCAATGTTCTGGAACAGAGACGATAAGATTTATTGATTAATTGATTGGTTGGATTGGATTGGATTTGTGTGCTTAAAACCATTCAATTAGCGACCATTGGGAAGTTACAACGGCACGGAAAAAAAGTGATCGATGACTGCTTTGTACACGCATGAGCCTTGCACCATCCCTGTGGTCGCATGAACCAAATTCAGAAGCTTGGCAACTGACTCATATTTATGACGGTTGCCATGTCCCAGAGTCATGTGATCCTCTTTTGCGACCTTCTGACAAGAAGAGCCAATGGGAGAGGCAGATTCACTTAACAATGGCAGTAATTCACTTAACAACGGTGACAAGAAAGGTCGCAGAATGGAGCTCCACTCACTTAACAAGTGTCTTGTTGAGCAGCAGAAATTTTGGTCTCCATTGGGGTCGTAAGTCAAGGACTTATCTGTAGGTTGCTGCGGCTATTCCTTGCTTCAACAGCAGAGGGCGATATTGCTTTATTATTTAAAAAGCAAAAGCTGTCCCCATGGTTACCTTGGCAACCGTTTAGATCAGTGTTTCTCAACCTTGGTAGCTTCCAAGGTTGAGAAACATTGATTTAGATAGAATACAGAATAACAGAGTTGGAAGGGATCCTTAAGGTCTTCTAGTCCAACCCCCTGCTCAGCGTTCCTTCATTTTCTTCTTCCTCCTCCTCCACAGGCCATTGCCAATGTGATCAGCATCAATGAGGCCAACAACCAGACCACCAAGATGCTGAAGAAAGCCTGAGGCCACTTTGGCCCCTCGCCGCTCCCCCTGCTCCCCCCCCCCACTTCACCAAATGCAACCACAGTTACCAACTTCCGTCCTCAGCTCCGGAGTGGATGCCAAGCGATTTAAACCAAGTTTCCTGCGTGAATCTCATCCATTTTCTGAACCAACATGCATGCTTCCTGGTTGCTAAAGTGATGCCCACGCAAATGGCAAGGGAGGGGGCCTCACTCGAGCTTTGGCCCCAGGGTGTGTGTGTCTGTATATATGTTTCCCTCGGCACAAGAACCCGCTCGGCTGTCTCGGTGCCACCCAGACCACCTCCTCTTTAATGGCTAGGACGGCCGATGAGCAGCCTCCACTCTTGAAGAGGAAAGAAACTTCTCTGAGAAACTGACTAGGCCGCTTCCCGGATTCCCCACGGGGAAAAAGCAATGGCAAAAATAAACATCTCCTCAATTTGGCTTAGTGGGGCCACGAATGTTTCTGTAGCTGAAGGCTACAGAGCTTGGGGAAGCCAAGAGCCCTGGTGGGACACTTGAGGTCATCCAAACAGGGATGGGGGTGAATGCCGAAAGTGACAGGGGTGATCTCTTCTGGGGTATCAACCCGATGATGTGGCTAGAAGTGGGTCCATTAAAAAAAAAATCAGTTTTAATTTATATTTAGGCTCCATCCAGCCTTCCTCCAGGGTCTGTCCTGAGGCAAGGGAGGAGAACCAAGTTGCCCGTTTGGCCAGGCACGAGACCGGGCAAGGCTGGCATGGCCCAAAGGAGAGAAGGACCCAGGCCAGCCCCCTCCCCGTGTCCAGCCTGTGCACCACCCCTGAAAATGTGGCTTGGCTTACATGTCACTGTGGATTTCAACACTGTGCCTGTTTTTCTTTCCGTATTTTTTTAAAATCTGTTTCTGATTTACGACGTGTGTGATGGGTTTTAAAGTCCAGGCAAATCATGGTCTTTGTTGCGTCTGTTTATTCGTGTCGCTCTAGGCATCGCATACAATTTTGGGAAAAAACCTCCACACACGTTTCCTTGCTGGTTCGCTCTTGCAAGCGCCCCAAAATAGGTTTTGCTCTTCTCTGCTTCCGGAGTTTTCTAAACAGGAGCAGGGATGGGGCAGGGGGGGGTGGGGCGGGGGGGGGTCCCAGCAAGGTCTGGCCTTGCGTTCCCGGCTTCCTTCTCAATGCTTCTTGATTTTTCCAAGCTCATATATGCCATAGAGCGCATAGCTAATGCCTGGAGAGACATATTCAAAAACAGGCTGAGTTAAAACCCAGTTGGTTCTCGACTTACAACCGTTGGTTTCGTGAGCTGCCGCAGCACTGAAAAAAGCAACCAGTCACACTTATGACGGTTGCAGCAACCCCAGGATCACACGATCACCATCTGTAACCTTCCCAACCGACTACTAACAAGTTAAGTTTACGGGAGAACCAGATTCGCTTAAGAACCGCATGACTGGCTTAATAATGAAAGCGATTCGCTTAACAACAGTGGCCAAAAAGGTCATACAATGGGGCAAATCTCTCTTAACCATTGTCTGGCTTAGCAACAGCCTCAACTGGGGTCGTAAATCGAGGCTTACCTGTAATTTGGCCACTTTGTTCATCCGGCCGACCCCAGAGAACAATTTCCATGGGGCCACCCTAGGCCCACCCTTGAATTGGGTGGGGGGAGCAGCTGGGTTTCTATGACCGAGCTATGTGTGTTTGTGGGTCTGTGTGTACGTACGTTCCCCATAAGAGTCTGCTGTCAGTTGATGCCATTGTTGCTTTCATGTGAACCTTTGTCGCTTCACATTTTGAATTTTTGGACCCACCCATCCCCTGCAAACCCCCCCCCCCGTCTTTCAGCCCCCAAAGCCCAGATGGGGAAGGGTCGACTTCACTCACCCACGGTTCCAATGAGCATGGTGGCGCGATACATCACCATATCGGACATCCCCCCTTTCAGGTGCACTGGCAAATCATTATCCGCCTGGGGTGGGAGCACAAGAGACCCCCACTTAATTCAGTGATGTCCACATCTCTTAAAAGGGCTCAGGTTGGAAGCCCCACTTTGAGTTGGGGAGTTGTGGCTGCTCCAACTGCTCCTGGGCTGCTGAGTAGCCCCCAAAATAGACCTAGAACCAGTCTGGTCTATTGGTTAAAGCGCCAGACCAGAAACCAGGCGACAGTGAGTTCTAGTCCTGCCTTAGGCACGAAAGTCAGCTGAGTGACTTTGGGCCAATCACCAGGAGATGGGGAGTCCTGCCTTAGGCGTGAAAGTTGGATGGTGCGGCATCCTAGAATCATGTGATCACCACTTGCGACCTGGCCAACCAGATTCCAACAAGCAAAGTCAACGGGGGAAGCCAGATTTGTTTAATGACCGCCTGATTCACTTAACAACTCTGGCGAAAAGGATGTCAAATTGAGTGTGACTCGCTTAACAACCGCCTCGCTCAGCAATGGAAATTTTGATGCGACAAGCGCAATGCCAGTGGGGGCTTTAACGGCTTGGCTGCAGGTTGTAGGTCCGTCTGCCCACACTCAGGTTGAGAGCCTGGCAGCCGCAAATGGGGTCACAAGGATTGTGGGGATGTGGCCGACGTCTCACCTGGAAGAGCTTCTGATATTCAGGGACTTTGTTTTCCATTTGCCGGCCGGAGGTGGTGAAGCATCGAAGGGACTGTAAGCGAGTCACCTGTAACCAAAATAAGATCTAATAAAGAGTTTGCCCCCCCCAAAAAAATTCTTTTTTTTAATTTTACAAATCCATCAAGGAGAAAGAATAGAATAGAATAGAATCTGGAAGGGACCTTGGAGGTCTTCTAGTCCAACCCCCTGCTCAGGCAGGAAACTGTATCTCATTTGTGGGCAGTCCCTCAATCTATTCCATACTATTATTGGGGGGGGGGTTGCTGGGCATGGTTTGGTGGGGGTGGCAGGGGAAGGATACTGTAAAATCTCCATTCCCTCCCCAATCCAGGGGTAGGATACTGCAAAATCCCTACTTCCACCCGATCAGCTGGGACTCGGGAGGCAGAGAATAGATGGGGGCGGGGCCAGTCAGAATTTTTACTACGGGTTCTCCAAACTACTCAAAATTTCTGCTACCGGTTCCCCAGAACTGGTCAGAACCTGCTGAAACCCACCTCTGCCACCACCCCAATGCCTCCCCCTGCCCCAAAAACATTTGAGACAGGAAAAAGGCATCTGGGGAGGCAAAGGAGGGCAGCCCCTTGAGTTAGGGGCCGTAGCAAAAAAATAAATCATTTCCTTTCCTTTCCTCTTCTCGGGTTCAAAAAAATGCGGCCAGAGAAGCAGTTTGTGACTCGATCACAACCGCCTGTGCAGTTTCTCTTCTGTCGTGGGCACAGGGGTGTGTGAAAAGTAGACCCCCCTCCCCTCGGGGAGGTTCTGGGAAAGGAAACTAAGTTTGCAAGGAACTCACAAACCCTCTGACAAAAGTTAGAAATAACTTAGTTAGCCGTCAAAAGATCCAATTGCCCCGCATAATTTTTCCCACTTCTGCTTTTTGCAAGTAAATAAGTGCAAAAGACCCTCAACCCCTCACACCCACTGGCATTTCCTGGGTGTTTTTTTCTTCCCCCGGGAGGACCAAAAAGCAGAATTGAAATGTCTTTCTTTCGATCGACCAGATGTGGCCAGCTGTCTCGCCTCCCACCAACTCAGAATCGGAGCTATAAGGGAGACCTGTTACTCCTCCAAAATGTTTGTTTGTGCGAATTGCACGGCCAAAGGGCACAGTTTGTTGTTGTTGGCTTTTTTGCTCAACCGCTGCAATGAACTGGGTTTTTTTTGTTTTTTGCTCCCCCCCCCCCAAATTCTGCTTTTACCAGCAAGGATCTCATTTTCTCCTGGGTCTGCTTCTCTCTGCTTTGCTCTTTCGCTCGAGGTGGGCCTCGTCCTCTGCGGGGGCCTCTCCAAGGATACTACTGCTAGTGCCAAAACAGCTGACGGGGGTGGAGACAGCTGGAAGTGGCTTGACCAGATGCCAGGAGTAAGGGAAGCTGGGAAGGTCAAAATACTAGTTGCAACTGAACGTCCTGCTCCCCACCCCATACATCCGAAGGGGGAACAGGGGAAAGTGAGGGGGGTCTTCTCCGCATGGTACCAGATTTAAAGACCCCTGCCCCAAGTAATTGGCTGGGGTACAGAAGTCATGGTGCTCCACCACTGGAGGTTTTCAAGAAGAGACCGGACAGCCATTTGTCCAGAATGTCATAGGGCAGGGATGTCCAAGCTTGGCCACTTTTAAGACCTGTGGACTTCAACTCCCAGAATTCCCCACCCAGCACAGGGGTCTCCACACGTGGCCACTTTAAGACCTGTCGAATTGGAAGTCCACAGGTCTTAAAGTGGCCAAGGTTGGACACCCCTGTTGTAGGGTCTCCTGCTTGAGCAGGGGGCTAGTCTAGATGACCTCCACGGACCCTTCCAGCTCAGTCATTCTTCAGCTTTGGAATATTTCTACAGATACTCCTCAAGTTATGACCATTCCTTTTGCAACCGTTCAAAGTTACATCAGCACTGAAACAAGTAACCGATTACCAGTCCTCGCACTTACAACTGTTGCAGTATCCCTCCTGTCCTGGGATTGCAATTGGGTACTTGGCAACCGGCATGTACTTAGGGTCACGTGACCCACCACTTGTGACCTTCCCAGTTGACCTGGGAAGCTGGATTCGCTTAATGATTCACTTAACAGCTGCATTGATTCGCTTAACAACCATGGTGTAAAATCAGGCATGTCTTTAAATGTTTTTAAGATTGAGCAACCATGAATTAAGGGAACCATCCCTAGCATGAATGTCATGCTGACTGGGGAATTCTGGGAGTTGAAGTCCACCCATCTTCAAGTGGCCCAGGTTGAGGAATTGTGCCTCGAGCCGCCCTGGGTAACCCTGAGGTCTCCATCTACCTCTTCCACCAGCCCATCATTTCAGGAGGATGTGAGGCCTCATGGGGGGTTGGGTGTGGGTCACAGCTGAACCCTGCTTCCTCCCCATCTGTGAAGAAGTGAAAGCAGTTGGATGCTGCTTCTTGCAGAGTAAGTTGGCTTCTGGAGTTTGGAGGGGACAGATGTGGTGGCATCAGGTACGCTACTCACTGTCCTGCTGTGTTGGGAGAGAAGCTGAACTTTGCCGACGGGGACCATCAATGTTGGCCAGAGGTCCTCTGGCATTTTGAGTGGCACCCTCTAACTTTCCAGGAAGACTTCACCAACCAAATCTGGAATCTTCTGCGGTAGAGGTTCTACTACCAGGAACCTGTGAATTCTCATCAATTTGGCCAACTTCTCCAAGTTCTTGGAGCCAACGATTCTTCCTGAGCCTCTGAAGAACACGAGGTCTCCTGGCCTAAGGGGATGCCAGGAGATGACCAGCTCTGCTCTGACCCTCTTCTGCTTCCCTTGCAGACATGCCGTTGAGCTGGGCCACGCTGGGCTTCCTCTACACCGGCTCTTTCTTGTACCTCTTGAGCTCTGAGAAGCTGTGGGAGAAGTCGGAGAAAGACTACTCCAGGTAGGTGGGACACCTTGCAAGGGGCGAGGGCTGGGGAACCCAAGGCAGAGTGATCAAGGGGTTGACTTTTCTCACAGGCTCTGTCCTTGGGAATGCCTGATCTTCGTCCAGATGTGGCCCAGCTCCTTCTGCGTGGTGAGTAGACCACCAGGTTTCCTTCCAAAGAGGAGGGCTCAACGCATCCCCCTCCAAAGAGCTCATCTAGGGTTGGATTTCAACAATTAATGAACCATCAGTGGAACAGCTTCGCTCCAGGAGTTGTGGGTGCTCCATCCATTGGAAGGTTTCAGGATGAGATTGGATCACAGTTCTCACATTTTCTTAGGGAAGGGGGGGGCAAGTCAAACTGACCATCCGTTTTTGAAACGATCTTCAGATTGGAGTGGGACAAGGGACAAGGGCTGTGTGTGTGTTGGATTTTGGGATTAACGGGTGAATCAGACAGTGTTATCAGGACAGGAAAGAGAGTATCAGTTTTATTTTTACCAATTGAAGAGAATATCTGTAGCTCAGGGCTGAACTGGGTACTCTCTGAGCTTGGTTGTTTTCTTGCAGACGTTTCGTGACCCAACTAGGGAACACCATCAGTGCTTTGGTACTTCTCTTTAGCACTGATCAAGTTACCTAATTGGGTCATGAAACGTCTGCAAGAAAGCCACAAAGGCCAGAGAGCACCAAGGAACCCACAATGTTATTTCTTTTCCTCTTTTGCTCGAAGTCTCTACCGAGCAAGTACGGCTGCGTCATGTCCGAGAAGAAGGCAAAGAACTGGACCATCCATGGATTATGGTGAGCTGCTCCCATTTGAAATAAAACACCTGCCTTTCCTGTAACCCCATTCCCTCTTCTTCCACCCGTTTCGGCCATCATGGCTCCCACCAAGGGCACCCTGGGAAATGGAGTTTCCCCAAGGGAAGCTGAGAAAGGGATGCCTACCGAACTTTGGATCGTGGCCTTCACCCTTTCTCTCCACAGGCCCAGTGACATCCAGAAATGCTGTCCCTATTGGCATCTCTTCCCTTCCGACCTGACGGTACGTAAAGGTTTCTCCTAAGGGCATCACCAGGTTCATTGTTATTGTAGTCTCGCTCTTTGCCCGGGTCCTCTTATCCAATAACCCTGGATGGACTTTGCACGGCGCAGCTTGTTCAACAAAAGAAGATCAACTGAATGTTGGCTTAGAACTGGGGATGCCTAGTCTAATGTAAAGAAGGACTAAGGATGACATGATAGCATCTTCCAATATTTGTGGGGGCTGCCCCAAAGAGGAGGGGGACAACCTATTCTCCAAAGCACCTGAAGGCAGGGTAAGAAACAAAGGAGGGAAGCTAATCAAGGAGAGAAACAACCTGGAATTAAGGAGAAACTTCCTCACAGTGAAGACAATTAACCAGTGGAACAGCTTGCCACCAGAAGTTGTGGGTGCTTCATCACTGGAGGTTTTTTAGAAGAGATTGGACAATAATTTATCCGGAATGGGATTGGACAGGGGTGTCCAACCTTGCTGTGCTGGCTGGGGAATTCTGGGAGTTGAAGTCCACAGGGTCTTAAAGTGGCCAAGGTTGGATACCTCTGGCACAAGGTCTCCTGCTTGAGCAGGGGGTTGGACTAGATGACCTCCAAGGTCCCTCTATTATTCTGACAAAATCTGTGGCTGATGTCCCTCTAGTCATGTATATTTTTTCTCCTTCTCACAGAACCTGGTGCCTGAATTGAACCGTCATTGGCCAACTTTCACCAATCTCAGTAACTTCCAGTTTTGGTAATCCCAGTTAGAAGGAAAGGGTGGCCCTGTGGCAGTCTGGTTGATGGTGGTGGGTGGGGGGATGGGGATGGGTGGGGGGACAGAGGAGAAGCGATAATGGACATGGGCAGTGGTGAAATCCAATTTTTTTTAATACTGCTTCTGTGGGCGTGGCTTGGTGGGGGTGGTGTGGGTTGGTGGGCGTGGCTTGGTGGGCGAGGCTGGGGAAGGATACTGCAAAATCTCCATTCCCTCCCCATTCCAGGGGAAGGATGCTGCAAAATCCCCATTCCCCCCCACTCTGGGGCCAGCCAGAGATGGTATTTGCCAGTTCTCCGAACTGCTCAAAATTTCCACTACCGGTTCTCCAGAACGTGTCAGAACCTGCTGGATTTCACCCCTGGACATAGGTCCTTTCATCCAGGGTTTCTCAGCCGTCCGTAGCCCCTTTAAGATGTGTGGACTTCAATTCCCAGCATGGGGAATTCTGGGAGTTGAAGTCCACAAATCTTAGAACTACGTAGCTGCTAGAAAGCTGCAGTCCTTGATTTATGACTGGAATTTCCATTGCTAAGCAAGAGACTTGTGGAGTGAATCCAATTTTGCAACCTTTTTTTGGCTACGATCGTTAAACAAATCCTGCGATTGTTAAACGAATCATGCAGTCATTAAGTGAATCCAATCGTTCCCCCGCCCCAAATTGACTCTGATTGTCATCACGAATGACAATCACGTGAGGCCAGGATGCTGCAACCCTTTTAAAAACACGTGACTACATGTATTTGATCATGTGATTGTGAGATGCAGTAACGGTTGTAAGTGTGAGGAAGGGGCGGAATGGTCACTAAATGAACGGTCGTAAGTCGAGGACTACCTCTAGAAATATCCTCCATGAACGTTTCTCTTCTTCCAGGGAGAAAGAATGGGAAAAACACGGAACTTGCGGTGGTTGCATCGAAACCTTGAATAGTCCGAAGAAATTCTTCGGGGCTGCACTCTTCCTGTACACCAAATACAATATTGACAGGTGACCCAGAAAAAAAGGGGGTTCCAAGGGGACCCCGACTTTCATGAGAATTTGAAGCAGAAATTTAAAGTTGGCTTCTTTTAAAGGGAAAATTGTCCAGTTGCTCTGGTTATCTTGAAAATCTGGGTTAAATAATCCCGTCTGCCCTGGGGGCTCCACTTCCAGCTCCCCCATCTCTCAACCCAGAAATAATAAAGGGTGACTTAGCTGGAAATGCAGGTGGTGCAGCCTTAAAGGGCCAGATTCCCTCATCCTAGGCAGGAGAAGGTGGTTTGCTGGCTTTTAGAAGAGCAAGCTGTAAGATTGCAGCCCATCTTGGTTTGTTTAGGAAACCATGGTTATGGAAAACAGGGGTTCACAGCATACGCCCACCCTGGATGCGTACGGTCACCAGGACTCAAATTATTTTATTTTATTATGAAGTTCATTTGCTGCACATTTCCTGTGCAATGATTGTGGGCAGTTTACAATATCAAATTATGCCTTGTTCCTCCTCGGAGTTGAGCTGGACTGCACAAATTTGATTAATAAATAAGATTAAATAATAAATAAGATTAAATAACAAATAAGATTAAATAAATATGATCTGGCCAAAGGGGCTGCAGGCTGTTGCTTTAGAGAGATGAGAGCTCGGTTCAGCTTAACTAGGAATCTCAGCCATGAAGAGGATTAACTTGTAAAGTCCAGTTTTAAAATCTCAAATAAAGCCAAAATTATTCTGCCTTTCCATTAATTAGCTCCGTGTTGCTTCCTTTTTTTTAATTGCAGGGCTTTTGAAAAGGCTGGGATTATTCCCTCCTGCCAGCAGAGTTACCAGGTACCCATTTTTTTCCTTCACTTCCCAAGAATTGAGGGTCTACAGAATATGGCCGAAATAGCCTCTTGTTTGAATCACTTGGTCGCTAAGTGAATCCGGCTTCCCTTCTTAACGTTGCTTGTCAGAAACCGCTGGGAAAGTCGCAAATGGGGATCACATGACCTCAAAGATTTTGCAACCAGGCTGCGTGCCAAGCTTTGATCAACTGACTATGGGAATATTGCAACAGTCCTAAGTGTGAGGACCGGTCATAAGTGTGAGGACAGGTCATAAGTCACTTTTTTTTCAGTGCTGTTGTAACTTCAGTCACTAAACCAATGTTTGTAAGTTTGTAAATTTGGATGCTTGACAACTGACTCATAGTTATGACTGTCACAGTGTCCCGGGGGTCACGTAATCCCCTTTTGCGACCGTCCGACAAGCAAAGTCAATGGGGAAACCAGATTCACTCAACAACCGTGTTGCTAACTTAACAACTGCCATGACTCACTATGGTGGCATCAAGATAGGCTGTAAAATGGGGCAAAGCTCACTCAGCAACTGCTGTGCTTAGCAACGGAGGTCATAAATTGAGGACTACATGTCGTCATAATGCTAGACTTATCTTTCAAATTGACCAGGTCTGGGTGGGTGGGTTTCTTAGCTGCAAAGGGGGGGGCGTTGGAGTTATCACCCCCAGAATTGCTGGGTCTCTCTTCCCTGACTCCCCCTCCCTTTCCACCCTCTTCTCCCCAGCTCAGCACCTTCGTGGACGCCCTGGAGCCCCTCCTGGGACCCCGGTTCCAGCTGCAGTGTGTGACGGACGGGCAGGTGGGTTTGCTACCCTCCCTGCAGTGTGGGCCTCTTCCAGCGCGGCCCTCTTGACTCTTCCCTCTTTGTTCGTAGGGGCGGCAGCTGCTGGTCCAAATCAAGGTTTCCCTCTTCAGCAACTTCTCCACGGGCTGCGTGGCAGAGCCCCCCGTGGACATCTCCCCTTACCAGCCCTGCAGGGCTCAGAGGGGGATCTTATACATACCTCCCAATCAGAAGGACCCCCGCCACCCCTGCCCGTGATGGTCCAAGAGAGATCAGCTGGACGAAAACCCATCATCCTCAGCCGGGGCGTTTCCATCAACGGACTCCACAGACGGCCAACCATCAATTTCTTCCCTCTCTACCGAAGTCTGGAGGATTTGAAGCCTCTCTGTGGCCAACTGTGGAACCCTCCCTACTAAATCCATTTCCCACACCTGGCCGGTTATAATAGCGGGTTCAAAGGAGTTCTTGAAAATGCTAGGTAGTCCTTGACCTACGACCACAGTTGAGCTCAAACTTTCTGTTGCTAAGCGAAATAGGAATATTCTTGGTGTAAGGCAATGTAGCTGCCCAGGTGGGAAAACTGCCCATCTCCCTTCACCGATCCTTTTGATTTTTCATACTTTATTGTATTTAAACATGGGGAAAAAAGGAAATCTTCCAATCCTGAAGAATATGGCAAAGGGAAGCTGCTTAGCTGAGGAAAATTAGAATAAACGGATTTAATAAACACTCTTTAACACCCTGGTGTCTTTTTTGGGGCGGGAATAATGAAAATAACTATTATCTTGATATTTTAGGGGGTTTTTTTAAAAAAAAAATGTGCAACATTTTCAGGAAAGCTTGCAAAAAAGGATTTGGAAGTTGTTGTTTTTTTAAAAAAATTGATTTATATGCCGCCCTTCTCTGGAGACTCAGGGCGGCTTACAATGCGTTAAGCAATAGCCTTCATAATTTTGTATATTTATACAAAGTCAATTTATTGCCCCCACAAACTGGGTCCTCAATTTACCTACCTTAGAAAGGATGGAAGGCTGAGTCAACCTTGAGCCTGGCGAGATTCAAACCTGCAGTAATTGCAGGCAGCTGGTCTTAAAAACACGGTGCTTTAGACCACTGTACTACCAAGGCTCTTAGTTCCTACCCATCCCCCCTCTTCAGGTTCAAGATCAGTTGGCTGGGGGATTCTGGGAGTTGAAGTCCAGCCTTTGGAGCTGCCAAGCTTGAGAAGCGCTGCAGCTCCCAGCCTCCCTGCAAAGCCAACATCGCCTGGAGCCATCCCCGATGAGACCCCCAAGAGACCCCTCTGAGAGTGCCTTTCTTAAGGGGGGGCTTCCAAATTGGAGCCCCCCCCCCCGGATCACCTTAGGTTTTAGGAGCAGTTTGCAAAGTGCTCCAGCCGGTGGAGGGGAGTGGGGGCTCCAATTGCAAGGCAGTGAGAGGATCCGAGCTCCTGATTGGCTGGTGAGGGAGCAGAGTGGATCCCCTCCCCCCGGGGAGGAGGGGCGTGGTCAGACCTCTCCCCAGACACGCCCCTCCAGGCCGCGCCTACCCAGGCTCCGCTCCCGCCACCTGTTGCAACCGGGCGCCCTCCGCACGCGCTGCTCCCTGGCCCGACAGGTTGGCTGGGCGCCCCTCCTTCTGCCCCCCCTCCCAGTCAGCCACACTGGCTGGGGAATTCTGGGAGTTGACGTCCCACCCAGCTTCACCTGGCTTGCCATTTTCAACGCCGCCGGTAGTGAAAATTGCAACATTCTAAAATTGGTGCTTCTCGTCCCCTTTTGCAGGAAAAGAGGGGTGGGGGGGAAGGAATGGAGGGTGCAAACTGCCAGGAAGAGAGCCTTGCGCCCCCCTCCTGTCAAGGGCCGAGCCAGAGCCCCCCATCCTGGAAGGAGGAGCAGCTCCAACCTTGCGCCCCGGAAAGTCTGGACTTGCCCCCGGAGGCTGCAGAGAGAGGTGGGCGCTGCTGGGTGCAAATGGGGGGCTGGGAGGGGAGGGGGTCTCCGAGGATGGGGGGGGGCTTGAATGCAGCGCCCCCAACTCGTGGAAGCCCCACTGCAGGCGTCCCGAGTGGCAACTTGCACAGTTGAGTGATCAGGAAAGCTTTTGCAAAGTGCAGGTTCAGATAGTTTAAAGGAGGGAGGGAGCGGGATGTTAACAACTCTGTGTGTGTGTGTGTGTGTGTGTGTGTTGCAGAGGGCTGCACACCCCAAGTTGAACATTTAAGACAGTGTTTCTCAACCTTGGCCGCTGGACGATGGGTGGACTTCAACTCCCAGAATTCCCCAGCCAGCTGGCTGGGGAATTCTGGGAGTTGAAGTCCACCCATCGTCCAGCGGCCAAGGTTGAGAAACTCTGATTTAAGAGGAAGGAAAAAACAATGACCGCCCTGACAAAATGCACAGTGTTGGGGAGTTTTATTTATTATAGGCAGTCCTCAAATTACAACCGTTTAGTTGTTTAGTGACCGTTCCAAGTTACAACTGACAAAAAGTGAGTTGGGACCGTTTTTTTTCAGCGTTAACGACCGTGGCAGCCTCCCCTTGATCACAGGATCAGAATTCAGACGCTTGGCCACTGACTCGGATTTACGACGGGTGGCAGTGTCCCAGAATGTCACGTGATCCCCTTTTTTGCGACCAACAAGCAAGGGGAAGCCGGATTCGCTTAACGATTGCAGTGGCAAGAACGGCTGTAAAATGGGTCAAACCTCTTTTAGCTGCCTTGCTTAGCCACAGAAATTTGGGGCTCCGTTGTGGCTGTAAATCGAGCTCCACCTGTACACTCAATTCCACGTGCCTTTCATTGCTAGCTGCCTCTTGAGATTTTCTCCTTGTTAGAAGCTTTGCAAAATCTGTAACACTCTTCCTCCTCCTCCTCCTCCTCCTCCTCCTTCTTCTCTTTCTCCTCCTCCTCTTCTTCCTCCTCTTCTTCCTTTTCTCCTCCTCCTCCTCTTTCTCCTCCTTTCTCCTCCTCTTTCTCTTCCTCCTCCTCCTTTCTCTCCTCTTCCTCTTTCTCCCCTCCTCCTCTTCCTCCTCCTCCTTCTCCTCCTCCTCCTTCTTCTCTTTCTCCTCCTCCTCTTCTTCCTCCTCTTCTTCCTTTTCTCCTCCTCCTCCTCTTTCTCCTCCTTTCTCCTCCTCTTTCTCTTCCTCCTCCTCCTTTCTCTCCTCTTCCTCTTTCTCCCCTCCTCCTCTTCTTCCTCCTCCTCCCTTCTCCTCTTCCTCCTCCTCCTTCTCTTTCTCTTTCTCCTCCTCTTCCTCTTCCTCCTCCTCTTCCTCTCTCCTCCTTCTCCCTCCTCCTCTTTCTTCTCTTCCTCTTCCTCCAGCTCTTTCTCTTCCTCCTCCCTTTTCTCTTCCTCCTCCTCTTCGTCCTCTTCTTCCTCTTCCTCTTCCTCCCCCAGTGGACTGAGCAGGTGTCCAGCCTGATCCACCTTCTGGTCTTCCTTCCCCAGAATCCTTCCATCAAGACCGATGCGCGACCATCACCAAAACCGTGTGTGAAATGCTTCTCGCAGAACAGCCGGCCTACCACAACTGTTTGGGCAACGTGGCGGCCTTCATCCTGGAGCGAGGTGAGCCCCGGTTTGCTTTTGGAGGGCGGCCCATTTGGGGTCTTCATGGCCATCTCGGCCGAAGGGTCAGCCCCAACGTAGGGTCACCCCAGGAGTTCACCTTCTCCCTTGCATGGCCCCGTGGTCTTCTCTCTTCCCTCGCAAGCAGATAGACGGTCCATTCCCTTAGACGTTCAACCACAGATAGTCCTTGACTTACAACCATTCGTGTAGTGACTGTTGGAAGTTAATAATGGCGCTGAAAAAAGTGACCTAGGAATGTTTTTCACACTTACGACCGTTGCAGCCTCTCCGTGGTCACATGATCAAACTTCAGACCTTTGGCACCTGACTCATATTTATGACGGTTGCTGTGTCCCGGGGAGTCCCGTGATCCCATTTTGCGACCTTCTGACAAGCCAAGTCAGTGGGGGAAGCCAGATTCACATAACAACCATGTTACTAACTTAACAACTGCAGGGATTCGCTTGACAACTGCGGCAAGAAAGGTCATAAAATGGGGCACAACTCACTCAACTAATGTCTCGCTTAGTAACAGAAATTTTGGGCTCAATTGTGGTCGTAAGTTGAGGACTGCCTGTATAGCATCTATCCTGTTGTAATGCTGCAGCGACCTAATTTTATCATGGTTTTGCCCTACTTTAACGTTTCGTCTTGTTTATTGTATTGTCTAGAGGCTTTGCATCCATGTAAATGCTGAGAATAGAACAGAACAGAATATAGAAGATAATAGAGAATAGAATTAGAATAACAGAGTCAAAAGGGACCTTGGAGGTCATCTAGTCCAACCCCCTGCTTAGGCAGGAAACTCACTACCATTTCAGACCAATGGTTGCCCAATCTCTTCTTAAAAACTTCCAGTGTTGGAGCATTCGCAACTTCTGTGGTTCCACCGATTGATTGTTCTACTTGTTCTATTTGTGCTTGTATGTATGAGGAGTTTTATTAGTGTTCTGTCGATGCCGTACACTAAATGAAATAAATCAAATTTTCTTTGAAGAGGTGGCCGACAGCCAGGGCCCCTGCAAAGAGACGTACGAGCTGGTGGCCCTGGGGACGGGAGACGTTTGCTCTGACGGCTGGATGGAATTTGATGGCCGGAAAGTCCACGACCTCCATGGCCTGGTGGTGGCTCGCCGAGCCCTGATGAGGTAAGGCCCCCCCTGCTCCCTCCCCAGTAGCGCCCCTGGATTTGAGGAAGGAAGAGAGAGAAGGACCCAGGCTGAGATGCCCCCCTTCTATAGGAAGTCCTTGACTTACGACAGCAATCGAGCCCAGCACTTCGGTTGCTAAGCCAGACAGAGTGAGTTCTGCCTCACTTTAGGACCTTCATGGCCACAGTTGTTGAGTGAATCCCTCTAAGGAACACGGCAGTTAAACGAATCTGGCTTCCCCATTGACTTTGGTCACAAAAGGGGATGACATGACCCCAGCACACAGCAGCAGTCATAAATACGAGTCGGTTGCCAAGCGTCTGACTGTGCATCCCTGGGACTGTGCAAAGGTCATACTATGAGCCACTTGCCAAGCGTCCGAATTTTGATCACGTGACCCTGGGGATGGTGCCATGGTCATAAATGTGAGAAACAGTCGTAAATCACTTTTTCCAGCAGCATTTTAATTTTGAATGGTCACTAAACAAATTGTTATAAATCACGAAGTATCTGTAGTTCTTTGTTGATGCGGTTGGGCTGTTGTGGTCCCTGTTTAATGGGAGGTCCTATTGAATAACCCCCATCCCCCCCCCAATATGTGTCACCCCACGATTCCCCCCTTTGATTCTGCTCCGTCCTCAGATATTTTTACAAGCAGCTGCTGCTGTGCTGCAGCCAGGATCCGGCCGAGTTCGAACAGGGCATCTTTTGCTGGGTGGAAGATGGGGAACACCTAAGGTTGAAGCCCCGGTGCTACCTGCACCTCTACCTGAGCCAGATGCCGCACGGAGCAGTGAAGAAACTCCAGTGAGTGTCGTGGGAACGCTGGGGCAGAGTCCGGAGCGGGTCAGGGGTGGAAAAAGGGGATCGAACCAGACCGGGGTGGGTGTTGTTGACGTAGCCAGGAAATACGTAGTTCCAGTTTTTAGAAGATACGATAGAAACTGAATCTGGGACTTTGATTCTGACTCAAACGGGAGGTGAATGTAGGCAGCCTTTCTCAGCCTTTGAGACGAGTGGACTTCAGCTCCCAGAATTCCCCAGCCAGCAGAGGCGTTAAGCAGATCTGGCTTCCCCCATTGACTTGGCTTGTCCGAAGGTTGCAGTGATCTCAGGACACTGCAGTTGTCATAAGTACAGCTGACTGTGGGGATGCTGTAACGGTCATAAGTGTGAAAAACACTCCTCCCTCCCTTTTTTTAGTGCGGTTGTAACTTCGAACAGTCACTAAATGAATGGTTGTAAGTGGAGGAATGCCTGCATTTAGATCTCTGACCAAGTTGCTGCTCCAACCGGCATCCTTCCCGTGTCGGCATGAACGACGTGTCGGTTGGAACCATTCCAGCAAGCTCAGAATTTTGGGGATCAGGACATTTTTGTCGATCCAATATTTGCGCCCTCTTTTCTGCCTTTGCTTCCTCCCAGTACCCCTTTACTGAAGTCCAGCCCTTCGGTCGATCTGCACGTCACTGTCAAAGGGCAGCTGAAGCCTGTCTCGGATTGCAGCCCCACCATGTCCACCCACGTCTACTGTGCCTCTGGCAGTGACAAGCTGACCCGCTGGACCGTCCTGGGGGTCCAAGGGGCCCTGCTCAGCCACTTCCTTCATCCCGTGTACATTACCAGCATTGTCCTAGGTGAATATCGAATACGTTAGACTGTGGTCGTAAGTTGAGGACTGTTCGAAGTTGCTATGACCTGTGTTTTCTCTCTCTTGCCACTTTTGGACTTCTCCATTTTTAGCTGACCCTTATCACAACCGCGACATTCTCTATACGGTCCTTAACGAGCGTGTGCAGCTGGGACCGGCGGATGGCTTGCCCAAACCGTATGGCCACAAGAAGATCTACCTCTTCGAAGGTCCCCCCGCGGCCCCTCTCAGCTCCCCGTCAGAATGCAGCTCGCTGAGTCTGAACTGGTGCACAGGAGACGAGATGCTGGAATGTGTGAACGGAGCTGTCGGGAAGGCCGAAAGGGAGTGAGTGGAAGGGGTTGAGGGCTGGGGGAGACCCAAGATTAGTCTGTGCTGGTTGGGTGGTTGAGTTTGATTTAGGATGATTGATTTGGGATTGAGGAGATGAACTTGGAGATTGATTTGGGATTGATTGGTGATTGGCAAGACTGATTTGAAATTGACAAGACTGATTTGGGATTGACAAGATTGATTTGGAATTGATAAAATTGATTTGGAATTGATGAGATTGATTTAGGATTGATTTGAGATTGACTTCGGTTTGACTTGAATGTGGCTCATGTAGAAATCTACTCTTTACAATGGTGTTAGCCCCAACACGATCCATTGTACCCTTGGACAAACGACGATTAATACAAGCTCGGGCTTAGCATACTCTGTGAACTGAAGGCACTCTGTGACAATATTATTTTGATACCCCACTGTTAAAAATTCTGCATACCCATCACTACACAATTATTCCCTCACAGCCTAAGCCACGTTCTCCAAGGAAGTCAGGGATCTGTCATTCCAAAAATCTGCTAACTGAAGAGCCATTCTTGTAAGCAGTCTGTTTCTACAGGAAACATTTACTTAATCACTTAACCCTTTAAATATTGAAGACATGGGTCTCTGTTAACAATTAAAGGCAAGATGGAGAAGTTTCAGTTTTCAGAATTCTACATTTCTGCCATCTCTTAGCCCAGTGTTTCTCAACCTTGGAAGCTACCAAGGTTGAGAAACACTGTTTTAGACCATTGTTGGCACCTCGGCAGCTTTATAATGTGTGGACTTCCACTCCAAGAATTCCTTAGAATTCTGGGAATTGAAGTTGACGCATCTGAAAGCTGCCAGAGTAAAGAACCACTGTCTTAGAGAGTCCAAAGATTCACTCCAGATCCTCCACAATGGAGGTTTTTAAGAAGAGATTGGACAACCATTTGTCTGAAATGGCATAGGGTTTCCTGCTAAGCAGGGGGTTGGACTAGAAGACCTCCAAGGTCCCTTCCGACTCTTGTTACTCTGTTTTTCCTCCCAGCATTGCAAATCCAGGAGGCGGGTCCCGACCTAGCCGGCTCTGTAAGGCTGCCATGTTGAAATCCTTCAGGAAGGTGGCCCAGGAGATGAAGAGGGACGACCTGATGTTGTTATCCATGTATCATGAAGCCAAGGTGAACCTTTGACTCTGATCTCCATCTTTCAGGTCTCTCCACAGGAATGGTTTGATTGTGGTTTAATGCATTGTACACACAATCCCACCTTTGGTGGGCTTAATTCAAGAAATCATGGTTAAGCAAATGCTTGTACAGTTTTCACCGGTCAGTATGAGTCCTTTGCTTGCTTCTTGATTTAAGGTGGATCTCAAGTTGAGTAGCTCTTGAACGTTCCTCCTAGACTATGTTTCTCAAACCTGGTAATTTTAAGAGGGGTAGACTTCTTCTCTTTGAGGTGACTTAATTCAAGAAAACATGATTAAACAAATGCTTGTATGGTTTTCACCGGTCAGTGTGAATTCTTTGTTTGTTTCCCGAGTCAAGGAAGGTGGACCTCAGATTGAGTATCTCTTGAACTTTCCTCCTAGTGTTTCTCAAACTTGGCCACTTTAGGAAGGGTGGACTTCCTCTCCTTTGGGGAGGAAGGCTAATTCAAGAAACCATGGTTAAGCAAATGCTTGTACAGTTTTCACCAGTCAATGTGGCCTTTTGCTTCTTGGATCAATGAAGGTGGACCCCCAAGTTGAGTATCTTTTGAATGTTCCTCTTAGATTTCTGTTTTTCAACCTTGGCCACTTAAAGAGGTGTGATCTTCCTCTCCCAGAATTCCCCAGCCAGCATTTTTCTAAGATGCCTAGACTTTAATGCTGGCTGGGGAATTCTGGGAGTGGAAGTCCACACCTCTTAAAGTGGCCAAGTTTGAGAAAGTGATACTCAACATTTGCTTCTCTTTTCCTCACCCAGGTTCAAGCCACAACTTATCAGAGTGCAAAGCTCCAACTATACACCCACCTGAATATTCGGGATTTGAGCAAGTGGCCTCAAAAGCAGCTGGCGGACACTTTTTGCAGGTAGACTGGCCTGGGCAACCGAAGATCCCTCCAGCCAACGGATAGGAGCAAGTTCCAGCGAGATCTTGTTTTCGATTTCGTTCCTCAAATTATGGGATTGTTGATGTTAGTAAGTTTCAACTCAAGACTTGTAAAACTAGCTGGTTTCAACAAGCCGGAATTACGGTGAACTACAAGTTTGGTTTCAGGCCTAATGTGCAGATAAGATGCAACTGCATTGGTGAGCAGAAACGTAGTCTGTACTCTCAGGTTTTCCTTCGGCCAGGACCCCTGAATTTACCTAGAACAGGGATCTCCAAACTTGGCACCTTTAAGACTTGTGGACTTCAACTCCCAGAACTGCCCAGCCAGGGAAACTTCTGGGAGTTGAAGTCCACAAGTCTTAAACTTGCCAAGTCTGAAGAGTCCTGATCTAGAACTTAGATCTGTTATGTTTTGCACTGGTGTGATCTGATCTAGAACCTACCTGTTGTATTTTACACTGATGTGCAGTTAGCATGAAAAACAAGTGAGAGCCAACAGGTATGAATAAGCAGCTGCGCTTCCTTTGGAAAAATCCAGATGCTTCCAAAAAGCAAATTTTGAATGATGTTTGGGGGGGAGGGGGGAAATGTTTTTTTTTATATCTATACAAAATATATTCACGCATATTTAACTTCTGCAGATGGAACTCCTCTATTCTTTCAGAGTTTAACGGTAGGATCCGCAAGTAGGGTTGCTTTTAAGCAAGCTATAGTCTTCTTGTTACTTTCAGTTTTGCGCCTCTTGTTAAGTTTTAGGATTGCCCTTGGGGAAATTTCAATGTATGCAGATTTATTTTTTTAAGATATGTTATTTATTGATGCTTGTTTGGAAATGTGTTTTCTCAGCTGCTGTTTTTGTAGACCAAACTTGACTGCCCACTCTCCAATTTAGAAAGTGTTGGTTTCAGACATTCTTGGTGCTTTGTTCCGAAATGCTACCCAGCACCGTGACCTTGTTGGAAGTCATGCTAAACCCAACTGTGATTTGTTTGGCTTTGTCTGAATACATGGTGAGACCCTCTCAGTTGTGTTTCATTCAATAAACCGTAATTAAGCAAACTGGGCGTAGCAAGCAGGTGTGGATTTGTTCAGCACCTCCTTCCCTTGTGGATGTGGGGGTAGTCTGAGAAGTGTGGAGGTCTGGAATCAGGGCCAACGCAGGGGCGGATATGCATGTGTGTAACACAGTTGGGAGCAGAATTATGCGAATTCAAGATGAAGAGCCAAGTGGATGCTTGGTGGAAGCATTCAGCTTTGGGAGATTCAAAAGCAAAAATTGCCCAAAAAGACATCGGAGGGGCAGGAATCCCAAAACAAACGATGGGGTTAGGATTTCAGCAAATTCAGAATGGGGAGTGGGGACCCCCGACTTTCACATAATCCTGCTCTGCAAGATGGGCGACTGTATAAAGATGAATGGATGGAAAATATATTGGATAGATGGATGGACAGATTGGATGGATGGATGGATAAATGGATACAAGATAGTGAAGAGAGATGATAGATGGATAAATGGATAGGTAGATGGATGGATGGATGGATAGAAAAGAGAAGAATGACAGATGGATAGTTAGAGAAGACAGAAAAGAGAAGATTAGATGATAGATAGATAGATAGATAGATAGATAGATAGATAGATAGATACTGGTAGATAGATAGATATAAATATAAAAGATTGCATTGGCGACAGGAAAGGCATCCGGCCATTAAAACACTCTGCTAGCTACATTCAGCTGCCAAGATCCACCCCACAAGGGATTATGGGGTCGTTAAAAGATGAAGATATAGACATAAAAGAGAGAGAGAGGATGGATGGATGGATGGATGATGATAGATGTAGAAAGATGGATGATTGGATAGATAAATGGATTTATTAGATCATACATGAGAGATATAAAATGATAAAATGATAGATTAGATAGGGCTTTATCGGGGACTTTGGAGTAGCCAACATTGATGCAAACCAGGAGCATCTGGTACACCCCTCCGTGAGGCATCCTCACCCTCCCAGCCAGCCCCACTTCTGTAGACCCAGGAGAGACACCCACCCCCGGATTTCTTCCTTACTGACCTAGAGAGAGCCAGGTGTGGGGGAGAAATGGGTTTATTGAACATGTACAACATGGTTAAGGGGCCAAGGGCGACAGCATCGGTTACTACAAGGGTTTTAAAAAGGGCAGAAGGACATGAAATTCGGTGGGTCTAAAAATCATAGTGGATCTAAAAAGGGGGCAATTAGATCAGAAGTCATGCAAATGGGGTCCACCAGCTCAGCCCAACCTCCTCCACCTCCCACCCAAATTGTGCTCCCAATTGGCCTGTGCACCAGCTGCATTATCGGATGCAAAACGGCTCTCGTGCCACGGAAAGTAAAGTGGACAACCTACATGGTTCCAGTGGGACTTCCTTACCTGCCAAAATCTCTCTGGGATCCACTGTCGCTCTCAATGGAGATTTCTTAAGCCCTCAGGAGATCTTACCTGGCAAGGTCTGTATTGCTCCTCATTTTAAAAGGTGTGGACTTCAATTCCCAGAATTCCCTAGCCGGCCATGCCAACTGGGGAATTCTGGGAGTTGAAGTCCCAGAATCACCTATTCTTAAAAAAGGATGCTTTGAAGACAGCAGACCTAGAAATGCCTTGCAGTTGCTTGAGAAAATCTTAAAATCAAGTTTGAAATCACTTGTTTTTCAAGCGTGGCAACTTTAAGAGATGTGGATTTCAACTCCCAGAATCCCCTAGCCGGCATGCTAGTGAACTTGAAGATGGGAATTCCCCAGTCAGCATGGTCGGTTGGGGAATTCTGGGAATTGAAGTCCACACCTCTTAAAGGGCCCAAGGTTGAAACCTGACGTAATGTCTTCATGAAATGCAGCACAACAACACTTAGAATGAAAAACTAAGTTTGCACAGTAACAATAAATCAGTCCAACAATTCTGATCTGTGGGCAGATAAGAGGGTTATGGATCCCAAATCTAAGGAACTGAATGAAAGAGAAGCATGTTGCATGTACAAATTTGCAGCTCTCACAAAACTTCCCTCTCCTCTACATGACAAGCATAAAACACGTGTGTGGCTCTTCCCCTTCCTGTTCATGCCACCCTCATCCTCCAAGCAACAGCCTTAGGCCGCGCTGCTGGCTGATGGATTCGCACAACCCTCTTAACCTGAGTAGTTACAAACCATGCAATTGCACATGCTCTGAAAGTTGGCTTTTTAGTCTGTAACCTTGGTTTGTTGTTTAGGGCTTAGCGTGTCGTTTGGTTAAGGTACGATTCAGCCCAGTTGCCTGAATTTTAAAAAGATGGTTTGTTTGTTTTTTTAAAACATGGAGATTAAACAAACTGTGAAGTTAAACTCTCTGACTCATTCAGTCCTGTGACCTCTTGGAGGCAGGAAAAACAGGGCGTACGAGCTGGAAATAAAAACCTAAATATGAGTTTCTTTGCACCCTTGTGGTGCACAGATAAAAATACCCAGGAAAAGGGGTTTGTAGGTTAAAAAAAATGGCTATGCTAGTACTCAAAAGCGGTGTGAATCTGCAGGTTCACAGATCTGCTGAACAAGGTTTAAATATCTGATTTTTCCTGGGTGGTATTTATCTTGCTGAGTTTAGGACTTTTATTCCCAAGAAAAGGTTTGTGAGAATCCTGAGGTTTTCTGAATCAATATTCTTCCCACAAATTTGGGGGTGCTTTAATTTTTGAGCAAATTTACACTAGAAAAATCAAGCCAGGCTATTTTCAGGTGTGTGGACTTCAATTCCCAGAATTCCCCAGCCAGCCAAGCTGGCTGGGGAATTCTGGGAGTTGAAGTCCACACATCAGAAAATGACCTAGCTTGAAAAAAATATTGGTGTATGTTAAGTAGAACCATTCTTTTCTTTTAATTCAAAAGCTTAGCTTTTTTTCCCTTAGGGAATCTTAAATTCTAGGGATGCAAGCAAATGAGGGAAAGGGGGAAAAAAAAAACAAATTAAAAATATTCCCGAGTTACGACGGACCATTTTCACAGCCGTTAGAACCATAGAGAAATATTTGCCATACGATTTTCGTCCCCAAGTGAGGAGAAAACCAGCCCCTAGGAATTGGGATGGAGAGGAGAGGGATGACTATCTTTTGGGGGTTCCCCTAAGGGTCTTCAACCATGAAATAAGAGGGGGTGTTAAAGAAACGAGAGGAAGGGGCTGCAACCCCGTGAAATGTAACGGAGGGCATGCGGTATGTATAATGGAATAATAAGAGTTGGGAGGGACCTTGGAGGTCTTCTAGTCCAACCCCCTGATCAAGCAGGAAACTCTATGTTGTGAGGAGGGGGGTCAGTGAGTTTCTTCTGAATATGTGCTCCAACTTGGCCGTTTTCTGGACGGCGAGATGACCACGGCTGGACAGTGCAGTGGTCAGGCATCTGGTCCAGGGAATCCCGATGGAGAAAGAGCCTGGCGTAGGAAGAGGTGGATTAGGGACAAATGTCCAAAGTCCAGAGAAGTGGAACGAAGCCGGCATAGACCAAGCCAAGGTGACGTTAAGGTCAGATGGTCCATTTTGAGATTCCGAATCTGCAAAGGTAAGCTGGCAAGGCAGGGGGGCTTCCCAGGGCTGGCATGGCCCCCCCTTCCCGGGCACTCCCCGAACTCTGCCCTCCATGGATAGCGGCCTCTTAGCAGCATCCTCTGCCCCCATCTTCGCCGGCCCCTGCGCCGTCTTGTCGTAAGGGACCGCTCTGGATGTGGACGGCCGATTTGTGGCTGTCGTTTTGCGTTGGGCCGCTGCTGACCCGGTTCTTGATCTCGGCCGCCATGGTCAAGAAAGCCTGCTCGACGTTGGTGGCATTCTTGGCGCTCGTCTCCAGGAAAGGCACGGCCAGCGAGTCGGCGTATTCCTGCATCCGGAGAGGGCAGAATAAGAGCACGGTAAAAAGCTCCTTACAGTCCTCGCTTAATGGATAGGCCTCACTGAACGACCGGTTGCTCAGCTACCAAAGTTTGATGGACCTCCCCAGAGCTATTTATTTGTTTATTTGTATCCTGCTTTTTTATTATTATTATTATTTTAAAATAACTCAAGGTGGCAAACATATCCAACATGCCTTCCTCCTCCTCTTTTCCCCACAACAACCCTGTGCGGTGGGTTGGGCTGAGACAGAGAGAGAGAGAGAGAGAGAGAGAGAGAGGGAGGGAGGGAGGGAGGGAGACTGGCTCAAAATCATCCATCTGGCTTTTGTATCTAAGGCAGGACTAGAATTCACCATTTCCTGGTGTTTGGCCCAAAGTCACCCAGCTGGCTTCCATGCCTAAGGTGGGACTAGAACTCACTGTCTCCTGGTACGGTACTGTATGCCTTTATAACTTCTTGTATTCGATATAAAATCTGTTCGTTTGGTCAGGATATTAATATTTTTACTTGATGTAAAGATGGGGGATTTATAACTTCAGATAACCTCAATGTCTTGCCCTTGACTTACTACTGGGAGTTGTGGTTGAGCAGAGTCGTAGGTTGGCAGTTTCCTTCAACCCCATCTGGATCTATTTCAGGTCAATGCTAGATCAAACCTGGAGTGTGACCCGCTCAGATCCCTTCCCCTCCGTCCCCAAATGCACCTTGGCAGTTGTGTAATCCACTGCTTTCTTGCTGGAAAGATCACTCTTGTTTCCCACAATCAGCTTGTTGACGTTCTCACTGGCATAGCGAGTAATTTCCTCCAGCCAAAGATGCATATTGTTGAAGGAATCCTAGGAGGATGAGGAAGAGATGTCGTAAAATACCTGCATTTGGAGTTATCGCTTCATTTGTTCCTAATCCAGATACCTGGGTTTTTTTAGGCAAAAGTTTTGCATCCGTTTGTCTGTTTGTCTGTCTATCTCTCTATATTATCTGTCTGTCTGTCTGTGTATGTATGTCAGTGGCGATCACATTCATTTTACAATTGTGTTAGTAACTTAACAACTACAGTGATTTAACAACTGTGACAAGAGAGGTTTCAAAATGGGGCAAAACCCACTTAACTTTTTCTCACTTAACACAATTGAGCTGGGCTCAATTGTGGTCATAAATCGAGGATTAACTGTACTTGTAGAAGCTGAGAAAGTTAGTGGTTGGAAGGATGGAACACAGAAGATAAAATAACAGGTTTAGAAGGGACTAGGAAGGTCTTCCAGAAGTCTCCAAACATGGCAACTTTAAGACTTGTAGACTTCAACTCCCAGAATTCCTAAACCCAAATTCTGCCAGTTGAAAGTCCACAAGTCTTAAAGTTGCCAAGTTTGGAGACCCCTGTTCTAGCTCAAACCCCTGCTTGAGCCGGAGACCTCATGGATGGAGGCTACCTAACAATGCTTCTTCTCTGCCAGCTGTGGAGAACCACCTGCCTTACCTGGTCCGTCACATCGTAGACAATGATAATGCCATGTGCGCCTCGGTAGTAGCTGGAGGTGATGGTTCGGAAGCGCTCCTGGCCAGCCGTGTCCCACTGAGCAGAAAAGAAATGTGAGAGACCCCAGACAGTGGAATCAGCAGCTACAGTTTCCCAAGTGGAGGACAAGAAGAACCAACTCTGTTCTTCTTCTCAGCCTACTTATGCAGAAGTTATGCCAGGCGTCTAAAGAGGGGAGGAAGCAGCAGTGGCCTTGATTCTCAACTTCTCTTCTAACCCTCTGGAGATACTCACAATTTGCAACTTGATGGTCCTTCCTTCTAGCTCGATGGTCCGGATTTTGAAGTCCACTCCAATGGTGCTAATGTAACTGTCCGTGTAAGTGTCATCCTGGGGAAAGAAAAGGACCATCGGAGATTTAAGAGCGTAGACCAGAGGTCTTCAAACTTGGCAGCTTTAAGACTTGTGGACTTCAACTCTCAGAATTCTCCAGCCAGCTATGCTATGCTGGCTGGAGAATTCTGAGAGTTGAAGTCCATAAGTCTTAAAGCTGCCAAGTTTGAAGATCTCTGGCGCAGACGTTCCTCAAAGAGCTCTCCCAAGAGTGGTTGGTGGACTCCATAAGTTCTTGAAATTGGGGGACCTTTGAACCAGATGTGAGGCTTTTTTCGGGGTGCGGATGGGGATCCTCAATCCTCCAGGTCATGGTTGCCCCAGAACTATTCTTTTTCCAAAAAAGGCAACTGGACTTTCTTGGGCTTTTTTTCCTTGAAGACATTTCACTTCTTATCCTCGTGAGCTTCTTCAATTCATGAAGTTCAAACCCTGAGGAAACTTCTTGGATGAGAAGTGAAACGTCTTCAAGGAAAAAGCCCAGTTGCCTCTTGAAAAGGCACATTTGGGGTTTGGTTGGAGGTGAGGGATGTTCCTCAAAGTGACCATCATCTGGATTATTTATCGGATTCCTGTCCAGATGTCCCTCGCTCTCTATCCCGAAGAGATTTGAGGGACAGATGGCCTGAATCTGAATTACGTCCCTTATCTTCATGTCCGTCCAGCTCCGCTGACTTCAGGATTGCAAAAAGTCCTCGGAGCATTTTCTCAGAAGCCTCTTCCTCCTCTAGTCCCAAACTCAACCTGGCCCTGAAAATGAGGTCCTGAATTTGAATCCTGCCTGCCCTCCCCCATCAGTTTCCACCCAAAATCCCCTCTTACCGCAAATCGTAGGAGGAGGCAGGACTTCCCCACTCCGGAATCTCCGATGAGCAGCAACTTAAATAAATAATCGCTGTTGTTGAAGAAGCAAAAATAGACAAAAAGGGGTCAGCATTTAAATGTCTAGTACACGTAGTCCTCGACTTACGACCATTCGTTTACCAACCAAATAAGGGCATTCGGTATTTACGACGGTTGCAATGTCCTATGGTTACGGGATCGCCATCTGCGATCTTCACAGCTGGCTTCCGACAAGCAAAGTCAATGGGGTAAGCTGGACTCACTTAATGTCCGTGGCTAAAACAGTTGTAAAAATCAACCGCCTTGCTTAGCAGATAGACTGTGTCTCACTTACAGCCCTAACTCACTTAACAACTCACTTAGCAACATAAATTTTGAACTCAACTGTGGTCGTAAGTCGAGGATACCTGTAAGCCCTTATTTATTATCTGCTTCATTCAATTTCCTTGCTCATCTCACACATGCGACTCCTTTTCCATCATCCTGAGCTTAGTGGGATGCAGGTAAGACCCTCCCGGCAACGGATCCTTTTCGGTTGCAGAATACTTACTATTCGGGGCTGATGGTTGACATGGTAGCCACAATTCCTTCCCAAAGTCCAGTGTTCCCACCAGTTTGAGTTCGCCAAAGAAGGTGCGTTGGCTTCTTATGTGGTGACTGTCTTTGGGGCAAGTAAGTCTGTGTGAGTCCAATATTTTTATATTGGTACCTTTTAAATGAAAAATAATTTACTTTTATTTTTTAACTTTTAAATTCAAAAATAACTATTTGAAACCTGAGCACCTATGTTACAGCACTACCAGGTAGTAATGCTGAATGGAAAGCATATTAAAATTAAATCCAGAACAACAAGAGTTGGGAGGGACTTCGGAGGTCTTCTAGTCTGACCCACTGCTGAAGCAGGAGACACTATTTCAGACCAATGGCTGTCCAGTCTCTTCTTAAAAACCTCCAGTGATGGAGCCCCCACAACTTCTGAAGACAAGCCATTAATTGTCCTCACTATCAGGAAATTCCTCCTTAGTTCTAGGGTGCTTCTCTCCTGGATTAGTTTCCATCCATTGCTTCTTGTCCTGCCCTCAGGGGCTTTGGAGAATAGGTGGAACCCCCCCCCCCTCTTCTTTGGGGCAGCCCCTCAGATATTGGAAGATGCTATCATTGTCACCCCAGTCCTTCTCTTTGTTAGACCAGACCAGGGATTTTCAGCTTTAAGATTGGTGGACTTCAACTCCCAGAATTCTGGGAATTGAAGTCCACCAGTCTAAAAGCTGCCAAGTTTGAAGACCCCTCGATTAGACATACACAGTTCCTTATCAGTTATCAATGCTATTCTTTTTATTGCTCTTCTAATTTCTGATTCAGGCCCAGTTCTGTCTCCCCCTCCCCCCAAATTGGGAGCTTCTCATGAAGAAAAAAAATCAAGAAATCCCGTGCTCCATTCTTTATTTTGTGCTCCATTCTTTATTTTTAATTGGCCTCCAGAACTTCAACCTATTTCCACCCAGTTCCCCTGATTTATAAATGCAAAAACTTGGACATTTGGCCAATCTTGTAAACCCATCCAAAGAAGGACTGTAAGGGAGACAGGGAAGCACTTTGCACATATCCAGAAACTCTTCTGATAGTTAATCTCAGGATTGGCTGTTGCTGGAACTGGGCCCTTCTCATACTCTACCCCCCTCCTCTTTTTTTTTTTTTTTCATTTAATGGAATTTAATCCCAGAGGTGCTTTTTTCAAGAGAACACTGGCTGGGGAATTCTGGGAATTGAAGTCCACAGGTTGGACATCCCTGCCGAGGGTCTGGGTTTGGACGAGAAGACCTCCAAGGTCCTTCCAAGTCTTGTTATTCTGCATCCTTGTTTTTTGAATTCCGGTTACGAGGGCCTCAGAGTTCTGGCTAGCCTCAATTGAACGGTGTCTTGTTTCATTCTGTTGGGTTTGACCCAAGAGGAACCCCACCCACCTACCCACCCACATTAAATGGAGCAGCCCCATAGATTGATTTCATCCACCCATTTTCCACCCTGGGATTTCCCCACCCAAGCCTTGGGAGGATGCAAATTGATCAGGGGAGGGGAGTGTTCCCAAACACAGGTGCAGCCTAAATTCTGGGCCTTGTTGCAAGGCCTGGGGGGCAATCCACAGCCCACATCTCCAACTATACAGGCCCCCTCCCCCTAAAATGAACAGGGAGCCCCCCACAGCCAAGGCTTTGGGTTCACAAACCCCATAGGGGCTTTAAGGGGGTTCAGGAAAAACAGATCTGGGGCCCTCCCTGCTGATTCCCCCACCCCCCACCAGCCAGCCATCCTCCTGCAGTCCCACCGTCGCCCCTTGGAAAGACCGAGCCCAGTTTGACTCCCCTCTTTCTATTGGGTCTGGGGTCGCCCGAAGGGAAGCTGGCAAGGGCAGCCTTACCTGCTTCTTTGCTCTGGAGCGGGGCCAGAGATGCGCTCCGCAGAGGCGAAGACGGGCGTCCGCGGAGGATGCTCTGGTCGGGCTCCGCCGGGCAAGCCGGGGGGGAGGGGGGTGGGGGCTCCCCTACCGGCAGGGTGGGGGGCGCGGGGGGCTCCTTCTTGGGGGGCTGCTGCTGCTGATGCTCAGGCCGGCCATGCCGGAGGGGAGTCCCCGCTGCAACGTGACGGCGACGGAGACAAAGAGCCCCTCGCGACCCCCGCCCCTAAAGCAGCAGCAGCAGCAGCTGGCGCGCTCCGTCCCCGGCCCGGCTGTCCTGCAGCGGGGGAGGGGGGAGGCGGGGGGGCTCCAGCTGGGCGCGCGGCCATTGGCCAGCCCCGGGAATGACGTCATGAGACCATGCAGAGCCGGGCTGCAGTGGGGGGGTGGGGTGGGGGGGCGAGCATCAGCTGGTCAGCCCCATGCATCGCCCAGGTGGGGAGGGGGAACTGGTGGGGTGATGGGGTGGGCAGGCAGAGGCGGGGAGCCGGGAAGGAGGGTGGGGGTGGGGGAGCTTGGCATCCTTCTGGACTGGTGCCCACCCGGGTGGGGCGGGGGTCTCCGCACGTGCTGCGGACGGACGAGGAGGTTCGCTTTGCCTTGAGGACAGTTCACCAGTGGAACGGCTGGCCACCAAAAGTCGTGGTGCGCTCCATCACCGGAGGTTTTGAAGAGGCTGGACAGCCGCTTGTCTGAAATGGGATAGGGTCTCCTGCTTGAGCAGAGGGATGGACTAGAAAGCCTCCAAAGGTCCCTTCCGACGCTATTCTAAATTCTGAATCATCTCTCGGCTGACTGAGCAGGAGGGGGAGAGGTGGGGCGACCCCCTCCCCCCCAAGAGGGGCTTGAGGTGTTGCAAAAAGTGCCTTCTGTGCAGGGTGGGGGGAGGTTTGGAAGGATGTGCAAGGGCCAAACTCGCAGGGGGTCTTCACTTCAGCCGAGGAAGCAGTTGCTGGAGCTGGGGACTAAGGGGTCGGCTGGCCCAGAGGGGACTGGGGGGTCTATTCCACCCTCCCCCACCCCAGGGCTATGAAAAGCTGTCTGGGAAACTTAGCCCAGCCCACCTCGCAGGCTAAGAGAAGGCAAGCCTTTGGTGTAGTGGTTTGAGATGCTGGGGTAGAAACCAGGAGACGGTGAGTTCTAGTCCCGCCTTAGGCACGAAAGCCAGCTGGGTGACTCCTTGCCGTTCAACCTACCTCACAGGGTGGTTGTTGTGGAGGAGGGAACATTATGAGTTATTCATAAAAACAATAAAGGCAGGATGGGCATCGAGGAAATAAAATAAATCACCTGAACTCGTATTTAATAGGTGGAGGTGCATCTAGCCAGCAACACAGGCAGTTTCTTTTGTTTTGCAGCTGGGCAGGGTTAGGGGGTTGAGCCATGTTTTCCTCCCCTGAAAGAAATTCAGGGAAAATCTCCACCCGCCCTTGCAAATTCTTGGCTCACAGTAACTTGGGCGATTGGCAGCTCAGCCCCCGCCAGGCCCCCCCACCTGGAATGCAGTGTATGCCAAGGCTGTTGATAGCCGGTGGGCGAACTTTCCTGGCAGCTGAAAGTAAGTTAGAGCTCCCTCCGTGGTCATTTGGCCCTGTCTGTGCACTCATAGAGAGAGAGGGAGGGAGGGAGGGAGAGGGAGGGAGAGGAAAGAAAAAGAGAGAGGAGAGAAGAACAGAGAGAGAGGAGAGAGAAAGAGAGGGATGAGAGAAAGAGGGAAAAAAGGAGAGAAAGGCAGAGAGAGAGAGGAGAGAGAGAGAGGGAGAGGGAAAGACAGCCGAGAGAAAGGAAAGAGATGAGAGAGAAAGGAAAGAGGCGGGAGAGACAGAAAAAGACAGAGAAAAGAGAAAGAAAGGGAGAGAGAGAGGGAGAGGGAGGGAGAGAAGAGAGAGAGAGGGAGAGGGAAAGACAGGTGAGAGAAAGGAGAGAAAGGAAAGAAAGAGGAGAGATATAGACAGAAAAAGACACAGAGAGAAGAGAAACGTACATCCACAATAGAACCCAAAATTTACATTGCTAAGCAAGGTAGCTTTTAAGTGGGTCATCCCCCATTTTAGGACTTTTCTTGCCATGGTTGTTAATCACACCCATTATTAAGTGGATCATATGGTCCTTAAGCGAATCTGGCTTCCTCCACTGACTTTGCTTGTGGGAAACCTGCTGAGAAGGTCACAAATGGGGATCCAGTGATCCTGGGACCCTGTGATCCTTGCCAAACGCCCAGAGAGGACTGGTGGGGATTTTGCAACAGTCGTAAGCGTGAGGACCGGTCACAAGCCACTTTTTTTCAACTATGAATGGTCATTAAATGAACGATCGCAAGTCGAGAACCACCGGTCATGTTTGGGAGCAGGAGACTCAGAAAAGTGGAACCCTGGAAGGAAAGTTAGAATTGCAAAAAAAGAAAAGGAAACCCAGAAATGTATCCAGGCTAATGAAGCATTTAATCTATATAATTGTTTAAGTCTAGCACAGAATTTTGCTGGTCTTACTTAGTGTCCATTTTCCCCATTGACTTTGCTTGTCAGAAGCCGGCTGGATAGGTCACAAATAGTGATCACATGATCCTAGGGTCCTGCAACGGTTATAAGGGCAAGGAGTGGCTGTAACTCACTTTTTCCACTCTGTTGTAGCTTTCATCCGTTTACAACAAATTTACAACAAATTGTTGTAAAATTGTGGAATTGCTTTCATGCACCTTTTATATCCTTTTTATATCCATTGCTGAACATCCTGAACAATTTCCAAGGCCTGAGATTTATGAGCCCGCCGTGTCCAGCAGTAGCCCAAAAAGCTAATACAGTCCTGCGTTGTAGATCACGTGAAGTATTAGTGCCGCTTTGAAAAGCCTTAGTAAGGCCACACCTGGAATACCGCAACCAATTTTGGGCACCACACTACAAAAAAGATGTTAAAGATTGAGAGAGTTGGAAGGGACCTTGTAGGTCATCTAGTCAAACCCCGCTGCCCAAGCAGGAGACCTTGGAAAAACTGCAAAGAAGAGCAACTAAGACGATCAAAGGCCTGAGATTAAAACATAGGAAGACCGGCTGCAGGATTTGGGTTTGGCTACTCTAAAGAAAAGAAGGATTAGGGGGGGACAGGGTAGCAATATTCCAGTATTTGAGGGGCTGCCACAAAGAAGAGGGGGCCATATAATTTTCCAAAGCACCAGAAAGCAGGGCAAGAAACAATGGATGGAAACGAATCAAGGAGAGAAGCAACCTAGAATTAAGGAGAAACTTCCTAACAGTGAGGACAATTAACCAGTGGAACGACTTACCACCAGAAGTCGTGGGTGTTCCATCATTGGAGGTTTTTAAGAAGAGACTGGGCAACCGTTTGTCTGAAATGGTAGGGGGTTGGACTAGAAGACCTCCAAGGTCCCTTCAAGCTCTCATCTATTCTATATTTGTGCACAAGTCATCAGCGAGGAACAATTCAACACAGCTTTCCCGTTATCCGAAGCAGATCCAAGCGCCTGCCCTACACGCAAACACACAAAGCACGGCTGGTCCTCGACTTACGACCACGACCAAGCACCAAATTTCCCTTGCTAAGCAGGACAGTTGCGAAATAGATTTTGCAAAATTTTACAACTTTCCTGGTCACGGTCGTTAACCGAATCGCTGTGGGTGTTAAATCCCTGTGGTCGTTAAGGCAGCCACGCGGTCGTTAAGCGAATCTGGCTTCCCCATTGACTTCGCTGATCAGAAGGTCGCCAAAGGGGAGGCTTCATGAATCGGTCGTCAAGTGTTTGAATTTTGATCACGTGACCCTGGGGTTGCTGTAAGTGGGGAAAACTTTTTTCAGTGCCATCGTCCCTTCGAACGGACACTAAACGAATGGTCGTAAGTCAAGGACTACCTGTAAGCACCTCACCCATTACATAAATGGCTTGTTTTTGGATCGCAGTTCTCCTAATTCCTAACTGGAGGTCTAATCTGCATGCGTCAGCCATCCAAACTTGTGGGTCGCATCTCTGAAACAAGCTTTCTGTGCACTCTCAGGAACCCATGAGAGATCTGATCAGATTCCGGAGGTCGTTTTCCTTCGCCCTTCGCCGTAAAATCCTTTGGGGGGACCCCTCTGGACCTTCCTCATTTCAGGATTCGTAGACTCATCTTCCGTTCGATATTCAGCTTTTCCACCGACTGCAAAAAAAAAAAAATAATCAGAGGGAGATTTTAGGAAAACCTCCTGTTGATGTGAGTACAGGAGGTCCTCGTCTTATGACCACAATCGACCCCGATGTTTCTGCTGCTAAATGAAACAGTTGTTAAGTGAGTTTTGCCTCCGTGTTATGACCTTTCTTGCCACAGTATAGTTCAAATTCTACAGAAATGCCTGGGATGTTCCTGATGTTGTAGTCCCATCTGGATGGCACCATGTTGGTCAAGCCAGACAATTACAGGTAGTTGTCAACTTAAGACCACTTACGAGCAGAATTCCCATTGTTAAGCCACCGGTTGTTAAGTGAGTTGCAACTGATCTCACCATCTGTTTTTTCCCACGATTGTTAAGCGAATCCCATGATTGGGAAGGTCGGAAACGGTGATCAGGTGACCTCGGGATGCTGCAATCATTATAAATACACGCTGGTTGGCAAGCACCCCAACTCGGATCATGTGATTGTGAGGATGGTCATAAGTGCAAGGACCACTCAGAAGTCCCTTCCCCCCCCCCTGGTGATCTTGTAATAGTCGTTAAAGAAATGGTCACAAATTGAGGACTGCCTCCCCCTTCCCAGCCTCTCTGCATCTGCACCCCCTAAAACGGTCGATTTCTTTTTGTCCAACCGACCTTGGCAAACTCCTCAAAGGAGATGGCGTTGTCTCCATCTCTGTCGGCCTCCTGGATGGTTCGGTCCGTGATATTCTCGAGCTGGTCGTTGGTCACCTGGAGGCCCACCATCATTCTCAAGACCTGGGTGCGAACAGAGACGGCCGAAGCTGAGTGCAGCCAGAGATGGGTGGGTGGGCTGCGGATTCCCACCCCCTGGGCCATCCCTTGATGAAAGCCAAGCTTGGATTTTACAGGGAAGGACTGTTAAGAAGAGAGTCCACTCTGGCTCCATGGCGCAAGTTAGCCATTTACCATTTTCACAGGGTTGGATTTGAACTCGGAGCTGCCCCCGTCTGTTTTTCATTGCAAGGGGAGAATCAAGCTTGGCTGCTTTTCACTAGAGGCATCTGCACAGAGCATCTAGATCAGCGTTTCTCACCCACTTAAAGATGGGTGGACTTCAACTCCCAGAATTCCCCAGCCAGCTTAGCTGGAATAATAGGGTTGGGAGGGATCTTGGAGGCCTTCTAGCCATGAGACCCTCTACCATTTCAGACAAATGGCTGTCCAGTCTCTTCTTAAAAACCTCCACCCACAACTTCTGGTGGCAAGTTGTTCCACTGATTAATTGTTCTGTCAGGAAATGCTTCCTGAGTTCCAGGTTGCTTCCCTCCTTGATTAGTTTCCATCTGTTGCTTTTTGTCCTGCCCTCAGGTGCTTTGGAGAATAGATCACCCAACAATGAATTACCTGCAGCATTTCAGCCCGTGAGATCTTCCCATCCTTATCTTGGTCGTATAACTGAAAAGCAACTTTACCAGAATCAGAAAAAGCAAGAATTAGAACAGAGGATGACAATCAGAAGATCAAAGTACTGGAAATACAATGCCAACTCTCACAAGACTGAGTGAGTTGTTCATTCATCCATTCATTCATCTGTCCATCCATTTGTTCATTCATTCATTCATTTGTATCCTGCCTTTATTATTTTTACAAATAATTCAAGGCAGCAAATATATTTAATGCTCACACTTCAACTTGCTAAGGTGGCTGTTGATGTCCTCAGGGCTGCCAGGTGCCTCCACCGGCCGGAAGTGAGCGAGCACACGAGCAAAGGAGCGGAAGTCGGCTTCCTCACCCCTGGGGGGAAACAAGACACGGCATTTTTGTGGGTCATTCTAAGAATGTTCCTTATCCAGGGAGATTACCAGATAAAAAGAATATGTAGAATAAGAAAAGAAGGGAGTGAGGTTTGCTATCTACAAGCAAGCTACTTATACATAAACACTCCCTTTCAGCACTGATGATGTTCCCTAGTTGGGTCATGAAATGTCTGCAAGAAAACCAACAAGCTGAGAGAGCACCAAGGACCCCAGCAGTCCAACCCTGAGCTAGAAAGATTCTCTGCTTTTGTTGCTTAGCTTCCTTGTCCCTCTGCTCTTCCTGTGCCTGCTTGTAAACAAAAGTCAGGTGGAGCAGAGTCCACTTCCTTTGATTAGGGCAGGGCGTAAGAACCATGGCCCAGCCAGGCCCCATCCCTCCTCCCTGGCTGGACTTTGGAGGTTCTCCCGGACTCACCCGTCCGGGAAGAAGGCATTGATGATCCGGTCTCCGATAGGGTTCACGGCCAACTTGCCAATCCCTTCCAGATCGTATCGGCTATCAAGAGCAAAAAAGAAAAAA
Organism: Arizona elegans; assembly: GCA_022577455.1. Classification (NCBI taxonomy): domain Eukaryota; kingdom Metazoa; phylum Chordata; class Lepidosauria; order Squamata; family Colubridae; genus Arizona; species Arizona elegans. The sequence goes on from JAKOOJ010000011.1 coordinate 31,748,058, forward strand.
AAATGTGACTTTACAGCAACAGATTAAGCCGGGGTGTCCAGTCTTGGCCACTTGAAGACCTGAGGGCTTCAACTCCCCAAATTTCCCAGCCAACTTTGGAATTCTGGGAGTTTAAGTCCACAAGTCTTCAAGGAAAGCTGGCTGGAGAATTCCAGCCAAAATTGCCAAGATTAAGCTATAGATGCACATCAGAATTAATTGCATTTTCTAACACGTTCCTCCGTTTTGCTCCCACGTGCTCCAGGGTGGTGAATGAGAGAAACCCAGGGTTGGAACTGGACGCGCAAATAATCAAATGCAGATGTCAGTCAGCCGTAATAAAATAAAGCTGAACAAAGTTTCCTGTTTCCAAAACAAAGAGGTATTTTGGGATGCTTATCTTTTCTTAATTCCGCTTCCTTCTGGAATCTGCTGTTTTCCTGCTGATTACTACCTGCTGTGGAGGCTTTGTTTGCAACTCCGGTGGCAGAGATGTTTTTGGAGACTGCTGGAAAAGCAGCTTCTTTCCAGGGGCCTCATTTGAGAGAGCAAGACAAATAAGGCAGGATGGAAAGGGGAAAAAATTCTCCATATAAAAGAGGAGTTGCGGAGTGGCCTTTTAAGGGGAGAATCTTGGAAAACATTAGTCTTGGGCTGCGTCGTATTAAAAAATAAAAACAGCACCATTAGCTAAGAATTATTATAGGTAGTCCTCGACCAAAGTTGACTACAAAATTTCTGTTGCTAAGTGAGACTGTTGTTAAGTGACTTTTGCCCCATTTTACGCCCTTTCTTACCAGAGTTGTTAAGTGAATCACTGCAGTCGTTAAGTTAGTCACATGGCTGTTAAGTGAAGCGGGTTTCCCCGCTGACTTTGCATGTCGGAAGGTCGCAAAAGGGGATCACGTGACCCCGGGGACACTGCAATTGTCATAAATATGAGTCAGTTGCCAAGCATCCAAATTTTGATCATGTGACCAATGGGGCTGCTGTTCAGCCACTAAGCAAATGGTTGTAAGTCAAGAACCACCGTCTTTATATTTCTCTTATTTTCTCCTGGAGCTATTTTAATATTTTTTATTTTCATGTTTTCATTTTAGTAGATTTGCATTATTTTTTTCCTGGAGTTCTTTTAATGTTTTCAATTTTAATATTTCAGATTTAAACCAGGAGAACTGATTTCTTCCTTGTGCTCTTTTCCTGTTATTTTTCTAAGGTGGTTTTCAACGACTTTTTAAGGCGTGCAACCAATCTCACTGTACGTATGTTGTGCACTGACAAAAAATATTTGAATTTGCTGTCTCCATTTTTGAAAAGGGCTAAAAAAAAGCAAAAGGTTGCCCAAGGCAATTTGGTTTTCAGGTTCATTGGTTTATCCTTCTGGCTTTCTGCTTCGTCACCTGCCACACATCGTAACCCATGGTTGGAAGCTGGCTTGTTTGAAACTAACCCTAAGTAATGCCCATTTCAGGCCAATGTCAACTGATATTGTGGTCAGGAAAAGGGGGCGAAACTCCATGCAGTGATAAAAAGGTTCAAGCTTTGAAAGCCCCCCCCAGCCCCCTTTCCTGTCCCCCCCCCCCGGCTCTGCCTCCCCTTCCCACTTACTTGAGGTAGCCCTTGTCGTCCCCGTCCAAGGCCTGGAAGCGCTGGTAGAGGCGGGCAAGGCTGGCTTCGGAAACTGGGCAAAAGAAGAGAGGCTTTATAGGATCGATTGCAGGAAGTCCTGCCAGGTGCCAGAGCGAAGCAGCAACGAGGCCACTTTGTGGGGGCTGCAAGTGCTGGTGTGAGGAGGGGGCTGGCCTGGCTGCATCCACAGGGAGGAGCCTTTGCCCCCGGCAGTGAGGGGGGTTGGGGAGGGGGGAGATAGGGAGATGGGGGCTGGGATGGAAGAGGGGCGGGGGGGGGGGCAGGAGAGTCTTTCCAAGAGGCCGGGGGAGCCCGTGGGGGCGGGGAGGTTGAGAGGCTCTTTGGACCACTTGGCAGACCGGCTGATTCGCTTCTCTGGGAGGGGGCGGGGCGGGGCTTCATACTAGTGGAAGGCAACGGGCCGCCCCCTCCCCTCCCCTCCCCAAACCCTCATTTCTCCCCTTCCCCAAATGTCGGGCGGCCCATCTGTTGCAGCGAGCCGGACCTCCCCCCCCCCCACGGCAGCCCTTCCCCGCCCGGCTGGGAAACTTCAAAGCTGGGTGGGGGGTCGAGAAAAGGAGCCGTCGCCCCCTCCCCCAACTGCCCCTTGGCCGAATCCGGCCGGGACCCCCGCAAGGCGGCGGAGCCCCCTCCCCTCCCCTCCCTCCCCTCGGGAGCCCCGATCCGGCTTTGCCAAGCCCACCTCCCCCGCCCAGAGCCGCCCTCCCTCTGGGCTCCCTCCGCTCGGCGCTCCCGCGGATGATGGGCGTTGGAGTCCCTCCTCCTTACAGCCGGTCTCAGCCATGATCGCCTCCTGCTCCGGCACCGGCCGCTGCTCCTGCGAGCCCTGCGCGCCCATCGCGCCCCCCGGGCTGGCCGAGGAGGAGGAGGAGGAGGAGCGGCCGGAGGGGCAGCTGCTCTCCCCCCGGCCGAGGCGCCGGACTGCCCCGGGAAGCGGAGGCGCCGCCGCGGGGTCGGGTCGGGTCGGGAGGGCGGCCGGAACGCCCCGCCCCGCCCCGCTTGGCTCCCAGCCCCAGGTGGCCGCCGCCGCCGCCCGCCCGCCGCCCGCCGGGCTCCCGGGTCTCAGCCGCGCGTCTCTGCGCTCCGCCTGGAAAGCAAAGGCAAAGCGGCCGCCGGAGCTCTGCAACCGGAGTGGGGGGGGGGGGGCTTCGTGGGGCTGGCTGCAGAGAGAGCCTCTCCCGGCCCCGAAGGGGGAGAAGGGGGGCGAAGGAGGGGGTTGCCGGAAGAGATCCGATTCGGCTGCCTCCACTGGGAACTCACGCCACTTGGTGAGGCTTCGGGGAAACCCCTCCCTGCCAAGTGGGGACCGTGGGTAAAGTTTGGAGAAAAGTTGGCTAAACTAAAGGAAGGGGGAGGAAGAAGAGGAGGAGGAGGAGGAGGTTCTCCGTCCCATCAAGCACTGATGCAATTACCTAGTTGGGTCAGGAAAAGTCTGCATGCAAACAACCCAGCTGAGAGAGAACCTACAGAATTTGAGCCGGGTCACTTGATGGGTCACTCAGTTTCCCAACAAGCCAGAACTGAAATCCAAGCTTCTTCTTGGACCTCCCACTGGGTTACTTAGGGGAGAAGGTTGAAGTCCCACTTTTGGTCCCTGAGCAAAGTAGGAATTTAGTAGAGCTTCCCTTGGCTAAGTCATTCCCAGCGATGGAATACGGGAATGGCCCGAATGTGGAGGGGGAAATTTTGCACACCTTTTATGCAAAATCTGTGAAAACCTCAGCCGCCGCTCGGCCACCCGGCAGCCCATCAGAACAGAAACGAATATCAGACGGATTACATCTTCCGCAAAATAGATATTTTATATAACTTTCTTTTGCAAGAAAACACCTTACATTAAAAACAAAACAACACACCACCACACAGAATAGTTACAGAAGCTGGGAAAAAGATTCACCAACAAGACACATAAATATACACAATGCACAACATAAATATGAATATAATTATCTCCAGCAGGATTTTCTTATTTATTGTATACTGTACAATATTCCTTGTTTGTTTTTAAATTAAAAGAAGAAATATAGGGGAGGGGAGATAACTTAAAAAGAACTGCCCTTCTTGGGATTTTTAAAATTCCTGATTTTGCCATCCGAGGCTCTACATTTAAATCTTTTGAAATAAACCAAGAAGGCAGCTGCCACTGGGATTCAACTTAAATTAAGAGAACAGTGATGCTTTTAAAAGTATACGATTCTGTCACTTCATACTTCGGTTTTTATTCCCAAAAATCATCACCCTTTTTTGAAAAACAAATATCTCAACTTTTCTATAACTGGCGAACAGAAAAAAGTAAGGTCCCTTCTGAAAAACTCCCAACAGGTTGAAACAAAATTAGAACAAGGGACAAGCAACTTACAAAGTGCACCTGGTTTTTTTATGTAAACCTCCACAGATTCTATGGGTTGCGGTTGTTGAAATTTTATAGAAAAGCACTTAACGCAAAGGTAAAAACCGAAGCCCTTTGTACGAATTCTGCACAGTCCATTTGGGGCTCAAATTCCCATCCTCCACACCCAGTGAACTCTTAAGGCAAGGGTGGGAGGGTCTATATCGGCAGAATCTGAGTTGTTTTTCTTTGATTTCTTTCCACAATTAAATTCGGACCCTGAGATCACACAACTGAAAACACGTGCAAACTAGAGATGCATGCATGCTTAAGCATTAAGGACCAGGGTGCCTCTGAGCATATCCAGAGCTCAGGAACTTTTGACCAGTACCAAAACCAAACACAAGGTCTTCCCGAAATATGTTTACCCATTGCTATTGCAACAAGAGGGGAGGAAATACACATATACTCCCCTTGTAAATTGTCACTACTCCAGTGTGGCTCGGTCTTCTCTGGAAAAAATTATAATCCTTTTTTAAAATTATTAAATGGGTGATAGAAACCATCCCAAGCCAGGTGGCAGGACATACATTTGGTTGAGCCGAACTCTTCTGCAGGTCTAGAGCGGCTGGGTGCAGGCTGGCTTTTGGGAGGCGGGGGGAAAGCAGAGGTCATCCAGCAGGACAAGAAATGATGGTTTGGGGGTCTCTGCAGAGGGGAAACAGCCCTAATATCTCTGCTGCTTTGAGGTGCTGCCCTCGTGTGGCAAAGGGTGGCATAATCAGGAAAAAGCCATTTTTCAGAAGGCCCATTAAGGAAGAATATTTATTTACTTAATTTATTTATTAGACTTCTGTGCCACCCAGCTTGCCTAGTGAATACCATAAGTCCTCGACTTACGACCACAATTGAGCCCAAAATTTCTGCTGCTAAGTGAGAGATTTGTTATATGAATTTTGCCGCGTTTCATGACCTTTTCTTGCCAGTTAAGGGAATCCCTGCAGTTGTTAAGTTAGTCACACAGTTGTTAAGTGAATCAGGCTTCCACATTGACTTTGCTCATCAGAAGGTCACAAAAGGAAGATCACGTGACCCCAGGACATTGCGACCGTCGTTAAGTGTGAGTCAGTTGCCAAGCGTCTGAACTTTGATCTGACGGACACGGGGGGATGCTGCAGTGGTTGTAAGTGTGAAAAACGGTCATAAGTCACTTTTTCCCGGGCCCTTGTAACGGCAAACGGTCACTAAATGAATCGTTGTCAGTCGATTGTAAATTACTTTCATTCCTGATGCCGAGTATTCCTGAGCTGGCGCTGCAGATTTCTTGGCTACCAAACCAAACTTTTCTGCTTAATATTGGAGGATTTGGATGAAAAGCAGAGCAGGAATCTAATGCCAACACTTACAGCTTCCTATCCCGGGCAACGTTTGTTTTTTTTTCCCCAGGAAAAATCCCACCAAACTGACATTGGGGGCGGGGGGGAGGAATTTTCACAAAAAATGACTTCAGTTCCAGCACTTATGTAGGGAAAGGGCCTGCCTTTTATCCCCATTCAGATAATCCTTGTGCAGTTTTCTTTCTTTTCCATCTTCCTTTTTTCCCCCCAAATCATCTTCTCTTCTTTTGCTGCCCCCCCAAAAAAGACAAATTTCTTTGAAACCCGGCTTTCCATTTGCATTTTTTCCTCCCAATCTCTTGGTCATTTCCATTCCGGTCAGATCCAATTTTTCCATCTCTTGTTCTCAATGCCAATAATAATAATAATAATAATAATATTAACAATAACTATAAAAATAGCAGCAAGAATAAATATTAAATATCTTCCTTTAAAAAAGGAGTCTTTCTTATAATACTATAGAGATTTCAAAAATAATCATCAGCACGTCGGCAGGAGGCCCTAGGGGTCTTTTCAGTGTGCGCAATCTGTAAACATTCTTTTAGCTGAAAAATATTCAAATAAAACCGTGGACGGAGGCCAGGTTCCGAGGCTCGGCTAGATCTTCTTTAAACCTAGAAAAAAGCAGGAAAGAAATTAGAACCTCACACCCTGGCAAAACATAGAACTTAGAACTTTCGGCTAAGATGCTCCCGGATTAGGACCTTGGAGGCCATCTAGTCGAGCCCCCTGCTCAACCAGGAGACCCTCTACCATTCCAGACAAATGCCTGTCCAATCTCTTTTTGAAAGCTCCAGTGATGGAGCACCCATAACTTCGGGAGGCAATTTCTGTTCCACTGCTTAATTGTTCTCACTGTCAATGGGGATACAGAATAAGAGAGTTGGGAGCAGGGGTGAAATGCTACCAGTTCGCTCCGGTTTGGGCAAACCGGTAGCAGCAGCGGCGTGTGGTTTGGTGAACCGGTAGCGGTAGCAGCGCAAGGCTCCGCCCAGACGCCATTACTGTTTTGACTCTGTGCGTATGCACAGAGGGTCTATAATTGGATGTGAAGATGGCACGTGGGCGAGCAAAGAGCGCATGCCTGGCGCACACACTTCCGAACCGGTAGGGAAGGTAAGTAGATTTCACCCCTGGTTGGGAGGGACCTCAGAGGTCTTCTAGTCCACCCTCCCCTATTCAAGCAGGAGACCTTGTACCATTCTGGAGAAATGACTGTCCAGTCTCATCTTCTTCTTCTTTAAAAACAAAACCTCTCTTGAGTCCCTGCAGGGTCTCTTTCTTTCTAGCGTCCTTTGAAAGGCTGAGATCAGCCCCGACAGACCCTCTGAGCCCCAGGGCAGCATCGGTGCCTTACCTCCGTGGCGTAAACGCAGGGTTCCACCTGGCCTGGGATGATGAAGATCGGGTGGTAAGCACCGTCCTTCGGACACTCCGCAGCAACGGGCCAGCTGGGCTCCGACGGTTTACTATAGGACAGAAGACAGGCAGATGGGGGCTGAGGATATGGTGCTCTTCCCCCCAAACCGGGGTCACAAAGGGCAAAATCTGGATGGGGGTCTCTGCAGGGACGTCAAGAAGGGAGCCGTGTGATGGAAACGCTGCCCTGTTTTCTGTGCAGTTTCTCCAAATGACGGTGAAGAAGACAAGCTTTGCTCAAGTCAATAAATCATGAAACGTCCTTCCTGATCCAGGATGAGCTTTGAACCCAGAGCCAGGAGCTCCCTATAGGCCCCCCAAAGTCAAATTCTTGCTGGTGCCCAGCCAGGTGGTTGGGTAGCCGTTCCTTGAGCTGTCCCATAAAGCAGGGGTCTCCAACCTTTGCTTTGCTGGCTGGGGAATTCTGGGGTTTGAAGTCCTCCAGGCTTAAAGTGGCCAAAGTTGGAGACCCCTGCTGTAAAGGAGATGTCCTGTTTCACCACCATTCTGCCTACAAAAGAGGAGGCCTCCTTCTCAAATATTATTGACAGGCACGAAAGATCAGGTCCCCGCTTGAAGATCCAACCAAAGTGACCCATTGCTAAAGAGCTTCCGCACATGAATCTGATCAGCCAGTGGTTACCGCCTGGCTAGTTAGATAAGGGTCAATGGCAATCAAGAGAGGTTGGACTTAGTTTGCTTGTGGCTACGTAGGGATCGTAGGCTGGTGCCTCTCTTGACTCCACCTCCAGATTCCGCCATTCGAAGAGGTTGACTTCTGTGGTTGGTGTTAAGATTGTGAAGTGTACCCCCCCGGCCCGGAGGAGGAGGAGGAGGAAGCTCACCTACGTAACCAGCAAGTACTATGTTGGGAGGAGAAACCAGTAGATCTGGAGGGCGCCAGCTTGGAGAAGGCTCTGCAAATACCTGCCATAGCTTGGCAGGCAACAAAGGAGCCAGTTCACCAATTCCCCCTCCTCACCACATCCCTTGAATGCCATAGAGCTAATCATGGCTTGTAACAAACGCCTGTCAGGCTCAGCATGCAAACATGAACCTCCGAGTTTGAAGGGTTCATCTGAATGGTTTTTTTCTTCTTCAGATTAGGTTCGCGTGACTTGAACACAGCACCTGGATCATTTTCTGATCACATTCTCCATTCCTCCCCCCGCACCCAGGGCTGACCAACCTGGGCTGACCTGCATCCTGACCCCCAAGTTCCTGGCTCATCACAGCCAAACCAAGACCAGGTGCCACTTACTTGTCCAGCTTCTTGCAGATGGACTCGTAACTCTGGTCCAGGAGCTTCCTCTTGCAGTTGAAGCGGTCCCCATGAAACCGGGCCTCCTTGTTGGAGACTTTAAAGCAGCTGCGTGAAAGGAGGCGGCTCTCCCGGTCTCTGAAGTTGTTGACGGCCGCCAGGTCGTTGCAGACGCGGCTTTTCAGAGGGTGAGGCCCGTTCCTCATGTGCCGAAGCACCACCAGGATGGCGCAGGCCGCCAGCAGCAACGTCAGCAGCCCCAGGGCGAAGGAGATGGCCAGGGCGGTGGGGAAAGGTCCCTCGGCCATCCACGGGCTGCTGACGGGCGTGGGCAGCTGGACACGGAACTCGCAGCTGGAGCCCATGAAGCCGGTCGGACACTCGCAAACGTGGCCGGAGAAGTGAGTGTAGCAGGTGCCACTGTTCTGGCAAGGGTTGGAGCTGCAGGCATCCATGCGCAGGCTGCAGTCCTTCCCCCCGTAGCCCAGGGTGCAGGAGCAGGAGTAGGAGTTGGGGCCGTCGATACAGGTGCCCCCATTAGCACAGGGGTTGCACGCACAGTCGTCGATGTTCAGTTCGCAGCGGGAGCCGGCAAACCCCGGGCGGCACTTGCAGAACATGCTCCGGCCAAGGTCCAGGCAGCGGCCACCTGAGATTGAAAGAAGGGAGACGGTCGCTGAAGTCCACCAGGACATTCCTTGCTGTGGCTGATGTGCAGCCGTCTCGGCCCTGGTCGCGGGGGAGGGGCAGGGGGAGAGGCAGTACGGAGTGTGTCACCACCTGGATCGTCCACTCAAGATGGACGCAAGGATGAAGGGATGGAAGGAGACCCTGCCAAGAGATCTTCCACATGGAAGAAGGGGGTCAACCTGTCCTCCAAAGGACCAGAAGGAAGGGCAAGAACCAACGGATGGAAACTAATCCAGGAGAGGAGCAATCTAGGAGAAACTTCCTGACAATTAACCAGTGGAACAACTTGCTTCCAGAAGTTGTGGGTGCTCCCTCACTGGAGGTGTTCAAGAAATTTGGACATTTGTCTGGAATGGTATAGAGTAAAGGTGTCCAACCTTGGAACTTTTAAGACTTGTGGACTTCAACTCTCAGAATTCTGGGAAGTCCACAAGTCTTAAAAGTTCCAAGGTTGGAGACTGGTGGTCTTGGGTTTCCTGTTGAGCAGGAGGTTGGAGTAGAAGACCTCCAAGGTCCCTCCCAATTCTGTGATTCCATTATCTACGTGGAGTCCTGAGCTCAAGGAGACCATTGCTGCTTCTGGCCTTGAAAGAAGCTGCAATTAATGGGTTAGACAGGAAGGTCTACAATTGTTCCAACAGTTAAGGAAACCAAATGTAGGTTAGTCTGCCCTACTGTAGCTACCTATGGTTGCGAAAGGTGGACCTTAAAAAAAGCAAGACAGGAAGAAAAGAGACTGTGCTGCTGGAGAAGGCGCCGGCGTGTTCCTTGGACAGCAAAGGAGACCTACAAGCAAGTATCAGAGCATGTAACACCAGACATGTCACGGAAGGAAAAATCACCAAATTGTGTCTCACTTACTTTGGCCAAGTCATGTTATGTTTGGAAGACTTAGCGGTAAAAGGAAACCAGATGGCCAAAGAACACGATGGCGGAAGACCCTCAAAGCTGACACAGGGTGTCACACTCAAGGCCCATGGGCCGAATCCGGCCTGCAGGGTGCTTTGATCTGGCCGGTGGGGCCTCTCTGGAAACAGCAAAGGACCGGTCCATGGTGCCTCTGCCAGCAAAAACGGAGCTTGGGAAGAGGGCAACAAACTACTAGCAAAAGTGGCATTTGATCACACAAGTGACGTCGAGCTGGCCAAACCCACCCTGACCACGCTCACCTCGCCCCCCCCAAGGTCAAACACAACCCTGATGTGGCCTTCAATGAACTCGAGTTTGACGCCCCTGGCACAGAACGATTCAAAGAAGTAGTGCATGATTGGAAGATGTGGAGAGACCCATGGAATGGTCAAGACTCAGGCTTGACTGAATGGATAACATCATCGTCATGATCTGAGAAGCAGAGAAGGTGGGAGGACCCTGTACTTTCACCGCAGGTACAGGACAGTTGGACATCATGGTGGAGAACATGGGTGGCTTCTGGAAGGAACGATCGCTGGAGATGGACATCCATAATTTGAAGGAACAAGAAGAAAACAAAGGTGGACTTTCTACAGAGGTCCTCCCCTTAGAACAGTGTTTCTCAACGTTGGTAGCTTGAAGATGGGTGGACTTCAACTCCCAGAATCCCCCAGCCAGCGCTGCTGGCTGGGGAATTCTGGGAGTTGAAGTCCACCCATCTTCAAGCTACCAACGTTGAGAAACACTGCCTTAGAAAATAGGGCACATTTGCGAAGCCCTCCCTGAAACAGGAATCGTTCTTCCTCATTCCTAGGGAGATCCATCACCATGACTCCCCAAGATCAACCTTGGACCTTCTCCTTCACCTTCACACTTACCATTCAAACAGGGGTTGTTGCTGCAGCGGTCTATCTTTTTCTCACAGTTGGAGCCGTGGTAGTTCAGGGGGCAGCGACACGTGTAGCCCCCCGAGGGTTTCTCCATGCAGGTGCCACCGTTGAAACACGGCCCGTCAGCACAAGTCATGGCGCTGATCTCACAGTTCTTGCCGTAGAAGCCTTGCGGGCAGGTGCACTTGTAGTCGTTCTCCAGGTCCTGCAGAGAAGAAGACGACCACCAACTGTTAGGGCGCTCTGCCCGAAATTGGAAGGGTGGGAGGGGACGCAAGGGGAGGGGCCCTGCCTCCTGGAGGAATCCAATGAAGTCCCTCTTTATTACAGTCCTAGATGATGCCGGAGAATATCTAGTCAGAAGACGGTGCCCAAGTGAGATGGCTGTGCTCCCTGTCCTGCCCCCACCAGCACCTCCGCCTTGAGGGTTCATGAAGGCAGGAGAAAAAGTAATGGATGGAAGCTTAATCAAGAAGAGAACCAACCTAGAACTCAGGAGGAATTTCCTGACCGTGAGAACAATTAACCAGTGGAACATCTGGCCTCTTGAAATGGTGGGTTCTCCAACACTGGAGGTTTTCAAGAAGATATTGGACGGCCAATTGCCCAAGATGGTGTAGGGTCTCCTGCTTGAGCATGGGGTTGGACTAGAAGACCTCCAAGGTCCCTTCCAACCCCATGGTTCTATGTTCCTACTCCCACTCCTCTTAGCTTGAGAGCTAAGATATGTGCCAAAGCAAGATAAGCCAAAATATGCGCCAAAGCAGTCTTTGGATCCAAACCATTTGCTCCATCTCAAGACCACTTGGGCAGACATTGAACTGTAGCACTGATGGTGTTACCTAGTTGGGTCATGAAACGTCTCCAAGAATACCACCAAGCTCAGAGAACACCAAGGACCCTTCATTTCAACTCAGAACTACAAATATTCTGTTGGTAACCTCTACCCTGTTCAAGGGTTCCTTCTGCCCCCCCAAATTTAGAGCCTGGGTAGGGAGATGAAAAATGGTTCTCCCCACCAAGGATGACATCAAAGGAGTAGACCAGCCCCATGACATGCAATGTGGCAACAGAGAGGGGCACCAATCAGTAGGCATCCCATCTTCTGCAAATCTCGCTCACTCACACCACCCAAACCAAGAAAAGTGAACGTCCCACAGGCTCGTCGGGGGTGGGGGTGGGGTCAAATCCATTGCAGTCAGCCAGGCAAGTTGGGGTCCTTCTTCCCAATCCAGCACCCTAAATGTAACCCCCAGGTAGAACCTGGCAGGTAAGGGCCCTTCGGCTTGTGTTTCCATCTGCAATACACCTCTTTCCTTCTCTTGCATGTTGATCTCTTGTGGGGGGAGGTAATTGTGGGCTGAGGGGGGGGCAAGATGAAAGCTTCCATCATAGGAAAAGTTGCACCCCATTTTTTAAAATCTCCTCCCTCCCTCCCCCTCCCCAGTCTTCCTTCCAAGCAGAATTTTCAGCCCACGGCCGAAGGAACTCTAGGTAGGAACCTGGAATCCCACCGGATCACCGTCGCTTCTCAAGGCTGAAGTAGATCTTAGAAAGCTGCTGAGGAGAACCAAGAAGTGGTGCAGGGCCATTCATGAGCATCCTCCTGCTTTCTGGGACACCCCGGTTCCCATGCACGTCCACGGGCAGAGTGGGGTCCTTGTAACATCGGAGCAACGCATCCAAGGGGCCACAGCTGCCATTGACAGTGAGGACAATGCTGGCTTCCTTCCTCCAGAGCTTGTAGGTGCTCCATCACTGGAGGTTTTCAAGGAGGGATTGGACAACCCTCCGTAGGGTTGTAGACCCTGAAGTGGTCTAGGGCAGGGGTCTACAACCATGGCAACTTTAAGACCTGTAGGCTTCAGCACCCAGAATTCTCCAGCCAGCCTTGGATTAGAGGTGTCCAACCTTGGCAACTTTGGTAAGACTTGTGGACCTGGATGGGGAATTCTGGGAGTTGAAGTCCACAGGTCTTAAAAGTTGCCATGGTTGGGGACCCCAAATGTTTCGCTTCTTATCCAAGAAGCTTCTTCAGCTCTAACTGAAGAGCTGAAGAAGCTCCTTGAATAAGAAGCGAAACGTCTTCAAAGAAAAGCCAGAAAATCCAGTTGCCTCTTGGAAAAGCTCCTGTGGCACCTGGAAGATGGAGAACCTCCATAGACGCCCCTGATCTAGGGTCTCTTGCTCAAGCAGGGGTTGGACTAGAAGACCCCCAAGATCCCTTCCAGCTTCTTATTCTGCCATCCGTGAGATCTTAAAGCAGAAAACGGGCTGCCTTTTTCTCGGTCCCTCGAAGGGAGCCTGCCAATGCTCAAGGTGGCATCCCTTCGTGGCACCCCTAGTGGTGCCCTCCATGCCATCATCCCCTGTGCCAGCCTCAAAAGGGACCTCCTTGCCTCGGATGCTCACCACAGCTGGGTCTTCCCCTGGGTCGCAGCTGGGCTGGCCTTTTGCAACGCCCCAGAGGCAGCCCCCACCAAGCCCTTTGGCACATATGTACAGGGAGTCCTGGACTTACAACAGCTCGCTTAGCGTCCATTCAAAGTCACAAAGTGGCTTATGATCGTTTTTCAGACTTATGGCCGTTGCACATCCCTGTGGTCACACAATCAACATTTGGACTGACTTGTATTTATGACGGTTGCCGGGTCCCAGGGTCACGTGATTTGGTGACCTTCTGACAACCAAGTCCATGGGGAAGCCCGCTTTGCTTAACGACCGTGTGACTAACTTGACTAACTGCAGTGATTCAGTTATCAACGGTGGCAAGAAGGGTCGTAAAATGGGGCAAAACTCACTTAACCGTCTCGCTTAGCAGCAGCAGATTTGGGGGCTCAATTATGGAAATAAGTCGAGGACTACCTGTACAATAGACATTTCCTTTGTCCTGCGTCCTGTTCTTTTGTTTGGTTCCCAAAATGCTGGCCATTAATTGTGAGCTGCTGGCTGGGGGATTCTGGGAATTGAAGTCCACCCATCTTCAAGCTACCAAGGTTGAGAAACACTGTCTTAGCTCAAGGGGAATATTCCAAATTCCCCCCAGCCACTCTCTACATCTGCCTCCTCCGGGTTCTCCAACCTCAGGCTTAGTGCAGCATCAGGAGGAGGAATCCCCCCACATCTGGCCAATTGCACTGCTGTGGAAGGTCCCACCAGCTGTTGGTGGCTGCTCCTTCCTTCCACCCCTCTGTATTGTTTTGATCTGCAATCCTTTGTGGGAAGGGTCCCTCAATCTGCACCCCCCCAAGTCCTCGCCTTGCCTTTCCCCATAGAGCCCTTCCAGGTGTGCTTGCCCCACCCTGCATTACTTAAAAGCTGGAGGCTGGGGGTATATAACCCCTTGCTCAAGCAGTGGGCTGGACTAGAAGACCTCGGAGGTCCTTTCCAACTGTTAAAGGTGGGCCAGGGGAGGGGTGGGTTCTTCCTTTCCGGCACCCAGCATTTCCTACTCATCAGGCCATTATAAAATATAGATATTTTATGTGATCCCGGCCCCTCCCCCACCATATAGGTAGTCCTCAACTTATAACGGTTCATTTAGTGACTGTTCAAATTTAAAACGGCCCTGAAAAAAGGGCCTTATGGCCATTTTTCACACTTACGACCATTGCAGCATCCCCATGGTCACCTGATCAGATTTCAGATGCTCAGCAACTGGCTCATATTAATGACGGTCCCAGCGTCCCGAGGTCACATCATCCCCTTTTGAAGTCAATGGGGAAGCCAGATTCACTTAACCGTGGGACACACTGAACGTGATTTACGTGGCCAGAAAGGTCCTAAAATGGGGCAAAGCTCCCTTAATAACGGTCTTGCTTAGCTACAAAATTTGGGGCTCTGGGTTGGTCGTAAGTCGAGGACTACCCATAGACCGCAAGCTGGCCTGGCTTTAGATGCTGTGACTTCCTTAATTCTTTTTTACTTCCTGGGTGAAAATTCCTGGATCCCTTCTTAAGAGAGAAGAGCCAAAACCTAACCGAGGAGGCTCACTGGGGCCCCAATGCAGCCCTGAACAGGCAAAGACCCTCTTCAGGTAGATCCCTCCCCCTTTGCAGCCAGGGGCTCCCCAAAAGCTCTGTGCTCACTGGAAGAGTAGCTGAGCGTCCTGTTCCTAGGCCACCAGCCACACCCCAAAAGGCTGATCTTTCTCTGCTCTTGACCCCAGAAGACCCCAGGGCCCATGTTCCCTTAAATGCTTGGTTTAGTGTCACAGGGTCTTTTATATATATCTATCAGTCTATCAGTCTATCTATCTATCTAATCTATCTATCAGTCTGTCTGTCCGTCCATCCGTCAGTCTATCTATCCATCCATCAGTCTGTCTGTCTGTCTGTCTGTCAGTCTATCTATCCATCTATCTATCTGAGTGGGCTCCAAAACTCCAAGAATCTACCTGCACACAACACACCCACCAGTCTTAGGCTGTTTTAATTTCCCGAAGGACCACCTATGGCCGAGGTCTCCAACCTTGGCACAACTTTAAGACTTGTGGACTTCAACTCTCAGCAAAGCTGGCTGAGGAATTCTGGGAGTTGAAGTCCACAAGTCTTAAAGTTGCCAAGGTTGGAGACCCCTGTCCTATGGAGATGCTCAGCCATTTGGGTCCTGGTTGTCCCAAATGTGCTTCTCTCCCCACCCCCCCAAAAAAAGGAAACTAGACTTCCTTGCTTTTTGTTTTCCTTTGAAAACGTTTTGCTTCTCCAAGAAGCTTCTCCTGTTCTCACTGACTGTTGGAGAATGGAAGGTTTTATATTGTTTGTGGTCAACTGGTGGTTAGCAGCACTCTTTCCGAGAGCCATTGAGGCTGCTTGGATATAATAAAATCCTTCCGGAGTTGAAGTCCACTCATCTGAAACTTTCAAAGGTTGAAAAACGCTGGCATGGACTTCTCAGCTACGAAAGTTCTAAATTCGCCTGGCCTTCAGAAGTTGTGGGGTCTCCATCACTGGAGGCTTTTAGGAGGAAACTGGATGGCCACTTGTCTGAAATGGTCTAGCCTAGGGTCTCCTGCTTGAGCAGGGGGTTGGACTAGAGGACCTCTAAGGTCCCTTCCCACTCTGTTAAATCTGCTCAAAAGCAGAAGATAGCAAGGAAAGCCAGAAGCATCCCGTAAACCCCAACCTGTAGATGGCATTAGGCAGGGGGAAATATTCTGAATGGACCTGAAGACTTATTGGGGTTCAAACCCCAGCCCCCGCCCAAGAAGCTTGGGATTGTCCACTTTACACCAAATGCAGCTGCCCTCGCTTTTCTCCTCTGCTCAAGTGGGGCAGTTTCCTACAAACAGCCGACTGGATTTGCATGTTCTGTCTCTCCAGGTGTTGCAAGCACCTGCAAGGCATGGCCCTCCAGGGTAAAAAAAAATCCCTGAAAATTAAGGAAATCTCATTGTCCTTTTTTGGGGGGGTGAAGTGGGAAGAGGGGTGCTCCTAAGCCATCTTCAGCCCCATGGAATGCTTTTCATGGGCCGCTTAGCCAGGACTCTTTGTTAAACCCAGGTTTGTCACAATATGCCAGTTTTTTTTCTGAACCTCAGTAACTTTAAGGTAGGCGGACTTCAACTCCCAGAATTCCCCAGCCAGGATGCCCTATACCAGTGTTTCTCAACCTTGGAAGCTTGCTGGGGGATTCTGGGAGTTGAAGTCCACCCATCTTCAAGCTTCCAAGGTTGAGAAACACTATACTCTTTCACAGCCGTGGGCAAATCAGAAGCCCACATAAAATGTTTTCTTCCTATCCTAATTTCCCTTTTCTTTGCTTTCACCCAAGAAGCCCCTCGCACGCATGGTGGGCTTCCAACAGAGCCCCCTCCCCTCTAGGCCCGCTTTCTGCAGAACGAGGGTCTCCCTTGGCCTTCCAGCTGCTCTCTGTAATAAGAGGCAAACGCCTCCCCGAAGACGATGGGAGAGTTCTTGATCCCCTAAGTAAATGGGCTGAACTGGGAAATCCAAGGGGGGGGGGGCTTCACTCAGGACTGGAACCTCAAATAAATCCACAGCAGGTATAGACCGGGGGAAGAAGAGGATTTGTGAAAAGGACCTGGAATAGATGAGCGAGAGCCAGCAATGTGACGCAGCAGTGGGAAAGGCGAACGCCATCATCAACAGCACCGAGACAAGCCCAGTTTTTAAATCATGGAATCCTTGGACTTTGGGTGCTGGTCTTGATGCCACATGTTAAACGCCCACACTTTCACACTTCTAGAAAACCGGTGCCAGTTAGGAGGAAGGCAGCGAAGATGAGGAGGGGCTGGGATTAAACCTTGTGGGGCAGAGGGGAGAGACCGCAGGGAGCAGGAACACTCAGCTGGGGACTTTGGGTCACTCATTCTCTCTCAGCCAAGCCCACCTCACAGGGTTGTTGTATAGGGGAAAATAGGAGGAGGGAGGAGGATTAGGTATGCTCCAGTTATTTACAAATAATAAAGGTGGGATTAAAAAATTCAAATAAATAAATAAATGAACCTCAGGGCTTTGCTAGCCATCCTCGATTAGCTGCAGACTACCAGCCTCAGTCACTGGAGCCAAATGGGTCAGGAGGGGAAGGAAGGAAGGAAGGAAGGAAGGAAGGAAGGAAGGAAGGAGAAATAAATAAAGAAATGAAGGAAGGAAGGAAAAGAAAAAAGGGAAGAAAGAAAGAAAAGAAGGAAAGGGAAGGAAGCATAAAAGGAAAAGAGATGGAAGGAAGGAAAAAGAATAAAAGAAAGAAAAAAGAAAGAAAGGAAGGAAGGAAGGAGCCTGAATGCAGGTGGGAAAACTCCACTTCAGAAGTCAGAGGTTGGCTGGAACCAGAACAGAAAACCCCCCTCCCCAACCCCCCCTCCTTTAAGCAAAGTTTGTATTTTTGCCCACTATACAGCACTACATGACCTTCTTCTGGGACATTTTGTTTGTTCCAGCCCTGGTGCATTACTAAGTGGTCTCCCATCCTTCATTCCCCCTCCCCCCTCCGCCCCAAGACCAGGCGCAGGAACCCACCCAAGAGGTGAATCAACAGAGAAGAGTCAGGGTCATTTGGGCAAAGCAAAGGGAAAACATGGGGCAGAGTTACCCTAACGAGTTGCACCCAGCCACTACAGCAGTGAATGCAAATTCTTTTTCAGATCCTCCTGCCAGGGTCTGGAGCTAGGCTGCCTGAGTGCCGTGGGCACATAAGTTGGGGTACTGAGCAGAAAGGCTCTGGAAAGCAGCCAAGGACCTACCTGAAGTTTGCATCGGGCAGGAGAAATCCCCCAAATAAAAGAAATATGTGGCTTCTCCAGAAGGTGACACCCCACCAGTCTCCCCTCCCTCTCTGGTCGCAGGCCAAGCAGCCTTGCTGCCCCCCACCAAAAAAATGTGTTCCTTCTCTCCCCCTCCTTGCCCCCAACCCTTCGGAAAATCTGGGCTTTATGATGTGCTTTGGATGTGACAGGAAAAGCTTTGTGCTTCTCTGACCCCCAACTTGTAGTTCTGTTTCTTCAAGTGAGGAATTCGGGGAGGAGAAGCCCCCCCAAAACCTTGCAGGCTCCATGCCTTCTTCCTTCTGGACCCCAAGGAGGGAATCACTTCCCAGTGGCTGCCCTCTCCAATCCTGGGGGGCAGCTTTGGGGGCAGAGACCGGCATGGGATCTTAAACACCATCCCCATTTTTTCTGGCACCCCCTTCCAAATGCTGAGAAGGGAGAGAGACACCGGGGGTCCAGCTGCTCCCCACTGCTGTCTCTAAGAATCGTTTCCTGAAGAGGGGTGGACTTCGGCTCCCAGAATTCCCCAGCCAGCACGCCAGAATTCTGTAAACCGACTAACGAATTAAATGTACTCATCACCCATCCCGCCATGAGGCAACTTTAGGCGGCTACCGTGGAAGTCCACCGCTGGGGAATTCTGGGAGTTGAAGTCCACCCCTCTTCAAGCCATGGAGGTTGGGAAACATCGCTCGGCCAATGTCCAGCGGTCACCACACGGGCATCTGAGACTCCCTGTCCTCCAGAGCAGGGGTCTCCAACCTTGGCAACTTGAAGCCTGGAGGACAACTCCCAGAATCCCCCAGCAGCTTTGCTGGCTGGGGAATTCTGGGAGTTGAAGTCCGCCAGGTTTAAAGTTGCCAAGGTTGGAGAGCCCTGCTTCAGAGGCCCCTCTCATGGGCCAGGCTAGCCAGGGGCCAATTGGGGGCCTGACCCAGACCTCCATCCCTCTGCTTTGAAGGCTGAGGACTTGCCCTGGGGGCAGGTGGGTGGGTGGGAAGGAGGGTCAGAGGGCAGGAGTGGAGGGGTCAGGGCAATACTGACACTGCAGCTGCCTCCATTCCTGCAAGGGTTGCTGTCGCATTCGTTGACTTCCACCTCGCAGTTGGTCCCCACAAAGCCCGGCGGGCAGGTACAGGTGTAACTCCCTTGGCCCGTGTTGGTGCAGGTGGCCCCGTTCTGGCACGGGTGGTGGTTGGTGCAGTAGTTGAGGTCCTGGTTGCAGAAGAGCCCCCCCCAACCCTCCTGGCAGTTGCATTGCCAGGGCTGCAGGCAGGAGCCGTGCAGGCAGCCGGGGTAGCGCACGCATTCGTCGCAGGAGGGGCCCTGCCAGCCGATCCGGCACTTGCACTCGCCGGGTTTCTCGCAGTAGCCGTGGCTGCGGCTGCACTCGGCCAGGCAGATGGCTGCAAGGGAGGAAGGAAGCAGGTGAGCAGGGAGGGGGGAACATTTTTTTGGGGGGCACAGAGAGAAAGAGAGAAAGAGCGTTGCTTTTCCTGCTGGTGAGACAGCAGTTGTGCCAACCTTGGGCATTGCTATTCGGCTCCAACCATACCAGCCTGCCACCCCCCAAAAGCCAGGGACCCTCAGGTGGCCCGACTGGGTTGGACCGTGCACCCCCGTTTGCTCCCCTGTTTCTTGGGAGCAAAAGTGGAGGTCCTGGGGAGAAAAGGGGGGCACAGCCCCACATGCAATCCATCCACCCGCCAGTCTCCTCCCTCAGCCGAGGGGCTTCCCAGGAACAAAGGGAGCTTGCAAAGAGCTCGCCTGACCCTCCCTAATTCCCCCCTTCCCCGTGCAGCCCCTCCCGGGGAACTTAACCAGCCCCTCCATATGTCAGGGCTCGGGAGTGGGGGGTGGGTGGGCTTTGTCCCTCAATTAAGCCTCTGGGGGTGCTGGGGGAGGGGGCATTCTTGCAGAGAGATCTATTCCCACGGAGAGGGACTAGCCGAAACAGCGCTGAGCAGGTGTTTCTGTCCACAAGTTGACCCTTCTGGCTTTCCAGAGGTGAAGACTTTGGGGGTCCCCCTTTGGCCTTCCACCTTCCTCTCAGCTTTCCACCATGTCCTCTGGATATTCCAGGGATCGGGACCAGAGCTTCTGGAGGGCCAACAGGTGGAAACTTATCAAGGTGAGATCCAACTTAGAACAAAGAAGAAATTTCCTGACAGTGAGGACAATTAACCGGTGGAACTACTGGCCTCCAGAAATTGTGAGTGCTTCATAGCTGGAGGTTTTCAAGAAGAGATGGGACAACCATTGGTGTGGAACAGTTTAGGGTCTCCTGTTTGAGCAGGGGGTTGGACTAGAAGACCTCCAAGGTCTCCTCCAATTATGTTATTTTCTATTCCAGCCGTCTCCAACCTTGGCAACTTTAAGACTTGTGGACTTCAACTCCCAGACTTCCTCAGCCAGGCTTGGCAGGGAACTCTGGGCGTTGAAGTCCACAAGTCTTAAATTTGCCAAGGTTGGAGACCCCTGCTCTATTCTATCGGCTGCAAAAAGGGTTGCGTCTCTCCCAGTTGCAACCTAATGCAACTTTGCTATAGCTTGGACAGACGGAGCATCTTCCAGCCATGGCTGAATAGCAGATGGATATCCTGGAGGGAGGGGCAGGGGGTGAACCAAAAGAAGTGATCATGTTCTGTTTGTAAGAAGGAAGGGGAGGATGGTTTGGGCTATCCTGGCTTGCTTTCAAGCTCCCTCCAACAGTGGCCAGCTCAGGGTATCCCGTTCCCCAAAGAGAGCTGCCCGGTGGGACCATTGGCTGATCTCCTGCTCGTGATCCCTGGGACGCCCCATGGAAGTCGGGACGTCCCTTCCGAAGAAAGAACAAAACTGCCATTCTGAGCTGTGGTTTGCCTGTCAAAGGAGGCTTACAATCAGTCCTCGCATTTATGACCATCGTAGCATTGCCACGGCCACATGATCGCAACTTGGGGTGCTTGGCAATTGGCCTGTATTTACGATGATTGAAGCGTCCTGGGGTCATGTGGTCACCTTTGTTTTGTGACCTTCCCAGCCAACCTCCAACCAACAAAGTCATTAGGGGAAGCTAGATTCAGTTAATGACCACATGCTTCACTTAACAATTGCAGAGATTCGTGGTGTAAAATCAGGCTCACTTAACAACTGCCTTGTTTAACCACAGAAATTCTGGTCCCAAATTATGGTTGTAAGCCAAGGACCACCTGTAGTCAGGAAACAGTCAGATTCTGAGGGGGGAGGCAATGGGGAGGGTCATTCAAAGACCTTATTTATCTCCTCCCCCCCCCATATATAGCAACATCCCTACCATTTTTTGGGGGGGAGGGAAGGAATAAGATGGAAGGACTTCATCACTTCCTTCACCCGGATGCTTTTTTTAAAAAAAAACTTCAATTCAACCCCAAATCTGGGATGGCCACCTGAGGAACCAAACCTGAATGCCATTTTATGTGCAATTTGTTTGCACCTGAGGCTGCTTCTGTGTCACCTGCAGGCCCTTTTAACATTTTTTTTTTAAACCAAGGAAAGGATTTTTTGGCTTCTGCTGCAGAATGTGGACTTTTCAAAAGTTAAAAAAGAGCCCAGCATTTTGTCTAGTGTCTCCCCCACCCCAAGTACCTGTCCCCACTGCTGGGATCTCACCTGCAGCCTTCCACAGCTCAGGTAAAGCAACAGCCACACGGAGCTGCTCTGCCCTCTCGTTGTGGCACAAAAGACCCCTCCCTGCCCATCTGTAGGGGTCAATTGAGGCTGGGGTTTTGTCTCTAAGGGCTCAGCTGGCACTAGGGGTTATGTCTACGTAGTCATTTGGGTCTGGGGGCAAATTGGTGCTCTGGGGGCTACATCTGAAGGCTCAGTTGGGTCTGGGGGTTTGTCTAGGGCCAAAACGGGGCTGAGAGCTACATCTAAGGGCTCAATTGAGTCTAGGGGCCATGTTTAAGGGGTCAGCTAGGCTGGAGGCTATGTCTAAGGTGTCAATTGGGGCTGGGGGATTTGTTTAAGGCCTCAAATGGGGCTGGGGGCCATGTTTAAGGGCTCATCTAGGCCTGGGGGCTAAGTCTAAGGCAGAGGTCTCCAAACCTGGCAAACTTTAAGACATGTGGACTTCAACTCCCAGAATTCCTCAGCCAGCCATGCAGTGTTGGCTGAAGAATTCTGGGAGTTGAAGTCCAGAAGCCTTAAAGTTTGCCAAATTTAGAGACAAGGACTCTACTGAGTCTGGGGGCTTTGTCTCAGGGTCCAACGGGGGCAGGCCAGGAAGCTGAAGCCCCTGGGGGGTGGGGGTGGGCTGGCCCTTCCTCGCAGGCACCCCTTCCCGGCTACTCACGTTCCGAGCAATAGTCTCCCTGCCATCCGGCTAGGCAGATCCGGCGGCCCAACTCATCACAGGTGTAATGGCCGAAGGTGTCGTCACGCGGCCGGCAGTAATCGGAGCAGCTCTCCCCGTAGTAATGCTCATCGCAGGTGACGTGGTAGGAGTAGCGCAGCTCACTCTGGTCACCCAGCTGCACGTCTTGAGACCACTCCTCGCCCACCGCCAGGCGACGTCGAGTTGCCAAACGGCTGATCAGTCTCTGGGCATCCTCTGGACGAAGAAAGAATGGAAGGTCAGCAGACCCTTTGAAAGGAAAGGAAGCCAGAGAGACCCCCACCAGAAAGCAGCTAACAACCTCTAAATTAATGTTTCCCAACCTTTGCAACTTTAAGAGGTATAGATTACAATTCCCAGAATTCCTGGCTAGGGAATTCTGGGAGTTGTAGTCCACAGATCTTAAAAGTTGCTAAAGTTGAGAAACACTGCTCTACAGGCTATTAAAGCTGGAGAATTGCTATGAATTTGGCTAGGGGATTCTGGGAGTTGAAGTCCACACATTCTTAAAGTTGCATGGATATAAGGATAGTCAAATGGGGATGGCAATTCCTTTCTCTCTGTCGTATTTGAAAAAATATTATCACAGGCCATAATGGCTGGGCGCCCAACCCAACCTGTTGAATTATGGCCTACAATCATATAAGGTATCAACCGCCCAACCAACAAGTTTTGCAGTTAATATATTTGATTTAGAATGAGAGTAGAGCCCTCTCCCTCCTAGCACTGATGATGTTCCCTACTTGGGTCATGAAACGTCTGCATGAAAACCACCAACCACAGAGAGCACCAAGGACCCCAAAATCTTTTTTAAAAGTCTTTTAAAAAATAAAGGAAACATTAATTTCAAAATTTGTGAGGAACAGAAAAATGTTTTTATACCTGCAGACTCGCAGTTGAGTTCCAACAATTTTTACAGTTTGATCACAAACTGGGTGTGAAGGACCCACAAAGGGGAGGGGGCAAACCTGCCTTACCTGTGGATGGCTCTCCTGATTCAGCCCTCCAAGATTCAATAATGAGGGAAAAAGTGCCCTGGGGGAGAAAAAAAGGTGGGGGGGGGGAAATGTTACAAAATCCTGAAAGGGCTCTACAATCATTGTACTGGCTCCTGTTAGAGCAGTGTTTCTCAACCTTGGAAGCTTGAAGATGGGCGGACTTCAACTCCCAGAATCCCCCAGCCAGGGCTGCTGGCTGGGGGATTCTGGGAGTTGAAGTCCACCCATCTTCAAGCTACCAAGGTTGAGAAACACTGTGTTAGATTCTCTTCTGACATGAGCCAAAATGTTGCCTTTTAACAGAATAACAAAATAATAAAGTTGGAAGGGACCTTAGAGGTCATCCAGTCTAACCCGCTGCTCGAGCAGGAGGCCCTGTACCATTTCAGACAAATGGCTGTCCAGCCTCTTTTTAAAATCCTCCAGTGTTGGAGCACCCACAACTTCTGAAGGCGAGTTGGTTCCGTTGGTTAATTCTCACAATTAAAGAAATTTCTCCTGAGTTCCAGGTTGCTTCTCTCCTTGGATAGTTTCCATCCGTTGCTTCTTCTCCTGCCTTCTGGGGCTTTGGAGAGCAGGTGGACCCCCTCCCTCTTCTTTGAGGCAGCCCCTCAGATATTGGAAGAATCCTACCATTATTTTCCCTACTCCTTCTTTTCAGTTCTCTTCGCTCTTTCAATTGGGCTGAGTTTTTACAAAAGGCAACTGGACTGTTTTTTCTGGCCACAGTCATTAAGGGAATCGCTACAGCTATTAAGTTAGAAACCCGGTCGTGAAGTGAGTCCAGCTTCTCTAATGATTGTTGCTCATCAGATGGTCACAAAAGGGATCACATGACCTAGGACACTGCAACGGTCATAAACATGAGTCAGTTGTCAATCGTATGAATTTTGATCACCTGACCACGGGGGATGCCGCAACAGTCATAAGTGTGGGAAATGGTCATAAGTCACTTTTTTGGTGCCATCGTAACTTTGAATGGTCACTACATGAGATGTTTTAAGTTGAGAGTTACCTGTATTATTATATAAGCCAACTTTGTTGAGGTGGACAAACTCTAGATGGAGGATAAAAATGCTGAACTGTCCGTCCATTGTGGAGTGAAAGACATCAGCAACAAACCAGAGAAAGGCAATGTTAGTTCCAAAGAATAAGCCATCATTGGCGGAAACATGGTTTGCTCAGAGCAAATGTTTATACAACACGGCAACCATTGACTAATGAAAGGATGTCCATACTAGCCAGACAAAACTGCCCTCTACACAAAACTGAGTGGAGACGGTTCTTTCCCCTTTGCCCCACTAGGGGGCAGCACTTCACCATCTTCACCGAAAGGTAAACTGAGTCAGACGGAGTTGCTCTCAAATGGGCAAACCACTAAAATACTCGCCCATCATGACTTAATATTTTTTTTTTCTTTTTAAGACATTTAAGATTTGCCACTCAAGACAAGACAAATCGCTCTTTGCCCACAGCAAAGAAAACTTGATATATAAGCACCCCAAAGTCGGCAGGAGCCTTAAAGGAGAGGCTTGTTTTCGTGCCTAGTTGGGATCTCAAGGATTTGCGCAAATCCAGTGTTAGACAAGTAAAAACCTTTGTATTGTGAGGACGCCGATCTACACAAAGGAATCAGCAGCTTCCAAGTGTGCGCAGAACCACACAAACACACACACACTGTGTATTCCACAGCAAAATCAGACTTGTGACTTTCGATGCTTAAATATTCCCTTCTCAATTTCCTCTCCTGCCCCCATTCCCCCCTCAATCTTCCTTTCCAGGGACTGAAAGATGGGGTCAAAAAAGGAAGCAGAGTAGTTTATTGATTTACATCCTGCCTTTATTGTTTTTACAAAATAACTCAAGTTGGCAGACATCTCTTCCTCCTCCTATTTTTTCCTGCAATAACCACCCAGCGAAGTGGTTGGGCTGAGCGGGAGTGACTGGCCCAAAGTCACCTCGCTGGCTTTCATGGCTAAGGCAGGACTAGAACTCCCAGTGTCCTGGTGATTGACATAAAAACACCCAGCTTTCCTCCCTAAAGCAGCACTAGAACTCATCATCGCTTTATGAATATCCTAAAGTCACCCAGCCGACTTTTGTGCTTCAGGGCAGAAAAGGGAAGCTGAAATTTTTGCCTGGTCAAGAGAGTTTAGCTCATACCAACTGACCCTCCCCTCAATTACGCTGTAAGGCCATGACTTCTCCAAAGAGTGACCAGACCCATCTCCCATGTTGCCATCCCTTCTTCCAACTTTTGCGTTGCACATAGAAGTAGGATCCCCACATTCCAAGCCAGGAAAGCACCCCAAACTAAAGGACAATAACCCCCCACCCCCATGAGAAGTGATAGGAAGCAGAAGGAAGCAAAGAAACAAGAGCAGGAAAATGCCCCATAGAAGGACCCATGGGGGGAACACTGTCTAAAATCCAGAGTCCTTGGCTACGTGACAGGCGGCAAATAAATTTCATCATCATCATCAATAAATAAAGCACAGTGGGGGGTTCTGTGTTTGTTGCAGGAGAAGACAATAGAGGAGAAGGCCGGATCTGGGGAGGGGGGAGGGGGACGCAGAAGGAGTCTCTCACCGGCCACTTGAAGTGGAAGGGGACACGGATGAGTCCGCTGGCAGCCACGGCATGACGATCCGCGGGGACGATGTTGCTCAGGGCTGCCCCGAAGGTGCAGGGGGGGCTCTGGGGGAGACCACAGCCTGGGCGTGTTTTGAGGCAGACCCGGAAGAAGAGGCGGCAGGGCTGAGCCCCCTGGCAGAACTTCTGGGGGTTGCTGGTGGTGAAGGAATGCACCTGGAGTTCGAAGACCCCCGCTGGCTCAGCCTGTTTGGGGAGAAAAGGGAATTGAGCGTTTCAGCTACGCTTGGGAATCCTTCCTCCATCGGTCACCTTTCGCCCCGTCCGTGGGTCACCCCAAGAGAGGACAAAGACAAGATCCCTTTGGTTAGAGGCTAAACCATTAAACCTTCTTTATAGACGCCAAGCCAGGATGCCCAGCAAACACCACATTAAAAACCACAAACCTACAATCCAGGTTTACAGAGTCGTTGGATACCAGATGGGTGGAAAATAAATGTGACAGACAGACAGACAGACGTTCCAGTGCAGGATGTAGCAGCTTCCCCCCTCCAAATGGCTGCCTGAAATTCTGCGCCAAAATGAGGTGTTTTAAATCAAACATTTCAGCAAAAAGCAAAGAAGGAAGAATTCTGGTTCTAGGAACAGAGTCACTGGGTTGAGTTGGGCAGCTATAGAAATATAAATTGGGTAAATAAATAAAAATAAAAAATAACCGGGATTAATCCAACCCTACAATCAACCTCCCTGGATTCTCCTCTGATTTTTAGATGAGGATCCAGGAAGATTTTTAGGTTTTTAGAACATAAAATATGGACCCTGAGGTCTTCTAATCCACCCTCTGACCAAGGCAGGAGTCTTCATACCATCCTGGTCAAGTGGCTGTCTAATCCGTAAATAATCAGAGCTTTAATCTGTTTGATAAGTTTCTCCAGAAGTCTTTGTTTGATTGACAGGTTGCAGAATTTGCAGGAGGAAAGGAAGGGACTGGCTGTCTGAAAGGGCTGGAGGGGGGGGGAAACAAGGGCCACAATTCTGTACTGGTAGAGCCTGGGGAGGCCTCCCCCAAGCAAGCCCCTTTCCTGTTGCCCTTCCTTGCTCACTTTAACTTTGAGCTGGGTGATGCCCACGGAAGGAAACCTGAGCTTGAAACTGCCAACATTTCTCCAGCCTTTGAAAAAAAAACCTTGAAGTTCAGATTATTAACTGGGAGAAGGCTGGGGGGGGGGGGGGGGGGCTAGTCCAGGGCACCTGCAGCAGCAAGGTTAGATTTCAAAAAGCAGCGGTAAGTGCCAGGATGCCAGCGGAGGCAGCTTCTGGGGCAGGAGAGGAAGAGTCCGCAAGTGGCGCTTGAGTGAATTGCAAAAGTGGGGGGGGGGGGAGCACCGGGCAGCCTTGCAAGGTAGGGCGGCTCAGGATAGCACCCCCTGCGGGGATTGTAGGCATGATACTTTATCCCTGCAGGATGCCTTACATCCCTTTCACAGCTTCCCTCCATCCCCGGAGTTGGTAGTGGTTCCTCCAAGTCTCTTCCGTAGTTCACTCGTTCTTTCCATCCTTTCTTGTTTCCTTCCTTCCCTCCCTCCCTCCCTCCTCCTTCTCTTCCTCTTTCTTTCCCTTTTCCTCCTTCCGTCCTCTCTCTCTTCCTCTCCCCCTTTCTTTTTCTTTCTTCCTCTTTCCCACCTTCTCCAAGATCCGCTCTAAACTCCTCGATTGAAAGCCAGCGCAGCAGCAGCAGCCCCGGGGTAGGGTTACCCCCCCCACTCCACAAGCAGTAGTCCCAAAGACGCCCTCCCTCCCTCCCTCCCTCCCTCCCTCCCTCCGCTTCTTCAGCGTCCCGTCCCGTCAGGTCCGGTCCCGGCTGCAGGAAACTCCCGGGAGGGCTCCAGGGGGCTCCAGTTGACCCCGCGAAGAGCTCCGTGCGCGGCTCGCCCGGATTCTGGGCTCAGGAGGACCCGGAGGCGAACCTGCGGGGCTGCTCGCCCCCCTTGCTCCGGAGCGCGGCATCCAGAGAGGGAGCGCAGGTGCTCCGACGGCCAAAGCGGCCGCAGCCGGCTGGGAACGATGGGACCGGCCGTTTCTCCATCCCATCGGGCTGCGCCGCTCCTGGAGGCGCGAAAGCAACCGGACGGAGTTGCCCCCTCGGCGCATCCCGAGCGAGGATGGCGGCCCGCGCAGCGCACTTACCGGCGGGGCGCCGAGCAGCAGGAGCAGCAGGAGGGGGGGCGGCGGCGGCGAGGCTGGGGGCCATCAAGCTGCCTTGGTGGGCCAGAGCGAGGCGAAGGCGGAGAGGCGACGGGGAGAGAGACGGGCAGGAGTGGCGGAGGGCGACCCCGGCCGGCCTTTTATCGGCCGGACGCCGCGGCCACGCCCCCCGAGCCCCCTCCCCTCCCTTGGCCCCGCCCCCGCCCCCGCCCCGCCCTCGGGCTGCTGCCCTGCTCTGCGGCGGAGAAGAAGTGGGGCAGCCCTTTGGCCGGAGGGGGGGGGGCGATGCCCGCCCCGCCGTACCTGCAGCCCCCTCCCCTCTGCCACTCCTGCTAGGTAGCAACCCACCCGGGGTAGCTTCCCAAGGAGAGAAGCGAGGGAAGGCAGCGCTTGCTTGACCGCTGCTGCCCCCGAAACGCCCCGCTTCCGCTTCCTCCTTGGACCCCCGTCTCGGTGCAAGTGGGGGTGACGGCAGAGTAGCGCAAGGCGCCCCCAAACTGAAGCGGGTTTCTTGGGTGGGTGGGTGGGTGGGAGGGAGAGGGGGAGGGAGCCTGAAAAGGTGGAGGGTCTGCTCTGTGACCTCTGGCCACAAGTCCAGGGCACCCCTGGTTCCTGCAAAGAGTGGGGGGGTCTGCTTCACGCCATTTCCCCTCCCCGCTCTTCCCCTCCCCCCCCCCCCTTTGGCTTCAACCTAGCCTGTTGCAAAGCCCCGGGAGCCGGGCTGCTAAGCCACCCTCGACAGGTCCCCTCTTTCAGTGTCTTACACAGACACCCCCCTTTCTGCTTTAAGAAGCCCGGGTTCAGCAGAGCCCCCCCGCCCCGCGTGTTGAACCCGCAGCCTCTTGGTGCATTGTGTGCAAATCGCTTGTGCGGCTCAACGGGCTCCAGTCCCAGAACCGGAGCGAATTCGCTATTGAGACCAGGGAAGTGGGGTCCCTTCCGGGCAAAGCCCCCTTGCCTTTCTTGCAACCCGCAGCGACTTCACAAAGACCCCCTTCCAAGCACTAAAAGAGCTGATGGGGGGGGCTGGGAGGGGCACCGACAGAACGGTTTTATTCCCTCGAAAGGGCTGGGGGAGGGGCGGCATCAGCTGTATGCTAATAGCAACACCTGCCCCCCCTCCGGAGTCTTTCTCTCCCCCCCTTTACGAGCCATGGACTTTTTGAAATTGGGTTGGGGGGGGGTGATGCAGTCAGCTGTGTTCAAAGCCATGCGGTTCTCCACCAAACTAACTTGGTTAACCGTCTACATAATTGTGAAATAAGATTTGTGATAGGCTTTAATCCCCACGTCTCTTTTTGGCCGCAAAGGGCCACTTAAGCCTGTACAGTCTCACTCCTGGGTGGGTGGGGGTGGGGGGGCTGATATTCAAGTTAATCAAGGAAGCTCGCATGGCCAACAGGGGGGTCCCTCCTATTAATTAATGGCACACTATGAATCTCAATTAATGGCATCATTGGAATCCTATGGAACATTGCAGGAGAGGCTCAAAATCAGTTCAAGATCATTACATCCCAGGAGCCATGGTTATTGCTATCTCCATGGGATTAAATTGTCATTATCGACTTTTCCTGTGAAAATAAATAAATAAATAAATAAAAATAAAATAAAACACGAAAGGTATACATTTATTTTGCTAATGGGCATCCTTCCTACCGGGGCAAAATTTAAAAGTAAGAAGAGAATGGGAAGAGCTACAAAGGCCCTCAAAGAGGAAGAGGAGGAGGAGGAAGACTGTGGGGTCCTTGGTGGTCTCTGAGCTGGGTGGTTTCCTTGCAGGCGTTTCATGACCCAAGTAGGCAACACCATCAGTGCTAGAAGGGAGACAAACCAGACAGCAACCTCCCTCCCTCCTAGCACTGATGTTGTAACTTAGTTGGGTCAGTGGAGAAACAGGTCGAGGAGATTTAATTTCTACCTTAAAAGTGGGGGGGGGGGAGGAAGATCTGATCATCTCCACGGATGCTTCGTTTTCAGCCGCTTCAAAGTTGGACTTCAGACTCTATCCCAGAGCAAAGGCAGCTTCCCAGTTTGATCAGCAGCCTGGAAACCCAGACTGGGCCCTCCCCCCTGTAGGAAGCCCAGCGCAGCTGCTTCTCTGCTTCCACACTTCTTTCTTTCCTTCAAGCAGAGGGTGGTTTTTGGCCCTCTTGGTGCAGGGTGAGGGGCTTTGCATCGGCTGCCAGTGGTAGCAAAATCAGGTTTCCACATCAAGCCATCGTGCAGAGAAGAAACCAAGGAAGAAAGAAGAAGTTGGCAGAAGAAGTTCCTGCAAAATAGGATCAGCCCGGGGTGGGGGTGGGGGTGGGTGGGTCTGCATGCTCTCTCCATGCTGAAATTCAGAGGAGAAATCCACCAGCTTTGTCCAAGGATCCATCCAGAGAATTAATTGCAAGAATAAATATTTGCATGTGGTGAATAATTTCTTCTGCTTTAATGGTGCAGATAATAGATCTCACCACAGAAGCTGCCCATCCATCCATCATCTATCTATCATCTATCTATCTATCTATCTATCTATCTATCTATCTATCTATCTATCTATCTATCTATCTATCTATCTCTATCATCTATCTAATCTCAATCTCTCTCTCTCTCTCTCTTCCTCATCAATTGTATTTGCTGCCCATGTCGCAGTTCAAGGCAACTCTGAGCAGCTAACTTTTTCCCATCATTTTCTCATTGAATCAGGGAATCCTGTGGCTGAAAGGGACCTACCCAAAAGGCAGGAGATCTTATATCATCCCAGACCGCTCTTACAAATACAGGACCGGGGTGTCCATTTCATCTCTTTTTGGGGGCTTGAACACTTGAGTTTGGAACAGAACCAATCCACAAGTCTCTGGACTTTGCTCTGAGTCTCGTCACCTTGAGGACCAGAAACTTAGAAAAGGAAGAACGATCGTCCCCAAACGAAGGACGTATCAGGGACTTCCAGGTCTCTTTTTGGCCAGCAGCTTCCCTGGAAGGAACTCAGCCATTCTCCAAAGGTCAGGGATTTCTCGCCCCCCCACCCCAGAAGGCCTTAATGCTTTTCCCAGGACAGGCTCTCTGTCCTCCCCCCCTTCAAATGCATTTGCCAGGCGGAGGTGTCGGAAGCAACAGGAAAGGTGTCAGAAGGGGGCGGGACAGAAGGGGGGCTAACTCAAATTCCTGCCATGTGCCTGCAGAGTGTGAAATGCAAGTGGGGGGAAGGGAGAGGCACACTCACATTCACACCTGGACACTTGGTGGAGAGGAGGAGGGAAAACACACCTGTTTCCCAGCAAGGACAGAAGCTCCTGGGGTGGGGGGGAAGGGGAAGGGAGATCCTGAGCTCTCTTGGGTCCAAGGAAAGCTAATGGGTCGGGTTGCTTTTCCCAAGGTGGTGGGAGCCCTGGCCAGGGAGGCAGGGAAAATAGGGTGATGGGCTGTGGGGGAAGAGGGGTCCTTTCTGGCATTAGGGCCAAACTGCGGGCTCCTTTCCCCTAGGTCAGCTTGCCAAACTCTGCTTAAACCTGGGCTGTCTAATCTTGGCTACTTTAAGACTTGTGGACTTCAACTCCCAGAATTCCCCAGCACAGCACAGCACAACTGGGGAATTCTGGGAGTTGAAATCCACGAGTCTTAAAGTTGCCACGGTTGGACACCCTTTGCATTAGTTAATGGTTGCCGTGTTCCATAAACCCAGACATTTGCTCTAAGCAAACCATGTTTCGATCAAAGATGGGGAATTCTGGGAGTTGAAGTCCAAAAGTCTTAAAGTAGCCATGTTGGGCACCCTTGGCTTAAACCAGTGTTTCTCAACCTTGTTAGCTTGAAGATGGGTGGCTGGGGGATTCTGGGAGTTGAAGTCCACCCATCTTCAAGCTAACAAGGTTGAGAAACACTGGCTTAAACCAACCACTAGGACTGCCTGGATATGTTGACTTAATTGAAAGAGCTTTGCTGAATCCTAAGGCTGCAAGAGACGCTGGGAGGTCCTCTAGTCCAGCCCCTGTGCCAGGCAGGAATCCTCATCCCATCTCAGATAAACCCTTGTCCAGTCTTTTCTTGAAGATTTCCAGCGATGGAGCACCCACGACTGCTCGTATCTCAAAAGGAACCCTCCCTAGTTTCTTGAGCTGCATAGGAGATGTGGGGCGAAAGAGAAATCTTGCCCTTGCAAGATTCGCATTACAGACCAAATGGAACAAGTCACCAGTCATGTTTCCCTTCTGGTCTACCTCGTAAGGCTGACCGGGTGGCTGCCCAAGCGTGCTGGGATGATTTGCCCTGCTTAGCATTAGCAAGACTGGCCTTCTCCTGGGAGAGCAGCCAAACCGCTTTCAATGGGCCCATTGATGCCAGGCTGGCCTCCCTTGCTCTGCCGTCCGGGGCTCTAAACAAGCATTAGTCTTGCATTAGGTGCTGGGCATGTCAAAATATTGGCACTGCCAGCGCAGAAGGATGAGGGCAATTAAAGCCCGACAAGAAAAGGCTCTTTTTCCTTGGGGACGTGGAGGACCAGAAAACGGCCATGTTTAAAAGCATCTGTGTTTGCCAACAAACGAACGGAGCGGAGGATCAAGGAAAACCTGGCAGCTTTTGCTGGGTTGGTTGGCCCTCCGAGTGGCACGTTTGGCAAGCGGCGCTTAGTGCCTCCACCACGGAGCAGCAGAAAATTGGTCTCCTCTCTCCCTCTTTCTCCTCCTCTCCTGTTTGCCAACTCCACTCTCTTCTGGCATTGATGAGACTGCCTACTTGGGTCATGAAATGTCTGCAAAAAAACAACGAAGCACCAGGGACCCCAACACCTGGACTGTCCACATTTTGGGAGCCAATTAATCATAATCGTAAGTTTATTTGTCAAGCATATATAAGATAACAGGTAAAAGTATAAACGTAATTTGAATACATGAAGAGTGAGTAAAAAGGAATATTAGGACAGGGACGAAAGGCACGCTGGGGCACTTATGCATGCAGACCTCTTAGGAATGGGAATTAGAATTCCTCTTTCCAAGACTGCAGCAAAATTCTCCCCCATCCCACTCACACCCTCCCCCCACTAAGAGATCAGGGCTGCCAGGGCATGGCACAAAATACTGACCAGTTCTCTTGGGGCCAGCTTTCCAACTCAACACGACACACACACTTCCAAGGGATGTCAGCAAGGAGGAATTGACAGCTCTTGGTTTTGGCTTCTGTGTTCTCTGAGATAAGCCAGGAGGGTCTCAAAGGAGGGGAGGGGCTGCAGCAGGGAGACGCAACTGTGAAAACAATCAGGAGGCCCCTAGGTGTGTAGCCTTAGGCCAGGGATCATAGAGCCATTCTTTGCTCTGCCTACGCAGGGGCCGAGTTAGAGGGGCAGAGATGTTGGTTGCCGAAGGCCCTGGGTCCTTCCCTCCACCAGCTTTCCCTAGGCGGGCACCAAGATTTGGCACAAAGGCATCCCAATTTGGAATCTGCCCTTGCAGTCCTGTGGAGTTGTAGGAAGGGTCAAAAGGTCCCTGCCCTGGAAGAATCTACGGATTGCGAGTCTCAGTTTCTTTTTCTTTTGTTCTTGCCTTGAAGACCTTTTGCTTCTCATCCAAGGAGCTTCCTCAGTTCTACAGTGAATGTTCTAATTCATTCATTCATTCAGAGGAATATTAAGAAACAAACATGGATTTTTGCCCCAGGACGATCTATTTATTACTTTTGGGATGATCTGGGATAGTTAAGATGCTGTGGTAAATTTTATTCGAGTGGATTACAATAACAGTTTGTTAACGAGTTTTGAAACGTATTGTTTTTCCCATTAACTACTTTGTCACTAATACAACCTATAGAAAACAGGTCAACAAACCGTTAACAGATTTAGTAGTTTAAAAATTGGGGAGGCCTGTTTCGCAAGGGGTGGGAACTAACGTAGTGATATATTAATCAGTATTCAACTAGAGGGAATAATATGTTTATAATCTAATGTATAATGCACCTTTTTAAAATGTTTTGATCACTTTTTTTTTCTTTTATGTCTCCTTGGATTTTTATTTGGTTTTGTATTTTGTATTTTAACTTTGTTCTCAATAAAATAATAATAATAATAATAATAATGAAAAAAAAAAGAACTGAAGAAGCTTTTTGGATCAGAAGAGAAACATCTTATTCCGTAAGGAAAAAGCAAAGTCCAGGTGCACTTTTGGGACAGCCCTGACCTGGATGGCTGGGTCTCCCGAGACACACAGATTTGGGGCAGATTGTGGGAAGAGAAGAAGGACTAAAAGGATGGCAGCAACCAGATGATATTCACAGGATGACACCGTACTGGTCAATTCCATCTGGATCTGCTCAGAGTCCTCCAGCCCCCTCCATATGCAGACCCTCCACCCTTTCCCCCTTTTCTCTTCCAAGCAGGCAACTCGGGTTGGTATGTGGTGTGTGTGTGTATGTGTGACAAGGAGAAACGGAGGAGGAGGAGGCGAGGGTGGGCACAGACTCCCTCCAGTCGCAATGAATAGGAGGAAATGCTTGGTGTTCTGTCTCCAGCTTGTCTGCCAACCGCAGCCTGGGCTCGTGGGGGGAACGGCTGAGGCCCCTTAGAAGAGGAGAAAGGCAAGCCAGCCCCCTCCCCGCTAGTTTAGGAAACGCAGGGCCGTTATTAGGAGGTTGGAAATGATTTGACCCAGACAATCTTGTGCCCTGCTCTTCCGGCCATTGAATGGCTGGGGAGCAAAATCGCTTCTTGGATCGAACAGGTTTATTTATCTTTCTGACCCGCGGGATACGATTCCAACATAGCCGCCTTTCCTGGGTGTTGACAGACAGTTCAGCTTCGTAATAAAGGAGAATATTTGTAGTTCAGGGTTGGCATGAAGAGTCCTTGGGGCTTGGTGGTTTTCTTGCAGACGTTTCATGACCCAACTAGGGAACATCATCAGTGCTAGTAAGGAGTGCAGTTCACTGTGCACAGGGTTTACTAGCACTGATGATGTCACCTAGTTGGGTCATGAAACGTCTGCAAGAAAACCACCCAGCTCAGAGAGCCCCAAGGACCCCACAGGTCAGGCGGTCACTGTGCTGCTTCACCTACTTGGCTAGTCCTTGACTTACGACCACAATCGAGGCCAGCATTATCATTGCTGAGGAAGGTGGTGGTTAAATGAGCTGCACCTGATTTTACAACGGTTGTTAAGCAGCTCGCTGAGGTCACCTTTGGTGCTTTCTGAAGGATCTTGGACCACGCGTCTCAAGCTGGTCAGCAAAGATTTAGTCAACTCCCCACGTCTTGGCTGCTTTGGAGACCTGGATCTTATAGGGTAGTCCTAACTCTTGAAGGCAGCTGGGCTCCTAGTAGATCCCAGGAGAGCCATTCTGCAGCCAGAGGTGCAGGGGATCTACAGTGGCTGGACCTATGGCCGGCCACCTCTTCTACTGAGGCCCTATAGTAGAAGGCTCGGATTGTCCTGCACAGGACAGAAGCAGGGGATCTAAGGGTGGGTGGGAAGCTTGGAGAAGATCCAGCCCACCCCCACCTAGGATAGGAACGCCCCACATTCCAACATCCCCCCAAGTGGCCTTCCAGGCTCTGCTTGAAGGAAATTCCCACCAGCTTTTATGACACCTGCCCAGCATCCTGACGATGGAGCCATACCGGGTTTTGCTGTCCTTGTTTTGCAAAGGGGAATCTTTGCAGCCCCTCACCCCCCCCCCCACCCGTCTCGGCTCCCTAGTCTCCCCCTCCTCCTCTTCCTGGAGTGGAGGGGAAGGGTGAGGTAACGTCAAAAGGTCCAGGAAGCGGATCTATTATCCAGGCCAAACAGGAAGCAATGAGACAAACCTTGGCAACCTTGGGATTTACTTGTTTACTTCAAGGGGGGAGGGGGAGGAAGAAGAGGAGGAAAAGGTGAAGGAGAAAAGGAGGAGGAAGAGGAGAAAAGAGAAGAAGAAAAAGGGGGAAAGGAGAAAAGGGAGTGGAAGGTGAAAAAAAGGAGGATGGAGGATCCAGTATAGACCAACGGCCTCCCCACCTCTAAATCTACTCTATTACCAACACCTCCTCCCTTATTTCCAGGGCTAAGAAACATCTGTCTAGCTGCCACATCTGGATGGCTTCCCAGCTCCCATCTCACTTGCTCCTGGGCTCCTGTAAGGCCCCCATCCCACCCCACGACTTCCTCATCAGTTGTCTTCTCCTAGCTACCAGAGCCCAACAATCCTTTCCTGCAACTTGCAGAGTAGCTGCTCCACAGATCTTTGCATGCTGTGGTTCTGAGTCGCTGCAGTAGTAGCTACGCCAGGGGAGAAGCCCCAGAGGTCCTCCCTCATCCCCTCCACCCTCATCATCTTCTGGTGGTCCCTGACAGCCGAAGGCTACTTAAGGCTCGTTGCATCTGGAAAGGGAAATCTGGGCTCTTCTTGCATCCTTCTGGGCCTGGAATGGCCCCAATCAAGGACAAAAATCAAGGGATTTTCCATCGGCCTGGCCAGAGCAGAGCAACCTGACCTGGCAACGTGGAAGCTATCAAGAAGCTATCTTGACCGGTGTCCTGCCAGGTTTCTGCCCAACTGGTGTTCTAAGCCGGTGCTTTTCAGAGTTGGCAACTTGAAAGACAGGTAGACTTCCCTTCCCAGAAGAGCTGGCTGGGGCATTCTGGGAGTTGAAATCCACAAAGGGGCCACGTTTGGAGACCCCCCGACTCCGTGTGAAGGAAGAAACCGTTCCTGCGACTGAAAAATGGTAAAACTCTGCTGCCATGTTTATGCATCGGAAACAAAGCACCTTCGGAGGCCGTTTCCCCCCCCCCCCCCAGCACATTCCGGCTGCTTTCCTTTCCTGTTTACAGCTGGTCTCAGCTTCAAGACAAAGAGCTGCCCCTGGTTTCTCAGTGGGGAGATACTGAGGATGGGGGGAGGGGGGGAAGGCAGACACAGATGCAAGAAAACCCGGACGTCAGCCTGATGGACCAACCCTGCCTGGCCTTCTTTCTCCTCCTCTTCTTCTTCCCCTCGACTCAGGCAGAAACAAGGCCTGATGTAGGTAACCCCCCTCCCTTCTAGCACTGATGATGTTATCTACTTGGGTAGGAAAACGTCTGCAAGAAAGCAACCCAGCTCAGAGAGCACCAAGGACCCCACTGTCCTCCTCCTCTTCCTCCGCCCCCATCTCCTCCACTCTGAAAAACCCACTCCCTCCTAACACTGATGATATTACCTAGCTGGGTCATGAAATGTCTGCAAGAAAACCATCAAGGCTCAGAGAGCCCCAAGGGCCCCACAGGAGACTGACGTAGCAGAAGCATTGTTCTTATAAAGATAGCCATTTATTTGGAGGGGGCCCTCCATTCCTTTCCATTCCATTCACCCCAACAGGCTGACCAACGGCACCGTCTGTCGCCCAATGGGAACATGATAACAAGGGATGAGAGCCACTGGAGAGACCACCTCCCCCTCCCCCCTCCCCCTCCCCCAGCTGGAGTTTTTCCTCCTTTTTGTTGCCGCTGCAGTCAGGCTCCTTTCTTGGGCAGGTGATGGCTTGGCTCCCCGGCCCTCCTGGAGCCTGACCCCTTCCCAGGGCTGAGGGACAGGCTCCCTTTCACCCACCAAAGTCTTGGTCTCAAAAAATGCTGCTGCTGCCGCCGGAGGGGACCTCGGGGGCAAGTGGGGGCCGGTTGTAAGCCCTCCATCCGTGTCCAGCTTGGGCCGAAGTCTGTGCCCCTTCAGCTGCAGCCTCCCCGAGAAGGCCCCTCCCCATCAGGCCAGGGGTCCGAAGGGCAAGAACGGCTGAGAAGTCCATTCGTGGATGGGGGCGGCTGGTCCTGAGGGGGCCCGGAGTCACTGCTGCTTGGAACGAGGCCACAGCCGGCTGGCCAGGGAGCCCAGGAAGAGCTGCTGCTTCTTGTGCTGGGTCAGGTCAGAGAGACGCTGCTGTTCCTCCTGGGAAGGGGCACAGACACTGGCACTGCCGTCATCCCCCGCAATGCAGCCCCCTCCTCAGCCCATGGCAGCCCTGTCCCCACCAAGAGGGATTAAACCAGAGACGCCCAACCTTGGCAACTTTAAGACCCGTGGACTTCAACTCCTAGAATTCCCCAGCCGGCATGATACAGGCAGCCCTTGACTTAGCACCATTTGTTTAGTGACCGTTCAAAGTTACGACGGCACTGGAAAAAAGTGGCTCATGACTGTTTGTCAGCGTTAGGACCGCTGCAGTAGCCACATGGTCGCGTGATCAAAATTTGGCCGTGACAGCTACCTTTGTCCTGGGGTCATGTGATCCCCTTTTGTGACCTTCTCAGCGGTCTTCCAACAAGCCATGTTGGTGGGGAAGCCGGACTCATTTAATGACTGCATGATTCACTTAAGAGCTGCAGGGATTCACTCAACAGCAGTGGAAAAAAGGTCATGAGATGAGAAGCCACTCACTTAGCAACCACTTTGGTTAGTGATGGAAATTTTGGGCTGAACTGTAGTTTTAAGGAAGGAGAATCTTTGTAGCTCAGGGCTGACATGAGGGGTCCTTGGTGGTCTCTGAGCTGGCTTGTTTTCTTGCAGACCGATTCCTAGTTTGGGTAATGAAACGTGTACAAGAAAGCAAGCCAGCTCAGAGACCCCTAAGGACCCCATGGCCTGCCTCCCTTTCTCCTCTCCACAAGCCCCACTCTCCTCTAACGCTGATGATGTTACCTAGTTGGGTAATGAAACGTCTGCAAGAAAGCCAGCCAGCTCAGAGACCATCAAGGCCCCCTCGTGAATTGTGGCTGTAGGTCAAGGACGTCCTGTGATTCCCCCCCTCCCTTCTCACTCTCACCTGCTCCAGCTGGGACTGCCTGCGTTTGAAAGCCTCCAATGGATCTTCTTCCAAGGAATAGTTCTCCAGCACAGAGCGAACGTCTTCCACTCCGCTCATGGCGATCGCTGCAGGCGAGAAGAACCACAGATGAGCTCCGGCCCAAAGACCGGGGGAAGGGATCAACCCAACAGCCTCGCTTTCTTCCTCCAAGGCACAAGCCTCTCTCCATTCGCACCCTCTGCCATCTGCACCCGGGATTCTCCAGGCCAAAGCCTGGCCAGGCCGGGGCTCAAAGCTCCCCCTGGATCTTCTGGGAAAAACAGCTGGGAAGGGAGACGGCTCAGGGTGAGGGTCGCCTCTGGCTTGCCTGCTGGTTTCCTTGAAAGTGAGGCCTCTGCTTGCTTTTTGAAAGGTTATCACAATAGAAAATGGAAATGGAAACAAAGATAGGGAAATAGGGGAGGGGAAAAAAGGGGAGGGGGTTAAAGAGAAGGTGTCCATTTTCTAATTTTTTCAGGGCAGTAAAATACAAAATAAAATAACCTCTTCATATTTTTTTAATTTTCCAACTTGACAAATGCTAGACATTCCTATAACTACAAATGGCCTTAATTGGTGAAACCCAACATCCAAAGTTCGTGTTCTGCCCCGGGCTCACTTTTGAGGAAGGCCGACAGGTCGAAGAGGGTGCGGTCGTCAGAGTTCCCGTCCCACTTCTTGAGGGCCAGGCCGTTGAAGGGCTGCAGGCGGAAGGCCTCCTTCTTGCAATCCACCACCACCACCTTGGCCGGGTCCCTGTTCAGGCAGGAGATGTCCTGGGGGAAGCAAGGAGATTGGCAGGTGGGACCTCTGACCGTTTAGGCTCCATCCATCTTTCTCTCTCTCTCTCTGTCCATCCATTCATCCGATGAATCAATATTTATGTCTTCTCTGTCTGTCCATCATCTATCCATCTACTCATCATCCATCCATCCAATCAATCAATCAATCAATGTCATCTGTCCCTCCGTCCATCCATCCATCTTTCTATCATCTATTCATCCATCCATTCAATCAACATGTTGTCTGTATCTGTCTATCCATCCGTCCATCCATCCATCCACCATCTTTTAATCAACCAACTTTGGTAACTTTAAGATGAGTGGACTTCAATTCCCAGAATTAGCCAGCCAGACCTCTCTCTTTCTCTCTCATCTATCTATATCTCCATTTTTAAAACTGCCCATCTCCTTCACAGAGGGACTCTGGGTGCTGTACAGATAAAATATCAAAGCATAAACAGAGAATACACAACTGAAAGTGTAAAGGCAAGGATAAATTAAAATGTCTGGGTAAATTAACTAAAAGGCTGGGATGGGGGAGCTTTTAGGGTGCTAGCCAGCCCCGTGGCCCCGGGCCCTCTGGGGCTCCTCCAGTGCTTTCAGAAAAGTCAGCTGGCTGAGCAAACAAGGGGAGCCGGAGAATGTGCGTGTTTCCCCCTCCTTCCTTCCGTGTGGCCCAAGGGCATTCAGAGGGGATCCAGCCTTCGATGTTCCTGGCAGGGAAATTCCCACATCCTCCCACCATTTTTCCTCCTGCCTCATTTCAGAGGACAATTCAGAGAAATTCTGTACAGGATTTTTCACGTTGAGACTCCTGGCTGTTGCAAGGCTGCATGGCGATCAAGGTTCTTTGGACCAGATCACCTTTTAAAAAATCCTAGAAATGAACTGGGAGAAGTCTATAATCCCTCACACAGTTCGCTTGATTGGGATGAGCTTTAAGATAAATAATGCAAACTGCCTCAATGGCTCAGCTGTTAAAGCAGCGAGGTTTACATTTTCATGTACAAAATACTCCGAAGTCCCAGGCCCTCAGGAAATAAAAATAATCAACTGCATTGGAAGTTAGTCATTAAGTCGTTCAATCAACTAGTTTTCTGTGTGGTTCCCCCCACCCCCTTTTTTTTTTCATTTGTTTTGGTTGCCTTGCTGGATTAGAGCAGACTTGGTTTTTCAACAAATCGCTCCGGCTTCCAAATCTTTATTTTCAGTGCAAAGACAAAGGACTCTGAGAAGAAATCTGCTCCCCCCCCCCTCCCCCACCAGCGCATAGTGAAAAATGCCTTCTTTCAAGCTATGTTTAATTGCCTGGCTGGCTTGTTCCTTTTGTATTACTTATCGTTTTATCATAAAAGATAAAATGCAAAACAGAAAAATGAACAAACAAAACAAAACAAAACAAAAGCATGCATTCAACACTAAAAATGACAAAAAGAAAAAAAAAAGGAAAAAATAGTTTAAAAAACTGAAAAACTGATCAAATAAATTTAACATTTAATATGTAGGATATACTTTGGTTAAGAGAAGAGAAGAGAAGAGAGGAGAGGAGGGGAGGGGAGGGGAGGAGAGGAAAAAGGAAAAGAGAAGAGGAAAGAAAAAAAGGAAAGGAAAGGAAAAGCAGTAAGAAGCCCGGCTGTCTTATTTCAAGAATTTCCCCCCCCCAGATCCTTGAGCATTTGGGCTCAAGTGAGTCTTGCCTCTTTTTCCATCTTTAATGCAACTGCCCAAGAGTGAGGCTGCTTCCCCCAAGAAGAGAAAACCTCCCCCCTCTGCCCCACAATGCTTACTTGGGGAGGGGGGGGAAGAATCCAAACAATTAAGGTAGGGAGAAGGCCCCCCACCAGCAGCAGATGGGAGGTGACGGGGAGGGGGTAGGTAGCGCAGAAGACAGACAGAAGGCAGCTTTGCCCCCCCCCTGCCCTCCCCCAGCTAAGCCATCCTCACTCTATTGTGGACAGCCGGCCCAGGGGACTTGCCTTGAGGAGCACGTGGCCAAGGCAGCTGCTCGCTCAGACTGCGGCCTCATCCAGAGAGGCAACAGGCAGTAGAGGTCGAGGGAAAAGGCATTCTGGGATGCCAAGAGTGGGCCCATGGCAGGGGGAGGAGGCCCCGAAGGCAAAGGCCCCGAGTCCTCAGGGAGGTTTGAGGTCCTGTACTCCTTTTCTTGGAGGCAAGCCCTGTTGGCAAGCCCTGTTGGACTTCCTCCAAGTTGGAGGAAGCAAATCTTCCAACTGT
This sequence comes from Arizona elegans, assembly GCA_022577455.1. Taxonomy (NCBI): domain Eukaryota; kingdom Metazoa; phylum Chordata; class Lepidosauria; order Squamata; family Colubridae; genus Arizona; species Arizona elegans. The sequence continues at coordinate 31,789,747 of JAKOOJ010000011.1, forward strand.
GTGTTTGGGAGACGGTCCGGCCGAGTTGGAGCTAGTCAACCAGTTTGGCCTAGTGGTTAAGGTGCCAGGCTAGAAAGTGGGAGGAGGTGACTTTTAGTCTTGCCTTATGAATGAAAGCCGGCCGGGTGTCTTTGGGCCAATGACCAGGAGATGGTGAGTTCTAGTCCTGGTTTAGGCATGAAAGACAACTGGATGACTTAGGGCCAGTCCCTCTCTCTCTCAGCCCAACCCACCTCACAGGGTTATTAGTGTGGCAAAACAGGAGTACGACATTGTGTCGGAGATGTTCGCTGTGGGATACAAATAAATAAATAATTAAAATAAACCAACCAATTTTGAGGGATGCTAATACACAATTACTTGTGTCCCTGTGCATTATTCAAACAGCCAGACAAAGCCAGCTTCTGATTCACTTAAGAATTGTGGTAAGAAAGCGTGAAAATGGGGCAAAAATCCTGCGTAACACCTGTCTTGCTTAGCAGTGGAAATTTTGGCTCCACTGTGGTCGAGGACTACCTGGGCCGTGATAAATTTGGAGAATTTACAGCACATCGTAACAGGACAGCCAAAACCAAAGCCTTCCAGACCGTGCTGGAGCCTTACCTTCACGTGATGCCCATCCATGTAGCGAGTGGCGTCTCGGAAGAGCCGATAGGAGATGAAGCCGTGGGGATCCACGCTGTCGATGAGGGGGAAAGCTGTCTGGGAGAGGGGAGAGAAGGCCCAGAATAATTCTCAAAGGACTTTAAAAGAGGTCGAAGTGTCATGAGCAGCATCGGCTCCAATCGAAGGACGTTAAAAATGGTCTGGCTTGGAGGCTCTCTGGGCGCTCTCAGGAAACAGCTTCGGAGGGTGCACAGCCAATCCTGCGCCTTCCTTCTTAGAAAGGATGGATCACAGTCGCTTGACAGTGGGACGGGCAGCATATGTTTAATAAATAAATAAGAATAAATTGAGTCAAGCAGGAGATATCAAGGGGGAGATACGGTGATCACACAGGGGACAATATTCACCCACACCGGCTGAAAAGTGGCAGCCCTGAGCAGAACATCTACGATAATACTTAGAATAACTAAGATATTCTCACACTTTCTCAGATATTTGCCAAGCACGGGAAAATCGGGAAGCCCAGGCAGTTCAAATGAATATAAAGCTTTATTGAGAGCTTATGCTCTTCACACAAGAATCTGAACTACTAACAGTCAAAGCAAATTGGTGGCAGATAAAAGAGTCAGCGGAAGTCGAGGGGGGCTGGAGTTAGATCCCTCGTGGGCACGAAGAGACTCAAGACTGATGACACGTTTGACCCCTCCTTTCCTCGGACTCAGCCTGGTCACCTCCTACAAGTAGTCCTCGACTTACAACAGTTAATTTAGTGACCGTTCAAGGTTATAATGGCACTGAAAAGAAGTGACATATGACCATTTTTCACACTTTATGACCATTGCAGCATCCCCGTGGCTATTTCATCAAAATCTGGACGCTTGGCAACTGAGTCATATTTATGACGGTTGCAGTGTCCCTGGGTCACGTGGTCCCCTTTTGCGACCTTCTGACAAGCAAAGACAACGGGCAAGCTAGATTCACTTAACAACCATGTTACTAATTTAACTACTGCAGTGATTCACTTAACAATGGTGGCAGGAAAGGTCGTAAAGTGGGGCAAAACACTTAACAAATGGTTCACTTAGCAACAGAAATGTTGGGGCTCAGTTGTAGTCATTAAGTTGAGGACTATCTGTATTCTTAGAATATCTAAGATATTCTTAGAACATATAACATATTCTTGAGATTATTCAGAATACCTAAGATATTCTCTTGACTATGTACTTCTTCTCAAGGGGTTAACAGAGTCCTTAAGCAATTCCCTGTTGTGAATTGTGACACTGTGCCTGCCCGTTTTAGGGCCGCAGCTCTGGGTTTGACCTAGCTGGATCCCATGAGTTAACTAAGTGCCCAGAAGGCAGAGGTGGATGCTGGCAGCCTTTTCCCTGAGCGGTTCCTGACCTTCGGGGTGAGGACTGGGGTGCTGCTTTCTCCCCAAAGACAGGCCCACTCAATTAGCACAGCAATGGTTCGGATTCAATAGGCTGCAAGGCGCAGAGAGGGGGCCATTCACATTCAAATGAGCCATGGCACGCTCCCTGGGAGAGACCCCACTGCCACCACTCAAGCGTGAGAAAGGAGGAGCGTGGAAGGGAAGAGAGGGCTAGGGCTAACCAGCTGTGCTAAGCTGCCCCTCCCTCTCCCCCTCTCTCGATGGCCTGACATGGTTTAAGGTTATCCCCTGTGGTCACTCTGCATCTGTGTGGCCAGCATGGGCATTGGACACAAAGCCCAGGCTGGCCTGCAACAAGCTGGATCGCCTTCCATTCCTTTGCTGGGACAGTCATGTCCAGTTCCCCCAGTCGGGCACAGCAATGGCTGGAACAGGGTTTGCTAGTCCAGCAGCGGCCGAAACCATAAGGCAGTTTTAGCTAAAGCAGGGACCTCCGAAGTGGCCAACTTCAAGACTTTGGGACTTCAACTCCCAGAACCCCCCAGCCAGCCAGGATTCTGGGAGTTGAAGTCCCCAAGTCTTAAAGTTGCCCAGTTTGGGGGCTCCTGAGCTAAAGAATCTATTCAGGGCTTAATTTAAAACTAAATAATGGATTTTAATTTCAATAAAAGGGGACAGGTTCATTCTGCATACTCAAAGCCTCTTTAAAATGGGGGAGAAAAGAGGAGCTGAGCACTCTACCTCCCAAACCCCTTGGCCAGCTGGCAGGGCCCATCCATGGAGCACTCACCATGCCCGTCTCCGAGGTGAAAATGACAATTTCGTAGAGAGGAGCCAACTGCTGGAAGAGGTTGTCGATGCCCGGCCTTTTTTTGAAGCGCCAGCCGGTCACTAACTGAGGACAGGACAGAGAGAGAGAGAGAGAGAGAGAAGAGAGACCTTGAGAGAAAGCTAACACCAGCTAGGCAGTAAAGACAATGCCCAACTAACCCGCATCGGTCCTTGCAGATATTCTGGTGCTTTTCTTGCAGATGTTTCATTATCAAACTAGGTAAAATCAGCCTGCTCCCTTCTAACCCTGATGATGTTACCTACTTGGTAATGAAACGTCTACAAGAAAAGCACCAAGCTCAGAGAGCACCAAGGATCCCACACAATTCAAACTGTTGGTAGGTGGGTCAGGATGGCAACTAAGTGTCTGTCCTGCCCCCTGGCTCTGAGATGAATGCGGTGCCCCCATCCCCAATTCCTGGAAAGGATACAGACCGACCATTCAGGGTGCAGCAGGACATCGGTGAGTTCGATGACCAGGGTGTAAGGTGGCTGATAATACGGTTCCTTCAAGGGATCTGGCAGCAACTTAGGGCTGGTGGGCTCCATGATCATCTGGAAAAAGAAACTGAGGCCATGAGGCCAAGATACAGAACGGGTTTGGGGGGGGGGAAGAGTGGGAAGGGGGGGGGATGCTATGTTTTTATCCCTGGTTTGGATCAAGGGGGGGAAATTCACCTGGATTGGGTAGGAAACCAGAAAGCTTTAAAGCCAGCTAGGATATAAACTCATTTTGGTGCAGTTTTTCATTTGGGAGAATCGTAAAAAGATTCTAAAAATTGTGCTGTCCAATCTTGGTCATTTTAAGACCTGTGGACAGCTTGGCTGGGGAATTCTGGGAGTTGACGTCCACAAGTCTTTTTTTTTTTTTTTTAAATAATTTTTATTCAACATTTACATCTTTAACATCCTTGTTACATTTTTACAGCTTTCCGATACCAGCATCTTTGATAATATCTATAACCAATTGTATACACATACATTTTATATATTACTTACTAATTTCTATATTCACTACAATTTATACCTATCTATTAAACAATAATTATTCCGTTCCTCTATAATATCTTCTCTTACGTTTATACATTTATACATTAATTTTGGATTGTTTCTCCAACCAGTTAAAGCATCTATTCCATGTCTTGTAATAAATCGTTTCCTCTTGGTCTTTTAATTCCATTGTTAATTTATCTGCTTCTGCATATTCTAGCACCTTTTTTATGATCATCGTATTTGATGGAGCAAATCCACAAGTTTTAAAGGGGCTGAGTTTGGACAGCCCTGTTCCAAAATAGATGAAACAGGACACTCACCTGACTATAATCTTTGAAATACTTGTATGACCTTCGCAGCTGTTGAACGATCAACACATCTGTAAGACAAATGGAAGAAAGCCTGTTGCAGAACCAGGGGAAGTATCCCGCCCATTGCTGGCAGAACCCGGGTCCCAGAGCCCCGTTATTCTGCAGATTAAACGTCTCAATATAACCTGACAGGCACCCAGTCCAATACACCTTTCACTCCTGGGTGCTGGCATGTACAACCGAAGCCGGTTCCAATTGCAGTTCAGGCTACAAGAAATCCATTTTAATGCCCTCAAAAATCCAGCAATATGATTTCTACTGAAAGAAAAAAAAATCTATTCTATTCTACTTTTTAAGTAGGCATTTTTCTGGGCAGGGAATGGAGGGAGCTGCTGTATATAAAGTTACTTCCAGCTATCGAACTTTATGCTTTATGGTCTCAAGTGGAATAAAATACAGGTGGTCCTGGACTTACAACCATTCTTTTAGTGGCCATTCCAAGTTACAAGGGTGCTAAAAAAAGTGACATGACCAGTTCTCGTATTTACGACTATTGCAGCATCCCTGTGGTCATGTGACCAAAATTCAGGGGCTTGGCAACTGATATGCATTAAGCAACAGTTGTAGGTTGTGTGATCACCATTTGTGACCATCCCTGAGAAGGAAAGCCAAGGCAGGAAGCCGGGTTCATTTAACGACTGCTTGGTCCACTTAAACTGAAATGTTTCACTTAACAACCGTGGGAAACAGGTTGTAAAATCAGGACTGACTCACTTAACACCGGCCTTGCTTAGCAAAGGAAATAGCGCTCCCAATTGTGGTCGTAAGTCGAGGACTACCTGTGAGTCCCCAGAAGGAAAGGGGAAAAAAAAAAAGAAGTACATTTGGGTGCGATTGCAGTTCTTGAGCTGAACACAGACTCCTTAGGAGTGATGATTACTCAAGGCTGCCAGCTCCAACCTGGTTTCTTCTCAGGGTCTCTCCTCCCTCCCAACCATCTGACGTCGCTGGAACATATGTGGGGCTGCAGCGCTGTTTCCCCCCCCCCCGCCCAAAAAAAAAACATACAAGGGATTCTCCGAGGACCAGCTTGCTTAAGCAGAGGTCAGGCTGGGGAAGAGAGAGCGTGTGAGCAAGGCTGCAGCCTCCCCACCAGCCCTGTTAACTATCCCTCTGAGATTACAGCTTCCCATTTTAGCCGCCAGGGTTATTCAAACAGAAGCTCTAAGTTAATCAATCAAAGGCAGGCCTGTTGAATGGGGTGTAATTTGGGGCACATTGTTATGGTAATGGGAGCGGAGCAGCTGGGCTGGAGGACTGATGAGGGACGGGCGGGCGGGCGGGGCAAGGATTCCTGTCAACTGGAGGGTGCCATGGTGGAATCCCAGGAAGAGGCACCCTGTTGCCCCTGCCCCCGCCCCCAAATATTGGGCTGCAGCAGGCAGAAATGAATCAATCAGAATAGAGCTGAAAGGGGCCTCGGAGGTCTTCTAGTCCAACCCCCTGCCCTATACTGTTTCAAACAGGTGGCTGCCCAGTCTCTTCTTAAAAGCCTCCAGTGTTGGAGCTCCCACAACTTCTGGAGGCAAGCGGTTCCACTAATTGTTCTCATTGTTAGGAAGTTTCTCCTTAATCCCAGGTTGCTTCTCTCCTTGATTCGTTTCCATCCATTGTTTCTTTTTCTTGCCTTCTGGTGCTTTGGAAAACAGACTCTTCTTTGTGGCAGCCCCTCAAATCCTGGAACCCTTCATCATATCCCGCTTCATCACTGGAGGTTTTAAAGGAAAGGCTGGACAGCCACTGTCTAAAATGGTAGAGGTCCTCCTGACTGAGCAGGGGGTCTGACTAAGCGTGATTTTTGCAGGAAAAGCTAAATAACTTCTCATTTTGGGATTAAGGGATTCCTTCATTCTTCCTGGAAGGCAAAGAGGGGAGAGAGGCTGCCAAGAGCAGCGCCAGATACGGTTAAACAAACCGGGGTTCCCCACCATGTGTGCAGTTTTTTCCACCAAGGAGGGATGAGTTAGCTGAAAGTCTGGAAGGAAGGGGAGGGGGGGAGGCAGGAGGAGGAAATTTATGGGGGAGGGAGGGCAATGAGGCTACGCCTTTTAATCTGTCAGCACATATGCCCGGATGAAAGGAGCCGAAGAAGGCCGCCCCCCAAAGAAGCTCCCCCATCCGCTGCAGGACTCCCCTCCCCACTCTTGTCCGAAGCGTTCCACCACAATCTGCTTTGGGGAAGCCACAGCCAGGTTCCATCTGGCCCTCTGCCCCACATGGCGGCTCCTGCCTCCCTCCTCCACCTCCTCCCGTTCCATTCCGTTCCGTTCCCAAAGCTCAGAATAGAAGGCAATAACACTTCCTTAAGAATGAAGGCGGATCTACGGGTCCCAGGATAATGTGGCAGGATGATCCAAGCTGGGTCGGTCACCAGTTCAGACGTTTTGTCTTCCGAGCATTCGGACTCGTGCTGGAGCCCATTGTCCGAGAACTCCTCTCTGAAGTTCCGGGGGTCCTGATGACCAACCCAGACTGGGTTTTGTAGCAGGCCCCATGTTTTGGGAAAGAAGAAGCTGGAATTCTCCAATTTGAAATTTGGAATTGTGAAAAGAGCCATTTCCTTTATACTATTAATATACTCTGTTTCCCTGAAAATAAGACCTCCCTGGATAATAAGCCCAATTGGGCTTTTGAGCGCATGCGCTAAAATAAGCCCCCCCCCCCCCAAATACTTAACTGCATGAGCAGTCCCCGCCATTTCCTCTAGTTAGGGTTAGGGAGAGAGAGCTGGAAATCAGGTAAGATGGCAAGAGGAGCCCCACGTGCCCCAAAATAATAAGACCTCCCCGAAAATAAGGCCAAGTGCTTATTTCAGGGTTCAAAAAAATATAACAAAGGGTCTTATTTTCAGGGAAACACGGTAATTACAACAAGAAATAACTGATGGAAACTTAACAAAGAGCAGTCCAATCTAGAAGGAGAACAATTAAACAGTGGAACGTCTTGCCTTCAGAAACTGTGGGGGCTCCATTGTTTACAAGAATAGACTGGGCCACCATTTGACTGGGATGGAATAAGGCTCCTGCCTTGAGCAGGGGGTTGGACTACAAGACCTCCGAGGTCCCTTCCAACTCTACAGTTCTATCACTCAACTTTGATACTGCTCAGCTCCAACCAACTCTGAAGTCAACCGATGAGTCGTGCCATTTGTGAGCTCGGCGACGCTCAACTTTGGGGCCTCTTAGATGGCTGGACTCCAACTATCAGAATTCTTATCTAAGGGGGCACCAGACTAATCTATCTTATAAAGCAGGGGTCTCCCAACTTGGCAACTTTAAGACTTGTAGATTTCAACTCCCATGGCTGGCTGAGGAATTCTGGGAGGTGGAGTCCACAAGTCTTAGAGTTGCCAAGTTGGGAGACCCCTGTTTTTAAGCAAAGCTTAAAATAACCCCACATGTGGGGCTGATCGGGCCAAGCCGTGGCAGAATCTGCTGCAAAAGGAGAAATGATGCAACCCAAGGATGTCAAGACCCCAAACCGGCTTCCCCAGCTGCCTCTCTCGTCAGAGGGACATCTGGAATGCTCATGACACGCTTTAGCCACCCTGGGGACGCGCCACCCTGGCCCCCTCTAAAGTCTTCATTCTTCCCCATTATCTGAGCACCAGGGACGTTGGCCTCCAGCTATGTGCAAGGGCAGGCAAGGAGGGAGGGGGAGGGAGGGGGAGGGAGGGGGAGACCCTAGATGGTCTGAGGAATGGAGCACTGGCAGGTTGGCTTCCTGTCCTGCAAAGTTCTGCCCCACCGTCTGCTTTTGAAAACGGGCTTGCTGCTTTGGGAAGCAGAAACCCCCTCGCTGTGCAGCCGATGGCAAAAGGAAAGCAATTCCGGTTATTTCTGCCCACCGCATTAAAGGAATATTCGCTTTTTGAAAAGGTGATTAAGAGCTGAGGGCACCAGGTCACAGCTGCAGCGACCCAGCTTCTGGTTCAAAGAGCTTAATCCCTTCACAGAGTAGTTTCTAGTGCCATTCAGTGGAAGCCGGACCCAACCTAGGGGCTTAGATAATGAAACGTATTGATTAGCTGAAAACCATTTCTCTTTTTGCTCTCAAGAAATGCAGCCAGGATACTAAATTCCGCAACTGCAAATAACATGCAGTGAACTTTCCAGTTGTGCTTTCCTTGGATAAGGGTGGCAACTCCAGATTTACTTCTGCAATCCCTTCGCTCCCATTCTTCACCCTTAAATCAACCTGTTGTCCGAAGCCCATCAAGGAAATTTTCAAAACCCTGGTCTTGTCTACTTACCGTCATCAAATTCATCAGGGATCTGGGAAAAAATGAAAAAGAGAGAGAGAAAACAATGTCTGTGGAGATTCTCAGTCATCCAGGTCCCAGTTGTCCCCAAGGTGCTTTTGAGAGAAAACGGTGTGTTTGTTTTGATTCCAAGGGTCCACTGCATACCCCAAAATGGGGGCTGGGGAGGGGAATAACACACACACACAGCAACACACGTGTCCACCTGTTTATTTGTACCCCACCTTTATTTTTACAAGTAACTCAAGGAGGTGAACATATCTAATACTCCTTCCTCCTCCATAACAACCCTGGGAGGTGGGTTGGGCTGAGAGAGGGGAGCTGGCCAGGTTACCCAGCTGATTTTCATGACTAAGGCGGGACTAGAACTCCCAGTCACCTGGTGACTAGCCCAAAGTCATCTAGCTGGCTTCTATAGCTACGGCAGGACTAGAACTCACCATCTCCTGATAATTGCCCAAAGTCACCCAGCTAGCTTTCATGCCTAAGGTGGGGCTAGAACTCACCACCTCCCAAAATCACCCAGCCGGCCTTTGTGCCTAAAGTGGGACTAGAACTCTCCATCTCCTAGTGATTGGTCCAAAGTCGCCCAACTGGCTTTCATGCCTAAGACTGGACTAAAACTCCCTGCCTCCTACTTTCTAGCCTGGTGCCTTCAGCACTAAACCAAACTGGCCCTACAGCTGCCTTCTCCAACCAATGTGGCACCTACAGATGTGCTCAGATTTAACTGACCTCCCCACACCATGAGGGAACTCAGTTGGGAAAGACTGGCTCAGGGTGGCGGTACTCAGGGTTGAGCGAGGCAGGCCGGTAGCTGCTACGATTCATTTTCTTCCTTTCGTGTTTACAAAACGTTCCTGGGGGGCAGCATCGGGCTGCAGTTCAGACTGGTCAGGCAAAGAGGTCAGCAGAAGACTGGCCAGGTCAAACCAGATGGCAGGAAGGAAGATGGGAGGTGGAAGGACATGGTTAATTTGGGGATAGTTTTACTCCCATGCCCAGTGCCATTCCAGAAGCAGGAACTTTTAAAGGAAAGAAAAAGAAAAGAAATCCAGGATATGATGGAGACTCAGACACTGAGTGGAGAGAGGGAAACAATGCCTTGGTGTAACAAAGGAATTCGCAACAAGAGAGCTCGGGTTTTTTTTGTTGTTGTTGTTGTTCTCCAGGACTCTTTGGAAACAGATGAATGTATGAAAGGTGAATGTGTGAATGCATGAAGAGAAGGAATAAAACTTTAAGCAGAGGCATCCACTTTAAGACTTGTGGACTTCAACTCCCAGAATTCCCTAGCCAGCATAGCTTCTGGGAATTGAAATCCACAGAGTCTTTGCTGCAGTGTTCCTGCAGATGCTGTACAGGAAGTCCTCGACTTACAACAGTTCATTTAGTAATGGTTCAGAGTCATAATGGCACTGAAAAAAGTGACCCATGACATTTTTCACACTTATGACCGTCACAGCATCCCTGTGGTCACGAGATAAAAATTCGAGTGCTCGGCAACTGACTCGTATTTATGACGGTTGCAGTGTTCCCGGGGTCACGTGATCCACTTTTGCGACCTTCTGTCCAGCAGAATCAAGGGAGAAGCCAGGTTCACTTAACAACTGCAGTAACTCTGCATTAATTACTATTAATTACTAATTAATGACTCTGGCAAGAAAGAGTATAAAAAGGGGCAAAATTTACTTGACTAATGTTTCACTTAGCAACAGAAATTTTGGGTTCTATTGTGGCTGTAAGCCAAGGACTACCTGAACTGAATGCTCTGGGGAAAAAGAAATGGTTTGTCCAGGTGAGTTCTGACGGTGACAGGGTGCTCCTGAGCAGCCCCTCTTAGAGACCCACTGGTGACCAAGGTGAGGAGGCCTGGGGCAGCTGTTGGGCTTCACAATCTGCCAAAGGGACAACAAGGATTTCGGTCACCGAATGCCCTCACAAGCGGCCCTGGGGAAAGAACAAGGACGTGTCCAGTCAGAGCAAGGGGCCTTAGCCATCTTCCTTGAGAAGCAAGCAACCCCTTTTGCGCCGTTAAAAAAAAAAAAAACTTAGGTGTTTGCAGAAGCCATGAGTTTTGGTGCACCAGCCAAATGGCCTTCACACCTCCGAACTGGATGGTTGTGGCAAAGGGGTAGGAAGCAGCTCTTCTGAGTCCCCAGGCAGCAAGCAGAGATCCTGCAGGACCTTCGGCCTCAGACCCTCCAGAGTCAAAGCAGCTTTGATAGGGTAATGCTCGATCTAGGAGCCTCCTTCAATATACTGTACCAACTTCCTTAGCCTTGAGACAAACCCTAATGGAAACTATTCAAGGAGAGAAGCCACCTGAAAGGAAGGAGGAAATTCCTGGCAAGACAACCAGTGGAACTGCCTGCCTTCAGAAATCATGGGGGCTCCATCACTGGAGGTTTTTAAGAAGAGACCAGACAGTGACTTATCTGAAATGGTATAGGTGCTCCTGCTAGGGCAGGGGGCTGGACTAGAAGACCTCCAAGGTTCCTTCCAGCTCTATTCTATTCAATATCACTTCTTTCTCCTAGCCTGCCTTAAACTGAAGGCTGATTTTTGTGTTCAGATTAAAATTTAAGGCTAAGAATAAGAGCCGTTCATGAATTCTGGTCTCAAATCCCCAAAGGACCAAAACCTGCCGAAACAGAAGTAGTTTGGATTTCTTACCACCAGAGCCTAAATGGTTAATGGCACCTACATGGCCAGCAACCAAATCGCAGTCACCAAACAATACACAACTAAAAAGGGCAAAATGAAAGCAAGCAAGCAACAGCCACCATAATAAAGGATGACATCATTCCATTCTCCCCAGCCCGTCCCAAACAATTCAAGTTTCAAAAGGCTTACGGAAAGCCAGGAGCAGGGAGCCAATCTCATTGCAAGGTGGGGCCTGGGTGCGATCCCACTGTAGAGGACCCCTTCTGAGGATCAGCACCTGCAAAACTCAGCCCCACCAAAGTGGGGGACCAAAAGCAGGGCTCACCAACCTTGGCAAGTTTAAGACTTATGGACTTCAATTCCCAGAATTCCCCAGCCAGCACAGCACAGCTGTCAGTTGAAGTTCACAAGGCTTAAAGTTGCTGGATGGGGAATTCTGGGAGTGGAAGTCCACAAGTTTTAAAAGTTGCCAAGGTTGGAGACCCCTGCTCAAGAGGAATGAACAAGTGGGGGAGCAGGAAGAAGAGGCACAAGGTTGCTTTAAAAAATGGGCAGCCCTTTTTATAACAGGCCTGGATCCCACATTTCTCTTACTGATTTCAAACACCGCAAAGGTTTTACATGCTCTCGCCCTACCCACAACGACTGCGATATTTCCTTTTTTATTTTACAACCGAGCGTGGCACAATTTAATTCCGATTCAAAGGAAGCAAGAACCAAAAGGGGAAAAAGACGACAGAGGGGTGGCCAGTTTGTTAAGCAGCACTGTGCAAGTACAAATTCAAACTGCCCAAAGCCAACTCGGAAGGTGCTGCATTTCAGTTTTGCGAAGTCTGTTCTCTTTGGGTTAAAATGATCCCGCTCTGATATTCTGAAATAAGGCCGAACTAGTTCTCTCTCCCCAGAGAAGACTCGCTGGCCAATGCAGTCTTTCAACTCTGCCAGTTTTTGAAAGCACCAGCTGTTTGAGCCCCAAAGAATCACCCAGACATAGTGACAATAGGTCTTAATAGATCTTAAAACAACAATTGTCCCTCCCCACACCCCCATCCGATCGTGCATGAGTGCGTGAATACAGAGCCATCCTACCAGGACAGCAAGAAGTTGATTCTTTTCAGCTACAGGTGCAGAAGGAAAGCAGCTGTTGGCTTAAACGGCAAAACCCTTTCAAGAAATCCCGATGGGTTCTAAAACTCCTCCGCTCCAACCCCGGCTGGGCTAGGATCAATCCCACGGCAGATACTTTTTACAAAAAGACAGGGCAATGGTTTTAATCATCTCGGGGTCTACCTTTCCAAATGCTCCTGGACCGAAGGCTGCGTGAAACCGAGCTAATCCCTGGCTGAGGGACACACGCCAGCTCACGAGCCATTGTTCTGTTTTACTTCTTTGGCCGCGAAATTTGGGATTATGTAAAGCGAGGCGGAAGGAAGAGGCCAAGTCGAAGAGATTGTAAACTGCACCAGTAAGAACCCGAGGCCTGAACTGCTTTGTTCCAGGCAACGGAGCGTCAACTTGACAGGGCAGGAAACTGAGGCTGACAATGGAGAACAGGCAGTGTCCTACCACACAATGGCAGCTGCCTGGGGGTCTCTTCCCCTCCCACCCTCCTTAACCAAATCCAGCCACCGCTGCCAGATTTACCCAACTGACCGTATCAAATGATGGATTCATCTGCAAACTTGTTAACCGGAGGAAATGTCGAGTTGCTACAGGGATGCCGTCTCGAGGGAAGCCGGGGCACTTGATTGGGTGAGAATTTAAGATTCCCAATTTCTCTGCTCGCCTAAGCCAGAAAGACTCGCAAAAGGACCATGCGGGGACTCTTCGACTTATAACCATTTGTTTAGGGAGCACTGAAAAAAGGGACTTGGGACTGTTTTTCACACTGATGACCGTGGCAGCTTCCCATGGCCACGTGATCTGGAATGCAGGATCCGTGCAGGGACACTGGGCCACAGCCAGCATGGGATTCCATGCACCTGAGAAGTATTTCAACAGAAAAAAATGGCTCCTTCCCTGCAAATACGGAGCCCTGGAAGCCACGGCATTGTCTGCCCCCACTGCCCTCCTAACCAGCATACAGGACCCAACCGGATAAAATGGTTTCCCTGTGTGGATGTGTGGATTGGGAAGCCCAGAGAGGCCTGGTTGAATTCAGGAGGGAGGCAGCCGGGTGTAAGGTGAATATTACTGATATGGCAAATTCTGCAATTCTCTGCTTTCTACCAACATTTCAGTCAGAATTTTGAAGCTCAAGGGCACCACCTTGAGAGGAAGGGCTGGGACACCTACATGCTTTAGACACTGCAGTCCTCCCTTCAGAGGACCATATCTGGTAAACGAAACAGACTCTTGAACCCAGGAGTTTCTAAGAGGGTGAGAAAGGATGTCTTTGTGATTGTTGTTAAGTCGTGTTCAGCTCTTTGCAAACCACGGACCGCAGGTCCCCCTGACCTCCACTGCCTCCCGGAGTTTGCCCAAATCCACATTCATTGTGTCGATGGACCCTATTCTAACCATCTCCTCCTCTGCCGTCCCCTTCTCATTTTGCCTTCCATCTTTCCCAGTATCAGGGACTTTTCCAAAGAGTCCTCTCGTCTCATTCGGTGGCCAAAGTATTTGAGCTTTGGCTTCAGGATCTGTCCTTCCAAAGGACAGTCAGGGTTGATTTTCTTTCGGATTGACTGATTGGATCCCCTTGAAGACCAGGGGACCCCCAAGAGTCTTCTCCAACAACCAGAAAGGACATTAGGTTCCAAAATGCCACCCCCGAATAAAAGCAAGTCAGGAACATACCACTGAGGTGCCTACGAAAAACAGAATCAGAATACAGCTGGAAGGGATCTTGGAGGTCTTCTAGTCCAACCTCTTGCTTGAGAAGGACACCCTATACCATTTCAGACAAGTGGCTGTCAAGTCTCTTTTTAAAAAACTCCAGTGATAAAGCATGACTTCTGGAAGGAAGCCGTTCCACTGGTTAATTGTCCTGACTGTTAGGAAGTTTCTTAATTCCAGGTTGCTTCTCTCCTTGAGAACAATATCAAGGAGTTCTCCCCAAATGTCCAAGAGGCAATGAGGGTACCAAGAAGCAGAAGGTTCTTCAGAATTTTCCCAACTGTTACCTCTTTCCCAGGGTGGCTCACTTACACTGCCCTAAGCACAGCTTTCCAGAAGTTGCCAACATTTTGTTTCCAAAACCGAGGCGGGAAGATCAATGCAAATGGGAAGAGTGAGAAAGGAAATTTGTAATAAAAAAAGATCAAGAAGCCTCTTTGAGCGGATCCACACTTCTCAGGACACGGAAGCTGAAGAAAAGTGTGGGAAAGAAAGAAAGATCAAAGCCTGAGCCTCTTTTACAGCCACTTAGGCTGAGATGGGCCTAGACGGGACGAGTCCCCCTGCGCCCAGGCAATGCCATGCGACTTGCAGGAAGTTGTGAAGTGTGCCAGCCGGGGTCTTCAGACCAGGCACATTTGCCATCACGCCTCACTGTGGCCATTCGCATGAATGCGACAGGCAGCCTACGAGAAAGGGTCATTAGCGAAACCAAAGGGGGCTTATTATGGCCCCAGAGCAGGACGGAAAGGGGCAGGCGGGGAGAGGCAGGGAGCTACTTCAAAGCAAGGCCATTTGTAAGAATGCTAGACATCCTGTCTTTTGCGTTCCCCCCCAAAAGAGGGGCTCAGGTTTGAGACAAATTTATATACATCCAACCAATGGAACCTACCAATGGAAGATAATATTTTACATCCTCTTCTATAAGAGAGAAACTTATGTAAGTTCTTTACTTACTTTAGCCAACACTGTAGAGTAATTATCTCTCATAGTAATAAGATAATTCTAGGGGAATTGAGCTGTCTTACCATATATCTGCTAATTATCCAAAATATAATGGTGACATAGGAGCTGAAAAATAGAGGTTTCACAAAGAAGAGTTATGACACAGTTCTCCCTTCTTAAAACTTGATTTTTTAAAGGGGGGGGGGGTTTCCACTTAAAGGCCAAACATTTGTGACTATGCATTGGTAATGGGATGGGACACCACAACATGAGGGTAGTTAAGGCACCAGGCTAGAAAGCGGGAGAAAGTAAGATCAAGTCCTGTGCCTTAGTTATGAAAGGTGGCTGGGCGACTTTGGGCCAATCACCAGGAGATAGTGAGTTCTAGTCCCGCCTCAGCCATGAAAGCTGGCTGGGTGACTCCAGGCCAGTCCCTCATTCTCAGCCCAACCCACCTCACAAGCCTGGTGAGGAAAATATTTTTTTTCAAAATAATAAAGGCGGGATACAAATAAGTATATCAACCAAACTTCTCTTAGCCTGCATTCCTTAGGGTGCCGTCGGTCAAGCAATGCCGACTGGCGGCCCCCAGGGGGAGGGCCTTCTCTGTGGGGGCACCCGCCCTCTGGAACGAGCTCCCCCCAGGAATACGACTAATCCCAGACCTCCGTACCTTCCGTCGAGCTTTGAAGACCTTCCTATTCCAGCAAGCTGGGCTGGCTTAAAATTTTTTAAAGGGTTTTTAAGGGTAATGGGTTTTAATACTTCGGGAAGCCAATTGGATTTAATTTTGTTTTAAATTATTTTAAATTTTGTATTGTATGTATTTTAATTTGGCTGTGCACCGCCCTGAGTCCTTCGGGAGAAGGGCGGTATACAAATTTAATAAATAATAATAATAATAATAATTCAAGGGGGAAGAGCTAAGTCAGGGACTCTGTGCTCCAACCTGCTTCCTTCCCACAGAGACTTCTCGGACAGTTGCCAATTGTGCCGGAATTGTGCTTGTTAATGCAAACAGCCCAAGGCAGATGGCATGTGCCGGCCATAAGCTGACCCAAAGCCCATAACGGTGAGAAGAGGCCCAGGAGGAGCATGAAAAGAACGTGTTCAGGTTTCGATGACTGATGGGGGCTGGGGGAGAAGGGGAGGGTCATTCGCCCAGGGTGATTTAAGAAGCCCTCTCTTCCTCTGGGATAGTGCAGTATGATGTCCTCACCTCCGAGGATAATTCAGGTTGTTGTTTACAACAAGGTGAAGAATGGCAGCTTCTAACTTCAAAGCTGCCAGTATAGAGAAAGGAAATCGGGGCCTTAAAAGAGGAGTTGGGATAGTGGGTGGGTGTATTTTAAGTCTGCCGTTCAAAATGCCTCAGGGATGTGTAAGGCCACTAGCAATTCACACCTTGTTTCCTCAAGGGCACTTGGGACTTGTGCTACAGATCAAAAGAATCCTCCCTCATCCTCGTGGCTTGCAATTCACACGAAGGGAGAGCATCTCTTTAGGAATCAACAATTAAAAAATGACCCCTGTAAGATAAGTGTGCCGACTACAGAATCCAGATGCTGTCACCCCAGACAAATTTTGAAAGCGTCAACTTGGGGAAATAAATAGGGAAGACAGATCACAAATTTAAAATGTAGAAATACTGTACAACTGCAGAATTTTATAACAAAAACGATGCTTACAGATTTAGGCTGCAATGTCGTAATTGTTGCTGAGGGGGTGGGGAGGACATTTATGCAATCATGCTGAATTCCATTGTGGTATTTGTGTGTGTGTATGTGTGTGTTTCAATAATGTCGATAAGAAACTAGACTGGATCAGGTGAAAGACAGAAAGGATAATGAATACCAAAAAATACCCTTCCCTTCTATATTGATGCCAGGATCAGACCATAGACTGAGCTGCAGAGTCACTACTGATCTAAGATTTTGTTAGATTAAAAAAATTATGGAATAATGCAGAATGTACAAGCATACTACAAACTTTAAGCACAGCCCTCTTTCCATCTATAGTGCTGAACAAAAGGGTGAGGATATTGTTTCCCTGAAATTCACCAATGAAAGAACAAACTCCACATCTGGACAAAATGTTGGAAGCCTGGAAGAAACTTTCTCAAGCAAATACAGCCCCATTAGCAAATGTGTAGCACTCCCCTGACAAGCAGCCCCTTCCCTCTTAGTTCCCCCCCCCCGTGACAACAGGTACATCAAGCGCCCATCAGCCAGGACCCCTTTCACACATCCCTGGCAACATGTGCCTGCTGTAATCAGGACCACAAAACATCTGTGGGAACTTGGCTTCAGACTTTTCCCCATGGCCTGTCCTAGGCTGAGTCATCGTGTCACAGGAAATCGCCACCCAAATATTGTCTCGGTGGCACAAAAGGGATTTTGGAAACTGGCCTGGATTACATTCTGTACTCAGTGAAAGAGAAGCGTTTTTCCCTGTTCCAAGTTATGACTGGCTATTCTGCAAGTTGCACATACTTTGTTCAGAATCGGGATGAGGAGAAACAGAGCATCCCTAGAGATATTTTGTAAAAGGAGGCATGAGTATTTGCTAGTGGGGGGAATAAAAACTACAAAAACAAGGAAAAAAAATCATAACACACTGTTCAGGAAAGTATAAGAGCAGCAGTTTGGTCTGATAGTTAAGGCACCAGGCTACAAAATGGGAGATGGTGAGTTCTAGTCACGCCTTAATCATGAAAGCTAGGTGGGTGACTTTGGACCTGTCACTCTCAGCCGAATCACCTCACAAGGTTGTTGTGGTGAAGAAAATAGGAGGAGCAAGGTGTATTGGATAACTCAACTGTCTTGAGTTATTTGAAAAAATAATAAAGGTAAGATAGAAAATAAACAAAATAAAAATAAATAAATAAGAAAATAGAATACCGGTAGCCATTTTTCTTTTATGACAATGTATTAAGCAAAGAAAAGTGAATTGCAGGTAGTCCTCAACTTACAAACACAACACTGGGACCAGAATTTCCAGTACTAAGCAAGACATAGAGTCAGGACTGATTTTAAGATCTTTTTTTTTTTGGCTATTGTTAAGGAAATCCACAGCATTTGTTAAGCAAATCAACACAATAGTTAAATGAATCTGGCTTCCCGCATTGAGACTGCTTGTTGAAGCTGGCAGGAAAGGTCGCAAATGGTGATCATGTCACACACACACACACACACATGGTGCAACCCTTGTAAATACACACTGGTTTACAAGTGCTTGAATCTTGACGATGTTACCATAGGGATGCTGCAGCAGTTATTCCTGCTTATCAGTCAATTTTTTCAGTGCCATTGTGACTTTGTATGGTTGCTAAACAAGTGGTTGTAAGTCAACAACTACTTGTAAAAAAACTGGAACATTGGAAACCTGCCACTAAAAGAGTCACCGCTCACACAACCTCCTTCTGTCTTTTTGCAACTATGAAGTCCTGCTAGGACTGCTGAGGGGGCAGATTTGAGGCTGGGAGTTTGAGTTGGTTATTTTTGGAGCTCAGCAATTTCTGCTACTTCACTGCACAAGGCCAGAGCTAGAATGCTGGATGTCAACGTGGGATAAGTAGGCTCAAGTCTAATCATGGTCTCTTGGTGATCTTGAAAAACTCCCATTCCCAGTCTAAGTGGCCTTTCAGGGCTGCTGCCATCTAAAGGACCAACCACCACAATAAAAAATAGATGACTGCTATTTTGAAAGCTTGCATGCAAAGTAGTTTTTCTCTAGAGCAGGGGTGTCCAACCTTGGCAACTTTAAGATCTGTGGACTTCAACTTTCAGAATTCCCCAGCCAGAGCATGCTGGGAATTATGGGAGTTGGGGTCCACAAGTCTTAAAGTTGCCATGGTTGGATATCTCTGCTCTACAGGGACATATAATCCTTGTGATGCTGGCTTTCATCACATTACATCGCTTGCTTTTCCTAGTCAGTTTTTACTGACACTAAATTTATTTGGAGCTCAAATTAATCTTTTTTGTGCTTCAGGCTACAACATCTGACTTTAGACTGCCCAGCATCTTTTGAACACTGAACGACCTCTAGTGGCAGCCACCTAGTTAACAAGAAAACTTCTAGATAATAAAGCATCCTACCTTCGCACCATTTTCATCCACTGAATTACGACCTGCCGGAAAAAGAGAGGGTGAGTGAGTGAGTGAAAAAATGAGAAATATTTGTCAACAATGAGAAATAGGGAGCCATTTAATAGCCTGGGGAGACGTGTATATGAATCTTGAGGACCTCATCTCTTCACACTTCCTAACGGTAATGGAACTAGATTTAGGCTAGAGAAATAAAACAACACACAATTCTTTCCATCAACCAATCTTCCGGGCTGACCACAGAATCACTAATGCCAACAAAGAGGACCCAATCAATATCTTAAAAGACCTGAAACAACCATCTTGCCAATAAACTATTCAACTCTTCACCTTCAGAGCATGACAATTTTGATTTCAAACAGAAACAGAACAGAAACCTCCATCAACACAACACTGTAACTGGAAGATATTACGCAGAGGCCTGGCCCCAGAGTACAACTGCAACAATTCAGATTGTGGTACTGATCATAAGCCAGAGAAGAGAGCTTCGATATGATGCACTGACTGGTGTACCACAAAATCACAGGCCGAAAGCGGACTTACCAAAGATGTAGATAATTGCTATGCCGTTGCCAGCTCCGAGAAGGCCTACTATCTGCAGCAGTCTCTTTGTATAGGCAGGGTTCTGCTTTTTCGTCTTCTCTTGCTGTTTATCGGAGCCTTTCCCATCTTCTTCTCCCGTTGACTGGAGGGAGAGAAAGAAAATGCTGAATGGAGATAGTGCACAACCGCAGAAACCATATACTGGTAGTCCTTCATTTATGACCACAATTGAACCCAACATTTTAGATGGTGAGACAGTTGTTAAGTGATTTTTGGCTCATTTTACAATCTTTCCTGTCAACATTAAGTGAATCCCTACAGCTATTTAGTAACACAGTTGATAAGTGAATCTGGCTTCCCCATTGACTTTGCTTGTCAGTCACAAAAGGGGATCCCATGATCTCATGATCACTGCAACCATCATGAATATGAGCCAGTTGCCAAATGTCTGAATTTTGATTGCGTGACCACTGTTTTTCACACGGCCACACTGCAACCGTCGTTAAGTGTGAAAAACAGTCATGTCATTTCTTCCCAGTGGAGTTGTAAAGTGAATCTGACTTCCCCGCTGACTTTGCTTCTCAGAAGGTCGGCAAAGGTGGCATCCTTGTCACCCCAGGAGACTGTGACCATCGTGAATATGAATCAGTTGCCAAGTGGCTGAAGTTTGACCTGGGACCGTTTTTCACACTTACGACTGTTGCACCATCCTCAGGATCAGTGCAACAGTCGTAAGTGTGAAAAACGGTCCCAGATCACTTTTTCCAGTGCTGCTTTAGCTTAGAACAGTCACTAAACGAATGGTTGTAAATCGAGGACTACCTGCATTTTTGAATGACAGGATGCCCAACTCAGGACTTCAATTTTGATGCTCACTGAAGCTCCGTCTCTGAGCTCCCCCTAAGGCTGGTGGGCGTTCTGGCTTGGCCTAACCTACTGCTAACCTTCCGAGCTTCCAGCAGGCGAGGCTCGGGGCCCCAACCCGGCCTCCCCGGCCCCTGGAGCCCGACCCTTGCGGAAGCCCCCGTGATGGCCCTCCAACCGCCAAGGGAGGGTCGCTGTGGCCCCCGATGGCCTGTTCTGGCCGTCCCTCACCTTCTTCTGCTGCTGCTGCTGGGCCACCTCCCTCAGGACGGCCCCGGTCAGCCCCGGCCCCGCCGCCTTCGCCTGAGGAGGGACCCCCGGCGGAGCCCCCGAGCTCCACGTCCGATCCGGCAGCGCCCAGGCGCCGCCCCGCTTCCACCGCCGGCAACCGGCGCCGCCTCCGCCGCCCAGCAGCGCTCGCAGCCCGCCCGTCAGCACCGCCTCAGACAGGACACGAGCGGCCGCCACCACCGCGGCCATCTTTGCTGGGGGGGCCTCTCGCGCCTGCGCCGGCCCTTGCCCAATCAGGAGCGAGAGGGCGGGGGTGTCCGGCGCGCAGTGCGACTGGGGAAAACGGAGGCGGCCAATCAGAGAGCGAAAAGGAAAGATACCTCCCCCTCCCCACCACATCAATATTTCCGGAGCCGGACTGCCCGCCCCCCCGACCGCTTTGTCCAATAACAGAAGCGGGATTTGTCATGGTATCCAATCCACCAGCCAGATCTACGCCTCCCAAATTTCTCCGACCAATCGGGGTTCAAGGAGGCGTGGAGAAAACCCGCGAAGTTTTTATTAAAATAAGCGGCCGCAGCTCCCATTGGCTACAACGCGAAGGGGCGTAACCTTATCTTCCCTACCGGTCTTCCCGGAAAGTGACAAGGTTAAAGAGCCGAAGGGACATCAAAGCACGTGCGAAGAGCAAGACACGTGCTTTAATTTGGCAAGAAAAGTCGTAAAATGGGTCAAAACTCAGCAACATAAATTTTGGCCTAAATTGTGGTTTTAAGTTAAGAACTACCTGTCTAAGTAAGTAAGTAAGGTAAATAGGCAGACAGACAAATCACGATTTCTGTAAGTAGGAATTCACAATATAAAATCTTTATGAGATGATTTTATTGAAACAAGTTGGATGTTTTAAGGGTTGGATGTTTTGGTGCTGAAGAGGCCATAAAGTGCTACGGAAGAGGGTTTGGGAAACAGCCGGGCACGGTGCTCCACTGGCGGCAGCTCTTCTGCTGAAGTCACTTCATAAGACGATTGCAAGATTGTCCCTCACCCAAGCAGTCACCCGCAGCGCTGGGAAAAATAGGCAGCAGGAAGAAACTCGCAGACGCGCAGAGAAAAATAAACCTTCCTCAGGAGCAAATCTGTACAAAGCCTTGATGGTGCACGGTTGGGAGGCAACCGGCTAAGTGAAAAAACAGGGAAGAAGAAAATGTAACAAAGCCCCCCTAATCACCCCCCACTCTTGTTCTCCGCCTTGCTAAGCTTCTACGAGTTTGCCCAGGAAACGCAAGTTGAGAATTTTGAGCTGCTCTTCTGGGTTCATGCGGACGATGCCGTCGTCCCCATCAATGCTCAGCAACATCCCCGTCCCTTCGCGGTCTTCCCCCAAGAGGACTTTGACCTGCAAGGCAGGAGAAAACTCAGAACTACTTGGCTAAAAAGCGAGGCTTCCTCAAGTCTTTTACTCAAAGGCAGACCCAGCAAGGAGCAGCCACAGGTAGATTAGATTAGATTAATAGATAGATAGATCAAGTTGAGTGGATGGATGGATGGATGGTAAATTAGATTAGATTAGATTACATAGATAGATAGATAAAATTGAGTGGATGGATGGTAGATTAGATTAGATAGATGATAGACAGACAAACAGACAGACAAAGTTGGATGGATGGAAAAGATATACAGACAGACAGAGAAGGCTGCCTGGTGGAGAAAGCTTTGACCTACCTTATCGTTCTTGGCTGGCGTCACAGGTTCCAGGTGTTCGCTTGAAATGCTGACTACCTTTTCACATTTCTTAACGTAGACTGAACACATCCCACCCTAGCAGGGCAAACAAGGGAGGGAAGAATGGGAGGGTGGGGAGAAGAGGGGAAAGGAAGAAAACCACCCAGGTGACAAGCTGGAAGCGTCAACCACAGGAAAGTTCACCTAACTCTGGTGACAAGAGAATAATCTCTCCTCGGCTGTGCGGGAGCCAATCCCTCTCCTTGATCAACATGAAACGGTAGCCATAAAGACGGACCAGAACTAGGAGGAACCTACGAGGGGTAGTTGCTAAGATACAGCCAGCCTTCCTTGGGATCTTCCTGAGCCACCACTACACTGTTCCTTCTGGATTACAGGTAGTCCTCGATTTACAACCATTCGTTTAGAAGTTATAACAGCACTCAAAAAAAGGGATTTATGTTTATGACCCACATTTATGACCCACGATCACGTGGATCCCCTTTTGCAACCTTCTGAAAAGCAAGGTCAATGGGGAAGCCAAATTCACTTAACAACCATGTTATTAACTTAATTGCAGGGATTTGCTTAAGAATGGCAAGAACGGTCATAAAATGTGGCAAAATTCACTTTGCTGGCTCGCTCAGCACTGGGAATGTTGGGCTCAATGGGGGCCGTAAACCAAGGACTACCTGTAGCGGAATGGCCAACCCTCAACTCAGAAGTAACCAGAGCCAAAGACAGGACAGGGCCCACCTCTGCTCAAGGTCCTTTCTAGGTTTCCACTTAAGACTCTTGCGGGAGAAAAGAGCCAACTCTTTGCCCAAACCCTTTCATGCCCTTGTCTACTTCCTGGTCACCCCGTGCAAACGGCCTCCTCCGTCCAGCCACTTACATTCACGCTACGGATGACTCCGGTCTTCCCCACCACATGGCTGTCCAGGTACGTGTCGTGCACTTTGACCTCGATATCGGTGGTGACCCAGTCGCTGGAGCTCTGCTCAATCCCAGAGCCAGGGGTGTGAGGGTTGTAACCTCCTGGGGAAGGAGCCCCCGGGGTCATAGGGCTAAAGCCCACTGGGCTGGGGCTGGGGCTAGCCTGGAGAGAGAGAGAGAGAGAGACTGCATGAGAAAAATCAGGGCTGGTTCCAGGCAGTTGCTTGGCTGTGGCAGGTGACAGGAAGAGAGGCAACCTGATTCCCATCTTTTCAGACTCTGGTTAGACTTTTATTCAACCCACGTGTCACTTTATGTTCTTGGAGAAGCAGTACAGATGCCTTTTCAAAGGGTGCCTCGTCTGTTTCTTTTTCAAATTTTAAAAAGATTCATCTCCTTTACGGAGTAAAGTAAAATATTAAAAATTAAACAGTTTAACAAAAGTTAAAAATTTAGATGAGCCGCTTGGGCTCCCGAGGTGAGGCTGCGGAGCTGTTTTAAAGACACCGAGGGAGAGAGGTTCCATTCCATGTTGGCTTTATCAAGCGTACCTGGTAAGCCATTGGCGAAGGAGTCGGGTGGTAGCTGGCAGGTGAGTGGGTGTTCTGGTAGCCCACAGGGCTGGGTGCCACTTGGTGGAAACTTTGAGGGCTGGGACTCGGTTGGTAGGAGCCCTGAGGAGACGGGACAGCGTACGGAGAGAACTGGTCGGTGTTATACCTTTGCCAAGACAAGAGGCTTTCTTCAGAGCAGGTAGGACAGCCAACGGCCATTCCCCCCTCCCCCCTCCCTGCTCCAGTACAGTCTGAGAATCAGCAACTATCAAGGAGAACCTTCAGGATGGGCTCTCAAAGGGAGACCTATTTCTGAGGTGGTTGGTGCTCTCTGAGCTTAGTGGTTTTCCTTTCCTTTCCTCTTTCTTTCTTTCTTTCTTTCTTTCTTTCTTTCTTTCTTTCTTTCTTTCTTTCTTTCTTTCTTTCCTTCCTTCCTTCCTTCCTTCCTTCCTTCCTTCCTTCTTTTTTTTTCTTTTTCTTTCTTTCCTTTTCTTTCTCTCTTCCCTTCCTTTGTCATTTCATGACACAACTAGGGAACATCGTCAGTGCTAGCAGCAAACCCCACTCTCCTCTACAACTGATGTTACCTAACTGAAATGCCTCCAAGAAAACCACTAGTCTCTGAAAGGACCAAGGACCCCCCAGTCCTCCTCCTCTTCTTCCTCCCCTTCTCCTTCGCTTCACAAACTCCACTCCCTTCTAGCACTAATGATATTACCTAGTTAGGTAATGAAATACCTGCAAGAAAACCACCAGGCTCTGAGAACCCCATAAAGCTCCTCTTCCCTTGCTTGCCCCCCTCCTCCTCCTCCTGTCCACAAACCCCACTCCCTTCTAACACTGATAAGGTTACCTACTTGGGTCATGAAACGCCTGCAAAGAACCCACCAAGCTCAGAGAGCCCCAAGAAGCCCACAGTTAAATCTTGAGCCACAAATCTCCTCCTCTCTCAGGCTGCAGGAGGAGGGTTCCCTGAGCCTCTGCACGGGCTCCTGTCCTGAGTTAGCCCACCAAGCCATTGGCCACCCTCTAGCCAAGCGATCTTGGCGCTGGTGCACTTACATGGCCGGGGTTCCGGGCGTCTGAGGGTTGTACGGAGGATTAACCTGCGGGGAAGAAGGGTCTGGATAGCCTGGAGTCTGTGGGTTGGGGGTTCCTCCATAGCCTTGGGGAGAAGGCGTGGGCTCGTCGTCGAAACCATAGTCAAATTCTTCCTCTGGCCTGTAGAAGAAGTCAAATATCCAATTCAGCTCCTGTCCTGGGACTCCCCCAGCCCTCCCTCCCTCCCTCCCTCGGACTGGAAGTCCTACCTCGAAGGGGTGTTGGGATCCCAGGCGCCGCTCTGGGCGGGTGTCCGGCTGCCATCATGTAAGGGTGTTTGGGAACCGTAGTGCGGCGTCCGGTTTCCTGAAAAACAGACATTTGTTATTTGTTACTGTTATTGCGTTAAACAACTTCCCCTCGCACTGCTACACACCACCTCCTACTCCTACTCCTACACAACAACATCCACCAAACCCAGCTGCTTTTCTGCCTGTCTTTTATAGTTGCTTGTTGCTGGGCAGGCTAGGGAGAGGTCTTAAAGGGGCAGGGCACCACCAGCTCAGATGCCAGCCAATTTTCAGGCAGCCCGCCCTCTCACACAATGTCCTCAGGTTAGGGAATTCAACAGCCTCCTTGCTAAGGGTGGGAAGAGGCCTTCGAGGTAGCCAACAGGTCAGATACTAAGAAATCCACTGTTTTGACCAAGCTCCCCAAACACGACAAACCCTCTGAAGTTAACTCCAATATTTTTTCATTAGGAGTGCCAGCAGCCCCAACAAAAAGTTTCTCTCTCACCGCAGGCTAACAAATTTGTCTTGCCAGGAGATGAATAGTTGTCTGCCACACCTATTCATCTCGGCCCCCTGCCTTTTATCCCCAGCTAGGATGGGGCCTCACTAGCAGTGATAGCTCTTCCGTCCCAAGGACCGGCCCATAGATTTCCACTGCTCTCCTCTCCTCTGCCTTCTATCAGGCACTGGACCCAGCTGTTCCTCCTCTTCCTCATCAGCCACCTCCAGACCTGGGGGCTGTTGACTCTCCATCTGAGGGTTGAAGGACGGCCCAGACTCCTCTGTCCCTCTCTCTCTGCCAGCTCCACTCCCTCTTCCCCCTCGGAGCTCTCGGGTTGCCTTGATGCTGACCCTGACTCCCACATGGCCTCCTCCTCCTCATCTGATTCGGCTGCCGGAGGGGCTGACAGGCCACATCACCCACTGACCTCTCCTGGCCAGGCAGAGGGGTGTGCCCCCCTCTTTCTCCTACTCACCATCGTGCTGAGTCCCATACATGGGTGTGCGGGAGCCTGAGCCATACATAGGTGTCTGGGATCCATACATGGGGGTCCGTCCATAGCCAGAGGGCATGCCAGACGGCTTTTTGGAATCTCTGCAAAAGGAGGGACATGAATGAATTAGGTCCAATAAAGCTGGCACATCATCCCATTCGGCTCAGCTGGGTTCTGACTCTAGCCCAGAGGGGCTCCATCCTACCCAGAGGACATTTCTGAAACCAAGCACGCAAGTTGGGGGGGGGGCAGTCTCCCTCCCTCCCCATCTCAAATCTGGCTCCCGGAGGCTCTTACACGATCGTCAGATGTTCCCGATCCACTGAGATGGTCTGGCATGTGGAGTGCAGCTCTACCCTGGCGGTGGATTCCGTGGCATCCTTGACCATACCGATGTAGCCTGGAAAAGACGAGCACAGAGGTTCCACAGGGCGGGCGTTAAATGAGGGTTCACCCTGGAATCTCTACGTAGCCGCAGGTCAAGAGGCTTGGTGGCACAGCAGACTAAAGCACTGTTAAGTAACACCAGCTGCTTGCAATTACTGCAAGTTCAAATCTCACCAGGCTCAAGGTTGACTCAGCCTTCCATCCTTTTGAGGTAGGTAAAATGAGGACCCGGATTGTGGGGGCAATAAACTGACTTTGTATAAAAATAGAACACTGCTTATGGGGGGCCAAAAGCCCTCCTAAGCAGGTATATACAAAAGTATGAAGGCTATTGCTTAATGCATTGTAAGCCACCCTGAGTCTCCGGAGAAGGGCGGCATATAAATCAAATTAAAAAAAAAAAAGCTGAGTCCAATTCTGTTGATGCTTTTCTAACTCCTAGGAGAGGGGCGGGCAATTATGAACCCTTTATGACTTGTGAACTTCAGCTCCCAGAATTCCTGAGCCAGCTATGGGAGCTGAAGTTCACAGGTTGTAAAGGGGCCATAGTTGCCTACCGGTCCTTCCAGGTGCTAACTTTAATTGAGAAGATTCCTCTAGGAAGGCACGAGTAGCAATACATACGCTTAATTCACATTTGGACCTGATCTTTCAAAAAAAACAGTGGCGACCTCTCACCTTTGTAAGACCCTCGGGAAATCCGCACCGTCTGTCCAATGAGGTCGTTATCCCTGCGCCCACGGCCTCGGTTCATTCCACCACCGCCAAAGCCGCCCCGTGGCCCTGCGGAAGGTAAAAGGAGTTGTGCAAAGAGGCAGGACCTTCCCAGGGGGCTCTTGGGGGGGGGGCTGTGTGCATGGCGGCCCTTTGCTGAAGACAGACGTGGGTGCCCCTCCAGGGTGCCACTGTCTTCCTGCTGGGGTAGCCCATCTAATGCCTTTCCAGCCGTCCTCTTGGGAGGGCACTGCCATTTGATGGGTCCTGCCAATCTCAGAAGGGCACCTATGTTGTAACTCCTGGGGAAAGGACCTTGGTGTAGAGGCCGGGCGCTGTTTTGATGCCCAGAACTGGACACTCAGTTCAAGGGGTGGGGAGGACTGGGCTGTGGTGGCCTCTGAATCATATTCAAGAGATTCGAATCCTCTTTAGCCCACCTCCTCATGCTAGGAAGGACCGATTACCCTCCCTTCTTTGGTCCATCTCTTCTCTGGTTCACTGGCTTCTTCTTCCCTTTCTTCTGGCTGCTGCAATTCCTGCCCCCCCCAGTGAGGGGGAAGATTGGTGGGGGACCTCCCGTCCCACCACAAGTCCCGAGATGGCTCCCTCCTTCTACCCACCTCCAGAGCTGGGATGCATAGGGCTGTTCATCCGTGGACTCATGGGCACGAAGCCACCAGCTGTGACGTTGGTGACATCCCGGGGCTGCCAAAAGGAAGTTCAGTTTGGTCTAGTGGTGAAGGCACCAGGATAGAAAGCAGGAGACCGTGAGTTCGAGTCCCGCCTTAAGCATAAAAAGTGGCTGGCTGGCTTTGGGCCAATCACTAGGAAACGATGAGTTCAAGTCCTGCCTTAGGCATGAAAGTCAGTTGGGCGACTCTGGGCCAATCACCAGGAGACGGTGAATTCTAGTCCTGCCTGAAGGATGAAAGCCAGCAGGGTGACTTTGGGTCAGTCCCTCTCTCAGCACAATCCACCTCATACGGTTGTTGTTATGGGGCAAATAGGAGGAAGAAGGTATATTGGGTAAGTTGTCCACCTTGAGTTATTTGTTAAAATAATAAAGGCAATCAATCAATACGTGGACTTAACTGACAGCTTCCCTAGGCCCTCCCTCCCTCCCCCCACATTCACCCAAGCCCCTAGAGAAGGACCGGATCTAGCCAGTTCCAGGCCAGTTATGGGAAAGCGAACAGGGCTGGTCTGGGATGGAACTTTCCTCCCATGAGTTCCCTTTATGGACACGCAAAAGAACGGGCACCCTCGCCTCTCCCACGCATCGCTCAGGGCCAGAGGGGGAAGGGGCTGCCCTCACCTTGGAGCCCCCCGCCAGAATCAAGTGCTTCGTCTTGCAGACGAACATCCCTCCGTTCTCCACCAGCTTCTTACAGTGCAGGAAAGCAAAGCCCCGGAAGAGGTGCCGAATCTCCCCCTCGCGGCCCTGGAAGGAGAGAAAGGAGCGACAAGTCACAACTACTCCTGGACTTACAACCCAGTTCCTCCGGCAACCACTCCAGAGTTACATCAACCCCGAAAAAAAACCCGGCACAGAACGGGTCCTCGCACTTATAACCACTGCAGCGTCCCCAGAGTCAGGTGATCAGAATTTGGGCACTTGTGCCCTTCACACCACAGGGTTAGTAACAGAATAAAAGAGCTGGAAGGGACCTCGGAGGTCCTCTAGTCCAGCCCACTGCTCAAGTAGGAAACCCTAGATCAATAGAGACAAGTGGCTGTCCAATCTCTTCTTTAAAAACTCCAGTGGATGGAGAACCCACGACATCTGGTGTCAAGCTGTTCCACTGGTTAATTGTCCTCACTGTTAGGAAGTTTCTCCTTAGTTCCAGGTTGCTTCTCTCCTTGATGAGTTTCCATGTTTCTTGTCCTGCCTGCCGGTGCTTTGGAGAATAGGTGGACCCCCTTCTCTTTGTGGCAGCCCCTCAAATACTGGAAGACTGCTATCATGTCACCCCCAGTTCCTCTTTTCATTAAAGCAGTGTTTCTCAACCTTGGAAGCTTGAAGATGGGTGGACTTCAACTCCCAGAATCCCCCAGCCAGCGCTGCTGGCTGGGGGATTCTGGGAGTTGAAGTCCACCCATCTTCAAGCTTCCAAGGTTGAGAAACACTGCATTAAAGGGATGAAGGCAGTCCGTGAGACACATTTCTCCCCCTGCTGTCCAGACACAGCTCAACGCCCAGCCTCGTGGGTGGATGGGTGGGTGGGTGGCTCACCGAATGAGACCCTTCGATGACCTTCACAATGTCCTTCACGTGGATGTTGTTCTGCTCCGAGTCCAGGGAGACCGCGAAGCGATTGTCCTTCTTCCGATTCACCGCCTGATGCCGCACAGTCACCAGTTGGTTGTTCATGCTCAGGACCTGAATGAGGAGGAGGAGCAGGAGAGACCCAGGCTGAGCGCCAAACGGCAGGGGAGGTCCCCAGGGGGTGCCTGCGAAGCCCCTGTTGCATCCCCCAGGGGCCTCAAGGTCACAGATTTGAGGCAGAGCTCAGCTGATGGACCCAAGGCCAGGCGCTCCGTCTTGCAACAAACACCGGAGCAGAAAAGGGAATTCTGCACGGATTTATTGATTAAATTTATAGGCTGCCCATCTCGCTCTGCAAAGCCGCTCCCTTACCTTACCTTAGTCGCGTCTCTTGGCATCTCTGCAGCTTTTCCCAAGCTGATACTTTCTGGCTTGGGAGTGGGAGGGAGATGAGACCCTACACTTCTGGAGGACGTTGTTGTTATTGTTGTTGTTATTATTTCAGAGATGCCAAGTTTTCAATTGGGAGCCTTCTCTATGACCACGAGAGCTTGCCCCCTTCCCATGTGCAGGATGGCTTCTCTTAAACACGGCACGGAGCAACTATCATTTAAAAGAGCTTCTTTTTAAAAACAGTGTTTCTCAAGCTTGGCCATTTTAAGACTTTAAGATAGTGTTTCTCAACTTTGGCCGCTGGACGATGTGTGGACTTCAACTCCCAGAATTCCCCAGCCAGCTATGCCGGAGTTTTTTTCTTAAAATGGCCAAGTTTGAGAAGCACTGCTTTAAGGTATTGTCAGGATTTAATGTCACAATTCCTATTTTTACGGCACTGGATATTTGGAAATTAGGCTCATGCCAAACTGGGTAGAAGGTCCGATGACCACGACCCCGCCCCCGGCCAGGTTTTGGGGATTCTTTACCATAACAGTCTTAAATCAACAGCAGCCAAAGGGTCAGGGGGTTGCAGTTTCTGAATCTGAACTTTTCTCATTCTGGAGGTGTCACCCACCCACCTGGAAGGTCTCCCGTTCGAGACGCACGATGACCCCGACGGTCTGGGGGTCCAGCAACACTAGTTCTCCCAGCTCGTGCTGGCCCCCCACGTCCACACCAGAGGCCGTCTCGGAGCAGAGTTGAAGGTCTCGGGGGAGAACTTTGAGCTGTGGAGGTGGGGAGAAACAGGAGTTCAATGTTTCTTGCAGGCGTTTCATGACCAAACTACATAACATCATCATGTTAGAAGGGAGTGAGGTTTGTGGAGAGGAGGAGGGGAAGAGGAGTAAGATGGCGACTGTAGGGTCCTTGGTGCTCTCTGTGCTTTTTCTTTCAGACATTTCATGACCCAACTAGGGAACATCATCAGTGCTGGAAGGGAGGGGGGTTTATGGAGAGGAGGAGGAGGACTGTGAGATCCTTGGTGCCTCTCTGAGTCTGATGGTTTTCCTGCAGACATTTTATTACCCAACTAAAGAACATCATCAGGGTTAGACAGGAGTGGGGTTTGCTCTCTGTTTATATACTAGTAGCGTGCCCTATCTGCGTAGGTGGGGTGATGTTTTTTTCTTGGTAATGGAACAGAGAGCAAACCCCCATTCCCTTCTAGCATTGATGATGTTCCCTAGTCGGGTCGTGAAACGTCTGCAAAGAAAGCGGCCTGCCTCAGAAAGCACCAAGGACCCCACAAGCCTCCTCTCCCCTTCTCCTCCACTCCGCACTCCCCAGCCAGGCCCATAACTCACGAGCAAATGCTTCGCAGACCACGGATTCTGTGGGGCTGTTTGGCCACTCACCTCGTGCATCGTCAGGTCAGAGAAAAGGATGACGAAGTTCTCCTCCACACGGACAATCAACCCTGTGTCGCCCTCAAAGCGCCCGGCGATGACCTTCACGTGATCTCCCATTTTGAAGTATTTGCGCAGCTCCTGAGCTGGGAACTCCAGCATATCCTGGAGAAGGAGGGGAACAAAAGAGCAGAGGATGGGGGACAAGAGCTCTCCCTGCAAATAGAGAGGGGGGGTTGTCTTTGTTTGTTGATGGGAAATGAGGGTCTGGCCCTTGCAGAGGAGAGGTCAGAGGTCGGGTTTTCGGCAGAGAGATTCCAAGGGCTCCACTTGCAGCAGAATTTTTCAGCCTTTAAGATATATGGACTTCAACTTCAATTTCTGGGAACTGAAGTCCACTCATCTGGCTGGGGAATTCTGGGAGGTGAATTCACACATACTGGCTGGGGAGTTCTGGGAATTGAAGTCTATTCATGCTGGCTGGAGAATTCTGGGAGTTGAAGCCCACACATCTTAAAAGTTGCTAAGGTTAGCAAGCCCTAATTTATAGGAAGCGTTCATATAACACCCCGAGGCAAACGAGGCTTCCTTGAGCAGGGGGCTGTAAGAATCAAACTAAATGTCATTTATACAGGAAAATAAATCAGCCACAGGAAAGCACACCATGTAAAGGAGCAGATGTGGCGGGTTTTTCCTGCTCCAAAGCCTTGGAAGACAGCTCAGTTTACACAATCCTGGATGAGATGGATTTGGGTTAACCCAGGTTTGCCTACCAGGCCAGACAGGACTGGCCCTCTTGCTCAGGGCCAGGACGCAGTCCTTGGGTAGAGAGAGAGAGAGGTAGCTGGTTCTCAGCCCCACAGCTGAAGCAGGCTCCTCTTCTCCTGAGGCCCCACAGGCAGACAGAATGGGGAATTGCTTTTTGTAAAGGTGGGCACAGAGAGAGGAAACTGGAGGCTGAAGCTGAGAGCCAGAGAAATGGTCAAGAGGCCCCTACCTTGAGGTCTTCGTGCCTGGGCATGATGGTGATCTTATTCCCGTCCACACTCAGGATCTTCCCCTGCAGGTTGATCAACTCCCCTTCGCACACCTCCACGTTGTCGCCTGGCTGGAAGTTGTGTTCTCGTTCCTTCCCTGAAACCAAAACGGGAAGGTGTGAAGATGCGCTGTCCAGTGGCCTCCTTCAAGGGCCTTCCGATGGGCAGAGGCGTTTGCCCTTAGCCAGGAGCCAGAAAAGATGGCCTGGTCATAGCTGAACACATGGGACACCCAATGTCCTCTTCCTGGGAGCCCCCAAGGACCTGCCACATCAAGGCAGCGTCCCCTCAGGAGGAGAAGGCAGCAGGGGACGCACCTGTGCTCTCGGTCACCACCTCCAAGTCGATCCCTTCGGGCTGGTCCTCAAATTTCTCCAGCTCAGACAAAGTGGGCTTCACTCCATCGGTGATCTGAAGTCAAAACAAGAGCCAGCGATGGAGGGGGAGGGGAAATTAACCCAGAGAGGACTCTCGAGACAGGAACCAGAACTGGACTCCAAGCTGATAGCAGAAGAAGAATCTCTGTGGCTTCCACGGTGGGCTCCTGGGTGCTCTCCGAGCTTGGTGGTTTTTTGCAGATATTTCATTACCTGACTAAGGAACATCATCAATGCTAGAAGGGAGGTGTGTGTGTGTTCAGAGAGGAGGAGGAGGATGGCAATTTATTTATTTATTTTTTAAATTTTTATACCGCCCCCTCTCCCGAAGGACTCGGGGCGGTGAACAGCCAAGATTAAGAAACATCCAATACAAACATTAAAATGCATTTAAAACAAAATTAAATCCAATGGCTTTCCCCAATGCCACAGCAATGACTGCGGGGTCCTTGTAACTCTCTCAGCTTGGTGGTTTCCTTGCAGACGTTTCATTACCCAACTAGGTAACATCATCAGGGCTAGAAGAGGGGGGGGGTTGTGGAGAGGAGGAGGGGGAGGAGGAGGAAAAAGACTGTGGGGTCCTTGAAGCTCTCTATTGATATACTAGTGGCTAGTATACTCAGTAGTGGCACTGATGATGTGATCTAGTTTGGTACTGCAAGGTCTGTGAGAAAACCACCAAGGACCCTGGAATCCCCCCCTCCTCCTCCCCTCTTCCCTCCATTGCAGAAACTCCACCCCCTTCTAGCATTGATGACATTCCCTAGCATTAAAAACATTAGAACATTCGGCATTGAAAGGTTAGAAATTAACGAGAGACTAGATGAAAAGGGACAATGAGCATATTGGGTGTGTGAAATATTGGTCCATGAGCCGTGAACACTCATCCCAGACTCCGAAGAAGAACCCCGCCCCGCCAAGCAGCCCCCCATCCTCACCACAGCCATCATGGCGAAGCTCTTGAAGAGGAACCCTTTCCGGCTGTAGCGATTCCCTTCGAAGATGAGGAAATCCCCATCGGAGGCCACGTCACCGCCCAAAGATCTGGAAGAGGGGGGGAGGGGAGGAGAAGTTTGATGAAAAAGCCCCCACTGGGACGGGGCTGTAGGAAATCCAGTTGCCCCCTCCCTCTCCGCCCTGAGAAGGGTGAGTTAAGCCAAAGCAGGACACGACGAATCAATCCAAAGCAGTTTCTCCACACAGCAGAATAACATAGTTGAAGGACCTTGGAGGCCTTCTAGTCCAACCCTCTGCTCAGACAGGAAACCCCAGACCATTTCAGTCAAATGGTTATCCAGTTTCTTCTTAAATCCTCCAGTGATGGAGAACCTACAACGTCTGGTGGCAAGCTGTTCCCCTGGTTAATTATCCTCACTGCCAGGAAGTTTCTCCTTAAGTTTCAGGCTGCTTCTCTCCTTGATTAGCTCCCATCTGTTCCTTCTTGTCCTGCCTTCAGGTGCTTTGGAGAATATTTTGACCTCCTCTTCTTTGGGGGCAACCCCTCAAATATTGGAAGATGCTATCATGTCCCCCCTAGTCCTTCCTTTTCATTTAGGCTAGATAAACAGGTAGTCCTCAACTTATGAGAATTGTTGTTAAGTGAGACATTTGTTGAGTTTGGGCCCATTTTACCACCCCCTGCAACAGTTGTTAAGTGATTCGCCGCAGTCACGAAAAAGGGATCACGTGATCCTGGGGACACTGTCGCGGGTCAGTTCCCTGTGCCCCTCACTAGACTGAACCGTCCAGTCCAGTGTTTCTCAACCTTGGAAGCTTGAAGATGGGTGGACTTCAAGCTACCAAGGTTGAGAAACACTGGTCCAGTCGTTCTGTGCTCCTCAGCTCCACCCGCCTTTCCGAAGGCCGATCCTGTCTCTCCGAAAGGCATGGCTGACTCACCGGATCTTTTCCGCATCGAAGAGCCGTTGTGGGGGACGCTTGAATTTCTTCCATTTCGCCACCCAATCTTTCTGCCAACGGAGAGAGATTTGGACGAACCATTAGCCAAATACTTACCGTAAATCTTTAGAAAAAGAGGTTATGATGGGGGCTTATTTGCTTTTTGCATTTTATTATTTCACAAAGGCTTCTCTAGGGCTCTGGGTCAGGGTTCCAAGGAATACACCCCTAGCAAACAGAACTCCGAGGCAGGGGAATTCCTCAAAGAACAGGTTTATTGGCTATATTATATTGGCACAGACTGGTGAAAACCGACTCTAAAGGTTCCCACGGTTTTCACCTAATTAAAAGTTTTTCCCCCTTCCGCAAACAGTCACATGGTCCAATCAAGAGGCTGTCTGGTTGCTTGGAAACTTCACTCCTCCTCGCTTCAGCCACTTGTGGGAATGTCCTTGGTTCTCAGGGGAAACTATTTTGTTTTGGCTACAAAACCCCAACTATCTCTATTCCCCCCTCCCTATCCCTCAGCACCATAGTGCAGGGAAGTCAAAATCAAGGCCACAGGCTAAATCCAGCCTTTGAGGTGCTTAGATCTGGCCTGTGGGCCTGCCCTGAAAACAGCAAAGGACCGGCCCATCGTGCTAGTGAAAACGGAGCTCAGGAGGACTGCAGGTGGCCTACCTGGGCACTGTTTTCACTTGCCATGTCCTCCTACAACACTCTCAGCGAAAACGGAGCCTGGGCAGGCTGCACACAGCCTCCCCGAGCTCCGTTTTTGCTGACAGAGGGCTGCAGGAGGCCATTGTGGCTGAAAAGAGAGCCTGGGCGGGCCATCGAGGATGAAAATGGAGCCTCGATGAGTGACATCGAGCTGGTCACGCCTCCCCAAACCCCCCGAAGTCAAACACAACCCTGATGTGGCCCTCCATGAAATCGAGTTTGACTCTCCTGCCATAGTGGCAACACTGAAGCCTCCAAGATGGCCTCAGTCAGGCCAGCTTCAGAGTTGACACTCTTGACTTTAGTCTTCATCTCTTCCTAACCACCTTAGTTGATTTGGAGAAAAGAAAACAAGATTCAAGTGTGGTAAATAAGCAGGCGGAGGATTGGAGCTGGGAAAGATGTGAGGATATCTGAAATGATACTCCAAATAATGCTGCTACTGTCTTATAAAACAGAAGACCAGGCAACTGTTCCAGCCCCAAACGTTAACAACGATTAAGAGAGGAAAAATGAAGGCTCAGCCGAATATTTAAATGCAGAGATCTTCCTATAAGGCCACACATCACCTACCTGGCTCATTCGAGCTTTGATGCGATCGAAATCGATGCGCGGAATCATCTTGAGTGAGATCTGATTCTGGCTCGGCTCCACGTAATCCACCTAACAAGAGAAGGAAGTGGCTTCGGTCAATGTGGGTGAAATCACAAAACACAGGGGGGGCCTCGCCTTTACGACCACAATTGAGCCCAGAATTTATGTTGCTAAGTGAGAAACTTGTTAAGTGAGGTTCGCCCCATTTTACGACCTTCATTAGGTGAACTGCAGCAGTTCTTAAATGAGTAATACCGTTGTTAAGTGAATTGGGCTTCCCCATTGACTTGGCTTTTTGGAAAGTTGCAAAAAGGGATCGTGTGACCCTGGGACACTGCAACCGTCATAACTATGAGTTAGTTTCCAAGCATCTGAATGTAAATCACATGACCGTGGAGATGCGGTCATAAGTGTGAGAAATGGTCGTAAGTCACTCTTTTCAGTGCTGTTGTAAGTTTGAACGGTCACTAAATAAACTGTTGTAAGTCAAGGACTACCTGTAGATCCCTAACAACTCTCTGTCCTTCTTCCCAGTAAGTTTCCCCCACACTCCGGAAATATCTTCTGAAAATGGTTAAGGTGATCCCCTTTCCCTCCGAAAAACGTGCCGTCTAAACTCAGCTCACCTGAGCGATGTCGCTTTTGTAGATTCCCCTCTTGAGTCGCACCCAAGATTTGGGCTTGAGGTTGGTCATCTCTTTCACCACCTTCAGGACGTCGGTCATCTCCTTGATGGGCACCATCTGCTGGTTCCAGTAGCCCATCCGGAGGTTGCCCACCCCTTCGATGGCCTGCTTGACGTGGGTCTGCTTGTAGGCCTCTACATAGATGTAGCCCTTCACGTGCTCAGGAGCCACCACCGATTTGATCTGCAAGGGCTGTGAAGACACACCAGCAGGCAGGAGGGGAGGTTACGCAACTCACGGGTCAGGGCAGGATTTGCACGGGCAGCGAGAAGCCTTTCCCCTTGTTATTGCCAGAAATACGCAAAAGGTACCATGCATGAGACGGCGGGTTCAAGGGACTTTAGGTCAATCACCAGGAGATGGTGAGTTCTAATCCTGCCTTAGGCATGAAAGCCGGTTGGATGACTCTGGGCCAATCACCAGGAGACAGTGAATTCTAGTCCCATTTTAGGCATGAAAGCCAGCTGGGTGATTTTGGGCCAGCCCCTCCCCACCCCTCTGCCCAATCCACTTCACAGGGTTGTTGTGGGGAAAAGCTGAGGAAGGAGTGTTGTGTTCATTTGCTGCTTTGAGTTGTTGAAACAACTGGATATCAATCAAATAAGGCACCAGGGGAGTCGAAGGTTTTGTGTACAAGGAACGGCCTCTCTGATTTTTCTCCGTAGATCTTTTAAAACAGGATAAGGCCTTCTACTACTCTCCCAAGGCCATAACCCTACATGTACCCAGAGGATTCAGGAGAGATTCCTAATTTTATGGCCGAGCAGCCAAGTCAAGAAAGGCCCAAGACTCGGAGAACTTATGAATGGACACAGGTCTCCCATATCCAGGGGCCCAAGGACAAAGCCAAACCAGACCCACGAAATCTTCCTCCTTTCCCCATTTTCCACCCCACTCACTGTGTCCGTAAACTGGTAGGCGATGAACTTCCTCATCAGGGCAATCGCGGTGGAACGCTCCTCTCCAATCTGGAGGGGGAACACAAGAGAAGCAGCAGTGGCAATAGGGCTCCGGGACAGCCTCAGGGCCACCTGACCTCACCCCCACCATTCATGCCACAGGCACTGTTTAAGGCGCTTTGGGGTTGAAAGGATTAGCCAGTGACATCACCAATCCCTGGGGGACGCCCATGGGGGCTCTGTTCATGTCCACATCAAGGGAGCTAGAGCCAATGAGGGGAGCTCACTCCACCGCCGCAACACTGGGTCTCGAACGTGGGCTTGTTAACCTCCAACCCAGCGTCCTAGCCCCAAGAGCCACCGTGCTCCTGCCACCTGACCTGAAGTCAAAGCAGCCCCTTCATGAGGATAACCAAGTTTGTTTATATAATTTATTGGCTGCCCATCTTATCATAGGGTGACTCTGGGCAACTTAGTTTTATGTATAGAGTTAAAACATAAGAAAACATTAAAACCAAGGAGACGTGGGGGAGTTATGGGATCTGTTATTACTCAATCAACCCCCTCCATTCCACTGGGGCCCCCCGGCTAATCTTGATCCACGAAGACTTACCTTACATTTCACCGTCCAGAGATTGGGGTCCCTGAATGGGAGGGAAAACAAAGCCCGTAAGGTTGGTTTGTCCTGTCCGACAAGCGGTCTCTGCTCCTTGGGCCGACTCACGGCGTCTTGGCTGGGCCCCTTCAGCCTCCACCACCGCTGCCCTGTGCCCCCAACAAACTCTCCTCGCACTACCCCGCAGGTAAAATCCATCGTCTCTTACTTGACTCCCGGAAGCAGCTGCTGTTGTGTAATGTCATCAGAAAGCTCGTCGGAGCCGCCATACACACTAGAGAGAACGAAGGAAAAAAGAAACCTTGGCTGAAAGGCCGGAAGAATCCAAGAAACGGGGCTGCTGATCAGGAACCCAAGGGGACTCTTAGCAGAGGAGATGCCCCTACTCACGTCTCGCCCACGGAAGACTTGGCGTATTTCTTCATGTAATACTCGCCCAGCTCTTCTTCTCTTTGGTCCCTGAAGAAAGTGAGAGAGACAGAGAGCAGAGAAGTAGAAAAAAAGAGGAATAGTTGGAATATATTTTTATGCAACAACCACAGTAGTATTCAGCCAGTAGATGGCAGTGTTTACAAGTTTGTATCTACTGGTATGATATATACTCTATGCTCTTTTGTTTCAAGTAGAACTTGTTTCCTGTTACAGTAGAACAGTTGAACAGTAAAGCACATGGTGACTGTACTCTTTGCTCTGTGGTGCTATATGTAAACAGAATTTCTAACAGGAATGAACCACGTGGTTGTAAATCCCCCTATGACTGGGGGCTATACACATATGTGGATGTTCTAGGTTGTTATTGTATTTCATTTAAATATTTGCCATCCAGCTCTCTTTCACACGATTCTGGGCAGCTTCTAATCTAAACCAATATTATAGATTAAAAGTAAGACAATAAATATAGTATTAAAGTTAACAAAGAAACAGCTAAGATAGTGATGGGCTATATAAAGGAGTAGGGTCATTGATTTAATCCAGGGTTCCCCAAACTTGGCAACCTCAGATAGTGAGCCCAGAAGAGCCCCCCATCCCCTGGAATGCCCCCTTCCTATTACCTCCACAAGTTCTGCAGTCTCCGGGCTCCGGAACGGTCTTCGTCCAGCACCACATTGTCAATGTTGGAGGCTAAGAAGAAAGACAGGAGTTGGCAAAGGGCAGGAGAGGAAGGAGAAGCAGAGAGGCAGTGGGCAAATTTGAGGAGAAAGCCGAGAAGGAAGGACCAGCAGCTTCCAGACATGAAGTCTGGTGGCTGGGACAGCCCACTGCTCTCTGCAAAGACTAGACCTCTGACCAAAAAAGCCCAGGAAAAGGAGGAAAGAAGGAAGAAGGTAGGGAAAAAAAAAGACTTTTGCAGCTCTTGCAATCCCCCAGAAAGCTACTGATAACTGCAGCCAGGCCGCCCTGTTTCTATGCACTGATGCTCCAGTGGCCTTATCAGGACATTCAGGAGAGACAGAGACAGAAAAGCAACAGCAGGCTTGCATAATTGTTTGTGAGGGGATGTTTGCAAGTCCCTGCACATAGAAAAGAAGCATGCAAAGAGAGGCAACTGGGTTGAAACCGGACTCTTTTCCTATGCACAGAGATTTATTGGCACTCCAGGATATGAACCAAGAACCTCAGCTGCAGATCTTGCAGATGGCTTTTGAATGCCTGGACCACTGGACATCCTGACCCTGAGGATCCCTGCACTTCCTGCAGCAGCTAAGCCCGCATGCTGAGGGTGCTCTTCCCCTCCCTCTTATGGTCCCCCATTCATTGTGTCCCACCTGGCTGAAACGAAGCAGAGAAGGAAGGCAGCTGGTGGAAAGGAGAGGAGAGGAGCTGGAATGGAGAGGAGAAAAACAAAAAATGTCTTACCTTCAATTTCTTCTGCTCGGGAGGAGGAGGTGGTGGTGGTGGAAAGGCGGACAGTATGAGCCAAATAATACCATCAAAACCAACCACAGGGTGGAGGTGAATGGGGAACAGAAAAGCGGAAGGAACAAAATTAAGATGAGGCACAAACCAAGCAGAAGCGAATGAGATGCACGGAAACGCAAAGGAGAAGCCATCAGGAAGTGAGGAGAAGGGAGGGAGCGTTGGGGACAGGGATAGGGACAGCCTGGGGGGGTGGGGGCAAGGACTGGGATCCGGGCAGGGAGGTCTCAGAGGCGCTGTTACCGCCTCTTGCATTCTGTCAGCTACCGCGCAAAATAGACCCTCTGCAACCAA
Source organism: Arizona elegans (assembly GCA_022577455.1). Classification (NCBI taxonomy): domain Eukaryota; kingdom Metazoa; phylum Chordata; class Lepidosauria; order Squamata; family Colubridae; genus Arizona; species Arizona elegans. The sequence goes on from JAKOOJ010000011.1 coordinate 31,830,133, forward strand.
GGACTTGTTTATAGTTTTAACCCAGATTTGGGGCTTTATAGAAACATTTGGTTTTTGCAGGTTGGGAAGAGGGTGGCAGACATCCCAGAGGGGAGAAGAGACTGTTTCTAGCTCTGACAGGAGAAAGCAAAAAAAAAAAAAAAACTTTTGAAAAGTAGTCATAGCTCAACAGACTTTAAGAAATCCCCAATCGTAATTGAGGAAATCATCCTGCAATCGAGGAAAAGGAAAATCTATTCAAAAGACAGCTGGTTAAATTTCTTCTAGCCAGTGGAAGGCCATTTCCGAAAGCCACAGGCACCCTGCTAGACGCTGAGATTGTGCTCCCAAATTCCCAACCAGCCTCCTGGAGGTTTTAATCCTGCCTGTGTAGGGAGTGCCCGGCAGGGAAGGTAGGTGGTGGAGAGCAGGAACCCCATCACCACAGGAACTTCAGAGGTATGTCGGACTTGTACACTATGCAAGGTCTTGACTGATCCTGACATCTAGAGCTCTCTGGATCTCAGATATCAGGACAGGAAGCTGGTCGGCCCTACCTTTTTCCAGGATGTCCTCTGCTCCATCCTCCCACTGATCTTCGTCTTCATACTCATCATCAACATCTGGGAACAGAGAGAACGGGGGAAACCCGCACCGTGAGAAACAAGAAGAACTTGGTTACTTCCTGCATACAGGTAAGTCCTTAATTTATGATAATTAAGCCCAAAATTTATGTTGCTATGCAAGACAGTTAAGTGAATTTTGCCCCATTTTATGACCTTTCTTGCCACAGTTGTTAAGTAAATGATTGCAGATTGCAGTAACATAGTCGTTAAGTGAATCTGGCTTCCCCATTGACTTTGCTTGTCAGAAGGTCACAAAAGGGGATCATGTGACTCCAGGAAGCTACCACTGTCATAAATATGAGTCAATTGTCCAGCGTCCAAATTTTGAACATGTGACCATGCCGCAATGGTCATAAGCATGAAAATGGTCATAAGTCACTTTTTTCAGTGCCGTTGTAACTTTGAAGGGTCACTAAGAAAACTGTTATAAGTTTGAGGACTCCCTGTGTTCTTCACTATCAAACCCCAACTATTAAAGCAGGGCGTTTTTACCAGCTTCGTCCAAAATAAAGCCTCCATGTCTGGGTTTTTTTGCAGGCCGATCATCATCTTCGTCTTCCTCCTCATCGTATTCTTCCTCTTCCTCCTCCTCTTCCTCCTCCGCTTCTTCTTTCTCGCTTCCTACGACGCTGGCCCGCTCCTCTGCCTGCAGGGACGAGGGAGAACCGGTCTGGCTAAACTAAAGCTCAACGAAAGCAGCTTTGCTTTCCCCCACTTTGCTGGGAAGAAACGGTTGGTCCCCAAGTTTGCCAAAGGAAATCCCTGAACCCCAATTCCGAGCCCTGGGGGGCTCAGGCTCACCTCGTTCTCCTCCACCTCCTCAGGCTCGCTGCTGCGCTCGCTCTCATCTTCGGAGAAGTTGCTGTCTTCGCTGTCAGACATCTTGACTGCGCCCTCTGACCACGGAGGAAGAGAAGCCCAGAGGGAAAATTTTGATGTGTCTGATGGGGAAAGGGGATTGGCTCAGACAGGGACAGGTCAACAGAAGGACTCTGGGTGCAAAGGATTCCACATAGTTTTCTCTCACCCAGTGAGGGATACAACAATGAGCCAGACTGGTCTAATGCAGGGGTCCCCAACCCTTGGCCCACTATCAGGCCATGACCTATTTGGAATTGAGTGGCAGGTCAGCGTGTGTGTGCACGCAGCCCTTGTGCAAGTGGCGGGGGGGGGGGAACTTGCACACCTCAACCTTTTGGCAGCACTGCTGGTCTAGTGGTTAAAGCACCAAGTTAGAAAGTGAGTGATTATTTGATATGGGACATATTTGATCAATGGTAGACAACAAAAACAGAAATTAGAAGGGAGGAGATATAAAAAGAAGAAATGTTAAAGTGTAGAGTTGTTAAAAGAAAATGTTACATATTATTGTTATTATATTATTATGCTAGTATATTATCAATATTATGGTGATGAATATCACAACAAAGTGTTGTATTATGACTACTTAAATATAATTGTACCCAGACCGCACACTGTTTGATGAAAATGAATGTTATATAAGTAAAACAAATAAAACTTGGAGAACTAAAGAAAGTGAGAGATGGTGAGTTCAAGTCCCACCTTAACCATGAAAATGAGCTTGGGTGACTTTGGGCCAGTCCCTTTCTCTCTCTCAGCCCAGCCCACCTCACAGGGTTGTTGTGGTTGGGAAGGTAGGAGGAAGGGGGAATATTAGATATCTTCACCACTGTGAGTTATTTACAAAAATAATAAAGGTGGGATTCAAATAAACAGTGTCCCCACCCACCGGCCTCTGGACTCCTGATTTCCAACCGATGGCGGTAGAAGAGCATTGGATTGTCAAATGTTAATATTTAATTTTTATTCCTTTTAAAGAAGTATTACTAAGTGTTTATGTTGTAAGTTGGGGGAATCTTATGGATCTTGAAATCAATACCCCGCAAACAAAACACTCCCTGGGGGAGGGGCGGCCCCAGCATCGGCTGCCTGGAAGGAGGCTGGCGGCTGTGGATGATGGGCGTTGCAGTCTCGGCCCCTGAGAGGGCGGGGGCCGTCCTGCCGGGGAGGATAGGGCTTGTGGTTCGGAGAAGAGACCGGGGAGAGTGGGGACTGTAGTCCAGGGCCCTTGGGGAGCACCGGGCGAGCGGCTGGGGAGGATGGGAGCTGTAATCCAAGAGGTCTGCCATGCGGGCGGGGAATTCCCCCGGCGGGAGGGGCTCCCGAGGGGTCAAAGGTCGTCCAGGTTCTCCTGGGCGCCGCTTACCAGGTCCTCGGTCGTTCGGCCGGCGGCCGCCGCGGTCGGGGTGCCTCGCCCGGCTTCCTCCTTCCCGAGAGGGGCGAACCGAGGCGCCTCAAAGCAAAACAGAGGCCCCCGCCTCCTAACGCGGAGATTCCGCGAAGTCTCGCGAGATCCCGAGAAGAGCGCGTCATGGGGGAGCCGGGGTGCTGATTCGACAGGAGATTCCTGCGTGTCTGGGGCGGATGACATCACAGCGGGCCGCTCTAGGCCGCTCCTGTCGCTCGCTCCTAACATCCCAAGCCCGAAATAGGCGGAGATTCTGTTTTCCGGCCGGCGGGCCGTTGACGTAACGGGTGCTGATTGGCTGGTTTGGGGAAACGTCCCAGCCAATGGCAGAGCTCGGATGCAGTGGCTGGATGCCATCTGGACCGGGATGAGCGTCCCTCGTTCTGGGGGAGTGGCAGGTGGCAGTTCCCATCAGCCGCAGCCGCCTCTCTGACAGCTGGGGATGATGGGAGTCAGGGTCCAATATTGAATAAATAGTTTAAATTTAATAAATGTAAGAAATAAAATGTAATATACAATAAATAAATGCAGTAAATAAATAAATGAAAAAGAGAGAAAGAAAGAAAGAAAGAAAGAAAGAAAGAAAGAAAGAAAGAAAGAAAGAAAGAAAGAAAGAAAGAAAGAAAGAAAAAGGGCAAGCACCTAGTGGAAGTTGGCCAGTCAAGACCCTCTGGAAGCTGCTTGGAAGGGGGTTGAGGTTAAGTCACCCCCTCAGCCAGGAGGGCCTTGGAGCCAGCTGCCCTCTTACATCCTGGTCCATCTCACAGGGTCATTGTGGGGAGCACTGCATCAAGACCACATTTTACCTACTAGAGAAAGGATAGGATGCCAGTTCAGCAAAGATGAAAATATTTACAGACCCCTCGCATCCTGGACATAAACTGTTTCAACTCCTACCCTCAAAACGACGCTATCGAGCACTGCACACCAGAACAACTAGACACAAAGACAGTTTTTTCCCGAATGCCATCACTCTGCTAAACAAATAATTCCCTCAACACTGTCAAACTATACACAAAGGCTGCATTACTATTACTATTAAGTCTTCTCACCGTTCCTATCACCCATCTCCTCCCACTTAATGACTGCATGACTGTAACTTTGTTGCTTGTATCCTTATGATTTATACTGATGGTTTCCTAGTATGATTTGATTGCTTATTTGTACCCTAGGACTATCATTGTTGTACCTTATGATTCTTGATGAATGTATCTTTTCTTTTATGTAAACTGAGAGCGTATGCACCAAAGACAAATTCCTTGTGTGTCCAATCACACTTGGCCAATAAAGAATTATATTTTATTCTATGAGGAATGAAACAAGTGTGAGGGAGTTTGCAGCTGCTTTTTGTGGGAGGCTTGTGCTTCTTGAAGTCAAGCTGCCCAGCCTTGGGTTTCAGGCAGCATCTACTCGGAAAGCCATTCCTTCCTCAGGCCACCTCTCTGCCTTTGCCATCCTTGAGGTAGCCCAACCCTTGCCTTCAGTTCAAAAACCCAGATAAAATACAGAAAGCAACAGAATAATCTCTACTACCCCCTCCTCCTCTTTCTTTAGATCAGCCTTCCTCAAGGAAGCTCCTCCTGAAGTGAGATCACAGTTCACATCATCCCCAGCCAGCAACTCCTAATGGACTAGAAGATCACTACCCCATTAGTAGGGAGGACAATGAGGTTGAATTTAGACCTCAGTATACCAATAACCACAGCTGGATCATAGCAATAGGATTCCTTTTGGATAGGGTTGAATCACAGAATCTAAGGCAGAGATGCCCAACCTCAGCAACTTTAAAGACTTGTGGACTTCAACTCCCAGAATTTCCCAGCCAGTAAATCGTGGACTACCTTATTTATTCCCAACCATCTCCAAGTTCTTGATGCCAATGTATAAACCTTGAGCAACTTGGCTCCTAGTTACCTAAATTCCCTCTTTTTTTCTTGATAGGCCTACTGATCTGCTGATTGATGGGATTGCTATTGTTTTATTGCTGTTATAATTGTATGTGATATAAAAATATTTATTTGTTTTCCTTTGGTTTTGTTGGCATTATTGTTTATACAGCTTCTGTAAGTCCATCTGACTGAAGTCCCATAACAAAATTTGCAACAAAAGAAAGACAGAAACTTTTTTTTTCAGTAGCCATTGAAGGATAGCTCTTGGGAATTGGCAGATAGCTGACCAAGTCACAAATCACTGGTTTTTTCCTCTGTTCTTTTGAGTCTCCTTTCACCTGGTAAAATAGAGATGGAAAATTCACAGGAATGCAAGAAAATACAATGGCTTTCCTCCAGGGGTGAAATCCAGCAGGTTCTGACAGGTTCTGGAGAACCGGAGCGGAAATTTTGAGTAATTTGGAGAACCGGCAAATACCACCTCTGGCTGGCCTCAGAGTGGGGTGGGAATGGAGATTTTGCAGTATCCTTCCCCTGCCATGCCCACCAAGCCACACCATGCCCACAGCCATGCCCACAAAACCAGTAGTAAAAAAATTTGGATTTCACCACTGATTTCCTCCCCTCCCTCCCTCCTTTGACAAACCAAACACTTACCTGGAGGATGAGTTTTCTTAGGGAAATAAACTTTTGAAGCCCATAAAGTCCTTGCTGGATTCTTTAAGGGAAGATACAGGCTCCATCTGCTGTCTCACAAACTTAGAGGTGTCCTCTCTGCGGACTTCTGGCTCTTCATTTTCTAAATGGAAAATTTTGTCTGATGAAATTTCTCCAGGGATGAGATTAAAGCTCCATGTGGAAGAAACATTCTCCACAAGCAGTAGAGTAGTCCTCAATTTATAACCATTCATTTAGTGATCATCCGAAGATCCCCGTTCTCATGTGATCCAAATTTGGACGTTCGGCAACTGACTCGTATTTATGACAGTTGCAGCATCCCAGGCTCATGTGATCACCCTTTTGTGAGCTTCCCAGCCGGCTTCTGACAGGCAAAGTCCCTGGGGGAAGCTTAACAACTGCATTATTCAGTTAACAACTGCAGTTGAATCATTTAATGACGGTGGCAAAAAATATTGTATAATGGCGTGCAATTCACAACTGTCTTGCTTAGCAATGGAAATTTGGAGCTCAACTGTGGTCATAAATCGAGGATTACCTGTACATCCAAAGCCACAAGTTTGGTAAGAAACCTGGGCTCTGAAGGAACCCTGCCCAGGATGGAGGTCTACTTATCAACCTCACGTTAGAATGAAAATACGGTAGGAACTCACCAGTTTCATGAGTAAGCAGCAGCTTCCAGTGTAATCAGCCAATCTTCCTTCTGGTTTCTCTGTGGAAACACCACCAAGTTGTTACAGGGGTACCAAAATGCTGCAACTCCCACAACTGGCAGGGGAATTCTGGGAATTGAAGTCCCTGGTCTTAAAAGTTGCCAAGGTTAGACACCCGTGGCATAAAATCTTGCTGCTTGAGCAGGGGGTTGGACTAGAAGACCTTCGAGGTCCCTTCCTACTCTCTTATTCTGTATTCTGACCTATCCTACCTAACTGAAGGACAAGAGGTAACAGATGGAAGATGATCAAAGAGAGAAGCAACCTAGAACTAAGGAGAAATTTCCTGACAGTGAGAACAATTAACCAATGGAACCGCTTGCCTCCAGAAGTTGTGAATGCTCCAACACTGGAAGTTTTTAAGAAGTGACTGGGTTTCTGGGAAATGGTATAGGGTCTCCTGCTTGAGCAGGGCAAGGTCAGACTAGAAGACCTCTAAGGTTCCTTCCGATTCTATTATTCTGTATTCTGCTCCCCGCCCTACAGATGAGTCTTTACCTGCTTAGGAATGCTGGGAGAAGACGCCATTCTTCAATTTTCCTGCACAGGCTGGGCTGCTCAGCTATTTATTTCCAAGCCCTGGGCTCCTCGACTTCTTCGTTTTCCCAGGCACAGAAGATGTTGTCAGAAGAATAAGTTGGGTTCCAACTTGAGCCGGGGCTGCACAAGAATCAACAAAAATGTGATCCAGACAGCTGTCGGGAAAGAAATATGCAGCTGCAGAGAAATGGGGTACAGCAGCAGACTTTTATAGGGGGAGCTTGTAGGGAAGTCTCTATGTGCTGATTCTAGGGTGACACTTGAGGGGTGTGTGTGTGTTTGTGTAAGCATATGTACTCCTGAACATGCAATTCCATTTAGGAGACTTAATTTAATTAACTCTAATTGCTTTTGCAGACCTTCTCCTTTGATATGTGGATTAGGCCTGGGTAACTTATTTGGGGGTTTGAGGAAGGTTGAGTAAAGGATTTTCATCCCTGTTTGCTATTTCAACTTGATTGATTGATTTTCAGCTTGACTGTCTATTATCTAGTGAAGACGCCGATTCTCAGATTCCCATTGTGGATTCTGTTAATGGGAATAATATAAGAATAAAATATATTTGGGTATGAGATTTCTCACAATGCCCAGCAGCCCTTGTGCCAGGGCATGGTTGCCAGAATCCCTGGCTCTCTTTCCTCCATTCACCTGGATGGTCAACAGGTTCCAGATGTCTTCGTCCGTCATCCCTGATCAGCTCACCAGCCTGGGAGAAGCCCTCCTCTCTGCAGGTTGGAGGCAGCCTCCGAGGGTGGCAGCGGCTCCTTTTTAACTTCAGCTAGACCTGGTGGTCCTTCACCGCAGATGTGGGAGAAGAAGCGGTGGCCTGGGGGATGAGGGTGGTGTTTCCAGGCCCTGGACTGGGGCAGAAGTCTTTCGTACTGCACCCCCACTGAAACATCTCCAGAAGCTTCCTTAGGAAAGCCATGGCGGGCTTCTCTGGGTGAGTGTGGCACGGTGGGTAGGTGGCACAATGGCTGACTTGGCCGGTCCTTTGCAGCTTCCTTCTCAGCTGCTCCAGGCGCCGGATGAGCCGGGAGAGGGTCTCGGAGGGCTCCTCCTGCTCGTCCTGGATGACCTGCAGTTCTAGGTAGAAGCAGCCCAGGTTGTTGGCGTAACAAACCTATGAGACAGACACCGGGTGGCAGGAGTGAAAGGGCAGGAAGAACTTTTTCATTTTTTAAAAAAGGGGGGGTTTAATCAATATGGGCCAAATTTGTTTAATATACTTTTAAATTGTTTTAAATTTTATATTTTTATGTTTTTATTTTTGGCTGTACACCGCCCTGAGTCCTTTGGGAGAAGGGCGGTATGTAAATTTAAAAAATCAATCAATCAATCAATCAATCAATCAATCAATCTGGGGCTGAAGCAGGGGAGGGCGAAGTCAGAGGTCCTCAGCTCCCCGGGGTCAATATCCCAATTCCCCCTGTCTCCCGATCAAAGGAGTCAGGACAGCACAAAGCTGTACTCAGACAAATCGGCCATCAACAGGCACACCTAGATAAAGAACATCTACACATCACTCAAAAGAGACAATTAAAAAGCCCAGAAGGAAACAAAAGGAGCCATCACACCTCCTCACCAGCAATCAAAAACCAGAGAAGAAGAGTTTAACACCAAGATTAACAGCAGACCAATAATCAGGAAGCAAAACAAGACCCCAATCAAGGTAAACAACGGACTAATCAAGGGACCATCAAGAACACTTCCACCAATGTTGACGGACAGCAAAGTCACAGCAAACCCTGATTACTTCTAGCATTAATGATGTTCCTTAGTTGGCTAATAAAACGTCTGCAAGAAAACAATCAATCTTAGAGAGCATGAAGGATCCCCTGGTTGTTGCCCTCCTCTTCCTCTCCTCCTCCTCCCTCCTCCTCCTCCTCCTCTTCCTCTCCTCCTCCTCTCCCTCCTCCTCTCCTCCTCGTCTCCCTCTCCTCCTCCACTCCCTCCTTCTCCTCTCCCTCCTCCCTCTGAGACCAGGGGTGTCCAGCCTTGGCAACTGAAGACTTGTGGACTTCAATTCCCAGGATTCCTGCAAAAGTCCTGTTTCACCCTTGATACACCCAAGATAGAAGCACATACCGTGATGTCTTCCGGGGTGTAGAGAGTCCCGATGCTGCTGGAATTGCCCTGGAGAGGAAAGGAAGAGGATGTTGGGGTGATGGGCAACTTTCGAATCCGGTGCTGCAGTGGACACCCTAAATTCTTTCTGACGCCCCCCGATCTTGTTTGGATTCCTCCTGCTGAAAATTGGTTATATGGCTCCCCCCACCCCACTTTAAAGCAAGAAACACAGAAACTAGGACCTTCATCCTAAAATACTTGCACAGAAATATTTTAAAATGAAAGGAAATAAATAAACCGACATCCCCAAATCCAGGAAAATGAAAATCTCAGCCCTAAACGTTCCTAATGTGTCCTGCACACCAGTGGTGAAATCCAATTTTTTTTACTACCGGTTCTGTGGCCATGGCTTGGTGGGTGTGGCAGGGGAAGGATACTGCAAAATCCCCATTCCCTCCTCACTCCTGGGGGAAGGATATTGCAAAATCCCCATTCCCTCCCCACTCTGGGGCCAGCCAGAGGTGGCATTTGCCGGTTCTCCAAACTACTCAAAATGTCCGCCACCGGTTCTCCAGAACCTGTCAGAACCTGCTGGATTTCACCCCGCTTCACACCCAAAATCCTAGTTAGACAGAAACTCAATTCTCAGCCTTTTACAGAAACCGATGCGTCTCTAGCTACGGATTATCCCAAGCCAGGATCTCGCCCGTTGCACTCTCCAGAGAGATGAGCAAAAATGTTGGCAGGGATCGGCATCCAAGAAGGAAAGGAAGAACAGGCCGTCCTGCCTTTGTTGGTTATGGGACCAAGATAAAGGGGATGTGTGGTTGTAAATTATCTCCTCTCTCCATGCTGGTGGGCCGAGGAGTCTGGATGGAGACATTGGAGGGCCTTCAAAGATGCACAGAATAATTTTCTCTTTGGGACAACTGAGTGCTTTTGGCCTGTGGGGTCCTCGGTGCTCGCTGAGCTGGGTGGTTTTCTTGCAGGCGTTGCATGACCCAACTAAACACCACCATCAGTGTTGGAGTCTTGAAGATGTTCCCTAGTTGGGTCATGAGACGTCTGTAAGAAAACCACCAAGCTCAGAGAGCACCAAGGACCCCACAGTTCAACCCCGAGTTACAAATATTCTCTTCTATTACTTGTGAGCAGCCATGGCCACCAGAAACATGCACACTGCTAAGATGCTACAAGCAGGAGTCCTGTCCCCCCCCCTCCCCAAATCTAGTTGCCTGCGGGCTACAGAGCCATGCAAACTCAACCATGGGGATACCTAAGCCCTGGTTTAAGGTTTAGGGTTTATAGAATATTGTTTGTAGGGGTGACCATTTGCATCCGCTTCCTTTGGCCATTTCAATTTAGCTTTTTGAAACATCTCAGGCACCCTCAGTGCATTCAATAACCTACGATTAAACAAGCCATGACTTCAAGATAACTCCCAAACCCAGTTTGTGTTGCAGTTAGGCTTGGGGTGCCCTTTGGTTGTCTTCTGAGGGGGGGAGAGGATGCTTGATGTCCACTACTCACCATCTCCTTCATGAAGGCGTCCAGCAGCCTGATAGATTCCTGCTGGCACAACAGTGGTCTGCTGGCAGAGAGGCTCGTGATGGCCATAGCCCAGAGGACTTGGTAGAGACGAGGCGGGGAGGAAGATCTGGGGGCACGACCCATCCTGGGCTTCCTCTGAGATGACCAAAGCTCTGCATGGGTAGGGCCACATGGTTAGAGGGGTCTGGATGACATCGCCTATAATCAGTGGAAATGGCCAAGGCAAAATAAAGCAACACGGCCCACCACTTCTCCTTCCCACAGTTCCTCCTTTGAGGTTGAGATGGCTGGACCCCAACCTGGTCAACTGAAGTGGATCATGCAACTGTTCTTTCATAAACTGTGGATACCATCTTTTGGAGTAGGGGGTCTCCAAACATGGCCACTTTAAGACATGTGGACTTCTACTCCCAGAATTCCTTAGCCAGCTTTGAAGTCCACATGTGTTAAAATTGCCAAGTTTGGAGACCCCTGCCCTACTCAAAAGCATGGTGAAAAAAACACAGGATGAGCTGTGTTAGTTCTGAGACAATTCAGGACAGCCATAAACTGGTGTTACTTCCCGTTGTCACCATCACCACAACCACAGCACTTCTGGCTCTGCGTAAGAAAAACAGACGAAGTAAACTAGTTTCAAACTGGTTTGAACTGGGACGGCTTCTGGCAGCATCCTTAGGGAGGAGGAGCTTTGGATCAATACGCAGACTCCCCTTGAAATGGAGGGAGCTGTAATTTTTGGGGAAAAGATGAACAGATCTCCCCCCATCTTCCATCTGTGAAAATCCAAACATTCTTCAGTTATTGATTTTTGACTGCTCTGTCTTCCTCCCTCCCGTCACTGTTAAACTCCCCTGTTGCTTTTCCAGCTTTGCTGAGATTTCTATTGAACCTGGATCCTTCCTTGGAGGTCTCGAGACATTCCTGCCATCTCTGATACCAAGTTAATAAATAATAAAAGTTAATAAATCAATTTTTTATGCAGCTGGCGTGTTATTATTTTCCAAAGCACCTAAAGGCAGGACAAGAAACAATGAATGGAAACTAATCAAGGAAAGAAGGAACCTGGAATTAAGAAGAAACTTCTTGATGGTGAGAACAATTAACCAGTGGAACTACTTGCCTCCAGAAGTTGTGGGGGCTTCATGACTGGGGTTTTTAAAGAAGAGACTGGCTAGACGTTTGTCTGAAATGGTAGGGGGTCTCCCGCTTGGGAACAGGGTTGGATTAGAAGACCTCCAAGGTCCCTTCCAGCACTGTTCTGATTGATTGATTGATGGATGGATGGATTGATAATGTAGATCAAAAAAGCAAAACAAAAAAGCTTGTTTGCAATATGATGCGTTTGCCTCCAGTGCCATGTTGGGTGAGGCTGATGGGCAGGTTGAGTCAGGCCCACCTGGATGGCAAGAGGTGGGAGAAAGGGCTCTAATCGTCTCCAAGAATTACTGCTTTAATTTCTCTTCGTTATTTGGGAAGTGGCTCTTTGGTGTATACCCGGATGACCCTTTAACTTTTTAATCTAGCAGGGCAGCGCTGGAAATGCAGATGGCAGATTAGTCCATTAGCTGTGAGATTAATCCTCTTAAAACAGAAAGGAATGACTCTTTACCTGGCTTTGTGATTTAAGCCATTTAATGCTCCCGTAAGGCCTTTAATAAAGGCTGTTTTTATACACAGGTAGTCCTCAACTTATGACCACAATTGAGCCCATAATTTCTGTGGTTAAGCGAGGCATTTTTTAAGTGAGTTTTGCCCCATTTTACAAACTGCTGTTTATTACAAAATCAATACATGCCAGTTGCCAAACATCCGAATTTCGATCACGTAATCCTGGGGATGCTGCAATGGTCATAAGTGTGAAAAACGGGCATATGTCAATTTTTTCAATGGCGTTGTAACTTGAACGGTCGCTAAGCGAATGGTTGTCAGTCAAGAGCTACCTGTACTTTTCCTTTTCTATGGAAAAGAGGAAAAAGAAGCATAACTTCAGCACCCAAACTCTTTCAAGCGGTTTGTGCTAATGGCATCAATTAAATTCTGCCGAATCTGTTTGATATCAGCAGGAGACACCCGGCCCGTTGTAAAAAGCGAAACTTTACACAAACCCACACAAACACACCCACTGGGACCATTTCCATCCGATGGATTCTGGTGGGCCCAGATGCCTGGCTACGTGTTCTGCGACATGTCTCTTTGCAACCTGCTTTGAAATCTGCGAGAATTCCAAATACTTTGCCTTGTGGCTGAGATCAAGATGGAGCAAACAGCGAGAAGAGACGGCCAGATTTATCCGAGGGGAAGATTTTAAAGGGGCTTCCAGGATTTTCCGAAGCCAGGAGAGGGGAGAAAGAACAGAAGCTTTTAATTAGAGCTCATTCAGGACAGATGAGAAAGCAGGAAAACATTTCCTATCACTTGTAGAAGCAGCTGGGTTCGACAAGTGCAAAACACTTGGCCCTGGAGATGGTCCCTAGTGAGGAGGGTGTTGCTGGGAAGGGCATTTTCCTTTTTTTTCTAAACTCACAGATCAGGAGGTGTTGAAAAAAAACCCTTTGTCCCCTTGTTCCAGATGTGGAAACCGAAAGAGAAGCGGTTGGGTGGGGATATGATCAATTTAGCCACCAGGGGATAGGAGGCATCTTCAGGCTTGTTTATTTATTTCTATTTTATTTGTAAACTTTACTGGCCGCCCATGTTCCTTACAGGGTAACTCTGAGCGGCTTACAAAGACTTGTTCCTTTGTTAAAAACCTGCTTCCCCTCCCCCTTCCGAACCCCCCCAACCATCACCTTAGCGGGGGGGGGGGGTATCTGGTTAGTTCCCCCTCTATTATTTATTTATTTATTTATTGATTCGATTTATATGCCGCCCTTCTCTGGAGACTCAGGGCGGCTTACAATGTGTTAAGCAATAGCCTTCATACTTTTGTATATACCTGCTTAGTAGGGCTTTCGGCCCCCCCTAAGCGGTGTTCTTTTTTTATATATACAGTTTATTGCCCCCACAATTCGGGTCCTCATTTTACCTACCTCAAAAGGATGGAAGGCTGAGTCAACCTTGAGCCTGGTGAGATTCGAACTTGCAGTAATTGCAGGCAGTTGGCAGTTTAAGTGCTATTTAACAGCGCTTTAGTCCGCTGCATCACCAAGGCTCTATCACTTGTTTTCCTTCATTTGTTAAATTGCTTTCCTACTTTTATTACTTAATAAGTAACTAGAGGTGGCAAACTTACATAATACTCCTTCCTCCTCTTTCCCCCCCCCTACAACAACAACCTTGTGAGGTGGGTTGGGCAGATAAAGAGAGAGAGGGTCCGGCCCAAAGTTGCCAGCCAGCTTTCGTGGCTAAGGCGGTACTAGAACTCACTGTTTCCTGGTTCCTTGGCCAGCACCTTAACTACTGCACCAAACTGGCTCAGGAGGCACGCTAGGATCACCTGATGTCCTGCTTCCCACATCTCCTTTGCTTCCCTTATCTTCATAAAAAGGGTTGAAGATTGGAATTTGCAAAAGTCTTTAGAGCAACCCAGACTAACTGTCTCCATTTTCTTTCAGGTGGCTCTGAAAAATTCAATTTTTCGCATAGAGTAACAGGTGGCTCAGTGGCTAAGACACTGAGCTTGTCAATCAGAAAGGTTGGCAGTTCGGCGGTTTGAATCCCTAGTACAAGTCCCCTGCATGAGCAGAGGGTTGGACTAGATGACCTCCAAGATCTCTTCCAACTCTGTTACTGTCACTTACTTAAATAATGGATTAGGTGGTCAATGTCTTTTTAAACTCCTGCCTGTTTTTTATCTTTTTTGTGTTGATTGGGTGTTGTTGTCAGGAGGGGTGGGGAGGGGTTACTGTTTTTTATTTTTTTATATTGGGATTTTTATTGTTTGTAAGCCGCCCAGAGGTTCTTTTTCAAGAGGCTACAGGATTTTCTTAATTTTTTTCCTTGAAGACGTTTCACTTCGCATCCAAGAAGCTTCTTCGATTCTGACTGAATGGCGGAAAATGGAAGGATTTACATGCCTTGCAGTCAGAACCGAAGAAGCTTCATGGGTGAGAAGCGAAACCTCTTCAAATAAAAAAAAACAAGGAAGTCCAGTTGCCTCTTGAAAAAGCACCGTTGGGACCACCAAGACCTGGATTATTGAGAATCTCCAGAGACATAAAATGCCCAGAGTGAGTGGGTGGCCATAAATCTTCTAAAGAAAGAAAGAAATATAATGTTTTCCTTCATTTTCAGATCTCCCTGCCTAATATCCTGTTTCTCCAGTGAACTGAAGTTTGCTGAGGTTCCATCCACACAACCCCAGCTCTGTTTTTGGACCCTGGATGGGTGGGCTTCCTGCAATCCGGGACGGGGGATTGACCGGGAGTGCGCTGGGTGCAGCCTGAAGTGGAAAAACAATATTTTTTCCAATATTGCCACTATCTTTCCCCATTTCAACTTATTTTCCTTGACAGCAAGAAGCATTGGGGACCTTAGACGGTTGCCATAAATTTGCATTCTTCCTGTCCCTCTGCACGTTTTTCTGCACTTCTTTTGAAAATGCTTTTTTCCTCCCAGGCTAAAACTTAGATGGAAGAAGAGGGGCTGAGTGGGAGCTTTCTAAAGAAAACATTTCCAGCAATAGAGAGATAATAAAGTTCTCTCTCCATACATTCCCCCAAGGGTCCGTCCTCATTTTTCCTTCCCCCCGCAAAAAAATTTCCACCCACCTTCCAGAAAAGTTCTTTGGAGAATCTTTGGAGCTGCCGAGTTGGGACACTTGCAGAATCCTTCTAGAGAGAGCTCTGGATCCCAGGATCCTTGAGACCCACTTCCAAAGTTTCCAGCTGACTGACACAGCTTGGAAGGAGCTGTGTCGGATGTCCCACCTTCTCAAGCCTTGCCTGAAATGGCAGCCTTTTCCTGCAAAAAAAAAAAAAAGAAAAATAGAAATAAAAATTGGATTGCACCCCTTTAGGTTGGCCTCTTTCTTTCTCAGGCCAATTCCTTGAATTGCCAAGAGGTCAAGGATCTCTCAAGATTGATTACTTGCCAGCAACCCGTGTGATGACCGTGATGCTTTTTACGGAACCACCAGATGCTGGTTTGCTTCCTGCCCTCCGATTCCTCTTCAGCAAAGGGCAAAGGAGCTTGAGTGGCTTAGATCAGTGGTTTCCAACCTTGGCAACTGTAAGCTTGGCAAAGCTGGCTGGGGAATTCTGGGAGTTGAAGTCTGCCAGGTTTAAAGTTGCCAAGGTTGGAGACCCCTGGCTTAGATCACGTAACAGACTTGTGGACTTCATCTCCCAGAATTCCTATCTAAGAGGTCACCAGATCAACCTACCTTATAAAACGGGGGTCTCCAAACGTGGCAACTGGAAGACTTGTGGACTTCAACTCCCAGAATTCCCTAGCCATCAAAGCCGGAAGACTTGTGGACTTCAACTTTGGGCGTTGAGGTCCATTTGCCATGTTTGGAGACCCCCGCTTTATAATATGGGTTGATTTGGTGACCCTTTAGATAGGAATTCTGGGAGATGAAGTCTACAAGTCTTAAAGTTGCCAAGGTTGGAGACTTTGGGTTTAACCGTTTAAGGGATCAAGCAGCCATCAGTGCAAGACTATACAGCTAGTCCTTGTGATTTATTCCAAGCCCACCACTCTGGAGCTGTAAGAGAAGGAAGGAAATAAAAAGTGTGATACAAAATTACTGAATAGAATATTGGAGTTGGAAGGGACCTTGGAGGTCTTCTAGTCTACCGGTCACCGACTGGTGGTCTGCAAGAAAATTTTGGTGGTCCACAGAAAAATTATTTGCATTTTTTATATTGCACTAAATCAGGGGTTCCTCAAACTACGGTCCCTGGGCCGGATACGTGCAATGAACGTTTGTGTTGCTGCAGAGAGTCTTTTGTGTGGGTCAGAGGGGGGCAGAAATTCCGACTTGGGGTCTGTTTCAGCTTCCTGGTGCGGGGCTTTGGGCGAAGGCTGGAGGGAAGAGACGCTGGTGGTGAAGAGCCGGAGGGCCTCGTTCCAGTGGGACTGTCTCATGGCCTGGAACGGGCTGTCCATCTCAGCCCGCTGAGCCTCCAGGCGCCGGTACCTGGCCTTGCACTTCCCCAAGTTTTCCCTCTGCTTGGAAAGCCTATGCTCCTAGTCCTCAGTGAGGTGCTTCTGCTGAGCCTCCTTCTTGGTCAGATCCAATTTGGACTGAGCTGTTTCGCCAACTCTTTCTTGTGGTGGCTGCTTAGCACCAACAACTGCTTCCTGTTGGGGCCCTAAGGACCCCGGGTGGGGAGGGGAGGAGTGGTTGGGAGGGGAGGGGTGAGTAGAGGCCGGCAAGGTGTCCCTCGATGTGACATAAAGTTGACCACGCCCACCCAGTCACATGAGCACCTAGCCATGCCCACACAGCCAGTCATTAGGCAGATCATATTAGTGGTCCGTGGGATTTAAAATTATGAATTTAGTGGTCCCTGAGATCCGAAAGGTTGGGGACCCGTTTAGTCCAAGCCCCAGTTCAAGCAGGAGACCCTACACACAGTGGTGGGTTGCTACTGGTAGCGGCGGCGGTGGGAGGCTCCGCCCACCCACCCAGATGTCTCTGTGCATGTGCAGAAGTTTCCGTGCATGTGCAGAACCGTTGTGCACACATGCGCCCACGAGCAAACCGGTAGCGACGGGATTTGAAACCCACTATTGCCTACACAATTCTAGAGAAGTGGTTGTCCAATCTCTTCTTGAAAAGCTCCAGTGTTGGAGCACCTACAACTTCTGGTGGCAAGCTGTTCCACTGGATAATTGTTCTCACTGTTAGGAAATTTCTCCTTAGTTCCAGGTTACTTCTTCCTAGATGTCCTGCCTTCAGATGTTTTGGGGAATATAGGTTGACCTCCTCTTCTTTGGGGCAGCCCCTCAAATATTATTATTTTTTAATAAACGTTTTTTATTTTTTAACAAGCATACACAAACAAACAAACAATGCATTTTTTCTGAACAGAGTATTGGCTGAGTCACAAATTTATACAGCTTTTAGTTATATCCAACACAATTTGTATATTTCACTTTTTGCGATAATATTCTTTCTCTGTAATTTTTATTTTCCTTTCTTTGTTTCTTCTGATACAGTATATAACCAATATTACCATTCGCCCTAATCTCTAATCTTAGTCCATTTTTTTAATCTCCTCCTCTCATTGCTTTCTCCAAAGCCCCTCCAATATTAGAAGCACACGGTTGGCTGAGGAATTCAGAGACTTTGAGTCCACAAGTCTTAAAGTTCCATGGCTGGACACGCTGGTAGAGGGGCTCCTGCTTGAGCAGAGGGTTGGACTAGAAGGCCTCCAAGGTCCCTTCCAACTCCGTGAGTCTGTATTCTCCCTCCCGCCTCCTTTTCCTGGCTGGAAGAATAACAGAGTTGGAAGGGAAGGGTTGAAGGTCTTTTAGTCCAACCTCCTGCTCAAGCGGGAAATTTCAGACAAACGGCTGTCCAGTCTCTTCTGGAAAACCTCCAATATTGGAGCACCCATAATTTCTGGAGGGGAAGCTGTTCCACTGATTGCTCTCATTGTCAGGAAATTTCTCCTTACAGGCATACCTTACAGGTATGTTTATGAGAACAGCATTTAGAATTTGGCTTCCATAATTCTGAATTTTCCTTCCGGATGCTTAGGAGCTCTTTCTTTTTTTCAAATTGCTCTTATTTTTCTTTAACGTGACCTCCCCCGTGTCTTCTGCAGTCAGGCAGCCTCTGAATTATATTCAATTAATACATCGTTGTTATTGTTTGGCCAGCCGCCTATGAATGTTACTTCTGTTTGGGGTGACTAATGGCCCCTTATAAACGGATCCTGCCGCTGGTTTTAGTTCCTCCCACACATGACTCTGATCTGGAGGCATCTAAGAGAGGTTGAGGTAAGTCCCCAAGGAGTTCATATCTGAGCAAGAAAGATCTTGCACAAAAGAAACGAAAGAAAATGTCCAGGACCTCCTGCCTGAGCAGGGGGTTGGGCTCCAGGGTCCCTTCCAACTCTGTTATTCTGTCTCCAAACTAAGTTTTCACTGGGCAACAATGGAATGATAATGCCACTGTTAAATAAATGACAAATGAGGATAATGATACAAAGATATATATCAGGTTGGTAATATGAGAAATTAGATAATTAGTAAAATATGAATAAGGGGAAGAAGCACAAGGGATTTGTAACTGACCGACACACTGTTTGAAATTGTAATGGATGAAGGATGTTTAATGTTTTGTTTGTTTAAAAAATGCAAAAAAATTAAAAAGAAAAAAGAAAAGAAAGAAAGAGCAATTTTTACCAGCTCTCAAGGATTTCACTATCAATTTGTAGCCTTTCTGGCTTTGCCAGTGGATTCTTCTATTATTATTATTATTATATACACAACAATGACAGTATGCACAGCAAACGAGATAACCATGCTGGATTTCGTATCACAAATCACTAGTCGAACACTTCCCAAGCATTTTTTACTATTACTATTACTATTACTATTAAAATACCAGCAATAGTAACAACAGCAGCAGCCATGGAAGAGTTACAAGGATGTCACCTACCTGTGTTATCTCTTCTTGCCAGAAGCTTTAACAGAGTTGGAAGGAACCTTAGAGTTCTTCTAGTCCAACCCCCCCTTCTCAATCAGGGGACCCTATACCATTTCAAACAAATGGCTGTCCAGTCTCCAGTGATGGAGCAGCCACAACTTCTGAAGGCAACTTCTGTTCCACTGGTTCATTGACCCAGCACCTCTTTCCAAGCCCAGCCCCAAGTACTTCTGTTTCGAAGGCTCTGGTCTTTGCGAGGGCAACAGGAATCCTGCAAGGAGGTCACACTTTTTGATCCTGATGGGTGGATTTTAGAGACCACCGGAAACAAGGATCCCACCAGGCATTGTATCATCCAAAAAGGTGCCTATCTTCTCCCTTTCCCTCGCTTGCCAAGACCGCCGGAGCTTCTCCACGGTTCCTTCAACCCCTCTGCAGCCTGCCTCGTGTTGTCAGAACTGTGACCAGGGTTACAAAAAACACTAACCATCTTCTACACCCGGATGAGGCTTTCGCCCCACCTCTATGATGTTGAAATGGCTGTGTAAAATTAAAACAGGGGACGTTTCCAAATATTTGCTGGCTGCCCCAAGAAAGGGTTGACAGCTGCTAACGCAGCCCATATAACACACTCGAATCTCTTCCTGCCAACGGGCTTGTTGGACAACATTTCAAGTCAGCAAAAGTCATTTTCAAGTCAATATATTTTAATCCACAAAGGTGGGGAGATCCCTAATCTCGGCCCCCAGGAGTGGTCTTGCCAAAACAGGAATGGTCAGCTTATTCTGGTGGCCCTGCAAAGAGAGAGGCCACCTTCTACCAGGGTCTCAGAAGAGGTTACGCAATTGGACACAACTTTGAAGCTATCCATCCAATTCTCAGTTTGTTTTATTTATTTATTTATTTATTTATTTATTTATTAAATTTCTATACCGCCCTTCTCCAAATAGGACTCAGGACGGTGCACAGCCAAGGTAAAAACAGAGCATACAAAATTTAAAAACAATATTAAAATAATTAAATATTTGGCCGTAAATTAAAACAACCCAATTTAAAATCAATTTAAAATTTAACTCAAGCCAGCCCAGCTGCCTGAATTTTGTCACAGCTGCCTGAATTTTGCTTTCCATTTCTGCCACTTCTCTCCGACACAGAGACCAGCAAATTATGGGGTGATTTAGAGACAGGTTTAGCCATTTTAGCGGCAAGAATAAATACAAGGCTGACCAGGATGTAACTAGGTTTGTGTCTGTTTGATCAGTTGATCAGACTGAAACCAAGCTTGATTCAGAAGCGAGAAAAAGGTGGGAGCTCATATTGACCACTGTCAGAAGAATAATTTGGAGTTCCAACTCGAGCCGGGGTTGAAATCTAGGCAGCTGTAGGGAAATATTTATTCCCAAAAGCAAAGAGCTTTCCTATAGGGGCAGCTACAGAGAAAAGGTACAGCAAGGTTGTTTTATAGGGGAGCTGCTTGTCCTGGATGTGGAATTGCATATATGTTGATTCTAGGGTGACACTGGAGGGGCGTGGTGTATATAAATCATATCATCTATGATGAAAACCATTTGTCTGAGATGGTATAGGCAGGGGTTGGACTAGAAGACCTCCAAGGTCCCTTCTAACTCTGTTATTCTATTCTATTCTATTCTATTCTATTCTATTCTATTCATTCTTGGGAACATGCAGCTCAGCTGGGAGACCATTTTAATTAACTCTATTTGTGTTTACAGACCTTCTCCTTTGATATGTGGATTAGATCTGAGTAACCTATTTGGGGATGCAAGGAACTTTGAGTAAAAGATTTTCCCCCCATTTGCTATTTTTTTTTAATTTTTTTCTAATTTGATTTATATGCCGCCCTTCTCCGGAGACTCAGGGCGGCTTACAATGCGTTAAGCAATAGCCTTCATCCTTTTGTATATTTATACAAAGTCAGCTTATTGCCCCCACAAACTGGGTCCTCATTTAACCTACCTTAGAAAGGATGGAAGGCTGAGTCAACCTTGAGCCTGGCGAGATTCGAACCTACAGTAATTGCAGGCAGCTAGTCTTAATAACAGAGTGCTTTAGACCACTGTACTACCAAGGCTCCCTTGGTTTTGACTTGATTAACCTAGTTTCAGCTTGACTGTCAATTTTCTAGTGGAAACACTGATTCTCAGTCCATTGCAGATTCTGCTAATGTTTAAGGGAAGATGAAAACAGTGCAAAGAATAAAATATATTTGGATATAAAACTTCCCACTCCAGGTTGGCCTCTGATGTCTCCAGTTTATTGAATGAACCACAGGGGCTACATTTCCACAAATAGAAAGCTAAAACATTTGAAGAGGTGTGGACTTTGATTCCCAGGATTCCCCAGCCAGCAATTCATCAGGCATGCTGGCTAAGGTAACACTGGGAGTTAAAGTCCAGGCCTCTTAAGATGCCCAAGATTGTGAAATGCTGATTTATAGACTGTTGGACGAGCAAACTGGACACCCTTTGTACGTGCAAGGTTTGGAGAGACCGAGATTACAGCTACAATGCCAGGGGATGTCAGGGGATTTTAGGAATATCCAGGAGCACCAGATGGGGGTGAAAAAAATGAGCAGGGTTATGGGGTGGGTTGTTTCTGAGGAAAAAGGCAACCGACTTGATAAACAGCTCCAGAAATGGAATGCACCGTTTTCTCAGTCCCAACGGGCTAATCCTGAGCCAGAACTGAACAAAAACTATTTCAATTAGCAGCCTCTCCTTTTTCTTCTTCCAGTCTTTTTCCTCTCTCAAAGATAAGAGAAACAAAAGGAAAAACAAAGCTAAGTGTTGCAATGGGGATTTGTTTTTAGGTCAGTGTTACTCAACCTTGGCAGCTTGAAGGCGTGTGGACTTCAATTCCCAGAATTCCCCGGCCAGCTCTGCTGGGAGTTGAAGTCCACAGACTTTCAAGCAGCCAAGGTTGAGTAACGCTGCTTTAGATATTCATGGAATGGATCCAACGGTGACCAAGGATCACAGCCAAAAGATACATTCATAGACCAAATCAGGTCAAAGAAAATTATGAATAAAAAAAAAATCCTCCGTTGGGAAAGATGCTCGGGGAGAACCAAAACAGCCCAGGTTGTGGGTTGTCTAAGAAGTGTGGAGTTGTGTTAGAAGGGCATACAATGGAATCTGTGTTGGTCACTAGCTCAAATGCAGTGAGGATTTGAGGATCGGGGCTCTTCCGGGCACCAGAGTTTCCGTTACACCAAATTTCACAACGTGGGAAGCAGCAAGATTTGGGGGGCTGAGTAGTTATGGGATCGAAGGTACCACAGGCTATATTTTAATTTTGGCTACTTATTTTTAGATTGCCACTGAATTTAAGAGCAAGCAAGCACCTAGATAGATTCCCCCTCCCCCCCAGGCATAGGAGAACACAAATAAAAAAACATGTTTTTTGTTCTTAAGTATAAATCCTTGATTTATGACCATAACTGAGCCCAATGTTTCTGTGGCTGAGTGAGACATTTGTTAAGGGAGCTTTGCTTCATTTTGTGACCTTTCTGGCCACAGTTGTTTAAGTGAATCGCAAGTGTTAAATGACTCACTAACTCAAGAATCACAGTTATTAAGTTAGTAACACGGTTGCTAAGTGATCCGGCTTTCCCGTTGACTTTGCTCACCAGAAGGTCGCAGAAGGGGATCATGTGACCGTCATAAATATGAATCAATTGCCAAGCTTCTGAATTTTGATCACGTGACCACGGGGATGCTGCAAGGGTTGCGAGTGTGAAAAATGGAGATAAATTACCTTTTTCAGTGCTGTTGGAACTCTGAATGGTCAGTAAGTGAACTGTTGTAAGCAGACGACTACCTGTAATGTGTTTCTGGGTTGCAATGAGAGGGATTGTTCTGAAAGGAGAGGCTCCCCAACTCTTTAACTCTGGAGAGAGACCCGTTTTGAAGACAGAGAGGATGAAAGAATGACAGCCACGATTCAAGTGACCACGTGAAGGTAGCTGCTTTACAGAGAACATCAAAGAGGAGGCTTGAAAGAAACCAGGATCAGAGCCGGTGCTGAGAACAAACCACGCAGGAGGAGACAAAGGGGCCTTCAAAAGCAACCTCATTATTTGCCTCACAAGCTAATTGGGGTACAAAGCTCTGTGTGTGTGTGTGTGTGTGTCGCACAGGTAATAAAAGATGCAAAGAAAAGAAGAGAATCAAAAAGCGGATACCAACTCCCGATAGCCAGTTGGAGGCTGCGTGTTGAAAACAAGAAGAAAGAAATGGTGAAAGAATAACAGAGTGGGAAGGGACCTTGAGGTCATCTAGTCCAACCCCTTGCTCGGGCAGGAGATCCTCTACCATTCCACACAAATGGCTGTCCCAATCTCTTCTTTAAAACTTCCAGTGATGGAGCATTCACAACTTCTGGAGGCAAGTTGTTCTACTGGTTAATTGTTCTAACTGTCAGGAAATTCCTCCTTAGTTCCAGGTTGCTTCTCTCCTTGATGAGTTTCCACCCGTTGCTTCTTGTCCTGCCTTCTGGTCCTTTGGAGACCAAGTGGACCCCACCCCCGCCTCTTCTCTGTGGAAGCCTCTTAGATATTGGAAGGCTGCTACCAAGTCACGCTTAGTCCTTCTCTTTGTTAGAGTAGACATACCCAGTTCCTACAACTGTTCTTCGTATGTTTTAGCCTCCAGCCCCCTAATCATCTTCGTTGCTCTTCTCTGCACTCTTTCCAAGGTCTTAGCATCCTTTTAATATCATGGCAGTGATCATCCCGAGATGGCCTGCGAAGGTCCACATGGCACTCTGGGGTCCAGGAGCAAAATGAGGCGGAGAAGCAGCCCAGGGGCTGACCTGTCCCAGGAGCACAGGTGAGGTCCACAGAACATCTCAAGTGACATCGGTCGCCTTGAGGAGAGACCCAAATCTTGTGCACGGGACATTCCATGCCTGACCAGACAAGATCTTGGCCTCTCTTGAGGAGGACAGTCCCTATCCTCCATGTCTCCAAAGTTTTCCACTCTGATATTGTATATCTGAAAGATTGCAAGGAATGGCAATAATGAGGCAAATTCTACAGATGCCGAGAGATGTTTGATGGGACACACTTGGCAAGATGGCTTCCGTCCAAAACCTTTCCAAGGTCTACACAATGTCACACTTTGTCTTCTTGTGTTGGAGGACAAGTTCAGGGCTTCAGGTGTGGGGCTGAGGGATTGCTGTAGCTGAACAACTGGAAGGGTGAAATGTAGACTTTGCAAGGACCACGAAGCAGAAATGCAAACTCTTCCCAAAAGGACCTTCCTCGGAGAGCATCAAGGGCTCCTAGCAAGAAGTCCAAGGAAATCCTTCAACAAGCCACTTCCAGGAATGACACCTTCTTCAGATTTGGACTGGAGCGGATTCCACATCGGCTGTCTGTGGGGGAAGAAGGGGGCTGGCCCCCAGGCTCTTTCCTTCATTATGGAAGCCCCTGCGCATCACAGCTGCCAGGTATCTGAAGAGACCCTTGGGAACGGGGGCGGGGGGGGGGGGGAGATTAAAGAGAAGGCAATTTTTTTTATAACTCTAAGTGTAATTCAGCCAGTCCTCGACTTATGACCAGAATTGATTATTGGTGTTCTCTGAACTTAGTTGCTTCCTTGCAAATGTTTCATAACCCAACTAGGTAACATCATCAGTGCTACAAGGGAGTGGGGTTGTGGACAGGAGGAGGAGGAGGAGGACTGTGGGGTCCTTGGTGGTCTCTAAACTAGGTGGTTTGCTTGCAGAGGTTTCATAACCCAACTAACTAACATCATTAGTGAATGTGGGGTTTGTGTCCTGTTTATATACAGTCACTTGCTCTGCCAGTTTTGATGGAATACGGTTTTCTTCTTGGTAATTAGGATACTTTCTGCTTGATAATCCCTGCTTACCTTCCGAATTCTCCTTACCTCCCAGGCCTTCTCAACTTCCAGAGTCCAATCTTCTTTGAGAATTGGCCGAACAGCCTGGATGAATTGAACTCCAATGTACTGAGAAAAAAAAGAAAAGAAAAATATAAAAAGCCAAAGAAACAACAGTAATTTGGGGAAAGAAAGACCGAGAAGTGGATTACCTGCTGTGAATTACTAGCAGCTTTTATAGCCATTGGATTGCTTTAAAATATATGTATTACAGGCCACAGACATTTGAAGAGATACAGTCCTGGTTCTACAATAACATCTGAGAAAAGAGGATAAAATTTTATGGTGCAATTCCCTCGCCTCACACCATGAATTTTACAAGGGTTTTAGGCTTGGTCATTTTTCATTTGTCTTCTTCCCTGGTGTTTATGCTTCAATTTTTTTTCTTTCTTAGCAAGACCAATCAGGCAAAAAACAAAATCTAAAGAAACCAAAAAGCAACACATCTGCATGTTTTAATGGAGGACAGGTAGAGATACCCCACCTGCAATGCATTGAGTGAACCAGGCGATGTTGGCAGGAGACCAGCCAAGCATTTAGAAGAAGCAACAGCACTAATCACAAGGGAATATTGCTGCCCTTCCATATGTAGGACAAGGAGAGGACGGACCTGGGGGCAGAGTTAAAAGTTGGAAGGGACCTTGTAGGTCATCTAGTCCAGCGGTCACCAACTGGTGGTCCACAGAAAAATTATTTGCATTTTTTTATATTGTACTTAATCAGGGGTCCTCAAACTATGGTCCTTTGGAAAATCGCTATCCTGTCTCCCCTGGTCCTTCACTTCCCTAGACTAGCCATGCCCAGTTCCTGCAACTGTTCATCGTAAATTTTAGCCTCCAGTCCCCTAATCTTGTCGTAGGACAGCTCGCTGTGGGGCAAGAGTTACACTAATATCAAAGAAATGGTGGAATAGAATCATTAAAGAAAGGATGAAAAAGGAGGGACGGAATGAAATGTGAATGGCAAAAATTAAAATAATTCTTTCTTCATTTTAAATAATTTACGGTAAATAGAATTGTTAAATTTCCTGCAGTGAGTTGGCTGCAGAAAGTTGGGTGTGCTCCCTGTGTCCTTCCTCTCACCTCGTAGTAGTTGGGGGGAGCTCTATAATGGAAGTGGTTCTTTCCCAGCTCAAAGGCCAGGAGCTCCAGTTTGTCTTCTTGATCCAGCCGGGCCACGCTCTTCTCAACGAAGGACATCACTCTGGGGAGGCGAGAGAAGAGAGGAGACCTCTTGGCGGGGAGGCTTTCGTCTCCGGGGGACGCGAGGCCCCCATTCCTAGGAAATCAAAGTTCTGGGCAGAGCAGAAGTTCGGATTCAGCCTTGCATAAGAAGGGAGAAGGGAGGAATTCTCCAAATTATGGGAAATGTCTAGGAAAGCAAAAGAATGCAGCTCTTTCTTCCCATCCATGGGGTGGGGTGGCGTGGGGGGGAAACGGCTGGAGGAGAAGGACTTGGAGGTCCCAAAGCAGTGAGGTAATCCTTTCAGAGTCTAGACTTGTGCTTCTCAATCTTGGCAGCTTGAAGAGGGGTGGACTTCAACTCCCAGAATTCCCCAGTCAGCAAAGCTGGCAAACACCCGGCAAACTCCCAGAATTCTGGGAGTTGAAGTCCACCCCTCTTGAAGCTGCCAAGATTGAGAAGCACTGGCCTAGATATGCTAATTTCTTAGCTGGCATTCAAGGATTATTGTAATCTCCTCCAGAACCCATAAAGATCAAGAGATAAAACCAAGATGATAATGCAGGCCACATGTACCCTTCCTCTCCAAAAAACGGGGAAGATCGTGTTACAGCAGCCAAATGTCAAGCCCATGGGGAAGATAAAAGCCAGAAAAATAAAAAAAGATTCCCCCCCACCCCCAATCCTCTGCCAAAAAGCACCAAAACCACCCAACTGCATGCCAGCTGGAGAATTCTGGGAGTTAAATTCCATGTATCGTAAAAGTTTATTAACATGTTAGTTAGGGAATTCTGGGAGTTGAAGTCCACCCATTGTAAATATTTATTGAAATGCTGGCTGGGGAGTTCTGGGAGTTGAAGTCCACAGGTCCATAAGTCCCTGCCTTATGTCATTCTGGACAAATGGCTGTCCAGTCTCCTCTTGAAAACCTCCCATAATGGAGCACCCATAACTTCTGAAGGCAAGCTGTTCCACTGGTTAATTGTCCTCCTTGTCAGGAAAATTCTCCTTATTCCTGGGTCATGGAAGGATGCAAATGCCCTCGTGTTGCCCACGGCACAACGAAGGATCCAAGCATCGCTTGAGAACCATCTCTAAAGGGGACGATGGACTCTCAGTCCAGGTGACCCTGCCATTTGGATAGAGGAGACCCAGAAGCCTGGCCCAAAGAGGACCCCCAGACCCACCTGAGGCCATGAGCTTGCAGTTCCTTACTCATCTTCAGCTGCTGCAGATCGTCCACATCACGGAAGAGGAAAAAGACGTCTTTACACTCTGGGTGGGTCTCAAAGAGTCTGGAGAAGAAACAGGAGACAGTCCAGAGAGCGAGTTCCTTGGGAGGCCTTTGGGGAAATGGGGTCTTCTCTTCCTCCGACCTCTAATGGACTGTCAGGTCCCCAAAAGACAGGAGGAGGAGGAGGAGGAGGGGGAGCTGCAGTCTAGGCAACGGTCAGAGAAGAGTCCGCTCAGCCCACAGAAGGAAAAGGGGCCTGGCAAACATCTCAGAGGACACCCCCCACCAACAGTCGCTGGGACTGTAAAGGTGAGGGGGGGGGGGAAACATGTACAGGAAGTCCTCGACTTACCACCACAATTGAATGTTTGAATGTTTTCTTTGTAAGCCGTCCTGAGTCCTTCGGGAGAAGGGCGGCATATAAATTACATAAACAAACAAACAAAGAAACAAATAAATAAATAGAGCCCAAAATTTCAGTTGCTAAATGAGACAGTTGTTAAGTACGTTTTGCCCCATTTTACAACCTTTCTGGCCATAGTTGTTAAGTGAGTCACTGCAATGGTTAAATTAGTCACACGTTTGTTAAGTGAATCTGGCTTTCCCATTGACTTTGCTTGTCAGAAGATCACAAAAGAGGGAATCACGTGATCCCAGTGTACCGTCATAAATATGAGTCAGTTGCCAAGCATCTGAATTTTGATTACCTGGCCATGGGGATGCTGCAAAGGTCATAACTGTGAAAAAGCCACTAGTATTTATATACTATTAATAGTATATAAATGTAAATAAGTATATAAACTAGTATTTGTATATCATAAATACAATATAAATATAAATAAGTATATAAACTAGTATTTATATACTACAAATACTATCTTTATTGCAAGGTTACATTAACAGAACCTTGCAGTGAGAGGTCCTTGGTGCTCTCTGGCCTTGATTGTTTTCTTGCACGCATTTCATTGCCCAAACAAGGTTAAATCATCATTGCTAAATATTCTCCTTTACTAGCAACTTGCAAGCCTGAAAGTTGATTTCTTTCCCCCACCCTCGCCCCAACCATTGCAGTGCCAGAAAGTGGGGAGGGTCCCTTCTGAGATGTTTGCCAGGCCCCTTTTTCTCCTGAGGGCTGAGGGGTCTCTTATCTGACCATTGCTTATTCTGCAGTTCCTCTTCCTCCTGCCTCTCAGACCAGACCAGACAGCCCACCCACATGTTCAGAGGCGTTTTTGAACCCCTTTTCTTTCCCCTCCTATCTTTGAGGCTCTGTCCCCTCCCCCCTTCCCTCCTTCCCCCCTGGTTTTATGGCATCTTCTTTGGCTAAAAAAAAGGGGGAGGCGGATAAACACAAGAATTGTTCAAGGAATGTTTATCCTGGCCTTTGTCATCGTGATCCCAGGATGTTTAAAACTCTCTTCAAACAAAAGCCAACACAATCTGTAAAAGCCATCTGAAAAGCACGTGTTAAAACAGCAGCACAAACCCAGCCAAGCTGGAAATGGCTCCCTGGAGACTGAAGTGCCCGTCAGATCCCCAAGAAAGTTCGAGATTGCTTGGCCCTAAAATCTACTGGTCCTTTCATTTGTTAGTTTTTGATGCCAGGCGGGCTTCTGCAGCAGGTTGCACCCCCAAGATTTCAAATCTCAGTTCCCATGTCCCGGCTCTTTCCACCAGCCATCCTGGTAAGGGTTAAGTCGGGAAGAGAAGAGGAGAGGAGGGAAGGGAAGGGAAGAGAAACAGATTGGAAAGGAACAGAATATGAATAAATGAAAAATAATGGAATGGAATAGAATAAAATGCAGGAGAGGAGAGGAGAGGAGAGGAGAGGAGAGGAGAGGAGAGGAGAGGAGAGGAGAGGAGAGAAGAGAAGAGAAGAGAAGAGAAGAGAAGAGAAGAGAAGAGAAGAGAAGAGAAGAGAAGAGAAGAGAAGAAGGTAGGGTAGGGTAGGGTAGGGTAGGGTAGGGTAGGGTAGGGTAGAGTAGAGTAGAGTAGAATAGAATAGAATAGAATAGAATAGAATAGAATAGAATAGAATAGAATAGAATAGAATAGAACAGAATTAGTGGTTTACCGGAGTGATAGCATTGGGGGTGGGGGTGGGGGGCTGTCCTTGTGTCTGGTTGTTTTGGCCTGCAGTGCCCTATAGCAGGGGTCTCCAACCTTGACAACTGTAAGCCTGGCGGACTTCAACTCCCAGAATTCCCCAGCCAGCAAATCAACTCTTGCAACTATTTTCTCTGCAATCCTGACCATCCCTCGGAGTCTGTTTGGTTGCTGGGCCAGACCAGACAGTTACAGAGGTGCAAATGACAGGCTCCGTAATTCCTTTGTAGGACGCTTATCGGCAGCTCTTTGGGCCATCTGAGCTTTCGGAGTTGGCGCAGGAAGAACATTCTTTGTTGGGCTTTTTGGATGGTGGGCCTTTCAATATAATCCATGTGGAAAAGGTTCAATTGGAAACTTTTCTGCAGAAATGCAAGGCGTCTGGAGAGCTGTCTTTCTTCTTCTTACCCCAGTGAAAACAAACAAAGGCAACGCAACGGTGCAACACACGATTCAGAAGTCGAAAAGGATGTGTTAAAGTTTTGACTGCTCCCTAGCTCTCTGTCTGTAAGCACTTGGCCTCAACTAAATAACAAAGAGGCCTTCCTTTCTATCAAATTCTTTGAATGTTGTGGTTTCATTAAAAGAGGCTTAAGAAGGTGAATCCGGTCGTGTCTGCTCCAGCGTGGGAGACGTGATCAGCCTTGGGATGTAGTGGATGTTGGAGCCACTTAAAAAGATGTCATTGATTTTGGATTCGTGGATTTGTGGCTCTCTTCGTGGGAGGAAACTGCATTGAAGCTGGGTGAGGGACAGAGACAGGCACTGAAAAGGGATGGGTTTTCCGTCGCTGGGAAATTCAGAGCCGCTGGCAGTTGGGTGGCATATAAATGCAACCAATTATTCTTATGACCATGCAGGCTGGAATCAGCTTGATGTTAATAACAGGACTTTAGTCTACTGCGCCACCAGGGCTCTTGCTGTTGTCCCTTATCACAAACTTAAGAATTTTAAAAAACAAAACCCTCCTTTTTTATGACCCTGTAGTCCGCATTAAAAATTCTGTGGCTGAAAGATGATTGTACTAGTTCTAACCAGGCATCTTTTGCAACATGGACAACCCTTTGTCTGAAATGGTAGAGGATCTCCTACTCAAGCAGGGGTTGGATAGAAGACCTCCAAGGTCCCTTCCAACTCTGTTATTCTGTTACTCCTTCCTTCCTTCCTTCCTTCCTTCCTTCCTTCCTTCCTTCCTTCCTTCCTTCCTTCCTTCCTTGGAAGGCTTTCAAGAAGAGAGAGCCCCTTGTCTGGAATGGCAGAGGGTCTCCTGTTTGAGCACCGGGTTGGACTAGAAGACCTCCGGGGTCCCTTCCAACTCATTTATTCTACATTCTACGTTCAATGTTTTCTCTCGTTCTCCTGCCAACATGAACAAACTGGATTTCCAGGGGCGCCAGAGGAAAAACAGCCCAGAGGACTTGCCAAATCGGACTCCTTCGGTAATTATCCTTTGGAAAGAGCTCAGTACAAGAAACATAAGGCTACCTTGGTGGGTTATAATTCAGGACGTTCATCTATTTTGCTCTGATTTTAATTAGCCAGGAGCATTGGAATGGCGCAGCCACCTGAAAAGCTGCTGCCAGCTCCCTCGGCTTCTACACAAAACCCATCAGGCGGGCACTTGAGCCTGCCAAACAAGGGAAGGCCCCTGGGGTGGGAGGGAGGCAGGAAGGTTCCACAAAAGCCCTTGCAAGAAGGGAGAGGCTGGGGCTGCCCTCCTCCCTGCTGCTGCCTCCCTTAGGCTTCCAGGGGGCAGGAGAGGCGTTAAGCCAGCTGGGCCCCAGGGGGTGAAGCCTAAAAGGGGCACAAGAGAGTTTTGCAAGGGAACTAGTATTATTGAAATATATTTGTCGGGGTGTCTGGGGGAGACGCGACAGTCTATGTGTATGGGTTTTTTTAATGGACATTTTTTTCTTGTTTTGTTTAGTTTAATTTTGTTCTTGTTTCTTTCCTCTTTTTTTCCTTTTAACGTTTGTATTTTAACTTTGGAAAGAATAAAATGAAAAAAAAATATTGGGAAAAAAAAAGAGCCAGCAAGGGGTGAGTGGATGGGGGCTGTAGAAGGAGGGGGGGCTCAGATTTTTCTCCTTCCTTCTTTCTCTCTCTTCCCATGCCAGCCTTTGCCCTTGGCAAACAGGGGGTCCCTTTCCAACAGATTGCAGAGCCGCTTAACATCTGGAAATCAACCGGACCGTTGCAGAGTTTCTGGGCAGATTCTCATCCAGGGTTGATCCACAATGGCCCCTGAAAAAGTTTCCAGAGACGCTTCCCTCGTTTGCAGGTCAGCCTGGATCAGCCCCGCTGGGAGACGGTGCAGAGGTCCGAGTTCCAGATGCGAAAAGGTTTCCTGGGGCGGAAAATGCTTTTCGGCTTGGTGTGAGTCTGATAATCACGAGTGGAATTCATTGCTTCATTGAATGACTTGCATATGATCTCAGGGGAGTAAAAACTGACTGTCTGCAGCAGTGGGCGTTCCGGTATGACTGGCCAGAACAGGAGGAGGACAGTGGGGGCCTTGGTGGTCTCCGAGCTTGGTGGTTTTCATGCAGACACTTCATAACCCAACTAGGGAACATCATCAGTGCTAGAAGGGGTGTGTGTTGCGGAGTGGAGGAGGAGAAGAGGAGGAAGAAGAGGATTATGGGGTACTTGATGCTCTCTGAGCTTGGTGATTTTCTTGCAGAGATTTCATAACGCAGATAGGAACTTCTCTCGCTTTTAGCACTGATGATGTTCCCTAGTTGGGTCATGAAAAGTCTTCAAGAAAAAAATGAAGTGCAGAGAGCACCAAAGACCTCACAATTCACCTCCTCCTCCTCCTCCTCCTCCTCCTCCCAAATTACCTTCTAGCACTGATCATGTTCCCTAGTTGGGTCATGAAAGGTCTGCAAGAAAACCACCAAGCACAGAGAGCACCAAGGACCCCCCAGTCCTCCTCCTCCTCCTCCTCCTCCTCCCAACCCCCCTTCCCTTCTAGCACTGACGATGGACCACACAATTCAACCCTGAGTTACAAAGACCCTCTTCCACTGGGCCCCCAATCTCCCCAACCTTGCCTTTTTCACCATTGAATTTCATTTTGTCAGAGTAAAGGATTTTCATCCCCATTTGCTATTTCAACTTGATTGATTTTCAGCTTGATTGTCGATTATCTAGTGGAGACGCCGATTCTCAGATTCCCATTCTGGATTCTGTTCATGTTTTAAGGGCAGATGGGAACAGTACAAAGAATAAAATATATCTGGATGCAAAACTTCTCCCGAGGGAGAACCGAGATGGAAGTCTCCGAGTCAAATGGGGGGGGGGGGGGTGCCTTAAACGGGCATTGTGGTTGACTGGGAATGCCTCCCTGCGATGGAAGCCAGGGGCCAATCCTCTGTTTCCCCTGCCTGGCGAGTTGACTTCCCTTGGTTGGGGAGCCCGCCAGGCGTGGGAGAGGCTGCTGATCCCAAGAGATGCAACTTTGGGATGAATCATCTTGCAAAGTGGAGTCCCCCTCCCTTGAGAAACACTATTTTATTTCATTAAATTAGATTTAGAGATTCCCTCCCTGGACTGCCGACCTCCGTGGGTGGCTTAGAAGTTAGAAAGGAAGAGAAGCTGGATGGCGGAGAAGAATGAACCCCACACATGTAGGAGGGATGGAGGGATGAAGGGAAGGAGGGAGGGATGAATGGAGGGAGGGATGAAGGGAAGGAGAGAGGGAGGAATGAAGGGAAGGAGTGAAGGAGGGAGGGATGAATGGAGGGATGAAGGGAAGGAGGGAGGGATGAATGGAGGGAGGGATGAAGGGAAGGAGAGAGGGAAGAATGAAGGGAAGGAGTGAAGGAGGGAAGGATGAATGGAGGGATGAAGGGAAGGAGGGAGGGATGAATGGAGGGAGGGATGAAGGGAAGGAGAGAGGGAGGAATGAAGGGAAGGAGGGAAGGAGGGAGGGATGAATAGAGGGATGAAGGGGAGGGAGGAACAAGCGCTTGGCCCTTATCTTGTCCAAGGCCTGGGAGAACAGCCAGGTCTTCTGGGGACACCTTCAGTGGGGCGGGGGAAGACCCCCAGATCTTTGGGGAAGATGCAGATGCTGCAACAAAGAAAAGCTTTATAGTCCTCAACTTACAACCATTTATTTAGTGACTGCTCGATGTTATAACAGGACTGAAAAACAGTGATTTAGGACCAATTTCCACACTTTTGACCGTCGTCCCAAAGGTGCTTTTTCCAAAGGTGAGCGGACTTTGTTTTTCCTTGAAGACATTTCGCTTCTCATCCAAGGAGCTTCTTCCGTTCTGAGTGAATCTTCTGACTCATTCAGTCAGAATGGAAGAAGCTCCTTGGGTGAGAAGGGAAAAGTCTTCAAGGAAAAACAAAGTCCTTTGGAAAAAGCACTTTTGGGGCAACCCTGACCTGGATGACGGACAATTGCCACAGACATTTATGACCCCCACAGTCACGTGACCAAAGACCAGCCTTCCCCAACAGCTGCACATTCGTGGCTTATGTTGCATTGACTGGGATGTTCCCTTGCAAAGAGAGAAACCTTCGAGGCTTACCCAATAAAGACAATGATCCCCACTCTGGCGATGTTCTTATGGAGAAGGTTCCAGGACTCCCGGATCCACTCTTTCTGGGCCTCGGAGAGGGGAAACGCTTCCTCCCTCTCCCCATGGCTGCCCTCCGTCCCTTTCTCATCCAGGCCTAAAGCTGAGCCCCTCCTGTCTGCAGAGACGGCTGGGTCCGTTGCGTCCCCCGTGCTGGATAAGGTGCATCCCATCTGCAGCACAGGAGTTTCCCACCCTTGAAGGACAAAGACAGAGAGGTAGCAATCCAGAGATGGAATAAACCAGGATCAGGCCTACTCTTCAGATCTCGGCTTGGGAGGGGTGGGGGGGGGGATACAGCTGCTGTTTGACTGCATGCAATGGTGTTTGTCAACCTTGGTCACTTTAAGATGGAGTGGACTTCAACTCCCAGAATCCCCCAGCTAGCTCTTAGGAATTATGGGAGGTGAAGTCCACAAGCCTTAAAGTGACCGCGATTCAGGAACAATTGCATAGAGTGATTCACTTCAACATGCAAATTCAACTACAGTACGCTTCACTAAATTAACCCGGGTTAGTTCTTTCCCAAAAGAACTGAGGTCAACATGTCCCAGTCGAGCTGGCCTTCATTCCATCCTGAAGGAAAACCACGTTCCTTCTCCTCCTTTTTCAGTCTCAGTAGCATCTTGTTTCTCCTTTTCATGTTTGTTTATTGTGGGTCTGTTTTATTTCAAGCAGGCTGGGTGTTGCCCTGCTGGAAAATCCAGCCCTCAGCAGCTCAGCCGTGAATATCCGAAACCGGCAAAGCACCCACAAAATAACATGGCAGGTACCGAGGGTCTGGAGGTTCACGGAAAAGGTGGAAAGGGAAGAGGAGGAGGAGGAGGAGGGGGAGGGGGAGGACTGTAGGGTCCTTCATGCTCTCTGAGCTGGGTTGTTTTCTTGCAGACGTTTCATTACCCAAGTAGGTAACATCATCAATGCTAGAAGGGAGGGAGGTTTGTGGGAGGGAGGAAGAGGAGGAGGAGGAGGAAGACTGTAAGGTTTTCTTGCACAGGGAAGAGGGGGTCTTCTCCAAAGTCCCTGAAGGCAGGACAAGAAGCAACGCATGGGAACGAATCAAGGAGAGAAGCAACCTGGCACTCAGGAGAAATTTCCTAACAGTCAGTGGAATGGCTTCCTTCCAGAAGTTGTGGGTGCTCCTTCACTGGAGGCTTTTAAGAAGAGACTGGACAGCCATTTGTCTGGAATGGTAGAGGGTCTGCTGTTTGCGCAGGGGGTTGGACTAGAAGACCTCCAAGGTCCCTTCCAACTCTCTTATTCTGTTATTCTGTGTCCAGCTGCTTCCAGAGTTCCTTCTGGTGTTCCCTCACTTTCAAAGTGCTAATAATCCATGCGCCATCCTTAACCTGGGAGAAAAGTCTGGTCATGCATCTCTCCCCAGCCTGCTTGCAGACCCAGCTGGAAAACTTCCTAACAGTGAGGACAATTAGCTGCTTCCCTCCAGAAGCTGTGGGTGCTCCTTCACTGGAGGCTTCCAAGAAGAGACTGGGCAGTCACTTGTCTGGAATGGTATGGAGTAAGAGTAAGCAATCTTGGGAACTTTAAGACTTGTGGACCTCAACTCCCAGAATTCCCCAGCCAGCAATTCCGGGAGTTGAAGTCCACAAGTCTTAAAAGTTTCAAGGTTGGACTAGGAGACCTCCAACTCTGTACTCTCCCTCTCACCTCCTTTTGTTTGCAAGGGGCCCCAAAAGAGGCTTTTATTTTATTTATTTATTTATTTATTAAATTTATATACCGCCCTATTCCCGAGGGACTCAGGGCGGTGAACAGCAAAAGATAAAAATACATGTAATACAAACGTTAAAAAACCAATTAAAATATACTAAACACTCTGGTCCTAGATAATTCAAGACATCCCAGTTTAAAACAAAATCAAAAGCAATATAAAGGGAAAGTTAGGCCTTTTATAGGCAGCCCCTCAACCTGGGGAAGCCCCTCTGCCCGAAAGGAGGAAGATTCGACAAGCCCCTACTTACCGATGGAAGCCGGTTCCTTCGGTGGTCCAGGCAGGAGAGCTGAGTGCGAGAAGATGCCTTTTGCAGAGAGAAAAGAGCAAAGCTTTCCCAGCCGGTCTCCCCCTTCACACTCTTGGCTCTTTTGCAATTCCCAGCCAGGTGCATCCCAGACAGGCTGGAGCACAGGCAGACATCCTCGGGATCCTAAAGTCTGCCTGGTTTGGCTCCCTCCCTCCCTCCCACAAACTCACCTCTGGTGCCTCAAACCTGGGACATCACCGGGCTCAGGTGGGCCAATTGGGAAGAGACTGGGGGAGATTGAGGCCTGCTCACCCAAAGTGCTGGAAGGGTGGGGTGGGGGGGTGGCAGCGAAAGGGGGCTTGTGCAGAAGCTGGCAGAAGTTGCACCAGGAGAATTCTAGTTTTTCTAGCTGACTGGAAGGTTTGGTGTCTGATCTGGTCCTGTAGTTAAAGGGGCTGGACTAGGAGCTGGGAGATGTAGAGATCTGGGTGACTTTGGGCTAGTTTCCCTCCCCCCCTCTCAGAAGGAATGGAGGGAGGAAGAAAAGAAAGAAAAAGGAAAGGATAAAGGAAAGAAGGAAGGAGGGAAGGAAGGAAGAAAGGAAGGAAGGGAAGAGGAAGGGAAGGAGAAAGAAAGGAAGAGAGAGAGGATGGTAGGAAAAAAAGAAAGAAAAAGAAAAGGAGGGAGGGAAGGCAGGCAGGCAGAGGAAAGAAGAAAAGCAGAGGGAGGAAGGGAGGGAGGGAGAGAGAGAGAAAGAGAAAAAGAAAGAAAAAAGAAGGAAGGAAGGAAAGAAAAAGAAAGAAAGAGCCTTACTCTTGTCTGTAGTGGTTCTAATCTAATGCAACCAAGTGATTTTTGAAAGCTGTGGCCACCCTCATGCTGCCTAGTGTCTTGAGGCACGTAGCCTCCTTCGCACCCACTTCCAAGGCTCCCAGATGCCCCCAAGCCCGGCGTTCCCAGGCCGCTTGTGGGCTGCTCCTGGCCTCCTGCCCTTTGGCCTTTGGGGAAGAAGCCACCGGAAGTCCTTCAGCCCGGATGGGAAAAACCTCTGGGCTGCTGCTGCCGTCTTCCACCCCTCCGTGGCATGAAGCAGACTGAAGGGTTGCGCTGCCTGGGAACCCTCTGATTTGGGGGGGGGGGCGGGGGGAGCTCAGGCACATGGTTGCTCACCCATGACCCATCGTCACAGGGAAGACAACTCAGCAGAAAAAGCAGAAGCGGCAGAGCCCATTACAAAAAAGCTGGGCTCATAGGTAGCTGGGGTGGAGGAGGGTTCAAGGTGAGCCAGGCGTTTGACCCCCCTCTTCACCTTCACCCCATCTGTTGCCTGGGTGATTTCAGGACTTGGGGATATGACTACAGGGGGGAAATGGGCATAACTGGTCCGTTGCATCCCAACTCCCAACTTTCCCCCAAGTATTGGCAGCAACGCCAAGATCTCATGGAATAGACGACATCGTTCCAGCAGAAGGCAATCTGTGTGGCTCCGGGATGGGCTGCGGAGTCCTTGGGGTTCTTTGAGCTTAGTTGTTTTTCTTGCAGACCTTTCATTACCAAACCAGGTAACGTCATCAGTGCTAGAAGGGTTTGCAGAGAGGAGGAACTGTGGGGTCTTCGGTGCTCTCAGAAACCGGGTGTTTACAGGCATCTCATGACCCAATGAGGGAACGTCATCAGGGCTAGGAAGGAGTGGGGTTTTGGGACAGGAGGAGAAGGGGAAGAGGAGAGAGGGCTGTGGGGTCCATGGTGCTCACTGATCATGATTGTTTTCTTGCAGGCCTTTCATGACCCAACTAGGGAACATCATCAGTGCTAGCAAACACAGGATTTACACTGTATCTAAACATGATGCACATTCTGGTTACCCCTATTTTAGGACCGCCGTGGGCTCCCTTGGATGGAAAAGCGCCACCCTTGGCAGCTGGGGAGGGCTCAGAGACCAGGCAGCTGGAGCCAGATCGCATGGGCAGGGCTGGGGGGGGCAGACTGGGGAAGGGGAGACGTGGCTTTTGAACCATGGATGCATCTCTTTAAGACTGGCCTGGTGGTTTCCCTGCGTTCCCTGCTACAAAACAGTGGGAGAGCAGAAAACAATTTTCACGTTCAGGGGAGCCACAGAGAGCTAAAATTAATATTCCGAAGGAGCTGCCGGGGCCGTTGATTATTGATTTTCCTCCAAGAAAAGTAATAGGAAAAAAAATATAAAACTTCTTGTCCTTAATGACCAAACACTTTAGAGCAGGGCTCTCCAACCTTGGCAACCTTAAACCTGGCGGACTTCAACTCCTAGATTTCCCCAGCCAGCAAAGCTTTAGAGCCCATTTCTGAACTTACCAACCTGTTGCTAAGCCACCTATTACAGCAGTCTTCCTCAAGCTTGGCCATTTTAAGATGGGTGGACTTCAACTCCCAGAATCCATGCTGGCTAGGAATTCTGGGAGTCAAAGTCCACGAATGCTGATTAGGGAATTCTGGGAGTTAAAATGGCCAAAGTTGAGAAACCCTATGGCTCTACAGACCAATAACGTTTGCTGCAGATAAATGAAGTTATATCTTTCCCCCAAAAACATAATTTCCCTGTGCGAGCTCCCCTAATACTTTTGAGGGGATTCCCA
Source organism: Arizona elegans (assembly GCA_022577455.1). Taxonomy (NCBI): domain Eukaryota; kingdom Metazoa; phylum Chordata; class Lepidosauria; order Squamata; family Colubridae; genus Arizona; species Arizona elegans. The sequence continues at coordinate 31,868,634 of JAKOOJ010000011.1, forward strand.
CAGGCGCATATCTGCAGGTCACATCTACCAGCCTCTTGCTAATCGACTTTTTCCTTCTTTCCCAGAAGGGAAAATTCTGCTGATGGTTACTATGACTAAGGAGTCACTTTCCACGCATTTTTGTACATTTTGTTTCCTTGGAGAAAAATTTGATGAAGGCAAGGAAATCCTTTTCCCTTGTATTTTTGCACAGCTGTTAGAATCCTTCTGGGGCTCCAAAGAGGCTTTGCAAAGGTCAAGCACCAACCCCAAGAAAATGACCTTGCTATGAAATTTTGTTTTTCCATAAATATGCGCCCACACTGGCCCTTTTATTCCTAGTGGAGTGCATGGCTTCCGATTTTGGAATCTGAAAAAAAACTGGCATCTCCCTGATATAAATCATGCTTGGGAAAAAAAAAGATGGAGATTGAGGAGATTATCTGTAGCTCAAGGTAGAAATGAGGAGCCCTTGGTGTTCCCTGTGCTGGTTGTTTTCTTGCAGATGGTCCAACGTTTCATGACCCAACTAGGTCACATCATCAGTTCTAGAAGCGAGTAGGGTTTGGGTGGAGGAGGAGGAAGAGGACTGGTGGGTTCCTTGGTGCTCTCTGAGCTTGGTGGCTTTCTTGCAGACGTTTCATGACCCAACTAGGTAACATCATCAATGCTAGGAGGAAGAGGTGTTTGCAAGGAGGAGGAAGATTGTGAGATCCTTGGTGCTCTCTGAGTTTGATTTTCTTGCAGACGTTTCATTACCAAACTAGGTAACATCATCAGTGCAAACCCATTTGCTTCTCGCTGATAATATTACCTAGTTTGGTAATAAGAGGTCTGCAAGAAAACCACCAAGCTGAGAGAGCCAAGGACTCCTCACAAGGGATGTGTGAAGTTACGTTTTAACCCCCCCCCCCGTTTCCTCCAAAATAAAATTCTCCCTTACAAGGGAAACGTATTTTGGGGCTGCCTCTTTTCTCCCATAAATAATCTAGTTATTTACAGCTGCTGAAGTCGGTCTAGATCACTGTAAAAAGGGGTTCTAGAGCAATTCTAGCTTTGAGGTTCCCCTTCAAAAATGGCCTCACCCGCCGGTTCCAAAGGATTTTTGAAAAATGCCCTCTCCTTTTGGATGGAAGGTGCTGGAATGCTTTCTTGGCAGAGGCAATGGCTGCCTGCAGCACGACCGCTCACCGGACGAGCGTCTCAGTTTGACAGAAAACGATTCCGGATTCAGACACGAGAGTCTCTGGGACAGACTCCAAGCTGAACCGGTGACCCAACGACGGATCTAAACAATATTCCTGGAAACGGATTCGATGGCTCAGTGGGAAAGCTGGCCCGGCTGCAGAGCGAAACAGCTGCAAATTGGAGGCTTTGGGGAAGAGCATTTCTGGGCCAGACCCAGGGGGTTGCTTTAATTCTTATTTGTTTTTATCCCGCCTTTTATTGACGCAATCCAGGAAGTGATCAGTTCAGGTCCAGGAGCTCCCAAGCAAGATCCCCTTCTCCAAACCAAATCTGGCTACACAGCTGAGGAATACAGGTAATCCTCAACTTACGACCACAACTGAGCCCAAAATTTGTGTTGCTAAGTGAGACACAGTCTGGTTTCACCCCGTTTTGCAGCCTATCTTGCCACCGTTACTAAGTGAATGGCTGCAGTTATTAAATTAGTCACATGGTCGTTAAGTGAATCTGGCTTCCCCGTTGACTTTGCTCGTTAGAAGGTCGCAAAGGGGGATCACATGACCCCATGACATTGAAACCGTCATAAATATGAGTCAGTTGTCAAGTGTCTGAATTTTGATCACGTGACCACAGGGATGCTGCAACGGTCGCAAGTGTGAAAAACGGTCATCAGTCCCTTTTTCCAGTGCCATTATAGCTTCCAACAGTCACTAAATGAACTGTTCTTAAGTCAAGGACCACATACTGTATACTGTATAATAGTGATTGCAGCTTTAGTCCGGCAAGATTCTGTCTATAGGCAAGCAACCAATAAAGGAGCTACTCAGAAGTAACTCCTATCATTCTTGCACGACCAGCAAAGACAATGGGGAAGCCTGATTCACTTAACAACTGTGGCAAGCAAGGTCGCAAAATGGACAAAACTCACTTAACAACTGTCTCATTTAGCAAAGGAAATTTGGGGCTTTATTGTTGTCATGTTGAGGATCATCTGTACTTCCAAACCAGCCTCCTTCTGAATCTGGAAATGTCGAGTTGCTGAAGCCCCAAACGGCCCGGCTGGCTGAGACGCCAGGGGCTGTGCTTATCTCCCCCCCCCACACCTCTGCCAAGTGCTCCAGGATGGGTGGAGGACCTCCAAAGCCGCGTCCCCAGAGGGCCCACCCCACCTCCCCATCATTCCCCCACAAATGCACCAAGAGGCCTTCGTGTGACAGTTGTCTCTTTTCCAAAGGATTCAGAACCAGTAAAAAGGGAAGCGACACAATCGAGAATTCCCAACTGGCAACCTTCCCCCTTCCCAAGAGGGTTTGATTTGCTTAACCCTCGCCCGGCCTTCCTGCGACCACCAGTGAACCCAGTTTGGTCCCTTCCTGGCCTTCTGGTTCTCCCTCTCAAGACGCTGAGACCGACGGAGGCTCGATCTGACGAGGAGGAAGGAAGCAAGATCCCTTCTCGGGATCTTCTGGAATCTGGTGTGTCTCTACTGTCTTCTCAGCACCCAGAAGACCATCTCTCAGCTGGCGGTCACCAACTGCCTGCACCGTCACCCTCTTCTTGGGCCGCGTGGTCAGGGCCGGTTCCAGCCAGCACTGTCAGGACGTTGGGCTCCGCTGGCACGTCCAGCTTCATGGCTTCAGGTGCCCGGTTTTGGGGGCGTCTCGGCCTCACCGCCATTGACCCTCCGCTGCTCCAGCGTGGCCGAGAGAGGATGCGTCAGGCTGACCTGAGCGTTACTAAATGAGGAGATCCGACCGCTGCACCCAATCTGGATGTTGACTGTGGTGGAGTAACTGGCCTTCTGAGGACCCTTCTCGGGGAACCGAGCCGTGTCCAGGCTCAAGGGGGCTCCCCGTTTGGGACAGTGCTCCCCCATCTCAAGCTGCAGTCTTGGGGAGCCGCCTGTCCACTCTTCTTGGTTGACGTATTTCAAACACAGATTCGGCACGTTCGGCCACCTGATGCTGCCCAGTTCGTGGGAGTGGGGGCCACTTCCGGATGAGGCCTCGGAGCCTGAGGATTCCTGGGGCCCCCCATTGGGGGCTGGCTCTTCAGATGGCAGGAGGGTCCTTTGGGCTCTCAAGCAGACCGTGGGACAGGAGAGGCCTGGCGTCCAGGGTTCTGGGTGGGCCATGGGGACGGGGGGCTGCTTCTGCGGGTGGACCCCCAGGGGCCTGAAAGTGCAGGGGTGGGCTCCTGCTGGAGGGGGCGAACACATCCTGGGCCTCACGGGGGACTGCACACGAGAGTTGGGGGCCGAGGCAGAGGAGAAGGGGGGGCATCGTTCAAGAGCCGGGGGTCCCAACAAGGGGGGTCTGCAAGGGGAGGGGGAGAGGGGCCCAGGGCCAATGCACTGAGAGGAGGAGGAGACGACCACCATCTCTGGCCTTCCTGGGTTCCGATGACGCCTGGGTGCCGCCTTGGGGAGCGAAGCCAGGGGGTCGGCTGGCAGCCAGGGCCCCTGGGGGTCCTCGGGGGGAGGGACGCCATTCCTCTTGGCCAGACTTTGAGAGATGCAGGAGGCGGCAATGTACCTGGAGATGGCAGCAGCGCTGGACGAGAGGCATCGGCGGACGGGGGACGAAGGGAGGAATTTGGGGAGTGGCACCCTGGGGCATTGCCCTGCGATGCACACGGGGGACTCCACCCCGGCCGGGAGTTCAGAAGGGGCAGCGGGAAGGGCTTCCTGGGGTGGGGAGGGCAGCCCCTCAGTGGAGGAGTCAAGTGGCAGGGGCTGGGTGGCCGTGGTGGGTTCAGAAGCAGCAGAAGGATTTGGGGGACACTGGTGGAGCCCCCCAGGCGGCGTCCCAGAGGTTTCCTGGCTGAGCCCTGTTGCCTCTCGGTCTGGTCCCTTACTCTCCGAAAAAAGGGGTGAATGGCTTCTCCCCCCAGTGCTTGGTGGGGAGTGGCCCTTTCCCGATGCTGGGGCCAGGGGCCCCTCCGGCAGGCAGAAAATGGGGCAGCCGGGTGTCCTGGCCTTGGGTTCCTTGGGGGGCTCCCAAGAGACGGAAACATTGTCAGAATTGTGGTCGCTGAGGCCTTGTTGCGGTTGGGGGGCAGGGCTGGCTTGCTCTGCACCCACAGAAATCTTGGGGTGGAGCCTGGGCTCCGAAGGCCGACTGCCCCCCTCCGTATTCCAGCCTGGCTCGCTGGGACCTGGGTTTCCGTGGTCACTCTTTTCTCCGTGCTCCATCCGGTGCGACGCTTTGGAAGACGCGGGAGGGCCCTTCTGTGGGCTGGGGCCCAGGGTGGAGGAAGGGCCCTCTGTCCACGAGAGACCCCTGGGGCTCCCTGCTCCTCCTCCTCCCACTGTGGGGGCCGCGATCGTCTTTTCTCCTCCCATGGGGACCCCCGAAGGAGGGGGCAGCGGTTCGTGCAAGTCGTGCTGCAGGGAGGCCAGGATCTGAGGCGAAAGAAGACGGCAGGGTCTGTCGCTGTGCAGCACCACGGCTGTTTCACGCGTGGCGGCCACCAGAGGCGTGTTCTCCTGGATGCCGACCACACGTGGGAGGGATTCGTGGATCAGCACGTGGCCATAGATTTGGGGCTCACCTGTGGGGAGAGAGAGGCAGGAGGCAAAATGAAACACCGGTTTCCTCGAAGGGAGACCGACAACGGGAGGGTGCTAAATCTATTTAATTATGGGATCCTCGATTTACGACCCAAATGGAGCCCAGAATTTCTGTTAGGTTGAAGTGCCCATGTGACCGGTATACAATTTTTTTTTGCAGTGGCCATTAAGCAAAAGCTTCAGTTGTTAACCAAATCAATGTATTCCTATGGGTATTTTTTGAGAGAGGCTCTTTGATGGGGATGGAAAATAAAGGAAAGAGGGAGGGAGGGTGGGTGGGAAGGAGGGAGGGAGGGAGAGAGGGATGAAAGAAGAAAAAAGAGGAGGAAGGAATGAGAGACAGAGAGAAAGGAAGGAAGGAAGAAAAAGAAAGAAAATGGAAAGATTAAATGAGAGAAAGAATGAAAGAAAGAAAAGACAAAGAAAGAGAGAGAGAATAGAGAAAGAAAGACTAAACAAAGGAGAAAGATAGAAAGAAAGAAAGAGACAAAGAAAAAGAAAGAAGGAAGGAAGGAAGGAAGCTATCCAATGCCCAGGTGTGCATGAGATAAGCATGGGGCATCAGGTGTAGCCTTTGTGCCACTTTGCCCATTCAGTCCGTGGTATGAACCAGGCCCTAGATGCCTTCTGCCCGGCTGGGCGCCTGGGAGGGAAAGGAGGGCGAGGCAGAAGGCCCACCAAGGGCTGGGAAGGAGGGTTGACTCACACTGGGGGAAGCTTCCTCCTTGCTGGCTCTCCTGCAAGGCTTCCTGGCCCCTGCCCAAGGCCTTCTGGTGGGGGCCCCGGGGCCTCTCCAAGGTCCACTTCTGGGACTTCAGCCGGCTGATCTTGTCACTGTACATCCTGGCCAGGGCTTGGACCTTGCTGATTATCCGCTCGGAGTTCTCCAGAAGGCAGGGCTCCCCGTCGCTCTGATAGAGGCCCAGGGCTGGCAGGAAGTCCGCCGAGGCAGGGAGCCCCTCCTTTGCCCACCTGTCCCTCGGCTGCCCCAGGGGGACGTCCGGTTCCTTGCTGGGAGCCCGGAGAGGGTCCTCCAAGTCCGAATCCTCCACGATGCAGAGGGGCTCTGCGTACACGGGCCGATCGGGGGAGCAGAAGACTCTCCGCTTGACCCCCTGAGCCCCCTTCTTGGGGGTGTCCTTAGCGCGCCGCTCCTTCTCCTGCCAAGCCCGCCGGATCTCTGCACAGGATCGGAACCCGGGCTCGGCAGGACTCTCCTCCGATCCGTTGCTCGGCTCCCGCTGCTTTCTTTCTCTCCCCAAAGCTTCTGGGGGAGCATCAGAGGGGTTGCCCTTCTCTGCCCCCTGCCCCTCGGGACTCTCAGGCTGAGCAGGGAAGCAACCCGCATCCGAATGGTTCCACTCGATTGTTGTGAGCGCCCGACTCCGTCCGGTGGTGGTTTTGGGGACGGACAAATGTTGGCTGCTGCATGATTGACTCCGGGTCCGGTTTAGCTGGCCGGATTGAGGGCGGAGCCTTCTAAGCTGGGCTCCTCCCTCTTCTCCCAGCGCCTCCTGCTGCTTGGAGATGCTGTTGAACCGCAGGACGGATTCTCGCACTACCCCGGCGGGAACTGGGGGGACCCCCTCTTCCTTGATGACCTCTGGCCCCTTGTTGCCCCCTTCCACGCTTTGGCAGTAGCTCTGGATCTTCTCCAGCAGAACCCAGTCGTCCCTGGTCAGGTTGGGGTCTACCTCCCTGTTTTGCTCCTCACTGCCGAAGCCGCCCGTGGAGGTTATGGGGCAGGAGTGAGGCCTGGTCGAAGAGTTGGGGGTCTGGCTTTCCCCCTGGGCAGTCTCCTGCCCTATGGAGGCTGAGCTGCTGGTCTCCTCCAAGGGGAGATCTTCCAGGACATGCAGAGGAGAGGGACCGGAGAATTCCTGCGGTCGGTGGAGGTCCTCTTCTTCAGAAGAGTCGCTGCCGAAGGGGTGGGGCAGTGCGGGGAGCAACTGTTCTTGGAGGGAGCTCCCTTGGGGAGGGAGAGAGGGGGCCTCCTCCTGGAAGACCCCATTCTCCTCCTCCTCCTGCTCTTCCATTTTGTCCTCCAGTTCTTCTACGCCATCCTTGGTCGAGAGCGGATCCTGAATGTGGGGCAGAAGACAAACACAGACTTAACACAGCCCAAGGATGCCCTGGACCTCCGTTCTCTCTCTGGGGTGCCTTCAGACAAGCTTCTGCTTCCCTGAGTTATCCTCCCCCGGGGCTTCGACCCCCACATCTCCCCAGGACACGCAGCTGGAGAAACACCTCTCGGAGATACCATCTGGAGAACATCTGTTTGGGCCAGCTGCTTCTCCTTCAGGAAGCCCTTTCTTCAACCGGGACTCTTGGAGGGAAGGCAGCTGCCCATGGCCATCGTTGCCTTCTTGAAGGGAACGTAACAGGGTTTCTGAGCATACACCGAATATTCTCCCCCCTCCCCTAAGTCCCTGCAAGTCTTCTTGTGGCTCTGCGGTGTTGGAAGTTGGAAATTACACTCCTCGGCACTGTTTCTCAGCCCTGGCAACTTGAAGGTGGGTGGACCTCAATTCCCAGAATTCCCCAGCCAGCAGAGCGAGCAGTGGAAGGAGGGCAAGCAGAGCTGGCTGGGGAATTCTGGGAATTGAAGTCCACCCATCTTCAAGTTGCCAGGGCTGAGAAATACTTACAAGGTCCCTATGAGGCTCATTCTCTCTTCCATGGCTTATCAGGAACAGGCTTCTGGTATAAATTCAATAAATAATAATTTAACAAATTATTAATAGCACTTAGCAATAGCACTTAGATTTATATATCACTTCACAGTGCTTTCCAGCCCTCTCTAAGCAGTTTGCAGAGTCAGCCTCTTGCCCCCAACAACCTGGGTCCTCATTTGACCCACCTCAGAAGAATGGAAGGCTGAGTCAACCTTAAGTCGGTCAGGATCGAACTGCTGGCAGTGAGCAGAATTAGCTTGCAATACTGCATTCTAACCACTAGGCCACCACGGCCCTTCCTTCCTTCCTTCCTTCCTTCCCACTTAGCAATAGTACTTAGACTTATATACCACTTCACACAGCTTTCCAGCCCTCTCTCAGCAGTTTACAGAGTCAGCCTCTTGCCCCCAACAACCTGGGTCCTCATTTGACCCACCTTGGAAGGACGGAAGGCTGAGTCAACCTTGAGCCGGTCAGGATCAAACTGCCAAATTGCCAGCAGTCGGCAGAATTAGCCTGCAATACTGCACTCTAACCACTGCGCCACCACGATTATTATTAAATAATAATAATCACCACCTCTGAGAGATTACCTGCAGAGCCAAGCTGGGGGCTTCGGAGCTACTTTCTCTCCAAAACCTCCCCTCCTTTCCAGTGTCTTTGTCCAGGCCCCGCTGGCTAAGGAGCTCCAGGATCTCCTCGGTGATGGAGAGGTTGGTGGTGAGTGGGTCTTGCGCCAAGGAGAATTCGGCCTCCTCCGCTTCCAGGTCCGAGGGTTCAGCTTCCTCCTCTGGTTTGGCTGAGGCCAGTGTGCAGGAGCTGCTGGAGGAGAGGAGGGGCTCGCTGGTGGGGAAGAGGTCTCCCTCACTGTCCGCATGCTGCAAAGGAGGAGAGGGCAGGAGAAGGAATGGCAGAGACAGGGAGAGGAGTGAAAACAGGCATCAGCCTAGAATCCCTACGTAGCCACAAACGAAGAGATATACAATATATTTTGGTCTTCTTCCCAGGTCTAAGCCAGGGGTGAAATCCAGCAGGTTCTGACAGGTTCTGGAGAACCGGTAGTGGAAATTTTGAGCAGCTCGGAGAACCGGCAAATACCACCTCTGGCTGGCCCCAGAGTGGGATGGGAATGGAGATTTTGCAGTATCCTTCCCTGCCACACCCACCAAGCCACACCACACCATGCCCACCAAGCCACGCCCACAGAACCGGTAGTAAAAAAATTTGGATTTCACCACTGGTCTAAGCCACTGAAGTCAAGAACTAAATCAAGATACTAACAGTAGTTTCCACAGTTTGCTAGAAATTCAATAGCTCCTCTTTGGAACTGCAATGTTTTATTCTATTATAATCATTCTTTTTTTTAAAAAAAAAGCTATCTATTTTGCTTTCTATTATTCCCTGATGTAAACCAATTTCGGGAAGGTTCCTTTCTTGGGACAAAACGGAACAAAGGAAAATGAAAAATATAAATGAATGAATGAATGAATATAAAACAAAGCAAGAAAATAAAATAAAATATAAAAGAAAAGAAATTTTCCTATAAGAAATGTGTCCCGTCCCCCCAGGAACAGCCACAGGTCACACCTGGGGAACTTACCTTTAACCTGGCCCCATCTGAAAAGGTCCCAGCAGGTAAAAGACGAGATCAGGAGAGAAAAGACAAGAAAAACATCTCATCAAAAAAACTCTCATCAAAGGCATTTTGTTTTTCGTGGGAAATTCAATATTGGACGAAGGAAACGGTTGCATCAATCCTTTGGAGGGATGCCACGTTGGCAGATGTTTTTAATGGGTTGCGGCCCAATTCCTCGGAGTATTTCCCGTAGATATCCAGGGCTTACAATTCTCTGAAAAATCGTGGCCCTCCAGAGTGGCAGGCTCTGCTGTAACAGATCTGTTGTCAGACTCCAAGCCCTTTTTTTTTTAATGAATGAGTCATTAAAACAAGACTTGGGAAAATCTTCAACATTTCTCTGGAAGGGAGAAGCCGTCCTGTCTTCCTAGGAAGCCACAGGAAGCTTCTAGGACGTTCCCCTTTGCCCCTTCTAACCAAGGCTTTGGAGAGCTAAGCAGCCTTCGATGTACAACCATTTCTTTCAAAGTTTGGAGGAAGAAAAATTATTTATGGGTGGTCCTCCCACTTACAACCGTCGTAGCAACCTTTGTGGTCACATGTTCCAAATTCCAAATTGTACGTATAGATGATGGCTGCAACGTCCTGAGGGTTGAGCGATCCTCATTAGTGACCTTCCTTGGATTCTGGTAAGCGAAGTCAATGGGGGAAGTTGGACTTGCTTAATGGCTATGGGATTTACTTAAGGACCGCAGCAAGAAAAGGATGCGATTCACTTAACAACTGTCTAGCGACAGAAATTTCAGTTGCGGTCGCGCTTCCAAGTCGAGGACTCTCTGTATTGTACAAAATCTTTTCCAGGTGGTCCTTGGCTTATGACCACAATTGAGCCCACCACTTATGTCGTTAAGCAAGACATTTGTTAGTTTTGTCCTATTTTATGACCTATCTTGCCCCAGCTGTTAAGCGAATCACTGCAGTTGTTAAATTAGTAACACGGTTGTTAAGTGAATCTGACTTCCCCCTTGACTTCACTCGTCAGAAGGTTGCCAAAGGGAATTATGTGACCTTGGGACACAGCCACGGTCATAAGTATGAATCGGTTGCCAAGCATCTAGATTTTGAGCACATGCCAACAACGTTCACCCCTAATAAGCACCCAGAATCCAGGAGAAAAAGGGTCTTACTTGCTGGATGAAATATAATCTGAGATTCTTTGGCTGGCTCTATAAGGAAGCAACAGAGTTAGAGTTAGCATCGGGGTGAGGGTTAAATTAACTCACCTCTAAATCTGCTTGAGGAGAGGAGGAGAGGTTAAGATTAATTTTATAAAAGAATAAAACCTTTCAGAATTGTTAAGGCAGCACTGGTTTGGTAGGGAAAAACGGGTATTATAACTACAGGCGGTCCTCAACCTACGACCTTCGTTGGGACCACGACCTCCGTTGCTAAGTTAGGAGGTTGTTAAGTGAATTGCACTGGGGTTTACCAATTTTTTCACCAAAGTTCTTAAATGAATTGTGGTCATTAAGTGAACCTGGCTTCCCCGTTGACTTTGCTTGTGGGAAGCAGGGCAGAGAAGGTTGCAACTGGCGATCACGATTACTCTGAGACGCTGCAATGGACATAAGGGCGAGGACCGGTCGTAAGTGACTTTTTTTTGAGTGACACTAAACTTTGAATGGTTGCTGGAGAAACGGTTGTAAGTTGAGCATCCACCTGTATAGTGTCTAAGGCAGTATTTCTCAAGCTTGGCTGCTTGAAGATGGATGGACTCCAACTCCCAGAAACTGGACCAGTTTAGGACCGGTTTGCTGGTTGCAACAAACATGTGCACCAAAAATAAAAAACACTTTAAAAAGGTTAAAAAAAACAGCTGTGGCGCAGGATCGTCGGAACCTTTTTTCTTACTTTTTAAAAGCATTTTTAACTCCCGGTTCCGGAGAAGGTTCCCAAGCTCCAGATAGCGTCACTGGAGAAGCCGTCAGCGTGCTGTTCTGTCTTCTTGGGCAGTATTTCCTAACTTTGGCTGCTTCAACTCCCAGAATTCCCCAGACAAAATCCTAGCAGTTCTAACTTCTACAGCTTTAATAGCCTCGACCTTGGAGAGAGTTGAAGTCCACGGAACTTCAAGTTGGCTGGGGAATTCTGGGAGTTGGAGTTCAAAAAAATGCTTAAAAAGTAAAAAAAAAGTTCCGAAGATCAGCTGAGTGATGTGCTATCATCGGAACTTTTTTTTTTTTTTACTTTTTAAAACATTTTTAACTACCAGTTCTGGAGAAGCAGTAGTAAAAAATTGCTTAAAAAATAAAAAAAAAAGTTTGCTCAGCTGATCTTTGGAACTTTTTTTTTACTTTTTTTACTACTGGTTCGGGCGAACCGGCCCAAACCGGTAGCATTTCACCCCTGATCAGCTTCCTCTGGGAAGCTCACTCAGAAGCTTTCTTCCCCTGACTATCCGCCCTGGCTGTGTTCAAAGTGACCATTCCGGTCACCAAAAAAGGACATCTGAATCCGGAAGATGAGCAGGTCTCGTGGTCTGCTGGCGCCCCCTGGTGTCCCGTTGCAGAACAAGCACCGTGCTTTGGGAACGGCTTGTCTGCATGAGGATGTGCTGGAGTCCCGCCCACCTTGTGCAGCCACGCCCCTTTCTCCAGGTAGCTCACCTGACTGCCTGCGGCCCCGGCGATAAGAGCCGCTTTTCTCCAGCTGTAAAATGGGGCAGCTCCTCCGGATTCTCTCGGGACTGTACATGGACTCTGGAGGCTCTGAAAGAGGAAGTTCTGAGTTCGAATCCCTGCCCCGCCTCGGCAGGGATGGTCCTAGGACACCCAGCTCCACTTTTAAGCCCACCTACTGAATACGACCCTTCAGGAATTCTGGGTTTAGGGCTTTAGATTGCAAATCCCTTGCCTGGTTTGCAGGCATTCCCTGATTTACAATTCAACCGTAATAGAACCTTCCCATCACAGCTGTAAATTGGGACTGTCATAAAGCAGGTCACCAACACAACTGACTCAATTATTATGACCCTTTGGGCAATGGTCATGAAGCAAATGCCACAGTTGTTAAGCGAACCAACAATTCATTATGCCTCGTAGAGCTGAGGAACTCTGTTCTAGGTCTACTGGTAGTATGTATCAGGACTACAGTTCCCAGCATTCTTAGCCAACAAGGCTCAAGAGAATTCTGGGAATTGTGGTCCAGAGTCTTTCTGAACTCAGAAGGATGATTTGAGGCCTCCTTTTTGGCTCTTTGTCTTAAAAATGAGAAGCTGGAAAACATCGAAGTTCCTAAACCCTCCACTGTTAGGCCAAGTCTCCTATAGGTAGTCCTCAACTTACAACAGTTCATTTAGTGACTGTTTCAAGTTACACTGAAAAAGGTGATTTATGACCGTTTTTCACACTTACCACCGTTGCAGCATTCCCACGACCACAATTGAGCCCAAAATTTCTGTTGTTAAGCGAGACATTTGTTAAGTAAATTTTGCCCCATTTTATGACCTTTCTTGCCATGGTTGTTAAGTGAATCACTGCAGTTGATAAATTAGTAACCTGGTTGTTCAGTGAATCTGGCTTCCCCATCGACTTTGCTTGTCAGAAGGTCGCCAAAGAGGATGATGTGTCTCTGCGACCGTCATAAATATAGTCAGTTGCCAAGCGGCTGAATTCTGACCACGTGGCCGTGGGGATGCTGCAAATTGTTGTAACTTTGAAAAACAGTCATAAGTCACATTTTTCAGTGCCATTGTAAATTTGGACAGTCACTAAACGAACTGTTGTAAGTCGAGGACTACCTGTACCTGTCTCCCGGGGTGCCTCTCAGGAACTCTCTATCCACCAGGTGGGTCAAGGAATTCTTGACCATCCCAGAAGGAAGCCCCTGCGGAGATGCCTGTCCCGTCTCACCTGATTGCCGCCGGCCACGAATGCCAGCCCTGGACTCGTCCAGCGGAGGAGAAGGCAGGGGCTTCTTGGGGGTCTCGGGGCTGAAGATCACGTCTGGGGAGCCTAGCAAGAGGGAGAGAACCCCGTCACTCGGAAAGCAAATGGCCAGAGACCTGTGTCCCCATCCACCCCCCATGCAAGAAGAGGCGGCTGTAGCGATATCCTGGAAATGGGGTTGGGGTCTGGCAGACCCCCAGACTCTTACCCTGGAAGCTGTTCTCCAGGAGGACTTGCTTGGCCTGGAAAGAGAAAGAAAGAGACCATCAGGAGCAAGAATTCTGGGAGTTGAAGTCCACCCATCTGAAAGTGGCCAAGTTTGGAAAACACTAGTAGTTTTCCACTTACGACCGTATGTTTTACGACAATTCTGAATTACGACAGCTTCAAAGAGAGTGCTTTATGGCCTGGGAGGCACTTCCAGCCACCGTAAAATCTCATGTACCCCCACCACATTTTGGGTTCCACTTAATGACCGTGCCGTACCCTTAATGACTGCCATGAAAACTGTTGGAAAAAATGTTGCCTTGACTTATAATGAAAATATCTACAGGTCCCTCACATCCTGGACATAAATTGTTTCAACTCCTATCCTTAAAACGATGTTATAGAGCACTGCACATCCGAACAACCAGACAGAAGGAGAGCTTTTACCCCCATGCCATCACTCTGCTAAACAAATAACCCCCACAACACTGACAAACTATTTACTAAGGCTGTATTACTATTATTCTTCTCATTCTTCCTATTACCTATCTCCTCCCACTTAAGACCTTGGTTGCTTGCATCTTTACAATTTATATTGTTTTATTTAGTTTCCTAGTATGATTTGACTGCTTATTTAGTATCCTACGACTATCACTAAGTGTTGTACCTTAGGATTCTTGATGAATGTGGGGTTTTTTTTATGTACGCTGAGAGCCTATGCACCAAAGACAAATTTCTTGTGTGTCCAATCACACTTGGCCAATAAAGAATTCTATTCTATTCTATAAACGCAACGGCTTACAACCAAATTTCCAAATCCAAATAGTGGTTGTAATTCGGGGACTACCCTTAGAGGCTTCCCCCTTCCATTACGAGCCCAAGTTCAGAAACCCCCCCCAGCCGGCTGCCTCCCCCGAAGCCCCCTCCCCCTTTACCTTCTGGGGAATGGAGGCCGGGTGATTTTCCACAATCAAGCGCTTCAGGTAATGAATCCAAAGTCGCTTCTCTTCCTGATTCCTCACCTGGAACAGCGGAGAAAGGAAGATGTGGAGGCCATTTCTATAGCCCGGGAATCCAGAAGCATCTGCAGGTAATCCTCGCCTTACAACGATGCGTTTAAGGGCCATTCAGAGTCACAACAGCACTGGAAAAAGGGACCTATGGCCGTTTTTCTCACATAGGACATCCCAGCATCTCCTACCGGCACGGGATCAAAGTCCGGAGGCTTGTCAACTGGCATGTACTTATGACGGTTGCAGGGGTGTGTGTGTCACGTGATCCCCTTTTGCGACCTCTGAGAAGCAAAATCAATGGATTTTGCCAGATTCACTTCATAACCCTCTTACTAACTGCAGGGATTCACTAAACAACGCTGGCGAGAAAGGTCATAAAATAAGGCAAAACTCTCCTAACAACCTTTTTGCTTTGCAACGGATGTTTTGGGCTCAGTTGTGGTCATAAGTCGAGGACTACTTATAAATTGACAATTTGCAATTGAACACACTTCAAATATTTTGGGAACGTTGCTTGGCTGACAAGCAGCTATGGTTCTTCCTCCAAAGATATATAGGAATCTACCAAGGATGAATGTGAGTTAGTTGGTCAGCAACAAACAGGCCAGGGTTCCGTTTAAGCAGGAAACATTTGCAAAATCTTTGCAGACGAGATTGTAAAAGAGATAAATAAAACCATTTAAGGCTCAGGCTCAGGGCAAGATTAGGATTAAGATGATGGGATCAAGGGCAAGACAGTGGCTTCCTGGGATCTGCCAGGCTTCCCAGGTAATCCAGACAGGAAACACAACCAGGTGAGCTGTTTGTGAAACTACACGAAGAGAACCTTGCAAGTCTGAAAATACAAACCTCCAACCGTCTCCTTTACAACCTGAGATTTAGGGATGGTCCCTTCTGAGCCCCTTTTTTTCACCCATTATGCAGCTGAGGGCTACGTCCCCTCTTATCCGTCCAGCATCTCTTCATCCCCATCCCTCGAGGTCCTTCCCCCACACAATTACAGGACCTGTAGCTGAGGAAAAATCTGAATTCCCCCCCACCCTTCTGATTTCCCAGGAAGAAAGGCATTCTACGCCCATTTCACTGAGATCTGAGCTAGGGCCCTTCCCCAAATCGCTTTCCATGGGCAACCGTCTCCTAGAGGTCCTCAGACTTCCTGAATCAGCTGCTGTCGGTGCTGGGCGTCTCACCTGGACGGTGTGTTGCTGTTTGGGAATAGAGAGGTCCGAGAGTTTGAAACTCAGAGGGTCCTTGGTGTTCTCCTGGAGCGCCAGGTTGCAACACTGTGAAGCCAGAGGGGAAGGTCACTGAAAACATTGCCCCCGAAATCTAACTCAGCCTCAGGGACTTTAAGCTAAGAGGATTTCAACTCCCAGAATTCCCCCCGTGGCATGCAACATTAAGATAGATGGACTACAACTCCCAGAATTCCCCCCGTGGCACGCAACTTTAAGCTGAGTGGACTACAACTCCCAGAATTCCTCCCGTGGCATGCAATGTTAAGCTAGATGGACTACAACTCCCAGAATTCCCCAGGCAGCATGCCCAGGTTGAGAAACCCAGGTCTAACTGGTCCCAATCCTCCTCCTGCCCAGACTCCCCCTTACAAAGATGTGGCTCTTGTAGACGAGGGTCTCCCCGCGCCGCTTGGCGATCAGCAGGACTTTGCTGAGAAGGAAGAAGACCCTCTCCTTGCGGGCTCGTGGCACCCGGAACTGACCCTCCAGGATCAGCTCCCCAAAGGCCCCCAGCTCCGGACCAGTCCAGCCAGCCAGCAAACCCTGGATCTCCTAGAAGGGGAGAGGAGGAGAGAGTTCAGCTTACGAAAAGGGGAGGGGGAGTCCCTGGGATCAAACTGGATCATTGGAGACCTCATGGATGGGTCTGTGCTGCCTGTTTATCTACAAGTAGCTTGCTTGCAGAGAGCAAACCTTCCTCCTTCTAGTATTGATGATGTCACCTAGCTGGGTCATGAAACGTCTGCCAGAAAATCACCAAGCTCAGAGAGCACCGAGGACCCCACAAAGGCAGGAACTCCCTTCCAGGAGTTCTGACTTAGGCATGGGATGCCAGTATCCTCCCTCTCCCCCCCCTCCCATGGGCTAAAGCAGCCCAGGTGAGCTGGCCCTTCCCAACCCGCAAAAAAGGCTGAATTCTTTCCCGTTGCCGGGAAGGTTGCCCCTCCGCACCTGCAGCCGACTGGCATGTTCCTGTTTCCGCTTCATGTCGTTGATGTACCAAGCCACCGCCGTCATGGTGATGCTGGCCTCTTCCACCGAGTCGTAGCCAGGACTGCTCTTGTCGTAATGTTTGGCTAGTTCCTGCGAAGGAAAAACAGGTGTGGGGGGGGACGACGGGGGGGGGGGGGCGTCAGAGACAAGAGACGTTCATTCAGTGGGAATCTGAGAAACAACCCGGAAATTCCAGATCAGCCTCTGGAGAAGAGAATCCGCACTTCAGCTGTGGCACTAATCCACACCCAACCTTCATTTTCAAGAATGGTTTCCAGTTAGAGTTAAATTCTGCACCCAATTTACTTTTTGTACAGGATGTTATTTCTGACTTAGAAGCAACTCTGGACGATTTGCAGTATAATAAATTCATAAATCATATAGCCACTTCTTGGTGAGATGAGAAGCATATAAATGTAACAAATAAATAAATACATAGGTACATAAATGAATAAATATAAGAGCATTAAAATGAACAAAAATCTGATAAGGGTTTGCTCTCTGTTTCTATACAGTAGCTTGCCCTGCAAGAATTGGTGTGAGTTTTCTCCATCATTCCTTGCTTAGGATATTGTTTTCTGCTTGATTGTTTGTCTGGTGTTAATCCCTGCTTATCTGGATATAGGCTGCATAGACTGCAAGGCAAGATACTGTATAGAAACAGAGAGCAAACACCTTCCTCAGAAAAACTGATGATATTACCTAGTTGGGTCATGAAATGTCTGCAAGAAAACCAAGCAAGCTCAGAGAGCCCCAGCGACCCCACAATCTCTTCCTCCTCTTCCCCCTCTTCTTCCCCCTCCTCTTCTTCCTCCTCCTCCTCTCATTGTCCTCCACTGTACAAGCCCCACTCTCTTCTAGCACTGATGATGTTACCTAGTTTGGTAAAGTCCGCAAGAAAACCACCAAGCTCAGAGCACCCCAAGGACCCCACAGTCCTCCTCCCCCTCCTCTCCACACACCTCCACTCCCTTCTAGCACTGGTGAGGTTATCTAGCTGGGTCACGAAATGTCTGCAAGAAAGCAACCCAGCTCAGAGACCACCAAAGACACCGAAGTGGCGCCACTAACCTGCAACAGCAGATGGTACTTCAGAATTCGCTGGACCGGCTTGAGAAGGTAGGTCTCCAGTGGCAGCGAGTGCGAGAGAGTGGCCTGCCTCTCCCGGAAGAATTTCGCCAGGGATTCATCCTCCATGCACTGCCGGAGCACCGAGACAGAGCTTGTCATGGGGAGAGGGGAGAAGGAGAAACAGAGATTTATAACTTTGCCTAGCTGGCTGGGCATTCTTGGAGTTGTAGTCCAGACAATATAAAATGAGTAAGGTTAACCAACACTGCTGGAGGGGACTAGAGCAGGGGTCTCCAAACTTGGCAACTTTAAGACCTGAAGACTTCAACTCCCAGCGTGACTGGATGGGGAATTCTGGGAGTTGAAGTCCACAGGTCTTAACGTGGCCGAAGTTTGGACACCCCTAGACGAGAGGATGGGGGAAAAAAATCAACCCAGATTGTGCTGAAAACCCCACAGGGAAGCAGGAGGTTCATGCTTTATTGATTTGTGTAGGATTGTGTACTTACTTGGGGTAGTTCATGCAGTACAAAGTGTAGATATCAAATTCTTCGCTCTGCAAAATGAAACGGAACAGCATCAAATGCATCACAGCACACAAGGAGGAGGCGGTTTCTCTGCCTGCTAGAGAAGGAGGGGAGGGGGAGGGGGAGGGGGAGGAGAAGTCAGGCACTTACCCTTTGCACAAAGCAGTCCGCAATTGCGTGGGCACTGGTGTTCCTCTCCAGATCCTCTAGCAGCTCACTGTCCCAAGAGAGAAAAGAATTGCAAAAGGGGCATAAAGGAGGAGATTTGCCACAGGTTGCAGCTGTGAAGGCACTTTAAGCCTCGTCTTTTTTTCCCCCTGTTACTGAATCCCCTGCAAACACAAACTGAGGATAATTGCGCTTCGGGGCAGGGCAGCCAGGGCCTTCCTGTGAATGGGGGCGGGGGGTGAGCTGAAGGATTAGTGGGAAGGGGGCTTTGGTGGAGGGAGGGGACCCCCCAACCAGCTCCTTCCCCTGCGTTTCCCGCCGGTGCCTCCCCACCAAAACTCTCCCAGATGGGAAGTCAGGAGCATTGATGGAGCTCTTGGCCACCGGCCAGGTTTTAAAAGGCGAAAAATCAGCAGGAGGCCGGGGAAAGAAGAGAGGGGCTGGGGGGGGGGGGGAGGCAACTAAAAATAAACCAAGCAGCTGGCAAGGATCCAGAAAGTCTCATTGGGGAACCTTCTCCATCTGCAATATCCCGGAGATCTCCCTTACCTGAAGGGGACGGGGAAGGAGGGAAGGTGGGAAGACACAGAAAAAGAGAGAGAGAGAGAGAGAGAGATGCATTTTAAGAATGAGAGCTGTTTGTATCCAAATTCTCCTGGACTTTAGTTCCCAGTGAGTTTCCAGTTGGGTTGAAATGGGGCCCCGTTTCAACTGGCCAGGGGCTCATTCAAGCCTTTCGTGGGAGAATGACTTGCAGGGAATTTGGAGGGAAAGATCTGGAAGCCGGAGGAATTGGAACCTTTCCTTTCCGGGAGTTTGGCCTTGAATCATTTGCAAGGGAAAAGAAGGGGGAAAGGGATCCAGAGGTAGAGGTGGAGGGATCCCCATTGCAGACCTCACTTAAGGAGGGTCTGCCGTTGCTGCTCTGTCCTTAAGATGACACCATCGTGAGCCTTGAACCTCGGTGCATGCTCAGAGGCACTCTTCATTCCCCGGAGTGAACCGAGTTCTAATTCTCAGCACTTCCAGCAGAATGGGGCAAAAGTTCCACGTCCCAGAAACGGCACCACGATTTGAGATCTGCCAGGTTTAAGCAGATGTTCTCCCTTCCTCCACCCTCTCCTGCTCTCTATCACCTCTTCCTTCCTAGGTCAGGCTGAGATTACTGTGGCAAGGACAGAGACTGCCCCCTCCCCAGAGAGTCTGGAGCCAAGCAACTTTCCTGCCAGGCCGATGCTGCTCCAACTGCCCCCCCACCAGCTTCCTTCTGTGTCCTTCCCAGCCTTCATCTCCCCCACTTCCCCCTTCTCAGCCCCTCAATCCACCCCCTCCCCAGCCCTGCTCAAATTACAGGCTCAGCAAATGCCAAGTTGACAAAAACTCTCCCTCTCCCCCCACCCACCCCCAGTCCTGCTCTCCTGGTTCACCGCTGCAAAAGCAGGTGATGGATCAGACCAGCCTGCTGCGAAAATGAACTTGGGGCAAAACACCCCAGTTATGTGGGGGTTTGCATCTCCTGGGTTCAATTTGATCCGTGGATTTATTTTCTTTTTCTTCTTTCTTTCTTTCTTTCTTTCTTTCTTTCTTTCTTTCTTTCTTTCTTTCTTTCTTTCTTTCTTTCTTTCTTTCTTTCTTTCTATCTATCTATCATCTATCTATCTATCTATCTATCTATCTATCTATCTATCTATCTATCTATCTCCCCCCCACCCTCCTTGGAAAGGAAGGTGCCATTTCAGAGTCTGGCACCAGCCGCACCTTCAAGTCAAGGAGTGTATTTCCATGAACCGGAAAGCAAGATGCTGAAGCAAGGAAAATAGAGATTTTCCGCAAAGGCAGGACGATGGACCGAGGGGAATTAAACGCACCATCCTCAGGCAGGGAGGGAGGGGGTGGAGGGGATCTCTGGATTCGATATTCCTCTCCAGTTTATTCTTCTTGCAAAAATACAATTGGGAACTAAAAAGTGTTGGGAGAATTAACCCAGGATCGGTTCACGCCTGCCATCAACCGGACGCTCCTCCAATATTTTGCTCCATTCGCAGCTGACCAAGGTTCAAGGCAGCCCTGGCAAACTCCATCCATCCATCCGTCCATCCAAATGTCCATCCATGCACCTTTAGCAGGATTTTTGTCTCCTCCTCGGCCAGCTTAGGAATGAGACAAGCTTAAATCCTCCCGAGCTGCTCAGTGTCAAAACCACCACCAGATTCAAGGTCAGGTGCTGAGTGGGTTGGGTTTTGCCATCCCTGTTCTTGGAAAAAATGGGGAGGGGGCTGGCTGGGTCAGCAAGCAGGCTGGGGAGAGATGCATGACCGGACTTTTCTCCCAGGTTAAGGATGGCGCATGGATTGTTAGCACTTTGAAAGTGAGGGAACACCAGTAGGAATTCTGGAAGCAGCTGGACACAGATTAACAGAATAAGAGAGTTGGAAGGGACCTTGGAGGTCTTCTAGTCCAACCCCCTGCGCAAACAGCAGACCCTCTACCATTCCAGACAAATGGCTGTCCAGTCTCTTCTTAAAAGCCTCCAGTGAAGGAGCACCCACAACTTCTGGAAGGAAGCCATTCCACTGACTGTTAGGAAATTTCTCCTGAGTGCCAGGTTGCTTCTCTCCTTGATTCGTTCCCATGCGTTGCTTCTTGTCCTGCCTTCAGGGGCTTTGGAGAATAAGTGGAACCCCTCTTCCTTGGGGCAGCCCCTCAAATATTGGAAGATTTCTATCGTATCACTCATAATGCTTCTTTTCATGACTCTAGACATACCCAACTTCCACAATTGTTCTTCGTATGTTTTGGACTTGTGTCCATCTTGCAAGCCATTTCCTCACTAAATTAAAATTAAATTAAAACAAGGACTTTCTGTATGAAAATCCCTGGCCCAGAGAACCCCAGGGTGGGAGGGAAGAAGCCGGGGATACTGGAAGAGGCTTTTCAATGTCTTCCAAGGCCCCCCAACCATGAGTTGTTCTATCTTTGGGGAAAAACAGGCTCCAAGGTGGGACTTGGGCTGCTGGGCTTTGGTCGAGGCTGGCATTGGAGGCGCCTGGCATGCCAACTCACCACGCTTCTTGTAACCTCAAGACTTCCTTTGGAGTCCTTCTGGCAGGAAAATTATTTCTCTTGTTGGTGGAATTATTTTTCTCCTGGGCCACAAAATTTATTTTTCCGCTCGGCCACAGCGTCCTGTCGATGGCCACCTTCTGCTCCAGGTGACTCAGGACCACAGAGTCTTCTAAAAAAAGCTTCGCCGTGACTCTCCCCATGAGCCAGACCTCCGTCCGTCCATCCGTCTTTCCCCCCACCTCCCAGAAAAGTCTTGGCCCAGGTCCTAAGCCGATTCCCATGGCCATAAATCCCCCAGAAGTTATTAGGTCGACTTATTCGAGATCCCGTTTTATGAGACATCCTCTTAAATATTTATGCCCGGCCCTTCCTTGCTGAATTCCAGCCCCTCCACCGAAAATCAAAAGCAGAAGAAAAGTCTGCTGAGTTCAGGGCCACCAGCAAAAAAAAAAAAAAAAAAAGAAAGAAAGAAAAACACCAGGAAAACCAGAAGGCTGCCAGGAACTGAGATGAGATCCTGGTGGGATAGTCAAGCCTTAGAGGAGGGGTGAGGAGGGGGATTGTCTGGAGGGCAAAGGAAAACAAGACTGGGGCCAGGCCTTCCCCCTTCAGCCCAGGAAAACCATTCTAAACATTTTATATAGTTTCATTTTTTAACACAGGCAGTCCTCCACTTACAACAGTTTGTTTAGTGACCGTTCAAAGTTACAATGGCACTGGAAAAAGTGACTTACGGCCATTTTTCACACTTACGACCGTTGCAGCATCCCGTTGGTCACGTGATCAAAATGTGGACACTGGCATGTACATATGACGGCTGCAGTGTCCCGGGGGGGGGGGAGGTCATGTGATCCCCTTTTGCGACCTTCTGACAAGCAAAGTCAATGGGGAAGCCAGATTCATTTAAGGACCATGTTACTAACATAACAAGTGCCAGTGGTTCACTTAAGAGCCGTGGCAAGGAAGGTCGTAAAATGGGGCCAAATTTATTTAACAACTGTCTCGCTTAGCAACAGAAGTTTGGGGCTCAACTGTGGTCATAAATCGAGGACTACCTGTACTGTAAGCTGCCCAGAGTTATCCTGTGGTAAGATGGGTGGCCAATACGTTGGATAAATAAATAAACAAACATATATTTTGCCCTGCTCTGAACTCCAAGGCCGACTGACCCCTCCCCAGCCTGAGCCAAGAGATGTCCCGCTGCACCTGTTGAAGTCACCTCACCTGTTGAACTCGTAAATGTCCTCGATGTTGCAAAACAAAGGACCGACTTGTTCCGGTTTCAGGGACACCTGTCCGCAGTTGATAATGCAGCCCAGGTAATCCTGTGCAAGAAGGAAAGGGGGGGAGACATCACCCCATTTAGACCCACAGCAGACCCACAGACCCTCTTCTGCAAGAGCCCTTGGGGGGTCTGGGAGAGAAGGCTGGTACACACACACACACACACACACACACACACACACACAGGCTGGATTGCTGAAGTGCGGGAGGGGAGCTGCTAGAACAGCACAGCTTTTGCAAGAGGTCCTTTCTCCCCCAGCCTGGCCAACTTCACAGGGCTGTTGCACGGGCAGCTTTAAGATGGATAGGTGTCAACTCCCAGAGTCTCAATTTCCAGGAACTGGGCCATTGCTGGCGATCCCGGAGAGGATGTGGCTGCTTTAAAGAGAGGCAGCCAAGAATTCCCCGGAGAGGAGGCTGCTGCTTTAATGAAGTCAGGAGTTGCATGCTTGTATGCTCCAAAACTCCTTTGTGAGCCCCAAACTTCCCCCCACCCTCCTGCCCTCCTACCTCCACGATGCTCCTGAGATCCCGGACGTAAGCCTGCTCGGTTTCCACAATCTCCAGCACCACCCGGTCCAGATGGGACGGCTTGATCCGGCGTTCTTTGGCTCGGCCGGGACCCGGCGCCCAGCCGCAGCACTGCTGCCCGTCTCCCGGGGTGTCCGCCAGCCGGTCCAGCAGCATCACAGGAGTCAGATCCAGGCTGATGTCGCTGCCGTTTTGCTGGGAGTAAGGAGGAGGGCAGCCCCCCAGCCCGATAATGCTGCCAAAGGCACTGGAGCCGTCCTGCAAAGAGGCGGAGGAGGCCGAAGAGCTGAGGCTGACGGGGCGGTCGCTGTCCGAGCAGACGGTGTTCACCGAGGTGCAGCTGCCCAGAATGGGGTCCGACGCCATCTTGGTCCCGATTCCAGCCAGTGAGGAGGTAGAGGAGGGCCTGGGGGCTGCTGGGGAGGAAGCAACAGGGTCTGCAGTCACTTCCCCAAAAGGCCTTGCAGCCATTAATGTTGGGGGGGGCACAGGTGAGGAGCCCACTTGGAGGTAGGGAGGGCAGCTGGTTTCCCCCTCCCTGGCTCTTTTCACCCTTAGAACAATAAAAAAAGCTGCTTCCTGCCTCTTCACATCCTTTGTGGGTTTTTTTCTCACCTTTCAAAGCTGTGGTTTCTCTCGCAAGGCATGCTGGGAGGCGCAGCATGCAAAGAAAGGGAACCCCCCACCCACTCACCCACCCTGCCCCTTCTCTACTCTCCACCTCCCTCCCATCAAAGCTCTGCAAAGGGGGGAGAAAGAAAGTAAGGGTTGCAATGGCTACAACAGCCAGGCACAAACCCTGGAATGCAAGCCAGAATCGGAGCCCAGATTTGGGGAAGGGGTTCTGTTCCCCGCAAGGATCTTCTCCCTTTCCCAGGCATCTGGGTGAATGCAAGAGGGGAGCCCGGACTAACCTGGGTTGCCTCTTTCCTTGGTGCTGCCCCGGCGGGCACCTTCGGGCATGGTGAGGCTGGGGTCCCCGGGCTCTTCTCCTGGGAGGGAGAGAGTCACAAACGTGTTGCTGTGTTGCACAGCACAAAGTGTCAAGAGTGCCGAAACAGAGGCCATCAGGGAGGTTTCCCAGCTGCGACAAATCAAGTTATATTTGCAACTTAGACATAGTACGATTGTAATCTTCCTGTTAAGGTTTCAGACTTTATATTCTATGTTTGGCATTTTACCCCCGGGTTCCTTTTTTATACTGAAATATGATGTGAAAGTGCCATATGATAAATGAATGAATGTTGTGTCGCTTCAATTGTGTACCCAGACAGACAGACACACACACACAAACAAACCAGGCATTCTTGTTGTAACCAGAGTTCTCTGGGAGCGGACAACAAAAGAATCAATTGAAGGCAGGATCTGAAAGGAGCCAGCACAGGATTCCTGGAAGAGAAAAGGACCGGCAGGCATCGGATCTCCTGGGCTGGGTCTGCTGGCACCCCTGGCTGAGCAACTCAGTCCAGGCACAAAGGGGCAGGAGAGCCGCCACACGCCCACCCCCCTGCGGGAGGAGTCGGGGGCAGCCTTCTGCCAACTCTGGAGGTCAAGAAGACCATCCTGCTCCCTAGACTGGCCAAAGGGCCACTGAAAGGACAGCAATGGGTGGCTAGTTAGCCCTTTGGCTATCAGCACTTTAACATCTGGGTCCCAACTCTGTGCAGCTTTTCAGTGAGGACCCACTGCTGCCAGCTGTGCAGCTTGGTGCCAGTTCTGCAACCAAACCTACTTCGTGCCAGCTCTGCAGCTAAATCAGAGTGCCAGCTGTGCAGGCAAACCAGCTTGGTGCCATCTGTGCAGTGGGCCACCTGGGTGAGAAGACACACGGCCACAGCTCTCTCTTCCGTGTCCTTATTGGGTCTGTGGGGGATAAGCCCATCTCCAGATGTGGTGGGACCGCAACACTCCTATGGCCCCAGGAGGATTGTGGGAAGGAAAACCCATGAACAATTGCAAGAAGATCCATTCCTGATTGGAAAGGCAGCTGTTTAGAAAAACCAGAATAAAAACAGTGGCAGGCCCTGGTTTACGGTACAAAATTGCCTCTCTGACATCAGCTGCAAAGATGGATAACCTCAGTTGCAGGTAGACCTCAGTTTACAAGCATTTGTTTAGTATCCGTTCGAAGTTACGAAGGCACTGAAAATAGTGGCGACCTTCTCACAAGCAAAGTCAACGGGGTAGCCAGATTCACTTAACAACCATGTCGCTAACTTAACAATGACATTGATTCACTGAACAACTGTGGCAAGAAAGGTCATAAAATGGAGCCAAACTCACTTAACAACTGTCTCTCTTAGCAACAGAAATTTGGGGCTCAGTTCCATTCATTCCCATCTTGTACTTCGCAGTTCTCCACGGTTTCCATTCCTTTTCTTTTCTTTTCTTGGACCAAAGGTTTGGGGGGAGGGGTGGGATGCTGACTAGAATTCAGCCCCACTTGGTGACCGGGGTGCCCCAGATATCAACTTCCTGATTCATCAGCCAGGGCCAAAAATACCCTTCTATGCTGGCGCGTTGGCTTCAATGGATGTCTGAGTTCTGTTTGCTTTTTAATATTGTCTCATCCTGCTCTCCACTGGCCGGAGTGTGGGAAAAGGAGCAGGCTGCTGATTTACATAAATTAAATTGTACCCCCATGCACAAGGGCCTTTTTCCCATTTCCCAACATTAAAAATAAACAAGCAAGGAGGTTGGTTTCCTTGCTATCCAAAGCCTCTTCCTGAGCAATTCTCCTCCCTCTGCATTCATCTCCCAGAAGTGGGACAGGAGATCTCACATCTCAACATCTCGGCCCCTGAAACTTTTCTTCCTGGACCTTCCTGGACCTTCCCTTCCCCTGAATCTACTACCCCCGTGCTGGGGTTCCAGTAGAAGAGAGTCTTCGTAGCCCAGGGTTGGATTTGGGGGTCCTCGGTGTTCTCTGAGCTTAGTGGTTTTCTTGCAGACATTTCCTGACCCACCTAGGGATTGTCATCAGTGCCAGGGAGGGTGGGGCTACCAAACGCTAAGTGGGGAAAGACGAACAAATAAAGAAATAAAGGAAAGAAGTGCAGGATGCTTAAAGGAGTAGGGGTCTGTGGCTGGGACCCCAAAGAAGGAAAAACAAAGGAAGGTCCAAAGGAAATTAAAAAAAAAAAAACCTGCCAGAGTTTTGCAGCCTCGGCCATGTGTCTGGCTCAAGGCTCCCCCAGCCAAACATGACCATTTGAGGAGGGGGCGGGGAAGCCCCTTCAACCTGGGCCTTGCTTGCAAGAGGCTACCCAAAGTTGCTCAGTCTGAGAAGAACTGATGGCAGGAAAAAGCTCCTTAAAGAGGAAGAAGAGGAGGAGGAGGAAGAACGACGTGTGAAATGCTTGAGAAAAAGCTGTTAGTTTGCTTTTCCAAATCCAATCTGGCGTTGAGCTGGACAAAGGCGACATTCCGACATTCCTCCGACCAGCAGCTGGTGGGGGAAGCCTTGGCCAACTCCAAAAAAAAAAAAAAAAAAAAAAAAAGGAGGGAGACGGAAGGGCTCTCTTGGGAAGACGGGGCGAAAGAGGGCTGGTTCAGTGTGGGGTGGAAATTAAGATGCAATGGTGTCCTTTCCCTGCCCTTGAAAGGCAGAGCGTTGGCAGAGGAAGGGATGGGGGGGGGCTTTCTGATCAACCTGGGAGCCCCCCCCAGGAGCCCCCCCACCCCGGACTGTCCTTTGCTTTCTTGGCGACTGGGCTGGGCAATGTCCTCTAACTTTGGATGCTCTGCTGGGAAAGAAAGAGGACCATTTCCCTCCTGGATTATGTCTTCTTGGCTTTCCCTGCCTTGGTGGCCTCAGCCAGGGAATCCTTTGCAGGGATTGCTCTCCAGAGCACGGAGGGCGGCTCTTTTCCTTGTTCTAGAGCAGAGGCCTCCAAACCTGGCAACTTGAAGATGTGTGGACTTCAATTCCCAGAATTCTCCAGCCAGCCATTCCTGCTCCTTTTCTCCTGTCTCCTAGAGAGGAGAGATTGTAGAGGAAGGGATTGCAAGAGAATAAGCAAGCCACAAAGCGGCGGGGGGGGGGGGGGGGTTCATCTCAAAAAGAATGCATTTGTGTTAGGGAATTCTGGGCGTGGAAGTCCATAAGCCTTAAAGCTGCCAAATTTGAAGAACCTTGGTCAAGAACAGTGCTCTTCAACCTTGTTGGCTTTAAGAAGAGTGGACTTCAACTCCCAGAATCCTCCAGCTGAGGATGGAAAGCAGCTTGCTTTGGTAAAGCTTCATCAACGTTTCTTCCAGATGACGTTCCTGTCCCACATCTGTTGGACTCCTGAAGCCTCCCAGCAAGAGAACCCTCCAGGGGCTCAAATTATCTTCTGCATGACAGATGCCTTCTGTGGCTTAACTTCTCCAAACAGGAGTAGGAAGCGGAGATATGAGCCTCCTTCAGCTGGAATGAGGTCATGTCTGTGCTAACATCCCATTTGATGCCGTCCATAGGTGTCCAAACTTTTGGCTTGCCTGGGTCTCATGCAATGCTTGGGCCTTATATAAAATATACATTGCAGTTAATGTATATAAATAATAACGTTACTTTATTATTTTTAGATTTTTTACTAAATCTTGTGGGGCTACATTACAAGATGTCCAGGAATGCATGCAACCCACAGGCTTCAGGTTGGACCCACCTGGGTCTGGATTAGAAACCAGGAGACAGTGAGTTCTAGTTCTGCCTTCGGCATGAAAGCCAGCTAGGTGACTTTGGGCCAATCACCAGGAGGTGGTGAGTTCTAGTCCCTGCTCAGCCATGAAAAATAGCTTGGGCCCAGGCACTCTCTCTGAGCCCAACCCACCTCACAAGGTTGTTGTTATTGGGAAAATAGCAGGAGGAAGGAATATTAGGCATGTTTGCCACCTTGAATTACTTTGTTACTTGCATAAGTAATAAAGGCGAGATAAAAATCTAAATTAAAAAAAAATCCCTCTGCTGGAGAACAGACTTCTCCTTCAATTCCAGGTGTGGCACCTTTGACTGTGGCATTTATCCCGGGAATTATGGAGTTGGAAAGATGCCGTCCTCCCTCTTCCCAGTCCTCCCAGCTAAGGGAATCGTGCAGGGGGGCCTGCAAAGAGACCGTGACTCAGTGGCCTGGCACGACCGACGGGGCTGGAAAATGGCAAAGGCAGCTCTCCTTTGTTTCAGCTGCATCAACAGAAGTAGAAGTTAAGTCCTGGGGATTCGTTAATCCTTTTTCCTCTGCGTGGGCCAGCCCCCATCTGGAGTCCGGTTTGGGGTGCCACGCTTTAAGGAGGAATCACAGGAACTGGGAGGGGGTCAGGAGAGGACAGTGGGGAGAATTAGGAACTGGGAAAGAAGCAAAGCGATGGAAAGAAGCAACTGGAGCTCGGAGGAGAGCAGGCGCCAGAGGAATCGAACAGCCCCTTCAAATCTCTGCAAATGTTGCGCACAAAACCAGGGTGAAGAAATGCCTATGGAGTCGGGGGTCTCCAACCTTGGCCACTTTAAGCCTGGCAGAATTCCCAGCTGGGGCGTTCTGGGAGTTGAAGTCCGCCAGGCTTAAAGTGGCCAAGGTTGGAGACCCCTGCTCCAGGTCATGATTGTTCCAAAGGGACAAGCAGTCCTCTACTTACAACGGCTCACTTAGTGACTGTTCAAAGTTAGAACAGAACTGAAAAAGCAACTTATGGCATTATTCACACTTATGACCATCGCAGCATCTCCTACGGCCACGTGATTTATGTTCGGATGTTTGACAACATTTATGACGGTCGCGGTGTCCCCCTTTGTGACCTTCTGACAAGCCAAGTCAATGGGGAAGCCAGATTCACTTAACAACCGTGTGGCTAATCTAACAAATGCAGTGATTTACTTAACAAATGTGTCATGGAAAGCCGTAAAACGGGGCGAGGCTCACTTAACAAATTTCTCCCTTAGCAGCATAATTTTTTAGGCCCAATTTGGATCATAAACTGAGGATTACCTTTACATTCCCCCCACCCCCCAAAGGCAACTGGACTTTCTTCGGGGTTTTTTCTTCTTTGAAAATATTTTGCTTCCCATCCAAGAAGCTTCTTCAATTCATATTTCTTCCTATTCACAATTGAAGAAGTTTCTTGGATGAGAAGGGAAATGTTTTCGAAGAAGAAAGAAACCAGGAAAGTCCAGTTGCCTTTTGGGAGAAAAATAAATCACCTTTGGGACAACAGAGGGAAGAACGGAATTAATGGAAACAAAGGCAGGTTCTGTTCCTTCTCCTAGCAGGAAAAGCAGCCGGACAGGGGGGATCCGTGACCCCAATGAGAGGTGATGGGCTCCCTTCGCTGACCGCCTTCAAGCAGGATTTTCCATCTGGATTCCTGCATGGAGCAGCAGATGTTGGATTCTAGGCTCTCCAGGAGTCCCTGAAAGAGGCCTTTATTTAAACTGAACCCACCTTCCTTTCCCCAATTCAGTGCCCACTTCTCTTCCCCCACCCCCCCAGGTGTTGCTGTTCCTCTTCTAGAATTCCCAGGCGGGAGCACTCCCGGTGAAATCTGAACCCGGGACTTTCCAGCTGATGCTTTTTAGGAGGAAAGAGGGAGGGAGGGAGGGAGGGAGGGTGAGGGCCAGAAACAAAGAAAGAAAAGAAAAACAGGCTGTGGAAGGAGGAGAAAGACGGGCCTGGATTAGTCGAGAAACAAAAAAAAAAAAATCTCCCTCTGTCAGCTGGAATCAAGTTGGTGCGGAAAGACAGGAATCTCACAGGAATTTCTGCCTTTGGAATCCAGGAGCTGCCAAGACTCAGGATCCAACTGCGGCTGCTGCATTCCTATTTTTTTTTCCTCCCAAGTGGGACAATAAAAGGGGCTCCCCCGACATTCTCCCTACCATCCTTTCAAGCCGGTCGCAGAATTTCTACTACTGGCACTGATGAAGTTACCTAGTTGGGTCATGAAACGTCTGCAAGAAAACCACCAAGCTCAGAGAGCGTCAAGGACCCCCCAGTGGTTGTCCTCCTCTTCCTCTTCCTCCCTGCAAACTCCACTTCTTCTAGCAAGTACCCCTCATTTCAATCCTGAGCCACAAATATTCTCCTTTATTGTGAGGATCGATTGCACAACTCAAGAGAACCGAACCATTTTTGAAAGAAGGTTTTGGAAGATCCCTGTCCCAGCCCTGCTTTTCCTCGTCCCAGTGGCGGGCTGTTCCATAGGCAGTACAACCTGGGATGAACGCATCTTCATTTAAAATGTAAAGGAAAAGTTATGAGCACCCCAAATCCTATCCAGTCTCTAACTGGGAACAACCTCCAATTCCACAGCCTGATTTGGAACAGAGCAATATTCCAGCATTCGAGGGGCTACCGCTGCCCCAAAGAAGAGGGGGTCACCCGATTCTCCAAAGCACCTGAAGGCAGGACAAGAAGCAAGGGATGGAAACTCATCAAGGAGAGAAGCAATTCTCTGGAACTAAGGAATTTCCTGACAGTGAGGACAATTAACCAGTGGAACTTCTTGCCTCCAGAAATTGTGGGTGCTCCATCACTGGAGGCTTTGAAGACGACCCTGGACAGCCATTTGTCTGGAGTGGTATGGACTACGGGTGTCCAACCTTGGGAATTTTAAGACTTGTGGACTTCATCTCTCAGAATTCCTCAGCCAGGTCTCCTGCTCGAGCAGGGGGCTGGACTAGAAGACCTCCAAGGTCCCTTTCCAACTCTGTTATTTTCCTATTGTCATTCTGTTTTTCCCATCAAAAGAAATGTCTCCAACAATAAGGACCAAACGTTTCTCTTACCCCCACTGAGGGTCATCAGGACCCAAGCAGAACAGGCCCATTTTGGCGGGGGGGTTTCCAAAGAAGGGAGATTCACCAGAATTTCCAACAACAGCTGAGCCAGAAGTGCTGGCCTCAAAGCCAGCCAGGGGCCTCAAGGCCAGACCTTCAGACGGGTCAAGCAACTCGACCCGAATGCTGGTAGTTAAATTAGTGCCGGGTTGATTTTTTTCCCCACTCATAAACCACGAATCTCAGCTAGTCTCCAGCCTCTGGTCCGACTACAGCAACACATCGCACATGTGTCCGTCTGGCATTAAAAACACCCCCCCAACACTGCATGGAGGTGAGTTTTGCTGCCTGCCTTCCTCTTCCGGCACCTGCGGTTGGTATCCAAAGAAAATCTGGATTCTCTTGTTCATCTGCCTTGATGGATCAGATTGGAAGATCCCAGGAGATCACGAGCAGATCATGAAGCTGTTGGTCTTCGGCTTCTTTACAGCTGGTTCACAGTTCAGGCAGTTCTCGACTTACAAACCATTCGCTTAGTGGCCATTCAAAGGCTTTTAAGGAGAGTCTGGACAGACGCTTGTCTGGAATGGTCGAGGGTCTACTGCTTGAGAAGGGGGCTGGACTAGAAGACCTCCAAGGTCCCTTCCGAACTCTTATTCTGTTATTCAATGCTCCTTGGGCTGACTGGATTTATTCCAACTTTGTCAAAGTTACAACAACACTGAAAGAAGTGACTCATAACCATTTTTCACACTTACGACCGTGGCAGCATCCCCGGGGTCACGTGATCAAAACTCGAAACACTTGGCAATTGGCTCACATTTATGACGGTTGCAACGTCCCGGGATCCCCTTTTGCGACCTCCTGACAAGCCAAAGTCAATGGGGAAGCCCGAATCACTTAACAACCATGGCAAGAAAGGTCATAAATATGGAGCAAAACTCGCCTAACAAATGTCTCACTTAACAACAGAAATTTGGGGCTTGATTATGGTCGTTAAGTCGAGGACTACCTGCACCTCTGAGCCTCTGCAGACTGCGGGGCCTTCAGGGAAAGGAATCCGGCAAGGAAGGCTTCAGTTCTAGGCCCACAGAGTTGCAAGAAAGCCCCTTGCCAGCCCCACAGCATCAAGCCTGCCAAAGGAGGAGGAGGAAAGGAAGGAGAGCTTGCCCAAAGAGGATGGGCCACCTGGTGGTCCTGCCCCCTTTCGGCTTCTCAGGGAGCCCACCTGGCAGCCACAACACCCCCTCTTCCAAATTCCAGGTTTCGCCACACCCCTTCGCGCCCACTTCGGGTGACTCTCCACGCCTCTTCCTGCCAGTCGTTCGGGTCTCTTTGTTTCCCAGTCCCCCTCCCCTCCCATCAGCAGGCACCCCAAAAAGTCCAGAAAGGACCAGCCTTCTCCCGGGCACCGGATGCCCCCTCCTCTTTCCCTCCCCACCGAAAATCCATTCCCATCCAGCAGCCCCACCGGCTAAAGTGAAGGGAGCCACAGGACCTGTGGACCTAAGTCAGAGCGGGATCTCCCCCTCCTCACAGCCTTCGGGGCCACTCAACCCCCCCTCCTCTTAAAGCAACAAACGAATGCCGTGCAACTTAGCAATGCCGCAAAACAACGAATTCCCAGGACTTTTCCTAAAAGCGATTCCTGAGATTCCAAAGGGAAGGGCCGGCACAGCCCTTCCCCTCCCCTTCGGATGCTCGGAGGTCCAAGAAACTTTACTTCAATCCCAGAAACAAAGAATCGGCAACCCACCCCGACCGGAAGAGTGAAACCAGGGCACAACCCCGGTTAGCTCCCCAAGGATTGGCACTCCGATAAAGTGCCTCCTTTTCCTTTAATTTTTGTAACCCGAATCTCCCCCTTTCTGCTGTTTCTTGGAACAATGGCTGGGAGGAAGAGTCATGCCTTAAACAAGGATGCTTTCTTTCCAATTCTTGCAAAATTGCCACCAACTTTCTCACTCTGGATTCAACAGCGGGGACCATCCTAAGCTGGGAGCACCGAGGGTCACTGAAGATCTGCCTTCCACCCTCTCCCCTCCCCAAGGCAAGGGAGCCCCCCCCTTCCCCCAAAGGTAAGCCCCAAGCGAGTTACACAAAGCTGATTTACAGAAAATCCCGGCTGGGGCCCACAGCCAAGAAGCTGTGCAGAAGTAGGATGGCAGGCAGACGGTTTTTTTGCAAAAAAAACCCCAGGTTTCTTGGTGGAAGAATGGAACCAGCAGGATTGAACCTCAGCTCCGGGGTCTGCAGATAGTCTTTGACTTATAACTACTTATTTAGTGACCATTAGAAGTTACAGCACTGAAAAAAGAGCCTTATGATTATTTTTCACACTTACGACCGCTTTGTAGCATCACGGGATCAGAATTCAGATGCTGGGCAATTTGGCTTTTATTTATGACGGCCCTGGGGTCATCTGATCCCTTTTGCGACCTTCTGACAAGCAAAGTCAATGGGAAAGCCAGATTCACTTAACAACTGTGGCAGGAAAGGTCATAAAATGGGGCAAACCTCACTTAACCACTGTCTCACTTAGTAACAGAAATGTTGGGCTCAATTGTGGTCGTAAGTCGGGCTACCTATATTTTTAGCCCCCAAAGCCCATTTCTAGCAGCCCCAAACACTGCGCTCTTAAATCTTCAGGTGGGTTTCCAAAAACTAGCTAGCTCTGCAGGAATCTAAACCAGGGCTCTCCAACCTTGGCAACTTTAAGCCTGGAGGACTTCAATTCCCAGAATTCCCCAGCTTAAAGTTGCCAAGGTTGGAGACCCCTGGCCTAGACCACCAGGATATCAGATGACAAGGAGGCAATTCCTGGGAATCCCAACTCAGGAGGGGCCTTTCCTGCAAGGAATCCCCTCAGATCAAAGGCCCCATAGAGAAAGTTCCCCATCCCAGCCCTGCAGATTTGAGGAACTTCCTTCCTGAGGTGCACAATCCATCCTAACCTTCTCCTTCCCCGCCCCTCAGGAGTAGAAACAACCAAGGAAGGGGGCAGAATGCGGGGTGCTCCTTGGAGCACTCATAAGTATCTTTTCCTTCCCCCAGGAGCCCAGGCAGGTCCATCTAGGGCAGGCAATTCCTTGGGGAGGTGGGGGGACAAAGTCTATTATCACCTTAGCTAGCCTTCCAATCAAAGGCCACCCATCTGATGTGGATGAGTGGCAGCTCGTTTTAGCTAAGCCCCCCCCCCAAATCCTGAATGCAGAGAGGAGGGGAAGCAGCCCCCTGAAGAGGTCCCAATCTTCCCCCTTCCCAAGACATTCGGGGGGGGGGGGCAGTAGGGATGGGTTTGAGACACCTCCGAGCTTCCTCTCTTCTCCACCCTAGGAATCAAACCTTCCACAGAAGTCCGGCCAACTTAATCCCCGGCAGGAGCCAAGCCCACGCGCGGATCGGGCCCGTGGGAAACCCCCCCCCCGCTTCTAAGGGAAATTACTCACCGTCCGGAGCGGGCTTGGGAAAGGATGGGGGCCTCGGGGCAATCCTGGGGAGGGGGCGGGAGTCAGAAGAATTCGCCTCCCGGCTTCTCGCTCCGACCCATCCCCGGAGGCTTCGCAACGCCTGGGGGGTCCCCTAGCAATCGCGACGCCGACCCCCGAGGCGGGCTGCGCTGCTTCCCTCCATCGCCGCTCCGCTCCTCTCCGCCTTTCCCAGCCTGGGTGGGGAAGGGGCCAAGGCAGCCCCCCCACCCGCCTGCCTGCCTTCCTCCGCCTCTCCCGGGCTCACATCTTGCGGAGCTGCTGGCCCCCTTTCCTCCCAAGGTCCGGGGGTGGGAGGGGAGAATGGGGAGCCGGGGGAGATTTTGGGGTGGGGTCAAGGGGGGAAGGGAGGGGGGTCCAGAGGATCTGCGGGCGGCTGCAGCCCAGACAAGGCGAGCAACAGATTCCAGCTGGAAGGCTGGGAGATGCAGGGAAAGTGGGAGGGAGGGAGGGAGGGAGGGAGGGAGGGGCAGGCAAAGGGGTGGGAAGGGAAGCGTTGCGAGGGGGGAGGGCAGGGGATTCTCTCACACTCCCTCCTGCCAGGCAGTTTCCTGTTGGGTGGGGGGCGGGGGGGCTTTAACTCCTTCCTGCCCAGCGCTGGGCTTCGCTCCCCGAGACTCTCCTTTGTTTGCAGGTAGAAAAGAAGAGGGAGAGGGCGAAGGCTTCGAAGGCAGCCGGCGGTGCCTGAGGATTGCTGGGATGCGGTCCCGTCGGTCTTTCCCCATTAAAATCACAATAGAGCTGGAAAGGACCTTGGAGGTCTTCTAGTCCAACCCCCTACCATTTCAGACAGATGGTTGTCCAGTCTCTTCTTAAAAACCTCCAGTGATGGAGCAATCACAACTTCTGGTGGCAAGCTGTTCCACTGGTTAATTGTTCTCACTGTCAGGAAATTTCTCCATAACTCCAAGTTGCTTCCTTTCTTGATTAGCTTCCACCTGTTCCACCAGAAGAGGGAGGGGAAGACACCACTGCCCCCTCCAGGTCCCCAGGTGATTCTCTGACTTAGAGAGGCAGCATGGGGTGAGTCCCTTCCTATAAACCTTACACACACACACACACACACACACACACAAGGTCTCTCACAAGTCACCTGGCTTGGATGGGAACCAAAGTCTTCACACACACCCTGCCAAATGCACGCTTATATGCAGGATTGTTGAAACACGCAACACTTGGAATCTGCCTCTACACGTGTGTAACTGGCTCAGCCTCAGGAGAAGCTTGACCTGTTGAACCAACTCAGCCTGTTGGGTAGCTTGGGAGTCCACTGTTTGGCACCGTGCCAGAAAGCCGGGTTAATTCCAGGTTAACCGCAAGGGGTGATGGTGAGTGTGTTGGGAGCCCCAAGAGAGCCTGGGAGAGAAGCAGAAATGGGGGGGGCTTGAGAGTGTGCAGAGGGCATCTTTCCTGAGCCCCCCAACCGTCTGCAATGCCCCCCCTCTTTTTTCTGCCACCTTTCCCCTCCCCCCTCTTCCTGGGCTGATGCTGCACTTGGGCTTGGGGGGAGGGGAGGGGGGGAAAGACAGCAGAAAAAAGAGGGAGGGGGCAGATGCAAAAATACAGGGAGTTCTTGACTTAGTTTGTTTAGTGACCGTTTGAAGTTACAACGGCAATGAAAAGAGTGACCGATGACCATTTTTCACACTTACGACTGTCTGAGCTTCCCCGTGGTCACGTGATGAAAATTCAGATACTTGGCAACTGATTCATATTTATGACATTTGCTGTGTCCCGGGGTCACGTGATCCCCTTTTGCGACCTCCTGACAAGCAAAGTCAATGGGAAAACCAGATTCACTTAGCAACCGTATGACTAACTTATCAACGGCAGGGATTCACTTAACAAAAAGGGGCAAGAAAGGTTGTAAAAATGGGGCAAAATTTATTTAACAAGTGTCTTGTTTAGCAGCAGAAATTTTGGGCTGAAATGTGGCCATAAATCAAGGACTATCTGTAGCACATTTGGAGAATTTGAACAGAATTTCTTAATCCGATTGTCTTCCCCTGTCTTGGTCTTTTCAATTCCACCCTGCAGCCTTGCGAATCCTATCCTGGAGACCCCAGGCCCAACCCTGCTTAGCTTCCAGCCAAGAGCAGCCCCTGCCAGGTGCTCCCTGGGAATCCGAGGGCCAGTTTTGCCCCCCATCTCCGGCTGTTGAGCAGAGCAGGGCAGAGGGGAGGGGGGTCCTGGGTTTCACGACTGAGCTGGGGGAAGAGCCCAAAGGGTGGTCTTTCAGATTGCTTTAATGATTAACAGGACACTTCCCTGAGCCCCCAACTCCCTCCAATGGGGAAGACGGTGTCTCGCAGGGCCCAGGAGGGAAGAATATACAAAAGGATGAAGGCTATTGCTTAACGCATTGTAAGCCGCCCAGAGTCTCCGGAGAAGGGCGCCATATAAATCAAATTAAAAAAAAAAAAAAGAACTCAAAGCCTCTTGGGGAGACATAAATGGATGAATAAAATCAAAGGGGACCCCTGCAGGTAAACTGCAGTGAGGAAAGAGACATGGCGGAGGAGCAATTCAAAAAGAGCTCTTTGCCTTTGGCCTGCAACCCCCTGAATGTCTTGGAGGTGGGACCCCCTGGGCCCCTGGTTGGAGAAGTTGACCCCGCCCCCCCCCCTTGCCATTCAAAGTGATATTTTGCCAGCTCAGGCCCTGCACCAGCCAGGCAGGAGGAAAGGAAAACAAATACGATCCAGATGAGGAGGGAATGAACAGCAAAATCCTTCCCTCTCGCTTGTGCAACGCACAGAGACGCTTTGAAAACCGAGCGTGCCTGAAAGCGAAGCGGAGGGAAGGCTGCCTTTCTGCCTTCCTCCCTCCCTCCTGAGGGGGGTTCTGGGAAAGGAAAGGCGGGATGGGGGGGCTTAGCCCCTCCCATGGTGCCCTCTCTGTCAATCAGCTGCAATGGAGTCTGACTGGGGGTGGGGGGTGAGCAGGCAGCCCCTCCCTCCCTCCCTCCCCAGATGCCAAACCGGGCAGAGAACAGGCTCTTTGTGGCAAGCTGGGAAAAGCCGCGATTTGCCAGCCAGCCGAGCGTCGCCAGGGCATCTTGGCTGGCACAGCCTCTCCCTGCCCAGCACAAAGGGCCGATTCACCTTTCCTTGCCCGAGGAAGAGGGCGGGGTGTGCCCGGTGCTGGCCGAGGGTGCAGTGGTTAGAGCAGCCAGTTCCAAGCAGTGAGGAGGAGGATGGGCAGGAAGGTTGGATCGGAATCCACCACCAGCAACCCAAGCGGGGAATTGAAGTCTTTTGGAGGGAGGGAAGATGGGAGGGAGAGAAATGATGGGGAGGGGGGTTGGGAGGGCCCAGGAGGAGGGGGATGAAAGGCATGATTCCCCCCCCATCCTCCTGTCCTTTTTGGGGTCTCTCCAGGAAACAGAGCCAGACTCCCTTCATCTAGGGCAGGGGTCTCCAAACTTGGCAACTTTAAGACTTCAACTCCCAGAATTCCTCAGCCAGCCATGCACTTCCAACATTTGAGGGGCTGCCCCAAAGAAGAGGGGGTCCACCTATTCTCCAAAGCCCCTGAAGGCAGGAGAAGAAGCAACGGATGGAAACTCCTCAAAGAGAGAAGCAAATTAGGACTAAGGAGGAATTTCCTAACAGTGAAAACAATTAACCAGTGGAACGACTTGCCACCAGAAGTTGTGGGTGCTCCATCACTGGAGGTTTTTAAGAAGAAATTGGACAACCATTTGTCTGAAAAGGTCTAGGGGGTTCGTCTAGAAGACCTCCAAAGCCCCTTCTGACTGTTATTCTGGGACCGATAGGGAGCAGACCCCTTTCAGCGGAAGGTCAGCCGAGATTTGGGGTTCAGGAGGAATGAGGAAAAGCAGGGAAGGCCATGCCGGTCGGTCGGCACCTTCCAAAGCCAGAGGCAGCAGCTTGCCTTGCACACTCCCCTGTGTGTCATTGTGAATCACGCACCAGGAATGCGCTGGGCCTGGTTTTCTGAAGCAATTAACGCTTTGGAGAGAAAACACGTGTTGGCCAAATCCTCAGGAGCCGAAGGGGGGGGGGGGGAATAGCAGCCGCTGGAGAGACGGAAGGAAGGAAGGAAGGAAGGGCTGGGGGGGGGAAGGGGGGTCCCCTGGGGTCAGACACGCCACCCCATGTGCAAACGACCCCACCGGCTCCTCTGCACATGGCCCAGGCAGCCTCTTTGAGAGGAGGGGGGTCTTGCCTTCTATTCTTTTACACAGTTGCCCGCGAGTTACGACCACAATTTCTGTTGATAAGCAAGACATTTGTTAAGTGAGTTTTGCCCCATTTTACAACTTTTCTTGCCACAGTTGTAAAGTGAAATACTGAAGTTCATAAGTTAGGAACACGGTTGTTAAGTGAATCTGGCCCCTCCATTGACTATCCTTGTCCGATGGTTGCAAAAGTGGATCACGTGACCCCGGGGACACCGCAGCCGTCACAAAAAACACGAGGTGCCGCAGGGGGGCTGGAGCGGGAGGGGGCTGCACAAAATGCAAAAAGCCCACAGCCACAGCCTCTCTTGCAGACGTTAAATTCTTGGATTCGGTTTGAATGAAAAACCAGATTCTCTCCAGGGACTTTTGAGGACGGAAAACCCAGGGTAGCGTCAAAGGGAAGGGAGCAACTGACAGGTGTGTCGGTCGGGAACGATGGGAGCTGACATCCAGCTTATCTGGATGGTACAAAGTTCAGGAAAGGGCCCCGCCTGACTTTCATTGATCACCTTGCAGGGGCCAATCCGATGCAAAAAATGGTTAACTCCCCCTCACCCCCCACCCCCACCCCTTGCCCTGGTTCATTTTTGCAAAAGGAAAACCTTCTTTTTCTTTCTTCCTTTTTCTTAAAAAGAAAACCACAAGCCCACCCTCCTAACTTCCTCCTATCCTTCCTTCCTTCCTTCCTTCCTTCTTTCCCTCCACCTCCCTCCATCCCTTCCTCCTCCTTTCCTTCCTTCCCTCCCTTCTCATCTGTTTCATGCACTACAGACTAAGGCCACCAACCCCACTTTTAAAAGAGGGGGGGGAGAAAGTCTTTTCAGCCTATGTCACTTTCACAACCTCCCTGAAGCCCCCCCATCCACCACCACCCCTTTGTCTGTTTGGGGGGAGAAGTGAAGTCCTAGGAGTTTGCTTCTCTTTCAGCTCCTGGCAGTCCCTGACTTACAACCATTCATTCAGCTACCGTTCGAAGTTACAACGTTAAGTCACTGAAAAAAGTGACTTACGACCATTTTTCACACTTAGGACCATTGCAGCATCCTCGGGGTCATGTGATTTACATTCAGAGGCAAGTGATCCCCTTTTGCGACCTTCTGACCAGCAAAGTCAATGGGGAGGCCAGTGTTCCTAACAAGTATAGTGATTCACTTAACGACTGTGGCAAGAAAGGTTCTAAAATGGGACAAAACTCACTTATTAAATGTTTCTCTGAGCAACAGGAATCTGGGGCTCCATTGTGGTCGTAAGTCGAGGACCAGCTGCCCTCTTGAAAAATCAGGCAGGGTCTCCCCTTCCTAAGCGCCCCTGCTCTGCAGCAGCCTCCACTGGCCGTTTCCTGAGGACCAGTTTGGAAAAGCCTGGAGCCCGGCCCCACTCCTGGCCAAAACCTTCCGTTTGTTCCCTCCCTTTGCCCAAAGTTAGGAAAAATTGCCCTCCAGCTCCCACCCTCTGCAAAGGAGACCCTCGTCCAGCAAGAAGATTTTGCTAATTTCCCTGCTGATCTTTTTCTCTTCTTCTTCTTTTTTTTGCCTTCCTGGAAGGAAAAAAAAAAGGCCATTTTTGCCTTTTAAAGGCACAGCTCCTCCAAGTCGGCTGGCGCTCAGATTACTCACCCGCGGCCCCTGGAGTCGTGGGAACCACAGTTGTGGTGGCTGCAGCAAAGCGTTTGCTGTCTTGTGGCTGCCCAGGAGCCTTGCCAGCCTTTTCCCGGGGGGGGGGCGGAGGGTAACGGGGGGAGTTGCAGAAATCTATGGCAAGACTAAGCCCAATGAGGCAGGGCTTTTCTCGCGGGGTGCCTCACATCTTCCCCCAAAATGGGTTCAGCTCATTTAATGCATGTAGTCCTCGACCTACGACCTCAATGGAGCCCAGAATCTGTGTTGCTAAGACAGACGGTTGTTCAGTGAGTTTTGCCCCATTTTACGACCTTTCTTGCCACTGTTGTAAAATGAATCACTGACATTGGTAAATTAGCAACTCATTGTTAAGCGAAGCCGGCTTCCCCACGAACGTTGCTTGTCAGAAGGTCGCAAAAGGAATCATGTGCCACCATAAGTGTGAATCAGTTGCCAAGTGGCCAAATTTGGATCACGTAAACTGTGGGGAGGCTACAATGGGCATAAGTGTGAAAAGTGGTCATAAGTCACATTTTTCAGTGCCGTTGTATCTTCAAACAGCCACTAAATGAACTGTTGTAAGTCAGGACTACCTGTAAGTCCATGCCACCCTTACAACAGGAAGGAGCCTCAATTTATGACCACAAATCTACTAAACAAACAAACAAGTAAATAAACAAAATTTAAAACTGGATCAGGATCAAAAGTTTTGCAAAGTGACATTTTAATCCCACCAACTCATATGATCCCTCACCTCATAACACAGTTGCTGTAGACATCCCCTCCCTTCCTTCCTTCCTTTCTTTCTTTTTCCTTCCTTCCTTTCCTTCCTTCCTACCTTTCTCCCTCCCTTTTCCTACCTTCCTTCTCCCTCCCTCCTTCCCCTTCCCCCTTCCTTTTCTTCCTTCCTTCCTACCTTCCTTCCTCTTCCTTCTTTCCTTCTCCCTCCCTCCCACCCTTTTCCTTTCTTCCTTTCTTTCTTTCTCTTTCCTTCCTTCCTTTTCTTCCTTCCTACTTTTCTTTCTCCCTCACTTTTCCTACCTTCTTTCTCCCTCCCTCCTTCCCCCTCCCTTCCTTTTCTTTCTTCCTACCTTCCTTCCTCTTTCTTCTCTCCTTCTCCCTCTCTCCCACCCTTTTCCTTCCTTCCTTCCTTCCTTCCTTCCTTCCTTCCTTCCTTCCTTCCTTCCTTGCCACAGAAATTAAGGGCAGTTATGCCCAACCTGATTCACCTAGATTTTAGAATCCTTGTTGGATCGCTGCAACGTATTAACTGAAAGGGGGCTAGAATCAAGCTTCTAGTCCACAAGAAGAAAATGGAAATGGGAGGTGGAATTCTGCCTAGTAACTCCTCTTATGCCTCCTCTAAGTGCTATCTTATTTGGAAGTGCTATCCTTGGAGATAGCACTTCCAAATAAAGGCAATTAAAATAACTTCTATTTATTTTTTGCCATTCCTTTCTTCTTCTAGTGTGCAGCCCCACTAGACAGTTGTTTTGCTCATGGGGTATGGATTTTAAATGGTTTATGTTTTTTAAGGCTTTGATAATCTTCATTTAATAGGGTTTTATGGATTATTTGTATTCCGTTTATTGAATTTTGCTGGGGTTTTTCATTTTGTGAGCTGCCCAGAGCCAACATATATGAGATGATTGGCTCTAAAAATTGAATAAATAAATATATATATATTTAAAAAGACTTAGATGGAGGAACTTTAGCCACATGGCTAAAATGCAGCTTCCTTTTGAAGGCAATGACTTAATACAGAAAAAAGCAACAGAGACAGAACTTGCTATTCTTGAGTTTCGTGAAGCGTTTAAATTATCTTTTCCCCCCGACAGTATTACCTGCTTCTTCCAAAGCCTCTTTCTGACAGAGGTCAAGCTTGCTGGCCTGGGAAAAGCTGGGAGACGGCAGAGCAAATGCCTCTCTCAAGGTCGGCTCGCCATTTCCAAGTTTGGTCTGGAAAAAAAAAACAGTTTACAAGCCAAGAAATGAGAAGACCTCAAAGGAGAATATAAATAAAAGGGATTATTTTGGTCCAAGACTTGGCTCGGACGTGCTGACCCACGACAGGGGCTGGAATAAGGAGGAAGGAGCCGAGACAATCGCCAGGAAGCCTCTGGGCTCTTCAGAGTTTGCAAGTCTCACCAAGGGATGCCCAGAGGTCATTTAGTCTGACCCCGGGCAGCTGCCCTCGGAGAACCATGGCAGCATCAGAAAGGCCAAGGGGTGGATGCAGCCGAAGCCACCCGGAGGAGGGCACCAGCTCTGGAGTGGGGAGAAAGCCATGGGAAATTCCACAGGGAAAAAGTCAGTGGGAATGCAGGCAGGCCCAGCCTTGCAAACCTTGTGAGCCAAGATCCCCGGGAAATATCCTAAGTTTTATTGCTAAACCAACATCATCACCATGGCAACGAGGAACAACAAGCACATCCACAGTGGAGATCTGCTGCGTAGGTGGCCAGTCCAGCACACCCCACGCACCGAGGGAGGGAGGGAAAGCCCCATGGGAAGCGGTGGCTCATCAGGCCTAGCTCGCTTAGGAAACAAGGGAAGGGGAGACACACACAGAGAGAGCATTAGAGGAGAGGGGGGGAGAAAAGAAAGAAAGAGAAAGAGAAAAAGAGAAAGAAAGAAAGAAGAGGAGGAGAGGAAAAGAAAGGAGAAGCAAAGGGAGAAGATGAAGAGGAGGAGAGGAAGGAAAAGGAGGAGGAAGAAGAGAAAGAGGGAGGGATGGAATTGGAGGTTAGAATAGAGAGAAATGGAAGGGAGAGAGGGAAGGAAAGAAGAAGGAAATACAAGGCAGAATAGAGAGAAAAAGGAAGGAAGGGAAGGAAAGGGAAGGAAAGGAGAGGAAGGGGGGGAGGAATTTAGGGGGCCTTCCAGTATGAGGTCAATATTTCATTTTCCCCAATGTCTATAATGCCTGTGGGAAGAAAGGAAGGTGAAAGAAGAGAGAGGCATAGTGAGTCTCCCCACGGAAGGCAGAAGCTGCTGTCAAAATCCCTCAGGCGCCCATCTGCCCTCCTGAAGGGAGCCAGCATTTCTCTTCTGCATCCTGGAGACCAAATGGAGATGAAGCCTCTTCCATCTGTGTCTCGCCTACAAATCTGTCCCAAAAAAACCCCGCAACCAAGTCATTTTAGGAACAAAAACTAAAAAAAAAATCCTTCTAAAATCAATTTCTTTTAAAAAGGCAACACGTAATCCATGGAATGGCTGAGCGTTCTTCTCTCTTAAAAAGATATTTTTTCTGACGTTGACCAAACGAATGTCTACCATAGGAGTGTCCATCCTTGTGGACTTCAACTCCCAGAATTCCCCAGCAGGCCAACATGGCTGGCTAGGGAATTCTGGGAGTTGAAGTCCACAGGTCTTAGTTACCGAGGTTCGACACCCTCTGATCTACATTTAAATCACCAGGTTGGAAAAACCAGGTTAGTTTCCCTCCCAAATCCACCTCATCTCAGTTTGAAGAAGAAAAATATCTCCCCCCCCCAAATAAACAGGACCCTTCCCAAGTGAGCAACTTGTGGACGATGGGAGTTGGAGTCACCCGTGGTCGGGAGCATCCAGCCAACCACAAAGCCTGCAGCGCCCTCCAGTGGGAAGCAAGGTCACCTCTCCCCAACCTTATACTCCAGGGGGAGGAGCTGGAGGAGGCCCCACCCCCTGGCAAAACTACAACTCCCAAGAGCCCTTGGGGAAACTCCACACCATCTGAAATTCTCCAACTTTGGACTTTCCAACTTCCCCAAATTTCTCATACTTTTTGGGGGGGCGGGGAGGAACAAATGTCAGGGTGATTTTTTTCCTTATCAGCCACTGTGGGTCTTTTGGGGGGGGGCATCTGGGAGGGTCCCCCTTTGTAATGCTTTGCTCCAGGACAGCTGCAGCTGGTCTTAAGGGGCCAGAGTTTTTATCCTCTTCCTATATGCCCCCCACCTCACTATCCAAAAATAATTCTGGGTGGCTTATTGTGATTTTAAAAAATGTAGAAAACATTGAAATTCACAGGAATTAAATAAAACTGGGAGCCAAGTGCATGAGGAGGTGGGGTCTTCTCTCTTATTCCATCAGCCAGCGCCAGCATAAAACGCCTCCCAATATGACTGACTGTATCCAGTTTTGGTCGCTATATTATAAAAAAGATGTTGAGAATCTGGAAAGAGTGCAGAAAAGAGCAACAAGGATGATTAGGGGATTGAAGGCTAAAAGACACGAAGACTAGACTTGGGTATGTCTAGTCTAGTGAAAAGAAGGCCCAGGGGTGACATGATAGCATCTGTCAAACTATACACTAAGTCTGTGTTACTATTAATCTTCTCATCGTTCCTATCACCCATCTCCTCCCACTTACGACTGTAGGACTGTAACCCTGTTGCTGGTATCCTTAAGATTTATACTGACTGTTTCCTAGTATGATTTGATTACTTATTTGTACCCTTTGACTATCATTAAGTGTTGTACCTTATGATTCTTGAGGAACATCTTTTCTTTTATGTACACTGAGAGCATATGCACCAAGACAAATTCCTT
Source organism: Arizona elegans (assembly GCA_022577455.1). Classification (NCBI taxonomy): domain Eukaryota; kingdom Metazoa; phylum Chordata; class Lepidosauria; order Squamata; family Colubridae; genus Arizona; species Arizona elegans. The sequence goes on from JAKOOJ010000011.1 coordinate 31,913,271, forward strand.
GTGTGTCCAATCACATTTGGCCAATAAATAATTCTATTCTATTCTATTCTATTCTATTCTATTCTATTCTATTCTATTCTATTCTTCCGTTATCTGAGGGGCTGCCATAAAGAAGAGGAAGGGGTCAGCCTGATCTCCAAAGCACCAGAAGGCAAGAGAAGAAGCAACGGATGGAAACTAATCCAGGAAAGAAGCAAACCTAGAACTAAGGAGAAAATTCCTGACCATGAGAACAATTAACGGCTTCCCTCCAGAAGTCGTGGGAGCTCCATCACTGGAGGTTTTTAAGAAGAGACTGGACAGCCAGATGTCTGAAATGGGGAGGGTCTCCTGCTTGAGCAGAGGGTTGGACTACAGGACCTCCAAGATCCCTTCCAACTCTATCATTCTGTTATGATGCAAAAAAAAGAGAAGAAGTCAAGAGAACATCTGCATCACACATAAAAAGCTGAATGTATAAAGAGAGCCTGTTCGGTTGGCCAACTCAAGAGTTTGCATTGCACAATCTGGGAGGGATTACACCTTGTTCACCTGCTCCTAAGTAGCCGGCTGTGATTACTTTGCCACATTTAAATGCCACAAGAGCATTTAAGCCTCTTTGTCACAATTAACACATCTTGGGGGGTTTAAAACAGAGAACATTTTCCACCCTGGTGGCCGAATCAAGTGCTCTTTCAGCATCTTCTGAACCGTCAAGGGCCCTTGTGGGAACTGAGCTCGGGACACAACTCGAGAGGAGACGGTTAAATAAATTAAAATTAGTTTATAGAGCACTTTATAATGTAGAGCAACTCAGCTCCCTCTTCCAAAAGCCTAACCATCTCTCTCTACTCAACCCCAGAAGGAAGCCATTTGCATGCTTCCCGAATTCCAGAACACTGACATTGCTTAAATAATATTTTCCATTCATGTATTTGTTTATTAAATTTATATACCACCATTTCCCTGTCAAGTGATTAAAGCAGGGGTCTCCAAAGTTGGTAACTTTAAGATTTGTGGACTTCAACTCCCACAATTCCCCAGCCAGCATGGGGAAATAGCATGGCTGGTCTAGGAATTCTGGGAGTTGAAATCTGCAGGTCTTAAAAGTTACCACGTTTGGAGACCGTTTGGACAAAAGTAATAAAATTAGTATGCTCCTTTTTTTCTCTTGTTCTGTGTGTCTTTTATTATTGATTTGGTGAGAATCCCACCATTATTCAATGGCTGCCGGCTGCCTTAAATATCTCGATTTATAGCGGAGAGCCCAGATGTCTTAAATGAAGACGTAATTAGGAAGATGCCCAGGGTTTCCATACCAGAGGAGGGAGCCAACTGCAATTCAAAGCTGGGCACAGAAACCAAGGTTGGGGGTGGGGGGGAGAAGTTCGTAAGGCAAGAATATGTGTTTATTTTGGTTTTTGCCGAGATTAAGGGTTTGTGTCAATGCCAAGGATTTTTGTCAAGAGAAAACAAGGAATGAGCTCTAAAGCAGGGGTCTCCAACCTTGGCTACTTTAAAACTTGTGGATTTCAACTCTCAGAGTTCCTCAGCCGGCAAAGCTGGCTGCAACTTTAAAATGCATGGACTACAACTCCCAGAATTCCCCAGCCCGCATGGGGAAAGCTGGCTGAGGAACTCTGGGAGCTGAAGTCCGCAAGTCTTAAAGTGGCCAAGGTTGGAGACCCCTGCTCTAAAGGGACACTTCTGCTGCTCCCAATGATGCCTTCACTTTGCTTGTGGGGTGACTCACCCTCGAAGTACGAAACCCCCATGTGACGGAGCAGCCCACTTGGGAAGAGAGCTTCCTTTTTTTATAGAACCAAGCTGCTAGTCCTCAAGTCAAGCTTGCTGGAACTGGCAAGAAACTTCCAAAGAAGTCATTCTGGGCTCCAGCTGGGCACAGGATAGTCTGGCTCTTGTGCCCAGCCCTTCCCTCCCTCCGGGGCCTTTCCTCCCTCACGTTTGGGGCTGCCAAACCGCACCTGCCACCCAGGGAACGCCTCTGCCCTCTAGGTTCAAGTGTGGCAGGCCAGTGTCAGCCTCATGCCAGGTGCTCCGAGGCAGCGCATCTTTCAGCACTGCCTGCCTTCCTTGGCCTTCGGCTCTCGCAGGTGCCAGGTAAACGGGAAGAGTGGAGGAGCTGTGCCTGGGCAGGTTGGCACAAGCCGAGGAAGATCTGGAGGGCTTGGAGGGGGGGTCTATGCCGATTGGATCAGGGAGGGAAGCAGGGAGAACGGCTTATGCATCCACCCTCCATGCCAGGGGCTTTTCAGTAGGTGCCAGCTGCCTGAGACCCAGCTGGCATCTTGGTTGGGGCATCAGAAGGAGCCCAGGTGGGAGGGCACTAGAGCTACCCAGGAGGGCAGAATTCCAGATGTTTTGAGTTTTGGTGCAGATCCCTAGCGGTGGCTTTCAGGGGGAGAAAGTTTTCACCTTCAAATCTGAGAGCTGCTGTGTGTCTGGTATAAATCAGAGAGGGGGAGAGTTTGTAGGGGGCCCTCGGTTTCATATGGGATCCTCCCCAGGCTCAGGATGACCCCCAGAAGCTCCTCAAAATGGTTTTTCTAATCTGCATGCAGCACAATGCAACATAGAGCAATTTTTATTCTATTTGTTTTATTTAGAAGCCCCTCCCCACCCACTGACTCTGGGTGGTTTACGGGCAATTAAAAACCCCAACATAAAAGAATAAAGAACAGTAAGCCCAGCACCACCAAGGCAACACAATGCACTGCAAAGCAATGCAAATTGTGTGGGGGAAGGTAAACTAAATCCCATAACATTGATGGATCCTTCCCACCCTTTCCCCGACTTGGGGGAGTGGTCCCCACCCACCACTCAGAGGCAAAAGAGGGCCCTCTCTGCAGTTCCAGGCACCAAGCCAGGATGCGTCCCAGGTGCAGCAACCAGGATCCTGGCTTAGTAATACACAGGGCGAGTCAGCATCTTGTGGGAAGTCCAAACGCGGCTCCTTGGTTTGAGTGCGAAGCATGCAAAATGCAATGCTACCAAATGATCGCCCTACCTGTGAACTGCTGATCGTGGTCTAGGAAACCAGACCCAGCTGGAGTTTGTGGAGGGGGTTTCAGAAACCAGGAATTGGAGGTTGGAGTGGAGAACTTCAAGGACAGGTGAGGGCTCCCCAACGATGCCCTTGAAGTGATGTCCCGGTGCCTGGAGGCCGTGCGGATCTGGATGGGGAGGAATAGGCTCAGGCTCAACCCATCCAAGACCGAGTGGCTGTGGGTTCCGACGTCCCGATATAGTCAGTTGGTGCCATCACTGACTATTGGGGGAGAATCATTGGCCCCCACGGAGAGGGCGCGCAACTTGGGTGTCCTCCTGGATTCATGGCTGTCTTTAGAAGAGCACTTGACGGCCGTGACCAGGAGGATTTTTCATCAGGTTCGCCTGATTTGCCAGTTGCGTCCCTTTCTGGATCGGGGCTCCTTATGCACGGTCACTCACGCCCTCGTCACCTCTCACCTGGACTATTGTAACGCTCTCTACATGGGGCTCCTCTTGAGGAGCACCCGGAGGCTCCAACTGGTGCAAAGTGCGGCCGCGCGGGTGGTAATGGGAGCGACATGGTGTTCCCATGTAACACCCCTCCTGCGCGAGCTGCACTGGCTCCCGGTGGTCTTCCGGGTGCGCTTCAAGGTTTTGGTTACCACCTTTAAAGCGCTCCATGGCTCAGGACTTGGGTACTTGTGGGACCGCCTTCTGCCACCAATAGCCTCCCACCGGCCAGTACGCTCCCATAGAGAGGGGCTTCTCAGGGTACCGTCAGCCAAACAATGTCGACTGGCAGCCCCCAGGGGGAGAGCCTTCTCTGTGGGGGCACCTACTATCTGGAACGAGCTCCCCCCGGAGATACAGAGGATCCCGGATCTGCGCACCTTCCACCACGCTCTAAAAACCTTTTTATTTCACCAGGCGGGTGAAATTCTCCCTCTTTTTTTTTTTTAAAAAAATAATTTTTAATATTTTTTAGTATTTTATATATTCAAATGTTTAAATTTGTTTTAAATTGATTGGGGCTTTAATCTGTCTGGGCCAAAACTATTTAATTTGATTTTATTTCTGCTTTTTAAATTTTGTATGTATGTATTTTATTGTTGGCTGTGCACCGCCCTGAGTCCTTCAGGAGTAGGGCGGTATATAAATCAAATAAAAGTAAAGTAAAGGGCTCTCCGGCCCTCCTTCAACGCTCCCACTCAAGTGTCTGAATCACTTTGAGGCAAAGGAGCTGGCTTTTTGCCAAGGCAGGGTGGAAGGTGTGAAGTCTGACAGTTTCCTCTTCCTCCTCCTCCTCCTCCTCTCTCAGCTTCAGGGCAATTCCAGGCACAATTTTTGGGACCATCAGAAGTTGAGGACCTCTGTTTGGTCCAGGAGGGCTTTAGAGCTGGTTTTCAAGTTTGGGCACTTTTAAGATGGGTGGACTACAAAGCTGAACTCCCCAGATGTCATGCAACTTTAAAATGCATGGACTACAACTCCCAGAATTCCCCAGCCCGCGTGAGGAATCCTGGGAATTGAAGTCCACACATCTGAAAGAGGCCAAACTTGAAAAACACGAAGCTTTATAGGTGGTGAACTTTCTTAGTTTTATTTATGTCTATGTCAAATTTAGAAATCGCCCATCTCAGTCCACAACGTGATTCAGAGGGGTGTGTATGTGTGTGTGTGTGTGTGTGTGTGTGTGTGTGTGTGTGTGAACAGTGCCTGGGCTTGCCTGGAAGATCTTTAAGGAGAGACTGAAACAGCCCCCTTGCCCCCGATAGATGGGCAGGGGTCTCAATTGCCAAAAGTGAACCCTGCAAAATTCACAATCCTGGTTCCAATGCATTCAGGAAAAAGTTGTTTTCCCAATAGGTTGAAAACACATCCGGTTATGTCACCTATAAATCCCATGGATCCCCCTCACCCCGCCGGCTTTCCACCACCCATTACAATTAACGCCGGGCCCACTGATCAGTCCTCCTAATTAGCCCGCTCTGTATGTGCCCCCCTATGGAACCAAAAAAGAAAATCGATTAAGGGTGAGGGGCTGGGGAGGACTGCCCTTAAAGCTTTGGGAAGGGGGATGCCACAGGTTAGGTGGGGAGGCATCCCTGGAGTGAGCAGGACCCGGTGAGTATTTAAAATTATTTCATCCCTTTTAGATGTTATCCTATAACAGGATAACACGCTGTTGGCAACTTGAAGACTTCAACTCCTAGAATTCTCCAACCAGCCATTCCTGTTTCTTTTCCCCTGCCCATCTAGAGCGGAGAGATTGTAGAGGAAGGGATTGTGAGAGAATAAGCAGGCCACAAAGGGGCATTCACCTCAAAAAGAATGCATTCGTGTTAGGGAATTCTGGGAGTTGAAGTCCACAAGGCCACCAAGCTTGGAGATCCCTGCCCTACAATTTTGAATGTTTCCATCTCAAGATGATTAATACAGTCAGTAGGGAAATCCTACCTAATAATCCCATTTATATGACTAAGAGGTACAAACTGAAGCACCTCCTGAGGCAAATCTACACAAACAACACTGTAAAGATCACGAGATCAGGATACCATTAAACAACCCACAAATTCCGTATCTTTGAGGTCCTATTTCTGTAAACTGTCCGAAGTCACCGCAAGTGAGTCGGACGACCTTATACATTTTCTTAAGAAAAGAATAAATAACCCAGAGAAAGAGACACGTACACACCCCAAAAACAGGCTGCACAGGGTGAGGGAGGACCCAGGCAGCTTATTGGCTATTTTGACAGTGAAATACACAGTTCTAAATAATGCCTGTTTAATAACCGGAAAACTATTTGATCGTTGAGGGTAGTGAACGGGTGATGCAATTTAAAAGGAGTGCAGATGAACTGGAAAGCTGTTGGGACAGGTGATGCAGGCATTAAAAAAAGTCATATGCAGGTAATCCCAAAGATGCTTTTTCAAGAGGCAGCTGGACTTCCTGGTTTTTCTTGGAAGACGTTTCACTTTTCATCCAAGAAGCTTCTTCAGCTCTGACTGGATGGCGGGGAATGGAAGGAAGCATTCTGGTCATTTGCATTCTGTCTGTCTGCAAGGAGTATAAATCCTTCCATTCTCCACCATCCAGTGAAAGCTGAGGAAGCTTCTTGGATGAGAAGCGAAATGTCTTCCAAGAAAAACCAGAAAGTCCAGTTGCCTCTTGAAGAAGCACCTTTGGGGACAACCCTGACCTGGATGACGGAGAATCTCCGTAGACACATACAGGTAGTTTCGTTTCTTCCTTCCTTCCTTCCCTTTTTCCGCCCTCCCTCCCTCCCTCTGCTTCATTCTTTCCTTCCCTCCGTCTCCTTTCCTCCCTCCCTCCCTCCCTCTCTTCCAAAGGGAATGGGGTCCTTCAGTTCTTCCGGCCTCCTCCTCCTCTTTTCCATCCTTCCATCTTTCCCGTCATCCCAGCCTCCTCCAGAGAGACTCCTAGAGGGAGAACTTGGGTTCAGTGATTCATTTGGATCAGAGCCAATATTTCTAGCCCAGGCTGTTTCCTGCCCTGGCCTACCTCGAAGGGCTGACGTGGGCCAAGACCACAAGTGCCCCAAAGCCCCCTTTTCTCTCCCTGGCAACAGGGCCCTAAAAGACGCCCCCCCCCCCAGCCCTTTCCTTCTGTTCCTTCAGAGCAAAGAAAAAATCTGAAATTTCAGTCCCATTCCCTGCGCCTCCCAGCCTTTCCCCAAAGCCTGTTTTAAAACAAAATTCAACACCTGCACTGGCCAAAATTAGCACCACCGCCAGGTAAGGATGTGCCTCTCTTCCTCTTTTGCTCCCAGGCTTCCCTGTCCTCTCCAGCCCACTTTGACCCACAGTTGCACTCTGCCCTGAGCTGCCAGCCTTCCGGACTTATACCTCGCAATTCAGATATCTAGCTCTCCTTGGCAACTGGCTCGTATTTATGACGGTCGCAGTATCCCGGGGTCATGTGATCCCCTTTTGCGACCTTCTGACCAGCATAGTCAATGGGGAAGCCAGGTTTACTTAACAACCGTGTTCCTAACTTCACAACTTCTGCGATTCAGCTTAACAACTTGGGGCAAGAAAGGGCGTAAAATGTGGCAAAACTCGCTTAACAAGAGTCTCACTTAGCAACGGAGAGTTTGTGGTCGTAAGTGGAGGACTACCTGTAAGCAGGAAGCCCACAGGGTGCCCAGGGTCAGGGCTGAGGCTAGAGTTGGGGTTAGGCTTCCTGTTTACCAGCCTGGCTGGAGAGATCAAAAACACCAAGCAGGTGCCAAGCCAGCTGCCCCAGAGAAGCCCAGAGGGCTGGGGCAGAAATTCAGAGGCAAAGTGCACAGAATAAGGAACAAAGCGGGTCCTCCTCACCCCTGCCAGGACGTGCCCAAAAGCACCAGGGCTTCGGTGGCATCATGCCAGGCGACCTGGGCTTTAAGCCGGACACTCAGTGGCTTTGCCAAATTACTTACAAATCTTTTAAAAACTATTTGTGAGTCCTCCATCCCTGGAGGTTACCAGTTTGAGACGAAAGGTAAGAAGGAAATGCTGCTTCCTGCATCCGGCTGAACCACCCCGGCCTCACCAGGTGAGCTCCAGGTGATTATTGTGTCTTCCAGGGACAGAGAAACGGAGGCCCCAACAAGGAGGTGACTCACCCACCAAACAGGGTGTAGGACCGGCTCTGTGGGACCAGGGAGGCTCTGGAGACCTCTCCGCCCCAAAACAAAACTTGGTGCTGCTTTACTCGCAGGGAGACCTCTCCTTCCAGGGTTGTGGCAGTGTGGCGATCTTCCTTTTTGGACTTCTGGCTCGTTTGCGGGTCTGTTAACACAACCAAAGCCTGTAGCATCACTGGGAGGTAAGGAATTTGTATGGAAGGATGCAACATGCGCAGGTTGTGGGGTTGGAGGCTGTTTGGCTCTTTGGATGCTCCCAGGAAGAAGCTGACCAGGAATCCTAAAGGGCAAGTGGAACTCCCTGCCACAAGATGCCTGAACAGGCCCAGCTCAGGTGGTTTGGGAAGGATGGAAACAATTTTTTTGGGGGGGGAAACCTGTTGAAAGCTGAGTCTTCAGACGCTAGCTCCTGAGGAGGGGGTGGGAGGGAGGGAGGGAGGGGTGCAGGATGGTGGAGACCCTCCGATTCTTCCAGGAAATTCTGAAGAAACAGCCCTGAGACCCAGATGGAGATTGGGAAAGTGCTGTTCTGGAGGTAACTATGGATTAAATAGAAGATCCCAACTCTACCTTGTAGTATGCTGGTCCCATTTTAGCGAATTTTCTGTTAATTCTAATGGTGTGTTTATTGTTTTAATGTTTTTTAACCTGGTGTCCAACCCTGACCGCTTTAAGTTCTGTGGACTTCAATTCCCAGAATTCCCCAGCCAGCACAGTCTTAGTGCCCAAGGTTGGACATCCCGTTTTATAGCCTTGTTAGTATTATGCTATAAGTTGCCCAGAGTCCCTGATACTGACATGGGCAGCATATAAATTTAATAAATAAAAATTTTAAAAAAGCACAGCTGATGGACAGGCTCTGCTGACTCCCGCCCTCTCTACAAAGATTTGGGGTGATTTAGAAGCACCCACCCCCAAAATGAAGCCCAGCTCACCAACAGGGCAGGGGACTCTGCCGTGGGCCCAACCAGCACTTCAAGCTGAGCCTACCTTGCTGTGTTGTTGTGCAGGGTGAAACGGCAAACATGGTTCCATCGCAGGGCACACCTGAGTGGGTCTGATGAATGAACTACAGGTAATCCTCAATTTAGGACCGCAATTGAACCCCAAAGTTCTGTTGCTAAGGAAGGCAGTTGTTAAATGAGTTTTGCTCCATTTTTGCCACCGTTGTTAAGCGAATCATTTGTGTTGTTCACTGAATCTCATGGCCATTAAATGCATCCAGCTTCCCCCATTGACTTTGCTTGTCGGAAGCCAGCTGGGAAGGTCACAAAGGGTGATCACCTGACCTTGGGACTCTGCAACCGTCATAACTATGAGTCCATTGCCAAGTGCTTGAAGTTTATTAGTGGCTGCTCAAAGTTACGATGGCCCTGAAAACTGTGACTTGTGACCAGTGGTGAAATGTAAATTTTCTTACTACTGGTTCTGTGGGCGTGGCTTGGGGGGGTAATATGACTGAGTGGGCGTGGCCAACTTTTTTTTTTTAACTTTTACTTTTAAAACCATTTTTCTACAACGTCTTCGGCTGAAGAGGTTGTTAAAAAAATGCCTTTAAAGCCTCTGACAATCCCAGCTGACTTGCCTAATCAGCAGAGGCTTTCTTTTTTACTTTTAAAAGCATTTTTTCTATAAAAATGCCAAAGAGGTTGTAGAAAAAATGCTTTTAAAAATTAAAAAAAAGCCTCTGATGATTGCACGGCTCAGCTGGGCAATGGGGGGGGATTTTTGCTACCGGTTCTCCGAACCACCCACCTCCATCGCTATCGGACTGGGCGATCCGGTCCAAACCGGGAGCATTTCACCCCTGCTTGTGACCATTTCTCACATTTATGACCTTTTGCCCCATCCCCAGGGTCACCTGATCAGGATTCAGGCGCTTGGCAACTGACTCAGAGTTATGACCGTTGCATGATTTCCCTTGTGCGATCATCTGACAAGCGAAGCCAACGGGGGCGGGGGGGAGCCAGATTCACTTAACAACGGGGTTACTAACTTATCAACCACAACAATCTGCTTAATGGTTGAGGCAAGAAAGGTCGTAAAAAAGGGCAAAACCTAACAATCATCTCCCTTAACCCTAGAAATGTTGGGCTCCCTTGTGATCCAAAGTCAAGGGTTACCTGCATGGTGGAACTGCGCCCCCCCTCACCGTTGCCGTTCTTCTCTTCCCCCACCTTGCAGGTGCCAAACTATGGGGAGCCCCATGGAGTCGCTGAGCGCGCTGGGCCGCTGGTACCTGTACGCCCTGCACGGCTACCTGGTGGAGGTGCTGTTCACGGCCACCTGGGACTTCGCCGTGCTGCGGGACTGGCGCTTCCGCGGGGGCAGCAGCGCCTGGGCACCCTTCATCTACGGCACCTGCGTGCTGATGCTGGAGCGCCTCTACCTGCGCCTGCGGGGCCACTGCCGCCTGCCCACGCGTGCCACGCTCTACACTGCCTGCATCTACCTGTGGGAGTTTGCCACGGGCGCGCTGCTACGTCACTTTGGCGCCTGCCCCTGGGACTACAGCCACTTCGCCTACAACTTCATGGGGCTGGTCACACTGGAGTACAGCGCCTTCTGGTTCGTGGGCTCCATCCTGCTCGAGACCCTGGTCATCCGCAACATCCTGCGGCTCCGGGTGGACGGTGCCAGAAAGCCCCTCCGGCCCCGTGCCACTTTTGCACTCAAAGAGAACTGAGTTGGGGACAGTTCCTGCCCAGGGGACCCCTCCCCACTTCTGTCTGGGGCCTGGGGATCCACACCCTGTTTCTGTCCAGCAGACCCTCCCCATTTCTGCCTTGGAGACCCATATTGTTTCTATTGGGGAGGCCCTCCCTTTAAAAAGTCCAAAACTTTTGTGACTGGATTGTAATCTTCCAAAAGAAAAAGCCGAAAACTCCACAAAGTGGAGTAACCCTAGGACAAGTTATTGACTTTTAATTAAAGGGAAATTGATTGAGGTTTTGTTCTGGTCCTGGTCCCACCCACCGTTTTGGGCAGTGTGATGCTTGCCTACAATTTCTGGCCCAAAAGTTTGCAATTCCCTTCAGAATTTTCTTTGCCCCCTGAGAAACCTTGGTTTGCAAATCAGTAGAGCTGGTTTGAGTGACAACCTAAGATAACCCCAAATGAATCACAGCTGGGCTTAGCAGGATGTGGGGACCCAATTCCGGAATAGCTTCACGCTTAATTTTAAGGCAGGGGGCTATCCAATCGTGGCAACTTTAAGAGTTGTGGACTTCAACTCCCTGAATCCCCCAGCCAGCACAGCTGAATTCTGGGGGTTGAAGTCCACATGCTTTAAGGCAGTGGTTCTCAATCTGTGGGGGTCAAACGACCCTTTTACAGGGGTCGCCTAAGACCATCGGAAAACACATATTTTCAATGGTTTTAGGAATAATTTTATGGTTGGGGGTCACCACCCATGAGGAACTGTATTAAAGGGTTGCGGCATTAGGAAGGTTGAGAACCACTGCTTTCAGGCATGATGGTTTAACCACAGTTCACTGGCTGAGCTGTAAAAATGTTGGGCTTTGCTCCAGACTGCTAGGAATAAACACTGGTTTTCAAACTAGGATTCATGCAAACAAGCCATAAATTTAGAAACCACACAGCGCAATATCCAGCTTGGGATCTCTCCTTCCTCCCTAATCCATAGCGTCACCTGGCTAGGTGGACACGGTAGATTAACAAAACTGGAGCACACAGAGGAAGGATTACGGGCTGCAGGCATCGCTCCCAGCCAAGCTGAGCATTGGGTAAAACTACTATTCCTGAAAAGACACGTACAACACTTACCCCTACAGGCACAACAAATGTGGAAATCTGTGCCAAACAAACCACTTCAAGGTCCTCTGTTTCCTGGTCCAGGCTGGGAGGGCAGAAGGTCCGGCTTGTGTTGCCTTCTGCTGCCCCTTTGTGGCCGGACGGAAAGATCCCCTCCATCCAAAGGTGTCCAAAGGGCATCTTTGGGCCAAATTTTGTCTCTGCAGGTTCTTATTTAATTTTATTGCCTTTTATAGGTAGTCCTGACTTACGACCACAACTGAGCCCAACATTTTTATTGCTCAGCAAAACATTTGTTAGGTGAATTTCGGCCCATTTTATGACCTTTCTTGCCACAGTTGTTAAGTGAATCTGACTTCTTCGTTGACATTGCTCGACAGAAGACTGCAAAAGGGGATCGTGTGATCCAGGGACGCTGCAACCATCACATATGTGAGCCAGTTGTCAAGCGTCTGAATATTAAATCACATGACCATGGGGATGCTGCAACGGTCATAAATGTGAAAAACAATCAAGTCACTTTTTAATGTCAAACTGTCACTAAGTGAATAGTTGTAACTCAAGGGCTTCGGTCTTTCTGGATTGGCACAATTCTGCGCTTCTCGACAAACTCTGAAAATCTGTCCTGGTTCCCTTTTAGCATTTCAGCTTTTCGTGTTTGCCTCTTCTGGACGTGGGGGCGGGGGATGGGGGGGTCAGAGAACAGGATCCTTGCCCAGTAATAAAACTTTGATTGGATTAACCTGACATTCCAGTGGATCTCAGCCATGGGACCGGATAATCGTCAAGCCTTCAATTGGCTCAGTTAAGCCTGACCCAAATGTGTGGGTTGTTTGCAAACAAGGATCAGATGATTCCCCTGCAGGAGGGCTGGCCAGGATGCATTGTAACCAGAGAAGGGATCCACTACAGCTTAATTTGGGGGCGTTTTCCTTCTCCTCTGTGGACAGTTTGACCAGTGGCAGTTTCCTCCGTGCAGGGTCAGTTCAATTCCTCCTGGGGGGCTCTGCTTTCAGCCTAACGTCCCCCCAAAACTTCCTCGCTCAGTCTTGCTTTGCAAAGCCCAATGTGTGAGTGATTGGGCATGGAATGGGGAGGGATCCACTCTGCACACGCCCCAAGTCTGTCTATTCCTGGGCCCTCCGGTGCACTGCATGCGCCGGCCAACAGAGGGCAGGAGAGCCACGGCTGGGAACAGATCCCCGGGAAGGATCCCTGCCCTGGCTGGGAAGGGGGAACTGGTACGGAAGGGCAGGCAGAAAGTAGGCGGGGAGAGATGGGAAGGGTGTTCCAAAGGGATCACGAGGGATCCAGTGGGGAAGATTGTTATCCTCTGGGCACTTGTGACCAGTGCAGAGAATTTAGTGTTGAGGGCCACGTAAACACTAGACAGCTAACAGGACGGATTATCCTTTAGATGGATGGATGAAATATAGATAGATAGATAGGTAGGTAGATAGAGACAGACGGAGGGATAGATAATGATAGACAGACAGACAGTGTGAAAGTGTGAAAAATGGTGTCATGTGATCCCTTTTGCAGCAGGAAGCTAGATCCGCTTAACGACCATGTAACTAACTTAACAACAGCAATGATTCACTTTAACACCTGTGGCAAGAAAGGCGGCAAAACTCATTTAACAACTGCCTCGCCCAGCCACGGAAATTTTGGGCCCAGTTGTGGTTGTAAGTCAAGGACCGCAATTGATAAAACCCTCCCACTTGTGTTCAGAAATCTGACTGTCGATCCAGTTCTTCTCCATTCTCCGCCTGCGTATCTGATTCCCGTTTTGTAATTAATCCGGATGGGATCAACCCTCTGGCTTGGCGCAGCCCGAGTGGCTTCAGGCATTTCCTGGGTGGTTTCCACACCATTCCAGACCATTGGGGGGTCTTTTGGAGGGTCGTGGGGCAAAGGGAGGAGGCCCCGCATGCTTCGCATAATGACTGCCGTGTGGAGAGCCGAGGTTGCATGGGTGCCTTGTTTAAGGACAGCAATAACTTACTGACCGTAATTCAGTTATGGTCGTAAGTCGAGGACTAACTACAGGAGAACCTTTGCAGCTCGGGGTTGAACTGGGGCGTCCTTGGGCCTTTCCGACCTTGGAGGTTTACTTGCGGATGTTTCACTACCAAACTAGGTAGCATCATCAGTGCTAGAGGAGAAGGGGGTTTGCAAGGAGGAGGAGGACTGTGAGGTCCGTGATGCTCTCTGAGCCTACGTCTCTCTCTTGCAGACGTTTTATCACCCAACTAGATAACATCATCAGTACTGGAAGAGAGCGGGGATTGCTCTCTGTTCTCTTCTGCACTACACCAGCACTGATGATGTTACCTAGATGGGTTGCGAAATGTCTGCCAGAAAACCACCAAGCTCAGAGGGCACCAAAGACCCCCCCAGAGGTCAGCTTTGGGTGCCAGATGTGGCTGGGCAGCTGCAGAACAGAAAGGAGCCAAAAGGGCCCACATCTGGAATAAGGCTGGCAAACTCCTGCACTGAGCCCCACGCCAGTTATTCAAAAGCCAGCCTGGTTTCATGGATAGCTCAAACTGTGGTTTATTTTAACCACGGTTTGTAAGAGAAGCTTCTATAGCTGGCCACAGACTAGTTCCCACAGCCCCGAACAATTAATGGCTGTTGGGGCTAAATGAGGACCGTGAGCTCTTTCCATATTTATCACCGTATTTTATATTCTCACTTTATTGCATTGTAGGACGCGGAGAGTCGCCCTCCAGACAGAGGAGCAGCCTATACATTTAATAAGGAAACAGACAAACTGAACCCAGCTTAACAAGGTCTGATTTCTACATCCACATCAAAGCTGTCCTTGCAGGGAAATTCATCATAGTCTGGTTGAAAGCGACGGCCGGCTTCCCACCAATGACCAGGGCTCTTTAAGACTGAACCCGAGGAAAAAGAGAGTGCCTCTGAGCAAGTAGAGAGTGACTTTCTCTCCTTATGGAGGCATTCAGCTGCAGCAGCTTCTTTGGTGACCGCTGGCAGAGCTGGAAGATGGTCAACCTGCCTTCCTCCCCGCCTTCCACCCCCGAATCCTGCTCCAGGTACAGGCAGTCCTCCACCTGCAACAGTTCATTTAGTGACCATTCCCAGTTACAGTGGTACGGGGAAAAAAAGTGACTGATGACCGTTTTTCACACTTACGACCGTTTTGGATCTCCATGGTCATGTGATCAAAATTTGAACACTTGGAAACTGACTCATACTTATGACGGTTGCAGCATCCCAGGGTCACGCGATCCCCTTTTGCGACCTTCTGACAAGCAAAGCTCATGGGGAAGCCAGGTTCACTTAACAACCGTCTTACTCACTTAACAACTGCAGTGACTCAGTTAGAAACCGTGGCAAAGAAAGATTGTAAAATGGGGCAAAACTCACTTAAAAAATGTCTCACTTAGAAACGTAAACTTGGGGCTCAATTGTGGTCGTAAGTCGAGGACTGCCTGTATTTCTGGAGGATGATGCAGGTAGGCAAGGAGATGCACTCGGCTTCCTGCTCCTCCCCCTCAGCCTGACTTCAAAGGCGGCTCTAATTGGCTCTAAAGTTGGCTCTAATTAACCTGCCAGAACAATGGGGAAACTGAGGCCTCGCCAGAGGAAGCTGGGGGTGGAAAGAGGAGTTCCCTCCTTGTGCCTCCAAACCCTAGGCATCATTCCCTCCTGGCGGGGAAGAGGACATTGGAGGTGCTTCCCGGCTTGCTGGTCCAATCCTTCCAAAGCCACGGAGGGCAGCTCAGGAGGGTAAGTCACCCCCACACTGCTGCTGGCATGGGGAGAGCAAGCCTGGCACCTGACCCAGCCTCTGGCTTCTCCTTTGGAAAGCAGCTGGAATGCCAGGCTGATGGGCGCATAGGAGCTTGGAGGCCTAGGAGATAGAGTGGGGGGAGAGGGAGAGAGAAGGAAAAGGAAGAAAAGAAAAGAAAAGAAAGAAAGAGGAAGGAGGAAGGAAGGAGAAAAAGAAAGGAAGGAAGGAAAGAAGGAAGGGGGAGAACAAAAGAGAGAGAGAAGAGAGAGAGAGAGAGAGAAAGACATAGAGAGCGGAGGGTGAAGGAAGCAGAAGGCTGCCCGCTGGAAGGGTACAGCTGCAGTTCCCCAGGCTCTCTGTTTCCTACAGCCATCCCGGCTGAGGGTGATGGAACCGCCATGCTGCACACGCAGAGGGTACCCGGTTGGCACGGCCAGCCTTCTTCAGATACCCAGAGGCTTCAGGTTTTATCCTGCCAGGTACAGGAATGGAAAGCCTGGTTTTAAAGCCCTTGGAATTGTTGGCAAGGGGATCATTTTGACAATCGGGGCAGCGTGTGGGTGGTAGGGTTAGAGTAGGTTTAAGACCCCCCCACCCATAGTGATGACACTTGGATCCAATCACTCTGCCTCAACCCAGCCTACCTCTCAGGGTCGTTGTTGGGGAATGAAAGCTCTAAAGGACCCCTGTAAGCCACCTCCAGCTGCTGGAGAAAAGGGGAGATGGACAGGATGACAATACAGCAAGGAGTAGTAGCTACTACATGATTAACTCCAGAGATGCCACCAAAAGTAGAGGGATAGTAATAACTTTGCAGCCAGCGGAAGGGGTTTTAAAGGAGCTGGTAGAGCCTCTGCATACAGGGGCACTCTACCCTGAGACCTTTTCTCCCACAGGGGGAATACTGTCCTGTGGAGGTACAAAGGGAGCGTTGTGAGGAACCAAGTTGCACAAGGCTAATTGGTGGCCAGGTGAAGCCCAGCCCTGCTTGGCTGCCGGAGGAGGCAGAGGAACCAGTCGGAGCTGCACCGCAACCTGAGCTGGTAAAACCAACCATCTGGGGATCTGCTGACCTCTTTATCTCGATCTCTCACTCCACCTCCCAAGAATTTCATCAGGGTTTCCAAACAAAACAACAACAAAAAACCCATGCCCCTAGCCCTCAAGATGCACACAGATGTGAATCTGAATGGAGTAAAAAGGAAGGAAGAGAAAGGTACGGGGGTGGGGGGGTCTTCTCTCCCCTCCTCTGAAAGTAATAAATTAGTAAAGGAGGGTAAGGATGCAAACCGATCATTGTGCGTCGCAATCCCCGAGTACATTGGTTACAAATCTCTGCCAGCAAGACATCTTTTTCAAAAGAAAAACACGGGCTAAGTGCCTAGTTCTCATGAAGGCTGGGTGAACCTTTCAGCAGAGCAGAGAAGGTGCTGTGAGATGTTGAGCACTGTGGCCCCGCCACTGATTGATTGACTATTAAATTGATATGTCGCCCATCTCCCCATCCAAAGTCAGTACATTGGCGAAGCTTTTAGTGCAGGGGTCTCCAACCTGGGCCCCTTTGAGACCTGTGGACCTCAACTCCCAGGATTCCCCAGGGCAGTTGGGCAGACCGTGGGGCTGCAGAGGGGCGGGTGGGTTGCCTTCGAGCTGCTAAATCCCACCTGCCCAATTTTTTCTTCCTGCCTGCAGCTGGCCAGCCATGGAGGGCGCCGGGGAAGCCCTGAGCCCGCTCTGCCGGACATACATCTATGCCATCCACGGCTACTTCTGCGAGATCCTCTTTGTGGTCCTCATCCTGGACCAGGACTGGGTCTTCCAGGGGCCGCTCAGCGCCTGCTCCCTCCTGGTCTACGGCACCTGCGGGATGGCCATGGAGGGCATCTACCTGCAGCTGCGGGGGGACTGCTGCCTGCTGACCCGCTGCACCCTCTACACCGGCTGCATCTACCTCTGGCAGCTGGGCACCGGCTACCTGCTGCGCTGCCTTGGCGCCTGTCCCTGGGACCACAGCCACTTCCACTACAACTTCCTGGGGCTCATCGCCCTGGAGCATTGCTTGCTGTGGTTCGTGGGCGCCCTCCTGCTCGAGAGGCTGGTCATCGCCCCCACCCTGCGGCTCCGCCTGGGACCCCTCTGGAAACCCAAGCAGCGCCCCCTCCCCAAGTTCGAGCTGTCCCACGATTAACCGCGGCTGCGCCTGGCACTGCCCTTCCTTGAATGCCGCCTGCTCCTGCCAGCCCCATGGAATGGGCCTCTTTCTCGGGCCGGATAAGGCCGCTGGACGTGTCTGCCGGGTTGGCAGGGGCTGCTGCTGGACCTGGGGAGAGAGAGCCGAGTTCGAAACCTCCCAGAGCCAGGAAGCGGAGTCGGGGCTGGCTCTGACCTACCTCAACAGGTTGTTGTGAAGGCTGGCTGGACAATGCCCTTGGAGCTCCCTGGAGAGAAGGCCGAGAGTTGACCACCAATGGCTACGAATGGCGACTGTGGTTGGGGTCGGGTTGGTGATGCCACGTGACGCCCGGATTTGTTGTTTTTAAAAGAGCAACTATTTGGGCAGAAGAAGAGAGTTGGAGGGGTCCCTCGAGGTCTTCTAGTCCAACCCCCTGCTCCAACAGGAGAATAAAACGGAAGGAGAAAAACACGTGGAAATTCGGAATTAACCCCCCCCTTTCTCTGGCGGGCAGGAGGGGCTCCTTGGCTGCCCCAGAGCCCAAAGGGCCCCCAGCCTCTTTTCAGCCCCTCAGAAACCCACCGACTAAAGGTCCCGAGGGCAGCGCTGGCTGGAGAGGCCCTGGGGGCCGCGGGGTCTTCGGAGCCTGGGCGGGGTCGGTTGGGGTCGCGTGAGGGGCCGCCTGGCGCAGGTGGGAAGATGCAGCCCAATCTGAGCGTTGGGGAAGCCAGGGGCGCCATCTAGCGCCGCAGCGCCGTCCCTGCAGCCTCTCTGCAGCGCCCCCTTTGGGCCTGACTGCTTTCGATGGAGGAGCAAAAGGGCTGCTTGGCCTTCCTCAACTTGACTTCAGGGGGAGAAGAGCAGGGGCGGAAATCCAGCAGGCTCTGACAGGTTCTGGAGAACCGGTAGCGGAAACTTTGAGCAGTTCGGAGAACCGGCAAATACCACGTCTGGCTGCCCCCAGAGTGGGGTGGGGATTTTGTAATATCCTTCCCCCAGGAGTAGGAAGGGAATGGGAATTTTGCAGTATCCTTCCCCTGCCACGCCCACAAAGCCATGCCCACAGAACCGATAGTAAAAAAAATTAGGATTTCACCACCGGAGAAGAGGTTGCTTAAAAGTAGCGGGGTTTTTTTCATACTGGGCTACATTAATAGCCAATAGCCTCCCACCGGCCAGTTCGCTCGCACAGAGTGGGCCTCCTCAGGGTGCCGTCCACCAGACAGTGTCGGCTGGCGACCCCCAGGGGGAGAGCCTTCTCTGTGGCGGCCCCTGCCCTCTGGAACGACCTACCCCCAGAGATACACATGATACCAGACCTCCGGACTTTTCGTCGGGCCCTGAAAACACATCTATTCCATCTAGCCGGGCTGGCTTGACCCCATCCTTACAGTTTTAAATTTATAATTGGTTTTAATTGGGTTATTTTAAATTGACGGCCAAAAGTATTTAATGTTTTTTAAATTGTTTTTAAATTTTATATGTTGTATTTTTACCATGGCTGTTCACCGCCCTGAGTCCTGTTGGAGAAGGGCGGTATACAAATTAAATAAAAATTAAAAATAAAAATAAATTAAGAGGTGACTAACTCCCAGAATTCCCCAGCCAGAATCCTGGAAGCTGAAGTCCAAATATCTTAAAGTTGTCCAGTTTGGTGAAACCCTGTTTCAGAGAGTGGCATTTGCTGAGGCAGGAAACAGATGCGAATCCTGCCCTCAGGGGTACCATTGACCCAGGGGTGAAATGCTCCCGATTCGGACTGGATCACCCAATCCGGTAGTGATGGTGGCGGGTGGTTCAGAGAAGCGGTAGCAAACATCCCTGCCCCCCCCATGCCCAGCTTTATTTTTAAAAGCATTTTTTCTACAACCTCTTTGGCTGAAAAAATGCTGTTAAAAGTAAAAAAAGAAAGCCTCTGATGATCCCGCAGCTCAGCTGGGATCATCAGAGGCTTTTAAAAGCATTTTAAAAAAGCATTAAAAGCATTTTTTCGGCCGAAGAGGCTGTAGAAAAAATGGTTTTAAAAGAAAAAAAAAGCCTCTGCTGATCAGGCAACTCAACTGGGATCAGCAGAGGCTTTTAAAAGCATTCTTTTTTACAACCTCTTTGGCTGAAGAGGTTGTAGAAAAAATGGTTTTAAAAGTTAAAAAAAAAAAAGTTGGCCACGCCCACCCAGTCACATCCCCCCCACCAAGCCACGCCCACAGAACCGGTAGTAACAAATTTTACATTTCACCCCTGCATTGACCCGCCTGTGAGCCCCTTGCCGTAAAGCCAGCCACAAGCAACAAGGAGAATGGTTTGTGACTTGACTGCTGATGACAGGGGGTGGGGGGGCGCTGCAAGTTCTGCCCACAAAAGCCTGGGGAGATTTGCCTTGTTCCAGCATGGGTTTTTTTCCCCCATTTCCCCACTCTGGATCTCCTGTTGGCCTCCCTTCCTAGGATTACGCCAAGTCAATGCCATTGCAACTTCGGTCACTAAATGAATGGTTTGAAGTGGACTTCTACCCAAACCCAGCCAGTTGCCATTTACTTACTAAGGGGGTGAGGGTGGGAGCCAGAGGTTGAGCCCCGGAGGGCCAGGCAGGCTGGCTTTGGCGCCAGGCGGGGGCAGCATCGATGCGCTGCGTGCAGGACGAGGGAGGGAGGGAGGGAGGAAGGGAGGCTGTGTCAGCCCTGGGCAGTCCCTTCCTTTCCTTTTCGGGTTTTTTTTTCTCCTCCTCCCAGGTCAGAACAGTTTGTTCTGCTGTTGCTGGGCTCATCAGGAGCGTGTGTTGTGCGTGTGTTGTTGTGTGTGTGACAACGCGCTGTGACAATCTGCACCGGTTTCCATTGATCGTTGTCAGGGCTGGGAGGAAACCGAAAGCAAAGATCAGCCAGGCTAAATCGTTTGCAAAAACAACAAGCCGGTGGAAGGGCTGCCACAGGCAGGAGGGGGGGGGGGGGAACCGCAGGACCACAGGGCGGGGGAGGGAAATGGGGGGGCTTGTGGGGGGCAGCGCTGCACAGTCAACAGGAAGCTCTTCTTGACGCTTGTGAGTGTCACAAAAGAAAGAAAAGCCTAACTCCCAGGCGACGTTTCTCCTGTTTACGCAGCCGGAGTGAGATGGGTTGGGAAGGAGACAAAACACAGGTGGTCCCCGATTTACAACCGTTCATTTACTGACTGGGCAAAATTACAACAGCACTGAAAACGGGGACCGATGAATGTTTTTCACGCTTATGACCGTTGAAGCATCCCTGCGGTCACGAGATCAGAATTCAGACACTCCTATTTATGACGGTCAAAGTGTCTCGGGCGGGGACGAGTGATCCACTTTTGAGGACTTCTGATTAGCAAAGTCCATGGGGGAAGCCGGATTCACTTAATGACTGCATGACTCACTTAATGAGGGCGGCAATTTGTTTAAGAAACTTGGCAAAAATTGTCATAAAATCAGGCCCGACCCATTTACCATCTTGCTTAACTGTGGAAATTCTTGTCCCTGTTGCAAGTCAAGGATTACTTGTCTGCCGCAGCCAGGGTTGTCTCCTCCCCCACCCCAGAAAGACCCACCCTGTTTTCTTGGGGGGCCATGGGAAAAGCTTCGTGACCTAGAGGTCACCCCATTGGCACCCCAAGTTAGGATGAAACATTCAGAAAATGTCTAGAATCTCACTTGGCCAAATGTTCTGTTCTCTATTTTCTATTCTGTCGTATTCCATTCCATTTTTTCTCTTCTCTTCTCTTCTCTTCCTTCTTTCTACAGGTATTTCTATTTCTATTCCTATTTCTATTCTACTCTACTCTACTCCATTTCTCTTCTCTATTATTTTCTCTCTTCTCTTCTACTCTATTCTAATTTTCCATCCATTCCTATCCTGTATCCTCTGCTGCAAATCCACCCCTTGATCGGAGAAGCAGAAATCTTGGTTTTCGCTGCACCATGAAAGCCGTCTCCAATCACCCTTCCCTTTCTGCCTCCCCCCCCCCCACCTTCCCTTAGCAGAAATCCAGCTGCAGGGACTCCCCGCCCCAACCAAAAAAACAACAACAGTCCAGGAAACACCGAGCTAAATTTAACACATCCATTGCACAAAGCTGAGGCCCGGGGAAGTTTTCGAGAAGGCCGACGGCTGAATTTCAAAGATTGCTCAAGGGGCCTTACCAAAATCGGAGCCCTCGCCCTCTTGCCGAAAATTCTGCCCACTCAGGATGTTTTCTAAGGCCTACAAACCCAAACCTCCCCCCCCCCCCATGAAGGGTGGCAATGCCAGCAGCAGAGAGGGTGGGCTGCACCGCCCCCCCAAGGACCTCAACGGCCTTCAGCAAGTCAGGCCTAAGCCCAGCCTGGTTGGTTGGTTGGCTCTTCTTGTGGCTCCGGGGTGAGGTGGGGGGTGGGCTGGCCCTTCTTTAGGGTCCCAAGTATTGCTCAAAGCTAGAGAAGAGGAAGAGAAAGAGGGAGAAACCGAGGTGCGGAAGGATACGAAGAAAAAAGAAAGGGAAACAAAAACATATATAAAGACTGACTTCCAACCTTCTTCTCCTCCTCCTCCCCCTCCTTTTTCTCTTTCCTACTCTTTCCTTCATTTTCCTCTTCCTCCCCCTCCTTTTCTTTTCCTTTTCTCTTTCCTTCTCCTCCCCCTCTTCCTCCCCCTTTTTTATTTCCTCTTCTCTTTCCTTTTTTTCCTCCCCTCCTCCTTTTTTCCTCTTTCCCTTCTTTCCTTTTTCCTCCTTTCTATTTTTCCTCTTCTTCTTCCTCTTCTCCCCCTATTTTCTCTGTTTTTCCTCTTCTCTTTCCTCCTCCTCCCCCTCCTCCTTTTTCTCTTTTCCTCTTCTTTCATTCTCTTTCCTTCTCTTTCCTCCTCCTCCTCCTTTGCTTTTCCTCTTCTCTTTCCTCCTCCTCCTCCTGGCAGCAACCTGCTCCTGCCCCCCCTCCCCTGAAGGCCAGTCTGCCAGGGTCCGGCTGGTGCCAAGCTGGATGCCAGTCCTGGGCTGCCTCTTGTCAAGCAGCGGCTGCATCAGCACTCCAACTGTTTGCTTTGGAGAGCCTGGCTGCCCCCTCCTCCCCTTTCCTGACCCACTTTCTGCATTCCTTGAAGGGCCGGGAGGGAGGGAGGGAGGGAGGGAGGGAGCAGTGCTGACGCAGGACAGCCTTGGCCGGCTGGTCTCTCCCCCTCCCCCCCCCGCGCCCCCCTGCTCCTGGGCCCATGGACAGCCGGCCTTGGCACACACAGCCTACAAGCTGCTAATTCCTGTCCAGGCAGTGGGTCAGCCCGAAGGCCGGATGGTTTCAAGGATGGAATGTGGAGCCTCAGCTGGACCGGAAACGGAAGAGGCTTTGGGGGCCTCAGGCAGACCCCCAAGGACAGCCATGGGGCTGAGTCTGCTTTCCACAGGAAGTCCTCATCTTACAGCTGCAACTGTAAACAACCCCCCCCCCCCATTTCTGTAGTCAAGCCAGGGAGGTGTTAAATGAGTTGTGCCTCTTTTTACGACCTGTTTTTGCCACAATTCTTCAGCAAACCACTGCCGCTCTTGTGAATCACTGCAGCTGGAAAGGGAATCCGGCTTCCCCCGTCGACTGGGCTCCTCAGAAGGTCGTAAAAGGGGATTGTGTGACACATGCCCCTCCCCCCCGCAGGATGGTGTCACGGCCATAAGTCCATGCCAGTTGCCCAGTGCCCCAATTTTGAACACGTGACCACAGGGGATGCTGTAACACAGGCAAAAGCGTGAAAAATAATCGTAAGCCTCCTTTTTCAGGGCCGTTGTAACGTCAAACAGTCACTAAGCAAAACATTAGACTGCCTGCAGCTCAGCTGGCTCTGCCTGTGATGGCCAATTGCCTTCATCCAGCCCCCCCTCCTTCCCCGTCCTCCACCCCCGTTGGCATTTTCTTGCCCCACCTCACCCCTCTGCGTCCTTTCCAGCCAGGCCCCCTTCCTGCCACAAGTGGCTCCTTAACAGGCAGTCCTCAACATATGACCATCCATTTAGCGGCCGCTTGAAGTTACAGCGACATTGAAACAAGTGACTCATGATGGTTACAACAAGAGCCGAAGCCTCCTGGGATTGTGTGATCGCCATTCCCATCTTCCTGGTCGCCTTCTGACAAGCAAAACCAACAGGGGATTCGTTTAACAACCGTGTGGTTCACTTAAGAACCGCAGTGACTCACGGCAAAAAAGATTGTAAAACCAGGCACGATTCATTCACTTTTTAAGTCACAAGCCCCCGGCTGAGCGATGGAAATCCTGCTTCCAGTTGCGGCTGCGAAGTGTGTGAGGCTACCTGTGTGAGGCTCAGAGGTCCCTGCAGTAAGCCCCCCTGCCCCCAATAACTCTGCAGTGTTCCCCACCCTTTCCGTTTGGGCAGTTCACATATTTTCCAACCTGTGATGCAAGTGGCTTTGTGGTTGCAAGACACACACACAGACACACACACACACATCCGCTGTGTGCGAAAACAGGTTCCTCTTCAGGGCTGGGAACGAAACGTGCCGCGGGGGCCTCGCCGGACCTGTTCATCGGAGGCAGAGACGCCGTCGCAACTGATACCCCACCCACTCACCCACCCCGTCCTTCCTCTCCCCTTCCACAGCCCCCTCCCCCTCCCCCCCATCTTGAGATAACGATTGTCCTGTGCCTGTGCTCCCCCCACCCGACTCCGCTTCCTGCGTCACAACCGGAAGGCCCCGAAAGGCTCCGTCTGCAGGAGGAAGAAACGCCAGTTCCAGCTCTGGATTCACGGCAGCTGAGCAAGGCCTCTGGCCATCTCGGACTTTACCCCAAGCGAGGAAGCCCACGGTGCTTGCATCTCGTTTGGAATAGAACTTATGACCGCAACGGAGCCCAAAGTGTCTGCTGCTAAGTGAGACGGTCGTTAAGTGAGCTTTGCCCCGTTTTACGACCTTTCTCGCCACAGTTGTTCAGTGAATCACTGTAGGTGTTAAAACTGGCAAAACGGTTCTTAAGTGAATCCGGCTTCTTTGTGGACTTTGTTCGCAAAAGGGGATCACGTGACTCCAGGATGTTGTGACCGTCATAAATCTGAGTCAGATGCCAAGCGTCAGAATGTTGATTATGTCACCATGAGGTTGCTGCAACGGTCATAAGAGTGAATAATGGTCATAAGTCACTTTTTTCAATCTTGTAACTTTGAATGGTCACTAAACGAATAGTTGTAAATCAAGGACTACTAATATAGGTTCTCCTGCTTGAGCAGGGGGTTGGACTAGAAGACCTCTAAGGTCCCTCCCAACCCTATTCTTCTATGATCTGAATCCAGGATACAAAGAGGCCAAGAAATGGCTCTCAAGTCAGGAGAGCCAACTGTGGGTTAATTTTTCTGCAAGGTTGCCAGACCGGGTCAATCCTAGCTGTGGATCCCATTTCTCACGTCACGCTAAGCCATTATCATCGTCTCCGCCACTAATCACTGAGAATAACACAATGTGACGGATTAACTCGATGCATTAAACCACAAATAACAGCCTGCAAGCCACAATAGGGTGTCACTCCAAGCCAAGAGCCAACCAACCCCATTGTGGTTCAGTGTGATGTGTGAACTCATGCACACCCACGGCCCCTGTGCCCAAAGACTTTCTCCTCCAGATGGGGCAGAGGGGAGGGTTCTGGAGGACACCTTCAGAGGAGACTCCAGAACAAACTCTAGAACAGGGTTTGTCCAACCTTGGCAACAGTAAGACTTCTGGACTTAGCCAAATAACAAAGTTGGAAGGGACCCTGGAGGTCTTCTAGTCCAACCCCCTGCTCAGGTAGAAAAGCCTACAGACCACTTCAGACAAAAGGTTGTCCAATCTCCAGCGATGGAGATCATTCTGGAGGGAAGTTGGGCCACTGATTGATTGTCTTCACTGTCAGGAAATTCCTCCTTATTTCCAGGTTGCTCCTCTACTTGATCATCTTCCCTCCATTGCTTCCTGTCCTGCCTTCAGGGGCTTCCGAGAATAGGTTGACTTCGACTCCCAAGGCTGCTTCGGACCTCCCCCGAAAAAAGAAGACCCAAAGCAGGGGTGAAATGTAAAATCTCTTACTACCGGTTCTTGGCGTGGGGGGGAATGGCTTGGTGTGGGGGGATGTGACTGGGTGGGCATGGCCAACTTTTTTTTTTTAACTTTTAAAAGAATTTTTTCTACAACCTCTTCAGCCAAAGAGGTTGTTAAAAAAATGCTTTTAAAAGCCTCTGACGATCCCAGCTGTGCCGTGCAATCATCAGAGGCTTTTTTTTTTACTTTTAAAAGCATTTTTTTCAGCCAAAGACGTTGTAGAAAAAATGCTTTAAAAAAAAAAGCCTCTGATGATCGCACGGCTCAGCTGGGCATGGGGTGGGGGCAGGGATTTTTGCTACAGGTTCTCCGAACCACCCGCCTCCATCACTACCGGATCGGGCAATCTGGTCCAAACTGGGAGCATTTCACCCCTGACCCAAAGGGCTGGATTTGGGAGTCTCACCTGAGTCAGGTGAGGCCTGGGATGCCTAACCGGTTCCCTCCATTAGCATCCTGACACTCATTTGCAGGTGAACGCCCAACCCAGCCAGTGCCAGCCCTTCCCTTCTCTGGCCAGAATCCCATCCCTGGTGCCGCCTTGATCTTCTTCAAGGCGGAAATGGATTCTTCTCATTTCCCGTCATCCCTCCTACACTCTGTCTGTCTTCAGCATGCTGGGAAATTAGCTCAGAGCAGGGTGGAGAAGGACACGTTGGCCAACGCAACATTGCCAGCTTGGCTTGATTTGTATAAATTGTGAAATCCCATCTTGAAATCCCAGCTGTGTCTCCAGCTAACATCACACTGAAACTTAAGTGTGACCTGCTTGCTTTGGGCTTATCCTTTCCTGAGAACCAAACTAATTGTGGCGTCAACCTATTTTCCAAAGCACCAGAAGGCAGGAGAAGAAGCAACGGATAGAAACTGCTAAAGAAGAGAACCAACCTAGAACTAAGGAGGAATTTCCTGACAGTGAGAATAATTAACCAGTGGAACAACTTGCCTCTAGAAGTCGTGGGTGCTCCATCACTGGAAGTTTTTAAGAGGAGACTGGACAACCATCTGCCTGACATTTTATAGGTTTTCCTACCCAAGCAGGGGATTGGACTAGAAGACCTCCAAGGTCCCTTCCAACTCTGTTATTCTGTTAATCTGTAATTCTGTTAATGAAAGTTAAACCATGGTTTCCTCCAAATCTTGGCCTAGTGTTCTATGTGGCCAGATCTAAAAGTTGACATCCTTTGAATCGGCTCTAGCTGACATGATTTATGTCAGCATTTCCCTGTCTGGTGCCTTCTGGATTTGGGAATTCTTAGCAATCAGAAGCCATGTTGATTGTGAGATTGTGGGAGTTTGGGCAATGCAGAGTGCGGATGCCAGATTGGGACAACTTGGCTTAACTTTGGGGAAGGGGCCCTTTGTTAAATTATTGATTCTCAATTCTTGATGTCTTCTCACACAGCTGTGAGGAAAGAGATGGGAATTTTGTAGGACAAACACACACCCCTCTGGCCAATATTGGATGGATTTGGGCCAGTGGTGAAATCCAGCAGGTTCTGACAGGTTCTGGAGAAGTGGTAGCAGAAATTTTGAGTAGTTTGGAGAACTGGAAAATACCACCTCTGGCTGGCCCCCGAGTGGGGTGGGAATGGAGATTTTGCAATATCCTTCCCCTGGAGTGGGGTGGGAATGGAGATTTTGCAGTATCCTTCCCTTGCCACGCCCACCAAGCCACGCCCACAGAACCGGTAGTAAAGAAAATTTCACCACTGATTTGGTCCAGACCTCATCTGTTTCCCCCAGTAACCATCGAGAAACAGGCTTGGGAGGGACCTTGGAGGTCTACTAATCCACTCCCTGGCTCAAGCAGGAAGCCCTATGCCAGGGTGTCCAACCCTGGCAACTTTAAGACCTGTGGACTTCAACTCCCAGGATTCCCCAGTAGCTGCCTGGGGAATTCTAGGAGTTGGAAGTCCACAAGTCTTAGAAGTTGCCAGGGTTGGAGACCCCTTCCCTCCCTATGCCATTCTGGACAAATAGCTCACCAACCTCTTCTCAAGGACCTCCAGTGATGGAGCACCCACAACTTCTGGAGGGAAGCCCTTCCGCTGGTTAATTGTGCTCACTGTCAGAAATTTCTCCTTGATTCTAGGTTGGCTCCCTATAGCTTCCTTCTGCTTGGGGGACAGAAGCCACTGGTCAGCCCGGGGAGAAATGACTGTCTAGTCTTGTCTTGAAAACCTCCAGCGATGGAGCACATAAAGGAGAAGCAAAGCTAGAGACACATCCATAATGCTGAAAGGCACCTTCAGGCCTCATCCGGATGGGTTTTGCCCGCTTGGTACTGCAGGACTTGAAAAGCGAAAAAGGAACACCTTGGAACTCAGCTGGATCCAGGGTGTGCCTGGTTTGTTTACTTGGCAAGCCACAAGGCGCTCTTGCCCAGGAGGTGCCACCTTGGAGGCCCACCCAGCAGCAAGCAGCAGCCGCCAGAAAAGCCGCCCCTCAGGTTCTCCCAGTCCAGCCACCCTAATACGGGAGTTCCTTTCCAGGCGCCCGTGTCGTCAGCTGACTCGACACCGGGTGCAGGAATGTATTCGCGCCACACCCTGCTCTGCCTCGAGAGCTGCTGACGCAGGAGGCATCGGGTGCCAAACCCAACTGCTTATTACTGCAGCTCGCAGCTGTTTCATTTTAACTGGGGCTGTTGTGACGTGTCTCTTTTCTCTGCAAGCTGAAGTCTTGGCAGCCAAACCAATGTAGAAAGATCTGGTCCTGTTTGCAATTCCTGCTTCCCCTCAATATTTCTCCATTCCCTTTTAAGGTGCGTCCCAGGCTGGAATCCCTTCCTCCGTTTTTTTTTTTCCTTCAGGCATCTGATGTGCCCAGGATTTAAATCCCACCTGAATATGACACATGCTTTACTTGACTGAAATTTCCTCCCAAAGTATTCATGCGCTTTAGTGAGGCCACACCTGGAATCCTGCACCCAGTTTTGGTTACCAAAAAAGATGTTGAGACTTTGGAGAAAATGCACAGAGCAGCAAATAGGATGATTAAAGGTCTGGAGATCAAAACACAGGAAGAACAGTTGCAGGATTTGGATTTGCCCAGTCTGGAGAGGGAGCAGGGGTGGCATAATAACAGTATTCCAGTATCTCAGGGGCTGCCCCAAAGAAGAGGGGGCCAACTTATTTTCCAAAGCATGAGAAAGGAAGACAAGAAACAACGGATGGAAACTAATGAAGGAGAGAAGCAACCTGGAACTAAGGAGAAACTTCCTAAGAGTGAGGACAATTAACCAGAACTGGTGGCTGCTTCATCACTCAAGTTTTTTAAGAAGAGACTGGACAGCTACTTGTCTGAAATGATAGAGGGTCTCCCGCTTGAGCGGGGGGGGGGGGGGGGGGGTTGGACTAGAAGACCTCCAAGGTCCCTTCCCGCTCTTATTCTGTTTGATTGAAGTAGGAAATTATTTCTTAAGACCCCCTTCTGAACAAGCACAGACACACGAGCAGATAAGACTTTCTAATCCTCAGATTTATTATTAACTGAGTATTGGTTGCACCATTTATCTTTTGGAGATTCGGAGAAGGAGTAGCAAAGTCTCTTTTTCCAGCAGAGAAAAAAATGCTAGCATTTGGAACCATTTTAAAATTGTAGGACAATCTTGTTTGCTTCGTAGTTCACACACAAAAATATAGATATTATATATATATACATACATATATATATATTATTCTGGAATATTACAAAAAAAGATAAATACAATATAAAATTCTTTTCGAATAAATAGACTATAAATAGTTTGGTTTCGGTTATTGCCTTATTACATGGTAAACATTTGAGGATTTAAAAAAACAACAACACCCACCACAAAAATGACACGCAGGTATGACCAGCATGGACATTGGCTTAGAAACAAAAGGCATCCTTCCTCCCCCTCCTTCCCTCCACCCTAACTGGTCTCCGTCAGTGCAAAATGTCTAATTTAACAGACGTTGAAGCAACAGGACACCATTTTCCGCGCTGTGGGTACTGGGCTTTGTGGTCACTAAAAAAAAAAAACTTCCTGCCAGTTTCATTCCTGATGCTGGCAGAGAACATTTGGACTCTGTTTGGCCAGTCCCAAATCCTCCCATACCTGGGGATGAAGGAGCAGAATTCCCAGAGATTTAATTTCATGGAATTGAAGAGTGGGCTAAATATTTCCTTGGGTGACCGAGGAAGAAAGTACAAATTCTGGAATTTGTCAATTTGGAATATGGGAGAATGATCGGACATCCAGTTTGATTCAGATCTGAGATTCCTATGGAACAGGGATGAGCAATCGAGGCCCAATTTTTGTTTTTGACCAATCCAAAGTTAAGCTTAATATGAATTTCATCCCATTGGAGCAAGGTGGTGGGTTGGAGACGCATGTCGATTGGGTTCAAAATTTCCAAAATGTCCAATTTCACACCTATGCAGCTGGCAGGGGAATTTGGGAGGAAACCACCTCTCTCTTGCCCCAAGAGGATGCAGAATTATGGGGGTTCAGAGCACCCCAAGGGGAAAACACTGCCATTATTTCAAAAACTCCAGTGAGCACAACATGGGGTGGGGTTTTTTTTAAAAAAAAGAAATAAAACTCAGCACCTCTCCTTAATTCTCAACCTATTCTTGCTGGAGGACTAGATAAGGAGAGGATATTCACAGTATATAAAGCATGATTTTTTTTTTATCAAAAAAAAAAAAAAAGATACATTAAGAGCTACCAGGATGTCATTTAAGTCTTATTTCCCGGGCTTGATCTGGCTTCTGTGGTGTGAGATTTTTTCCCCCCTTCCTTACTACTGGAGGAAAATTTGTAAAAAGAAGAAATAAAGCTGCTACATAGAAGTACACTTCCTCTTCTCCCTGGGACAGGTAATCTTTGGCGTAATGCTCAGGGTGTTTCTCCATCTCCCTCACTTGAGGATGGGTGGAGTTCTGGGAGTTGAAGTCCAACCACCTTCAAGGGACGAAGCTTGCAAACACCTGCTTAGAATAGAGAGGAAGGAAAACCATGGTTTGCACTTCTCTAGACTTTTCTAGGTGGGGATTCCTAAAAGGGAATCAATCTCCTTACCCTTGAACTTCTTAAGGGGAGGGGGGGAAACGGAACTGGGGGGCTGAGGCTGATCCACCCCACTGTCCCTCTCAGCTCAGCCCAGCCAGGGGTTTTGTGCAAAACCAGAGAGAAAATTAAATTGACCCCCCCCCCATCTTGGTTTCCTGGCTCCCTGAAAGGTGATTTTTGAGATAGTTAAAAGCTATCTGACTCCCCAACACACACACAGCCATAAGGCACTCCTGGGGAGGGGGAGGGAGAGGGTGGGTAAGGATTTGGCCCAGCCCTCTGCAGAGCTGCTCTCTCTGGGGTCCCCTTGCAGGCTCTGCTTAAGGCACCAAGTGATGAAAGGGAAACTTGAATGGGCTGGAACCCCATTTTCCCCCCAGGCCTCTTGAGGGCAGTAAGGCCGGCAGGTAGGAGGCAGGAAAAGCCCCCCCCCCCCCAAAAAAAAAAAGAACAGGCAAGAGCAGGAGAAGGCCCGAAAAGCAGCTGGCATCAGTTCAGGCTGGGAGGGGGCAGACTTTGGGGTCCCCCCCTCTCCGAAGGAATCTCATCCAGAGGGCGGCCCCCTCCGTGGCAATCGACAGCAAGCTCCAAACGTCCTGTCCGGCCCTCATTCCGAGACGGAAAGCCGATTGAAGATGGGCAGGCGGTGAGAGGTCCCCGCCGGCCCGCCGACGGGGTGCTGGTCGAAAACCGGGGAGTCGGAGCCACTGAGGCTGCTGGAGCTGCTGTAGCAGTCGGGGTCCGAGAGCGAGTTGGAGGAGGGCGTCCTGGGCATGGCCGACGGGGGCGTCCCGGGGGCGGCCGCGAAGTAGTCCCGGGGGCTCTGGAGCGAGCCGGCCGCCTTCCCGCAGCGGCAGGAGCAGCAGCCGCCGGCGGGGGGGCCCGGCAGCGAGTCCCTGAAGGAGGCCACCAGGGCGAGCGGGTCCAGGCTGAGGTGCTCGAAGGCGGGCGACAGGAGGTCGGCGGAGGCGGGCGGCGGCGAGGCGGAGGGCGCGCGGGCGAAGGAGGCCGGGTCGGGCAGGCCGGGCAGCGGGGAGGCGCGGCGGGCGGTGGGCACCCCGGAGAAGCTGAGGCTCTGGCGCAGGAGGTGCGGGGCGGCGCCCCCGCCGTGGCTGCCGAAGGCCTGCGCCTCCTCGGGGAAGTGGATGAAGTGGCAGCGGGAGCCGTAGGGACACTCGCCGTGCAGGTAGAACTTGTGGCACAGCTCCGTCTTGTACTTGGGGTGGCGGCTGACGGAGCGCAGCTCGGCCGAGCCGTGGGCGAACTGGCACTTGGCGCCGTACTTGCAGCGGCCGCTCTCGCTGAAGGTGCGGCATAGCTCCGTCTTGTAGCGGGACGACGGGGCGGGCGCGCCGGGCTGCTTGAGCGGCGGGAAGCCGGGCGGCGGGGGCGGCAGCGGCAGCGGGTGGCCTTTGCCTTCGATCAGGCTGACCGAGCGGTCTGGGCGCAACGGGGGCCGCGGCTGCTCGCCCTGGGGGCTCCAGGGGCTGCGCAGGGGCCACAGCGCCGCCTCCCCGCTGCCCGGCAGCGCCGCCTCGGAGGAGCAGGCTGGGCGGCCGCAGGAGAAGGTGGAGGCGGGCGCGTCCAGCTCTTCGCTCAGCGAGAGGTTGAGCAGGTTCTGCGGGGGGAAAGAGAAGCGGGAAAGGTTAGGGGCGCCCTTGGCCAGCCAACCCGTCCACGAGGGCAGCGCAGAAGCCCCGGAGCTGCTGGAGGAAAGCGCCCCCCCCGTCGCCAAGCCTCGAGACCCCGGACCTTCCCACGCCTTGGGGGTCCCTCCCTCCCTGCCCCGCCCCCCCCTCTGGGTCGCCCGGGGGAGAGCGGGCTGTGGGCGTGGGACGTCAGCAGCCTTAAATAGCCCAGGGGGGCTGGGCCAGAGTTATTTTTAGAGAGACTTGTGGCGGCTGCTGGCCACTCCAGTCCCGAGAGAAAGGGGCGGGGGGGGTCACGGGGGCATAAAAACTTCCACCTCTGCTGGCCAAGGGGACGAGCCCAGAGGGCTGCAAAGCCTTCCGCACCTCTTGCGGGAAGAAGGCCGAGGGGTCAGGTCAGAGACCCCAGGCGACCCCCAAGAAACATTCTGGGGCCCCTCCCCCACCTTTAGGCAACCTAACCAAAATCGCTTTCCACCACCGAAGGCCAAACGGCTCACACCCCGCTCAAATAAGAAAACAGACTCATTGTTCAAAACTCCTGTTTCACAACAAAAGCTCCTTGCTGGGTGCTTTCCCACCTTACACAACGTGCACGGGGTGGAAAAAGAAATACACCCCCACCCACCGTGGCCATGCGAGCCAGTGCCGAAACCGAAAACATCTTGAACGCTAACCAACTTCCTGGAGAAAACCTGGTTTTTAAGGTTGTTGTTGTTATTATTATTATTTATTAAACTTCTCCCGAAGGACTCAGGGCGGTGTACAGCCATCTTAAAACAAACATATACTCACAAAATTTAAAAACCATTTAAAATAAATCTATAAATTTGGCCCTTAAGTTAAAAGCTACAAACACCCAATTTAAAATTCAATTTTCAATTTTCTTTTTTTTCCTAAGGTTGCCTTGATTTATTTTTAAGCTGGCTTAGAAAAGCTGCCTATTTTGGGGGTGCAGTTCGAGGGAGAGCAACCCCCCCCCAAGCCAAAAATACCCGGATTTGACAGCTGGGACGAAACTCTCCAAGGCGAAGGAGGTGAGACCCCAACAGCTCGCAAAGGCTACAATTGCAGGAAGCTCTGCCATTTCTCCCCCCTTTCCCCGCCTCCTTCGCTGACCCCTCCTCTTTTACAGCAGGAGAGCAGCAGTTGACAGGCGATTCATAGAAGCTTGGTAGTACAAGAGCCTTGGTAGTACAGTGGTCTAAGGCACCCTGTTATTAAGCTGTTATTAAGACCAGCTGCCTGCAATTACTGCAGGCTCGAGGTTGACTCAGCCTTCCATCCTTTCTAAGGTAGGTAAAATGAGGACCCAGTTTGTGGGGGCAATAAGCTGACTTTGTATAAAATATACAAAAGTATGAAGGCTATTGCTTAACGCATTGTAAGCCGCCCTGAGTCTCCGGAGAATTAAATCAAATTAAAAAAAACAAAACAAAACAAAAAAGCTGCCGGCCTCTCTGGGTCCTGAAAGGGCTTCCAGCAAAAGACGCCAGACTGGGGAGGGGTCTTTGCTGACTCCCGCAGCCTACGAAACGGGGGGGGGGCTCCGCCGGGGGCTGCCTTGTTTGGGCTCGGCGCTCGGGAGAGGCTGCGCCCGATCTGCCCGCGTCGGGGCGGGGAGAAGCGGCAGCGACGTAATTCCTTGACCTAGAAAAAGAGCCGGGCGGCGCTTCCTGTTTTTCTCTTCCTCGGCCGGGGAGGAAAGGAGGAGGAAGCGCCACGGGGCCCCGCCAGCCGCCAGCCTCCCCCGGCCCTCCGCTCGCCGTCCAAGGCCCGACAGCTCCCTGCCCAGGAAGCGGGGCTTCCCAGCCGCCCCATTCCCCACCTATCGGGGGCCAGGACGGCCCCCTCCCCCTAAACCGGAGGACTACAAAGCCGACAGCCTTCCCGCGCCCCGCGCTCCAGCTTTCAGCGGCTCCTTCGAAGGGGCGGACAGGAAGGGCCCGGGTTTTCCAGAGCGCCCGGAGGGGGCTTTCAAAGGGGGCTCGAAAGGTCCGACGGAGCTCCCGGCCGAAAGGCCAAGCCGCCCCTCGGAGCCCGTCGGGTTGCCGCTCACCTGGTAGAGGTTCCGGACGTCCAGCATGGAGCTCATGGTGCCGCCTGGTCGTGCTCCGCTCAGCCAAAGCAGCCCCGGCAACTGAAGCGCGGCGGCCGTCACAGCCCAGATATAACTCAGGCCACGCCCCTTCCCGGCCGCGCCCCCTCCCTGCTCCTCCCCCCTGGCGAGGGGCGCTGCCCTCCCCTCCCCTCCCCGCGCTGCCCCGCTTGCTTTCGGGGCTTTCCCGACCAGCAGCTGGGAGGGGGCAGGGCCGTCGGAGGATTCCTGCCCTGGGGGGCTCCATGACTCGAGGGTCGCCTGTAAAATAGGTTGCTAGGAAGTGGGGGGGGTGTTGCTGTCCGACCCAGACTCCTGAGTGGGCCAGAGGCATCCCGACCTGCCGGGCAGAGATGACTCTTTTGGAGGTCCTGGAGGTGACCTGCCTGGGGTGAGGTTGCCAGGGTCTCTTGGGTCAGCCTCCCACCCAGCAAGTTAGGGTAGTCCTCGATTTATGACCACAACTGAGCCCAAAATACGCTAAGCAAGACAGTTTTTGTGAGTTTTGCTTCATTTTACGACCTTAACAATAGCTGGAAAAAAGGTGGTAAAATGGAGCAAAACTCAGTGAATCACTGCAGTTGTTCAGCTAGTAAGACGGTTGCTAAATGAATCTGGCTTCCCCATGGGCCTTGCTTGTCAGGAGGCCACAAAAGGAGATCACGTGATCCGGAGGCACAGCAACCATCATAAATACATGCCAGTTGCCAAGCTTTCTGATTTTTGATCACGTGACCGTGAGGACATTGAAACAGTCATAAGTGTGAGTCATAAGTCACTTTTTTCAGTGCCCTTGTAATTCTGAACGGTCACTAAATGAATGTTAGTAAATTGAGGACTACCTCTAATGCTGGATGACAGGTTCACCCCCCAGGTGAACTATCCAAAGCTATCCAGTATCCTGACTTCCTTCTAGATATGCTGGCCCCAGTTTCTGGAACTCCTGTACACATCTGGGGAGAACTAGGTGGGAAGGTCACCTGTGAATCTGCACTTCCTCTTGAGATAGAGGAGGATAGATAGGTAGGTAGATGATAGATAGATAGATAGATAGATAGATAGATAGATAGATGGATGATAGATAGGTAGGTAAATAAATAGATATAGGTAGGTAGATAGCTAGAAGATAGATAGCGATAGGTAGGTAGGTAGATAGATCGATAGAGATAGCTAGCTAGCTAGATTAGATATAGCTAGATAGATTGACAGACAGATGGATGATAGGTAGTTAAGTAGATAGATAGGTAGGTTGGTTGATAGGCTCTAGTAGTAGCACCCATCCAAAGGCATTGAGTGCCAGCTCCAGCAAAGATCAATGGGGCCAGGGTTATTGTTATTGGATTTTAAGACGGGTGGACTTCAACTCCCAGAATTCCCTGTAATGAGGGTGGGGTGGGGGGGGGCTTCATCTCCCTTCAGCCTTTGGTGCCAGCCTTGCCAAGCGGTTGGTTTCAATGCCCAGAGGCAAATCCAGCCTTTCCCGAAAGTTACTGGCAGGACTTTCAGTTTTGAAACGCCTGCAGGTTTCTTTTGATTCCTTTTTCTCAGGTGACTTGAGATGATTCATGGCCTGATGGGTTCCCGTAAGTGTGGAACCAGAGCATCAAAATCTCATCCTCTCTGCTCGAGTTTGCACAACGTTGCCCGTAAAAAAGGCGAGGCGAGCGGAACCCGACACGAGGGACGGAGAGAAACAAAACAGGCCATCGATGGGTTTCCTATTTCTGGGTCAAAAACAGAGTGTTTGTTTGTGGTTTGTGATGGAATCGATGACTCCGCTTTCTCTATAACTTCTCAGCACGTTTGCAATGTTTTCTCACAACAGTGTGTGTGTTCAAGGAAGCAGAAAATATGACTCAACCTCACGGAGATATGTTGTGCTGTCTGTCTGTCTCTCTCTCTCTCTCTCTCTCACACACACACACACACCCCAATACACACCATTGTGGGCACCAATAACTGGGTGAGTATCACTCCATCTGCAATCAAGAAATAGTGAGTCAGATATTTGTGTAACAGTGAAACCTGCTTTAAATTAACTTTTCAAGCAGTAAAACGGCCTGACTAGGAAGGTTTGTTTATTTGTTTATTTAAATAAAGCACCAGACTTGAAACCAGGAAGCTGTGAGTTCTAGTTCTGCTTCAGGCAGCTCAGTGATTTGGAGCCAATCACCAGGAGACCAAGTTCCAGTCCTGCCTTAGGGAGGGAAGCTGGCTGGGTGGCTGAGTAATGACGTATAATGATTGTATAATATAATGTACCCTTGCCAATGTAATCCCAACCTGGCCTTCTACTCTGGGATTCAGGGAATTACTTGGAAAATGTTCTTTTTCCTTCTCCAACATACCATCCTCTTTACCTGCTCCTGGGCCTTTAGAAGGCTGATTTCCCTCCCAAGAGGAGGACGAGGGAAGTCGGCCTGACAGTCTCAGCTGCCCCTCTGGGCTGCCCTCTGAGCCGGGCAAAACAAGTTCCTATATTTTCAAAGAGGAAAGGAAGAAAATAATCCAGATAGGCCTCGAGTTACGGCCATGATTGAGCCCAACACTTCTGTTGCTAAGTGAGATGTTTGTTAAGCGGGTTTTGCCCCATTTTACGCCTTTTCTTGCCACGGTTGTTAAGTGAATCCGGCTTCCCAGATTGACTTTGTTCGTCAGAAGGTCGCAAAAGGGAATCACGTGACCCCAGGACGCTGCGACCGTCATAAATACGAGTCAGTTGCCAAGCGTTTGAGTTTCGATCACGTGACCATGGGGCTGCTGCAACGGTCGTAAGTATGAAAAATGGTCATAAGTCCCTTTTTTCAGTGGCGTTGTAACTTCGAACGGTTACTAAGCAAACTGCTGTAAGTCAAGGACCATCTGTATGGCTTTCCCTGTTC
Organism: Arizona elegans; assembly: GCA_022577455.1. NCBI lineage: Eukaryota > Metazoa > Chordata > Lepidosauria > Squamata > Colubridae > Arizona > Arizona elegans. The sequence goes on from JAKOOJ010000011.1 coordinate 31,950,346, forward strand.
TTCTGTAATTCTCCTTCTTGTCCTAAAGTGCTTTTTCCAAAAGCCAACAGGACTTCCTTGTTTTATTTATTTTTTCCCCCATGAAAACGTTTCGCTTCTCAGCCAGGTTCTGAAGAGACTCCTTGGGAAAGAAGCGAGAAAGGCGAGGAAGTCCAGTGGCATTTTGGAAAAGCACCTGGAGAAGGAAGAACCTCCGCAGACGTTTCCTTCCAGCCGGCCTGAAGGGGCCATGGCTGCCCCAATAAGAGCCTCCACTTGCATCACCCCAATTCCTGGCAGAGAGCCTGCAGTGGGTTTTGCAGAGGCCCCACAGCAAAAGAATGCTAGGAACCTGGCGGGCCAGGCCTCGGCCCAAGTGGGCAGGAGGAGACACGCCAGGGGCTTCCAGGCCAGGGGGAGGGAGAAGAAGGAGGTGGCGGGTGGGGAGATGGCCTGAGATAGCAGAGAGAGGAAAACAGATGAGAATAGCCTGGTAGAGCAGAGAATGCCCACTCTGGCCCACAGGAAATAAATGGAAATTGTGAATACCAGAGTTGGAAGGGACCTTGGAGGTCTTCTAGTCCAACCCCCTGCTCAAGCAGGAGACCTGATGCTGGGGTGGGGCGTGTCCACCTTGGCAACTTTAAGATTCATGGATTTCAGTTCCCAGAAATCCACAGGTCTTAAAGTTGAGGAATTATGGGAGTCACAAGTCTTAAAGCTGCCAAGGTTAGACACCTCTTCCCTATGCCATTCCGGACAAATAGCTGTCCAATCTCTTCTTGAAGACCTTCACTAATGGAGCCCTCACAACGTCTGGAAAGAAGCCGTTCCACTGATTCATTGTCCTCACTGTTGGGAAATTTCTCCTTAATTCTAGGTTGGATCTCCATAACTTCCTTCTGTTGTTGGGGGCAGAAGCCGTTGGGCAGCCTGGTGACCCCACTGACTTAGCTGAGTGATGGACCAGGCCTGGATATCTTACCCAGGAGCTGGCAGGCATCTCTGCTTCCGCTGTCTCTGAGTCATACCTTGAGCTAGGGGGGTGATTCACCCTGATAACTCTTCCCCATTCTGGAACTCCCTCCTGAATCATGACAGTTGAGATATCCTTCAAGCATTAAGGTTGTTATGGTTTCCTTTGTGTAAAAGGCCTGGAGGTTGATAGCATCATTCAGATTCAGGGATGGCCCAGAAGGGGACTTGCAGGGGGGGGGGGGCCCTCTGAGCTGATTGCATGGCGTGGAATGCAGAAAATCCCTGAAACTCATTTTCCACATGTGTTTGCGGGAAGAAGGGTGGTTGGTGGTGGATGAGTGCCTGAAAAGAAAACATTTCTCTGAATCCAGTCAGAGCTGAAGAAGCTTCTTGGATGAGAAGCGAAACGTCTTCAAAGAAAAACAAGAAAGTCTAGTTGCCTCTTGAAAAAAAGAAGCTCCTTTGGGACAACCAGGATCTGGATGACCAAGAATCTCCATAGACATTTCTCTGAAACAGTAGAAGGTCTCCTGGCTGGACTTGAAGACCTCCAAGTCCTTTCCAACTCCATTTTTCTGTTAGCAAACCCATCAACCTCAGCCAACCCAATCCTACAGAGGTTGAGGTGACAGGGTAGCAGCCTTCCAATATTCGAGGGGCTGCCCCAAATAAGAGGGGGTCCACCTATTCTCCCAAGCGCCAGGGGACAGGACAAGAAGGAACAGATGGAAACTCAACAAAGCTGGCTGGGGAATTCTGGGAGTTTAAGTCCACACATCTTAAAGTAGCTGTGTTGGAAAAAACACTGATGGAAATTAAGAAGGTGGTTAGCACCAACCTACACCAGTCTTCCTTTGCAAGCAGAGAAAATCAAGAAGGTGTGATAAGCAGGGCAGGGCTTCTCGTGAAAGAAAAAAGGCAAAATAAGTTGGGGTGTGGCCTTCTAGGGAAGCTGGGTAGGTGGGGGAACAGGAGTGCAGAGATAACTTGGAAGAAGGCATGCACAGACACCAAATAAATGCTAACTTAGTCCAGGAAATGGGAACAGGTGAGAAAGAAACTCAAGCTAACACTACCTTGATTCTTTTAAGTATAAGAGCGGGGAAAGGAAGACTCCATTCTGGGATTACACCATAGAGTTCCAGCAGTTTGAGGGGCTTCCACAAAGGAGAGGGGGTCAACTTATTCTCCAAAGCACCTGAAGGCAGGACAAGAAGTGATGGGTGGAAACTAATCAAGGAGAGAAGCAACCTGGAATTAAGGAGAAACTTCCTAACAGTGAGGACAATCAATCAGCGGAACAGTTTTTCTCCAGAAGTTGTGCATGCTCCATCACTGGAGGTTTTCAAGAGGAAATTGGGTAGACGTTTATCTGAAATGAGGTAGGGTCTCCTGGGGTTGGACTAGAAGACCTCCAAGTTCCCTTCCAGCTCTGATGTTCTGTATTCTGAGTTCACACAATGTTGGTTTTCTGATCTGGCTGGCCTACCTCAGTGACGGCTCCCCAGAGGGCCCTGGAGCAACGAGAGGTAAGCCCAGCTTGGGAAGGAGATGCCTTGTAGACAGGACGTAAAGGCTTGGTTGAAAAATCTCTAAGCCCGTTGGCCAACTGATTCAGGCTATTTTTAGGAAGCAACAAAGTTCAGTTGACTCAGAGGAGGAGCACGTGAGGTATTTCTCTACCAAATGGCAGATCCTGAAGCTGCGCCGGGCCGGAAGAGATGTGTGGGGGAGTCGCTTCTCCATGTCTGCTTCTTGAAACACGGCTTTCGGGGGCCAAAGAGAAGATGGCTGCTGCCTTGGGGAAGGCGGGGGGCTGTGCCATATGTGAAGCAACAGTTGGAAAGGATCCCGGTGCAGTTGTCCAGCTTCCTTGTGAAGCAGAGTTCCCGGTGGTCTTCCGGGTGCGCTTCAAGGTTTTGGTTACCACCTTTAGAGCGCTCCATGGCTCAGGACTTGGGTACTTGTGGGACCGCCTTCTGCCACCAATAGCCTCCCACCGGCCAGTACGCTCCCATAGAGAGGGGCTTCTCAGGGTACCATCAGCCAAACAATGTCGACTGGTGGCCCCCAGGGGGAGAGCCTTCTCTGTGGGGGCACCCACTATCTGGAACGAGCTCCCCCCGGAGATATGGAGGATCCCAGATCTGCGCACCTTCCGTTGTGCTCTAAAGACCTTTTTATTTCACCAGGCGGGCCTGGCCTAACTTTCTCCCTCTTTTTAAACAATTTTTAATATTTTTTAGTATTTTTAATATTCAGAGTTTAAATTTGTTTTAAATTGATTGGGGTTTTAATCTGTCTGGGCCAAACTATTTAATTCGACTTTATTTCTGCTTTTTAAATTTTGTATGTATGTATTTTATTGTTGGCTGTTCACCACCCTGAGTCCTTCGGGAGTAGGGCGGTATATAAATCAAATAAAAGTAAAGTAAAAGTAAAGGAGGTTGGGGGGGGGGAGTCTCTTGGGGCAGCCAGCCACCGCTATGGCCAAACACCATTAAGAAGCAGGGTCAACATATTCCCTTTTCTTCTCTGTTGGGTCAAGGAGCTTCCTTAGGGCTTGGGTCATTCTCTGCGCTGTTCCTGAGCCTTTCAGGGGCAGAGGGCCTGCCAGCCAGCCCCTGAAACCAGAGGAACCGATCTGGACCACCTCTTTGGCTCTGGAGGGGCATGCTTGGTTGGGCTTCCCAAGGCAGATCCTTTAGCGTTACAGAAAACCCGAAGGAGGCCAGAGGCTTTTCAGGTGGATTGAGCCATTTGTCTGTGCTTATCCCTGAAAAACATTGAATTTGGGGTCAGATTTTCTCTCAAGCTTTGATCTTGTGGGATGGGATATTTCATTCTCTGCCTCAGGTCCTGAGTAATAGATTTCCTGCCTGGCTTAGGATTCCTTCCTTCCTTCCTTCCTTCCTTCCTTCCTTCCTTCCTTCCTTCCTTCCTTCCTCTTTCTCTCGCTCTCTTTCTTTCTTTTTCTTTTCTTCCTGTCTTTTCCTTCTGTCGTCTCCTTTTTGCCCTCCTGCGTCCTTCCTTCTCTTCCTTCCTTCCTTCTCTTTCCTGTTTATCTGCCTTCCTCAGCTCCACATTTCTTGATTCCTACCAGCAAGAAATTATAAGGGCCCCGTCTGGAGGGCCCCACCTTGAGGAAGGCAGGTTAGAGCCAAGAGCTGGATCCAGAGAGGCACCCAAGGGAGGGGCAGCACAGGTTGCCTGGTGGGATTTCTCCAAGTGGCTGAGGAGGCTGAAAAGCGGACTGACGATCACGGAGGGTCATTTCCCCTGCCACGTTCCTAGGAAAGCCAATAAAAATATTGTATATACAGAGGAAGCCAGGCGTTTGAGCCTTCTCGGCATAGTTCTGGGGTGAATCAGAATCCTGCACACATCTGGCAAAAAAGAGCGGACTCATGGGAAGCAGAGAAGGGGAAATGGAGAGTGGAAAATCCTTACCCAGCAAAAAAAAAAAAAAAAGAGAGAGAGAGAGAGAGAGAGAGAGGGAGGGAGGAGGGGACGATGTGAAGCCAGCTTCTCTGCCCACACTTGTCGGTGTGCTAAGCCTAAAAGAGGCCATTGTTTGAGAAAACAAAAAACCACAAAAAAGCCACAGTTCAGCTCTGGAAGAAGGAAATTGAGATGCCAGCCACACTCTGAAGGGGGCTGGAGGTTACTCCCATTCAGGCGTTCTTTCTTCCAAAGGGTATTTGGAGAAATATGGGGCAATCTCCAAGGCCGGAGAAGTCAATAAAGAACGGCTGAGAAAAGAGGGCTGAGCAAGTTCCCTTTAGGACAGACGCTCTTTGTTGGGGGGCTTGGGACTGGAAGACCCCTGAGATACCCTCCCAGCTGATCGTAGTACCCCAGTGGGTCCTTGGGGCTCTCTGAGCTTGTTTTCATGCAGATGTTTCATTACCTAAGTAGGCAACATCATCAGTGTTAGAGGAGAGGGGGGTTTGTGGAGGGGAGGAGAAGGGGAGGAAGGTTATAGGGTCCTTGGGACTCTCTGAGCTTGCTTGTTTTCATGCAGACGCTTCATTACCCACCTAGGCAACATCATCAGTGCTAGTAAGGAGGGTGGTTTGCTCTCAAGTTTATGTTCTGGTGTCTTGCCCCCCCCCCTCTGTGTGTGTGTGTGTAGGTGTGGGTGTCTTAGAGATTCTTTGGTTGGGCTGTTTGCTGTTGGCTTCTTGGGCAGTTTCTTGACTGGGCTATTTTTTACCTCTGGAGTGTTGGTCTGATGTTAACCTTGGAGTTAATCTATGCTGATCTGGGTGCCAATTGCTGGTGGATTCCACCCTCCACAAAGGATTCCAGAAAGATTGTTGGTCTCCACGGGAGATCTTTCTCGCTCTGCTATGAAACACCCACGGGAAGGCCCGACTCTCGCTTAGAAATGTCTTAAGGATTGGCCCATTTCATGGCTGCTGTTCTTTTTATGAACTCAAGGGGAAAATCAGACTCACTTAACAACCGTGTTACTAATTTAACAACTGCAGTGATGTGGCAAAAAATGTCATAAAATGGGACACAATTTGCTTAACAAGTTTCTCACTTAGCAGCATAAATCTGGGGCTCAACGGTGGTCGTAAGTCGAGGACTACCTCGTAAGCAATAAACCTTAACCGGGACTTAACCTGCCGGGCTGATTCTTCACGCCTGGCATAGCAGCTGCCAGCAGCCAGGGAGAGTGGGTGTGTTGGTAACACAACTGCGAGCACGGGGGTCACGTTCCCCTTCCCTCCAGCTGGGCCGCCCCCCCCCCCCCCCCCCCCCCCCCCCCCGAATCTCAGCCTTGTGAAAATAAGGTAGGTCTCCGAACGGGGCTTTCCCAAACGCTTCACAAGCACATTTCTGCCCCCATCACCTTCGCAACCAGCCAAGCGCCCGAGAGGGAAAGGGCTCCGGAGCCATTACAGGTGACTTAAAAAGCAGCAGAAGCCAAACCACAAACCTCAAGCTTTTTCCCCCTGAACTGAATGGGTGGGCAGGGGAAGCTGTATTTTCCTGGCCCCTCCAAGCCCACCCACCCACACAGGCCTCCGCTCCCCCCTCCCCTTCTCCTCTTTCGGTGCCTTCGGTGCAAAGGTGAAGCCTTGGCTGGTTTCTCCAACGTCACCCAGAACAGCTTCGCTCTTAACCTTAAATAGACTTCCTTGCAACAAGGCTTTTGACACAAACGAGGAGGTGTATCCAGAGCTTCCTTTCAAAAAAGAAGAAGACGAGGTAACTGGGCAGCGTAGCAGAACTATGGTTTGTGGGGAAGGGAAGGGAAGGGAAGGGGGAGCTATTGGTGGCGTGGAGACCCTCCCTCATCTCCCCATGGGCCACGTGGACTTTAAGCTGGAGGTCAGGAGTTCCTTTGCCCGTCCCAACTCAGAAGGGAGAAGAGCTTTAATCTGAATTTTTCTCTGGTTGAAATAATTCCCTCCAGAGATACATTTGCTAATCACGACAAGAGATTTCGTCTGCAGGGAAGAAAGAGTGAAATGCCCCCAGACAGCTGTTAAGTGAGTTTTGCCCCGTTTTACGACCTTCCTTGCAACAGGAAGGCAGTTTCTCTACGGAGAAATTTCCTAACAGTGAGGAAAATGAGGGCCTCCAGAAGTTGTGAGTGCTCCAACACTAGAGGGGTTTTTAAAGAAGAGATTGGACAACCCTTTGTCTGAAGTGGTCTAGGGTTTCCTGCCTGAGCAAGGGGTTGGACTAGAAGACCTCCAAGGTCCCCTCCAACTCTGTGGTTCTGAAGAAGAGGCCAAGCTTCGTATTTTTTGAGGCTGGTTCTCATCATCTCGCGGTTCAGGGCAATTACACAACCAGGTTACTCTGCGGTTCCTGGCTGGAAGCTCTGGGGATGGTCCAGCTTGGCCGACCCCCAAATATGGCTGAGCTCAGCTCTTGAGAGACGCCCTGACTTGGCCAGAAACCGTCTCCTGCACGGGCCGTTTGGCCCAGCTGTGGAGGAGTGACTTTCGGGAAAAACCAAGAAGAATGTGCTAAATACGGAGCATCTGGCCACTAAAATCAGGCCTGACTTTGGGGTTGTGTGAAGCAGAGAGAGATGGAAAAGGAAGGTGGGGGGAGGAGGGTTTTTCAGGGGTCTGGAAAGAGGGAGAGTTTTCTCTCGGGAAACCTGGATGCAGGAGGCAGTGAAGGTCCCTTTTTGATGGTCATAGCAGATCATCGGCCAAAGGGGCAGAAAAGGATCACTTCAAATCCACCTGGTCCCAAAAACGAGACTGAAGTGTCCACAGGCTAAAAAATAAAAAAGTTATAAAGCTGCCAATATTCTCTTCTGTCGATAATTAAAGATTAAACAAACGAGCCATTTAAAGCTCATTGATTACAGGTAGTCCTTGAATTATGACCGCAACGGAACTCCAAAGTTTTGTTGTTAAGGGAGACAGTCACTAAGTGAGTTTTGCCCCACCTTTCTTGCCACAGTGGTTAAAGGGGTCACTGCAGTTGTTCAGTGAGTTAACAGAGTTTAACAGATTAACAGAGTTGGAAGGGACCCTGTCAGTCATCTAGTCAAACCCCCCCTCCGCCCAAGAGTTACATGGTTGTTAAGTGAATCTGGCTTCCCCATTGACTTGGCTGGTCAGAAGGGGTGACACACATGATCCCCCAGACACTGCAACCGTCATAAATATGAGTCAGTTGCCAACTGTGTGAATTTTGATTACGAGATCCTATGGATGTTGCAATGGTCGTTAAGTGTGAAAAACGGTCGTAAGTCACATTGTTCAGTGCCGTTGTAATGACTTCATTAAATGAACTGTTGTAAGTCGAAGGCTGCCTGAATTTGTTGGAAAGCTCAGTGCTGACCCGCCAGGCCAATGGTTTTCAACCTTGGCTACTGTAAGACTTCTGGACTTTGACTCCCAGAATTCCCCAGCCAGCGCATGCCCTTAGACTTATAGACCGCTTCACAGGGCTTTCCAGCTCTCTCTAAGCGGCTAACGGAGTCAGCCTGTTGCCCCCAACAATCTGGGTCCTCATTTGACCCACCTCAGAAGGACGGAAGGCTGAGTCAACCTTGAGCCTGGTGAGATTTGAGCTGCCAAATTGCAGGCAGCCGGCAGAACTGCACTCTAACCACTGCGCCACCGTGGCACGTTCCATGCAGAACTGCACCCCATGGCAGAGGCCTTCCCAAGTCACAGACACCGCCAGTTCCTCCTGACCCAGGGGCAGAGACAGGCACCAATGGCCCCCGCCCGTCTCGCAATCGATCCCGGCGCTTTATCTCGCCATCCCGATCGGAACTCGCCCAGAGAGGCGTCAGGGCAGGCCGGGAGCTGGTTGCAAACACCTGGCAAGGTGGCAGCCGGGCGCTCCAGAATGTGCCCAGAACCAGGAAGTGGCGCCTCTCCTCCGCCCACCAAAGTGCCCCGGGGGGGGGGGGGTTGGCAGCCAGTCAGGCTTTCGTTGTGACACTTCCCTGGCCAGACAAGGCAGGACCCGTCCAGACAATGTGGGACCTCCCTTGGGGAAATCCACGGGTGGCCTCACACGATGGCCATGTTACCCAACGGGCGGATCAGCCAGGCCTGGAAGGGATCCAGGGATCACCAAAAAAATCCCTGCCAGTTCTCCCTGGTAGAGATATTTCCCACATCAAACACCTGCCTGCCCAGCCTTTTTGGGAGAAGACTCGGCCGCCCTAGTGCTTCCGTGGCGGCCAAAATGTTCAGGGCACTGGCAGGGTCTCCTCTGTCTTAGCCAAGGGCAGAGCCTCCAGGCGGAGAGGCAGTCTACCCCCCGTGTCAGAGGTTAGAGGGAAGCTACTCCAATGCGGTTGGAAAATACCGAGTGGCCTGCCCTGAGGATGAGTGGCCTGTTCCTGGGCTCTCCCCTTCCTCGGGGGATGCAAAAGGAAGAGACCAGCGAAGCCGTGAAGCCCAGTTGGGAGCCGGTCTTAAAACCTACATGGAGCAGGGTGTGGAGGGGCACCTGCTCTTCAAACGGAAATTAAGGCGGTCTCTGTGCTGGCAGGCGTTTCAGGACGGGGATAGGGTGGAAGGAAAACTGCTCTCTATGCAGCAACACGCAAGGCTGGACTTTGGAAGGTGTGACGGTGTGTTGTGCAGCCTCTGGATCAGAGGGCGAGGTTGCGGCTGCTTTCTCGGAAAGGGGATTCCTGGCAACGATGAGTCATGCCAGCGCCGCAGGGTCCTTGTGGCGGTCAGAAGGGGCCACGTCCAGCCTGGGAGCATCCAGGGACGACCCCCCCACACACATTGGAAACTGGGGTGCAACGGACTCCTCCCGGGCTGGGCCTGAAAAGTGAAGTCTCTCTGCTTTCTTCGTACGACTCACAAGCGTTTGTTTAGCGACCGTTCAAAGTTACGATGGCACTGAAAAATGTGACTTATGGCTGTTTTGCGACCTTTGCAGCATCCCCGCCATCACGTGATCAAAATTTGGACGCTGGGCAATTGACTCACATTTATGACGGTCACAGCGTCCTGGGGTTCTGTGATCATCTATTTTGCAGGGGTCTCCAACCTTGGCAACTTTAAGATTTCTGGACTTCAATTCCCAGAGTTCTTCACCCAGCTTAGCTTAGCTTAGCTTAGCTTTGCTTTGCTGGCTGAGGAACTCTGGGAGTTGAAGTCCAGAAGTCTCAAGGTAGCCAAGGTTGGAGACCTCCTGATCTATTGCACCCATCTGATAAGCAAAACCAACAGGGAACCCGGATTCACTTAACAACTGGGTTACAATTTAACAACAGTAGTGATTCACTTAACAACCGTGACAAGAAAGGTTGTAAAATAGGCAAAATTCACTTCTGTCTCTCTTAGCAAAGAAATCTGGGATTCAATTTGCAGCTGTCAGTGGAGGACGCCCTCTTTTCTAGCCAGAACTGGATCTAACCCACATTCTGTCATGACTGGGGCTCCTCTGAGCATGCACAGAGTGCCACTGTTCTATGGCCCAGGGTGGGTGGGTTGCGCCAAAGAGGAAGCCCCTGGGAGTCCTCTGGCTGCGGGCAGAAGCGAGGGCCCCGTTTCTCCTGGGGCCACAGGCAGCCCTGCCAGGCTGGCTACCAGGTGATGACTTGGCAGAAGCCGCGGTTGCCCGGCAACAGGGTGAGTGTGTGGTGCGTGTGTCTGTGCCTCTGAAGGCGTGCGAGTGTGTTTGCCTTTTGGGGCAGCGGTGAGCATGTGAGCTGATGTCAGCCGTCATGTGAAGAAGGAACGGCTCCTCCGCCTTCAGCCTTTATGTAACGCGGGGCTGCCCAAAGGCTTCCAGGAAGAACCCGGCTTAGCGTCGCGTCGCTTTGCCGGTGCTGCTGGGGGCGACGGGGATCTCCCCGGCCTCTGGGCACGGCTGCCATTCCGACACGGTCTGCTCCCAGGCCCGGCTGGCCCCGTTCCCCATCAGCCATGGGTCTCTTGGCCAGAGCATGAGGGGCTGAGACCCCCCCCCCCCAGGGCTCCTCATTTACTCAACCCCCACAACTGCAGGGCAAAAAGCACTGGTACATGCTCAGAGGAACCTTCACCCGCCCACCCCCAATCCTCCCGCACATTCCATATGGAGCATGGGGAAAACCCATCAAAGGCAGGGAATCCCTGCTGGTCTCAGGATGCTCCCCCCTCCCCCAAAAATGGGGAGGGGCACCGCTGTGGCAGAACCCGGTTGCCAAAGTCGGCCTGGCAAAGCTCTCCCGGGAAGACGTGCCAAGTGCCAGGCTGTATGGCTTACCCAGCAACCGATTTCGAAATCCCCAGGATTGAGTGGGCGAGGGGTGAGGCCAGGCTGTTGTTCCTCAATGCAGAGGGGCGGGCAATTTTAACATGCTCGGAAGCCATGCGCATTATGCCCTGGAGTCAGGGGTTTCCAACTTGGCAACTTTAAGCCTGGCGGACTTCAACTCCCAGCTTTGCTGGCTAGGGAATTATGGGAGTTGAAGTCTTCCAGGCTTAAAGTTGCCAAGGTTAGGTTCCAAACTCGATTGCAGAAAATATGATTTCAGCTACAGAGTGGTCAATGCCTGGAATGCACCACCTGACTCAGCTTGCATGGCTCACCAGGGCTCAGGATCCCTAGACTGTCACAGCCGCTTCTGAGCAGGTGCAGAGTGCCTTTCCCGTCAATCCCTGCCTTGACCTCACTTTTGACTGAGCAATCGATCCAATCTTGATTAAGGTCATAAACCGGCACAGGAAGAATAAAATGGAAACAGTTCATAGTTTACAAAACTAAAAAGAATATAAAACACCCAAAGTTAAAAAAACTGAAATATATAGGTAAAAGTACAGGCACTCCTTGTTTTACAGCAGTTCGTTTAGTGACCATTCAAAGTTACTAGGACACTGAAAAAAGGTGACTTACAACCGTTTTTCATATTTACGACTGTTGCAGCGTCCTCTTGGTCACAGTGATCAAAATTCGGATGCTTGGCAACTGACTCATATTTATGACGGTTAGAGAGCCCCAGGATCGTGTGATCCCTTTTTACGACCTTCTGACGAGTAAAGTCAATGAGGAAGCCAGACTCACTTAACAACCATGTTATTAATGACAGTGATTCACTTAACAACGGAGGCGAGAAAGGTCGTAAAATGGGACAAAAACTCACTTAAACCCGTCTCGCTTAACAACAAAAATGTTGGTTGAATTGTATTTGTAAAACGAGGACTGCCTATATTCCTTGGGGAATCTTTCCACAAAGCCTGGGGGGGGAGGGGGGGGCTGTTTGTGTCTTTGCACAGCACGTCCAGTCCAGGATGGCTTCCACAAGGCTGGGCAAGCTTTGCAAGGACCGCAGGGCCGTTTTTGGACAGGGGCTGGGCTGGGCTGGGCTGGCTTGGAGCCCGGGGATGACTCATCCCTCCTCCTCCTCCTCCTCGGACTGTTTCCTCCACTGACGTGACTCAAACCGATTCCGGCTGAGAATCTGAGCCCAGGCTGAATGCCAGCAAAGGGTTAATGGCCTGCCTGCCTGCCAGGGGATTTTGCTGGGAGAACAAACAGTGAGGTCATTGTGTACAGAGGCTCAGGTGAGGTGTTTACCTGCAGCAGGAGAGGGGGAGGGAAAATATCCCAAGGCAGGGAGGGGACTTGGTTCCTTGCAGGGTTTTGGGATGGTGCACTTGGGGGTCACTTGGCTAAGCACCCCCTTGGGGGATGCTCCAACACTGGAGGTCTTGAAGAAGATTAGGATATAGAATAACAGAATTGGAAGGGGCCTTGGAGGTCTTCTAGTCCAACCCCCTGCTTAGGCAGGAAACCCTACACCATTTCAGACCAATGGTTATCCAACGTCTTCTTACAAACTTCCAGTGTTGGAACATTCACAGCCTCTGGAGTCAAGTTGTTCCACTGGTTAATTGTTCTCACTGTCAGGAAATTTCTCTTTTGTTCAGAGAACCATTCGGCTGGAGAACTGTTTCTCTGAAATGTTGTAGGACAAGGGTGCCCAACTTGGGAATGTTAAGACTTGTAGACTTCAACTCCTAGAATTCCCCAGCCACCTCTGCTTCCAAGGTTGGACACCCCTGATCTAGGGGTTCCCCTGGTTGAGCAGGAGAAGAATTCTGTAGAGCAGGGGTCTCCAACCTTGGCCAGTTTAAGCCTGGAGAACTTTAACTCCCAGAATTCCCCAGCCAGCAAAGCTGTAGAGGACTCACAGCCTGGGCTCATGAGGGAGAAGATTTAGTTAACTGAGTTGGAAGGGACCTTGGAGGTCTTCTAGTCCACCCCTCTGGTGGAGGGTTGACTGGTGGAGTCTGTGGTGGTGGGCCTTTCAGGTTTGTGCCTGGGCTCCATGGCGTGGTCGTAAGTCGAGGACTGACTGTATTTGTTGCTGGCACCGCCGTCAAGGAAGGGAGCAGCCTCGGGTGCGACTGGTTTTTCAGGCGCCATGAGTAACTCCCGAGAGAGAATCAGTAAAGATTATGTGAAAAGTCGCTAAGGCAGCAAAGAGTTGACCTTGGAACAGGGAGGTCCACTTAACCCCCACGCAGGCGCACAAGCTCCCTGAAAGGATCCAGACAAGTTTTCCCAATCAAGGGAATTTACTCTGGGACACTCCCAGTAGCAAAAGGACATGAACTCACTGACACGGCAAACTATCAACTGTGTAAGTTGGTGGTGGGGACTCCGGAAGTCAAAGGAGGCTGCTCTTGAAACTTCCCAAATTTTGAAATGAAAACTTTTCTGTTTCTGGGCCTCCTTGAGGGGCGGGTAGGAGTCCAGAGGCCCCCCTAATCCGGGGTGTGTCTGTCTGTCTGTCCTCTCAAGAGTAAACCTGATGTAGCGTTGGGCTCTAGGGAATCACATCACACAGGGACTGCTACAGGTAGCCGTCGACTTACAACAGTTCAACGGCGCTGAAAAATCGGACTTGTCAATGGCTTCCACATTTACGACTGTCGCAGCCTCTCTGTGGTCCCGCGATCAAAATTCAGGCGCTTGGCGATGGACTCGTATTTATGACGGTCGCAGGGTCCCCGACTCCCCGGGGTCACGTGATCCCCTTTTGCTACCTTCTGACAAGCAAAGTCAATGGGGAAGCCGGATTCACTTAACAACCAGGTTAATAATTTAACAACTGCAGTGATTCAGCTAACCAATATGGCAAGAAAGTTGTAAAATGGGGCTAAACTCACTTAACCAATTTCTCATTTAATAACGTAAGTTTTGGGGCTCAATAGTGGCCGTAAATCCAATAGTCCAATATCCAAGAGCCCTTTATTTATTGTACTTCTCGTGTTTTGTTGTTTTATTCTTCTTTACAGCTCTTGCCTTTTGTTTATAAGCTTCCTCTAAACTGCTTAATAAGCAAACAGACGTGTCTCCTTTGTCATGTAAAGGCAGACGTGTCTGACGTGTCGCCAGCTGAGCCAGGGCTTCCACGCATCATTCCAAGCAGCCTGACTACGCAGGAGAAACTGCGTCTTTAGCCCCACATCCCCCCCAAAATCCCCAACTTCCCAAATCCCCCCTGTCCTCCGAGAAAACCACCGTTTCAAGTCTGAGCAAATCTGATCTATATTAAGCACAGCACGTGGTCAGGTCTTTATGCTGGGCCCCAGCGGCCCCGTCCGTCTCATGTGGAAATGAAATCTGGAATGGAGGGAGGAGGAGAGTTGGGGGTCGTGAGGAATGTCTCCGTGGGGACGCAGCGCCAAGGACCCCACAGTCCTCCTCCTCCCCCTCCCTACACACTGCACTCCCTTCTAACACTGATGATGTTACCTAGTTTGGCAAGAAAACAATGGAGCTCAGGGAGCACCCAGGAGTCCACGTGAGATTCAGCTCAGCGGGAGAGCCATGCACTGGCCGAGCACTTGCTGGCTTTAATTGTTGTCAGCCGCCCAGATTGATTCCCCTGAGATGGGTGGTTACCTATTTACTGGTTGGTAATTTTAATGTTGATGTGTTTTTTTTCACATTTATGATATTATGGCATTGTAAGCTGCCCACTTTGGCTAATGAGACGGGCGGCATATGCATTAAATAAATAAATAAATAAATAAAAAGATACAATTCAAATACTTGTGTGCATGCATCGAATAAGCAGCCCAGGGGTTTGAGGTACCCCTTTTTTCTGGGATTGGGGGAAGAGCCATAAATTCAGGGGTCAGCCAGGATAAAAACTGGGTTTCAATTGATTAACCTCTAATCAGTGCAATGATATTATCCTTCGATTCTCTACTCCTGCTTAATTTCTCCTCTTTGATCAGGTTGAAGATGCTACTTGGAGTCCAGGTGTTTAGAGGAGGACACCAACCACGCCTTCTGCAGAGGCAAATTGTTTGGAGGGTTCTTGAAGTGAGGCTTTTAAAAAAAAACAATGTTATGACATGGTGGGGGGCTGAATCCCCAGAGGGTGGGCCCCAAACTTTGCTTTTCATCCTGTCCCACTAGGTGAGGAAGGGGATCTGGGCTGCCTCCTCCGCTACGCAATTATACAGACTCCTCAACTTATGACCAAACAACACATTTTTGTTGCTGAGCGAGACATTCGTTAAGTTAATTTTGCCTTATTTTACGATCTTTCTGGCTACAATTGTTAAGATAATCAATGCAGTTGTTAAGTTAGTAACCTGGTCGTTAAGTGAATCTGGCTTCCCCATGGACTTGGCTTGTCAGAAGGTCGCAAGAGGGGATCACGTGTCCCCGGGACACTGCGACCTTCATAAGTACATGCCAGTTGCCAAGCCTCTGAATTTCGATCAAGTGGCGATTGATACCCCTAGACTTATGGTCATGGGGGACTTCAACCTGCCATCTGTCAGTGAGGCGTCTGAGGTGGCTCAGGAGTTCATGGCTTCCATGACGGCCATGGACCTGACCCAATTAGTTCATGGCCCTACTCACACGGGGGGAAACACGCTGGACCTGGTTTTTGTCTCTGGTCAGTGGCTGAGTGGTCTCGAGATAGGGGATATAGCGATCGAGCCCTTGTCATGGTCAGATCACTCCCTCCTTCGCTTTGACCTTCGAACCGCCACACCCCGCCGCAGGGAGGCGGAACCGATGAGGTGGTTCCGCCCCAGGCGCCTGATGGACCCGGATAGGTTCCAGACGGAGCTTGGGCCGTTTCCTGAGGCTCTGGCACACGGCTCGACTGAAGATCTAGTGGCTGCCTGGGATAGGGCGGCCACTGGAGCTTTGGACCGGGTCGTGCCTTTGCGGCCTCTGACCCGGCGTCGATCTCACCTGGCTCCCTGGTTCACCGAGGAGCTGAGGGAGATGAAACGCCGGAAAAGACGCCTGGAGAGCAGTTGGAGGGCCAGCCGTTCAGAATCTGACCGAACACTGGTAAGGTTTCATATTAAGACCTACCTGGTGGCAATAAAAGCGGCAAAGTGTAACTATTTTTCCGCTCTTATTGCGTCATCAGATAATCGCCCGGCCGCCCTGTTTAGGGTGACCCGCTCCCTGCTCCACCAGGAAGCGCGGGAGGACCCCTTGGAGGGTAGAGCCGAGGACTTTGTACAATATCTGTATGACAAAATCGCTCAGATTCGGGAAAATTTGGATTCTGACTGGGTAGGTTCGGGAGGGAGGATGGAGGCAAGTCTTGAGAATATTACCTGGGAAGAGTTTGATTCTGTGACTCTGGAAAACGTGGACAAGATACTGGGCAGACTGAGCGCGGCCACATGTTTATTGGACCCGTGTCCCTCCTGGCTGGTGCTGGCCTCTCGGGAGGTGACACGAGGCTGGCTCCGGGGGATTATAAATGCTTCCTTGAGAGAGGGGGTCTTCCCTGCCGCCTTGAAGGAGGCGGTGGTGAGGCCTCTCCTCAAGAAGCCTTCCCTGGACCTGGCAGTGTTGGCTAATTACCGTCCAGTCTCCAACCTTCGCTTTGTTGCAAAGGTTGTTGAGAGTGTGGTAGCGCAACAGCTTCCTCAGTACCTGGATGAATCGGCTTATCTAGATCCGTTCCAGTCGGGCTTCAGGCCTGGATACAGCACGGAAATGGCATTGGTCGCATTGGTTGATGATCTCTGGAGGGCTCGGGACAGGGGTTGCTCCTCTATCCTGGTCCTATTAGATCTCTCAGCAGCTTTTGATACCATCGACCATGGTATCATGCTGCACCGGTTAGAAGAGTTAGGGGTGGGGGGCACCGTGTTGCGGTGGTTCTCCTCCTTTCTCTCTGATCGGTCGCAGTCTGTGTTGACAGGGGGGCAGAGGTCGACCCCGAGGCCCCTTGTATGCGGGGTGCCACAGGGGTCGGTTCTCTCACCCCTTCTGTTCAACATTTATGTGAAGCCGCTGGGTGAGATCATCCATGGTTTTGGGGTGAAGTATCATCAGTATGCTGATGATACTCAGCTATACATCTCCACCCCGGACCACCCCAATGATGCCCTTAAAGTGATGTCCCAGTGCCTGGAGGCCGTACGGATCTGGATGGGGAGGAACAGACTCAGGCTCAACCCATCCAAGACCGAGTGGCTGTGGTTTCCGACGTTCCGATATAGTCAATTGGTGCCATCACTGACTATTGGGGATGAGTCATTGGCCCCCACGGAGAGGGTTCGCAACTTAGGCGTCCTCTTGGACTCACGGCTGTCTTTAGAAGAACACTTGACGGCTGTGGCCGGGAGGTCTTTTTATCAGGTTCGCCTGATTCGCCAGTTGCGTCCCTTTCTGGATCGGGACTCGTTAAATACGGTCACTCATGCCCTCGTCACTTCACGCCTGGACTACTGTAATGCTCTCTACATGGGGCTCCCCTTGAGGAGCACCCGGAGGCTCCAGCTGGTCCAGAATGCGGCCGCGCGGGTAGTTATGGGAGCAGCATGGCGCTCCCATGTGGCTCCCCTCCTGCGCGAGCTGCACTGGCTCCCTGTGGTCTTCCGGGTGCGCTTCAAGGTCTTAGTTACCACCTTTAGAGCGCTCCATGGCTTAGGACCGGGGTACTTACGAGACCGCCTTCTGCCACCAATAGCCTCTCACCGCCCAGTACGCTCCCATAGAGAGGGGCTTCTCAGGGTGCCGTCAGCCAAACAATGTCGACTGGCAGCCCCCAGGGGGAGAGCCTTTTCTGTGGGGGCACCCACCATCTGGAACGAGCTCCCCCCAGAGATACAGAAGATTCCGGACCTGCGCACTTTCCGCCGTGCCCTCAAAACAGTCCTGTTTCAGCAGGCCGGCCTGGCCTAACTTTCCCTTTATATTGCCTTTTTTTGATTTTATTTTAAACTGGGATGTATTAAATGTATTTTTATCGTTCGCTGTTCACCGCCCTGAGTCCCTTAGGAATAGGGCGGTATATAAATTTAATAAATAAATAAATAAATAAATAAGTGACCACAGGGATGCAGCAACGGTCATAAGTGTGAAAAACGCTCGTAAGTCCCTTTTTTCCGTGCCGTTGTAACTCTGAACAGTCACTAAGTGAACTGTTGTAAGCTCCCTGTATTGCTTTTAATTCTGCCACAGCCCAAGAGGGCAGTTTTTTAAAGGCTTTGGGGTGTAAGACAGAACGAAGAGCAAAATTAGGTTTCTCTTTGGGGGGAAAAAAAAGCAGGACTAAGAAGCCATGGAATTTCTGGGAAGGAGAGAAGGGGAGAGGCCAGGGGTGGGGGGGTGGGGAGTGGGTGGGCTGGTTCCACCCCGGGGACCCCATTGTGTTCGGCAGGGGAGGTGCGTGCCTTTTTCCCGGGCGCTGAGCCTCTGCCAGGAATCCAGGAATCCTCCCAGGCAGGACGAAGCTTCAAAGGAGGAGAAGCAGCTCCGAGCTGGGGAATTCCCTGGCAGGCTGCTCTGCAACTGATGGAAAAACCCTTTTGCTGCCGGAGGGGAGAGGTGAGCTGGGCTCCCGGCAGGGTGAAAAGGGTGGGGAATATTTGGAGGGGATTGCCTGGGCAGCCCGTGGCAAGGAGGCTTTGTGTTTGTGTCACGTGCCTGTCTGGAAGGGAGAAAAACTCCCAGCAGCTGAAACGGCAAGTTCCCACTCCAGCCTCTCGCCCTTCAGACTGAGCCAAATAGGGGAAAAGGGAGCTTTTCCTGGAAAAGGTGGGCCCGGAAGGAATCCTGGCTTGCTTCACCTAGCCGGGTTTATCTGGAATCCTAACTTTATTGTCACTTTGAATGCACAACAGTCGGCATGCATTGAAAACATCGAAATTGAAATAAATGAAATGTCCTTGCATCCAGCTCTCAAAGGGTCACTGCCTCCAATATACACTAGGGAAACACGACAAAATAAATAAATACATATATACATGCATACATACGAGAGAGAGAGAGAGAGGGCAAAAAATATGTTGGGCTGATCCAGGAAGAGTTTGGATGTGCTTTTTAGATCTGTTTTGGAGGGAATCTCAAACACAGGTGGTCCTCGACTTATAACAGATCACTTAGTGAGCGTTTGAAGTTACGACGACACTGAAAAAAGTGATTGATGACCGTTTTTCACAATTACCACCTTTGCAACCTCTGCGTAGTCACGTGATTAAAATTCAGACGCCTGGCAAACGGTTCATACTTATGACCACTGCTGTGTCCCAGGATCACATGACCCCCTTTTGGTGACCTTCTGCCAAGCAAAGTCAACGAGGAAGCGAGATTCACTTAACAACCGTGTTATTAGCTTATCAGCTGCTGTGATTCACTTAACAACTGTGGCAAGGAAGGACGTAAGATGGGGCAAATTAACAAATGTCAAACTGAAGCACAGAAACTTTGGGCTCAATTGTGTTCGTAAGCCGAGGACTACCTGTATAAGTTTTCCTTTGTTTGTTTGCCCATTTATTATTCGCTTTTCTCCCCCAAAGTGGCATTTCTGGGCAGTGTACCGTCAAACGTCAAAATATAAAAACAGAACACAAAAGGAAAACGTTGGCAAGAAAAGTAGGCAAGAATAATATAAACCTGGTTGAAAATTACAGGAACTTCCTCCAGGAAGCAGCTGATCCGTCCCTTTCTCGACAGTCGCTTTCCGGACGGCTTTGACGGAACTCTTGGCTTCCTTGGAAGCGCAACGGATGTTTACAGCTGCCGAAAAAGGGATGGGAAAACTTTGGCCGGGCTTTCCCTTTTGGGTTTTTTCTAGTTCGGAGCCCCCGGATGGAGCTGACTGGCATGAGCCCCGACCCTGGCATCCCGAGCCAGGCTGGTCTGTGTGTCACTGCCTGAGAAAACGGCCAGAGGTGTTTGTGCCACTTAAAAGAGGCAGCGTGTTTGTTGAGCCCACGGAGTGCAAGGCAGCCCACTGGACAATGACCAGAGTTACACCACCCACAGCAGGGGGCTGGACTGGCCTCTCTCTCCTTCCCTTTTTTTTTTGGGGGGGGGGGGGCTGGGAGGCTGATAATGAGGTGGGGAACGTGGGCTGGTAGGTGAGGGAGGGAGGGGGATACAGGTAGTCCTCGACTTGTGGCCACAATGGAGCCCCAAAGTTTCTGCTGCTGAGCGAGGCAGTTTTTAAGTTGGATTCACAAAATTAAGGCTGATTTTGAATTTTGCCGTTTCACCGAATTCCTTGCCATTCTTAAGTCAATCACCGCAGTTGTAAAACGGTCGTTAAGTGAATCCGGCTTACCCCATTGACTTTGGGGATGATGGGACCCTGGGATGCTGCAGTCATCATAAATGTGAGCCAGTTTCCAAATTTTGATCGGGGGACCCTTGGGGATGAGGAACAGTTGTTAGTCTGTAAAACGGTCCCAAGTCCCTTTTCTCGGTGCTATTGCAACTTTAAACAGTCACTAAACGAACGGTTGTATGTTGAGGACTACCTGTAAACCAGATTCATTTTTATTGCTTGACTGATGAAATGCACTCCCGCCCCCCCCCCCCCCCCCCCCAGGTCTTATCACAAAAGGCAGAAGAGTTTCAAACTCAGTGTGGCTCCTGCTGACTTTCCCAGAAGGGACCCCCCCCCAAAGGCTTCTGGGAAAAGAGGGCTGCCTAGCTGAGCACCTGAGGGATTCTGGGAAGAAAAATCGCTTCCCTCCAACTGATGGGAAAGGCGCCTTTCGCTTCCTCTCTTCATCCCAGCCACTTCTCCTTTGTGCGTGTTGCGTAAGGCCCCACAAATGACAGCGCAGAAGGGAATATCGCACAACCGATGGTTGACTTCCTCTCCTGCCTGGTGGGGAAGTTGCTGATGCACACAGGAAATTGCGCTGGCAAAGGCAGCACACGGGAGCATGACGGAGCCACACGGCTTTCAATTGCGCAATCCCGCACCCTTCAAAACACAACAAGCCAGAGACAAACCGAAGCGGCTTTGCCCCCACCTCTTAGACTGGGGCCCCAAAGAGAAGAGTTCCTGCCCCCAAAGGGCCCAGCGTCCCCCCGCAGATCCTTTTGTAGGGCAGGAGCACCCACAGGCTGCCTTGTACAACTGGTGTGCGGGGCCAGAGTTGATGGGCTCAACCGCACGCACGCCTTGCCTCTGAGCATGTGCTGAGGGAGGGCTCCCGCCTGCCCACCCAGGGGTCTAAGGAGGGATGCGCATGAAAGCCGGGTGGGGTTTCCATCACACTACTGGGGTTGCTATACCGTTTGGCATTCCAGGTAGTCCTTGACTTACGACCACAATTGAGCCCAGAATTTATGTTGCTAAGTGAGACTTTGTTAAGTGCCCCATTGTACAACCGTTCTTGCCTAAGTTGTTAAGCGAATCTGGCTTCCCATGGACTTTGCTGGTCACAAAAGGGGATCACGTGACCCTGGGGACGCTGCAGCGGTCGTAAGTGTGAAAAATGATCATAAGTCACCTTTCTCAGTGCCATTGTAACTTCAAATGGTCACTAAATGAATTGTTTTAAGTTGAGGACTGCCTATTTTGTCATGTTGTAAGCTGCCTGGAGTTGCACATCCCTCCCCTAAATTTATTCAATAATGATCTGGCTAAAAAAACCCATAACATTCCCCATAATTTACGGCCAAAATATTTAATTATTTTAAACTGCTTTTAAATTTTGTATGTCCTGTTTTTTACTTTGGCTGTTCACCGCCCTGAGTCCTATTTGGAGAAGGGCGGTATAGAAATAGGAACAAACAAACAAATAAATAAATAATAAGTGAGCACTGTTGGCATTGAGAAAATCAAGTCAATTGCAAAAGGCAGCTTGGCTTGGAACAGCTTCCATCCTGCGACGAGACCTTTAATACCACCAAACAGCCACATCTGCCTCTGCCAGGTCCTTGGGAAAGACTTGAGAGTTGTATAAAAATGCCAGATCCCGTCTAAACATCTGGTTGACTGTGCGACAAACCATAATCATGATTTATTATCTGAATACTTGAACATCTTCGTCATTGACAAACCCAACATTGGTCAATTGCCAAAGATGGCTCGACTTGGAACAGCTTCCTGTGACTAGACCCAAGTTAAGACCGACAAGAACAACATCTGCCTATTTCAGGTCCTTGGGAAGGGCTTGATGGGTGGGCCAAAATGCCAAATTCAGTCTAAACATCTGGCTGACTGTCTGATGAACCACCATCACCTTTTTCGCTCGAAGACTGACCCTCATTGGTTAAGAAATTGGCCGGCATACAAGGGACTGTGAATAGCAAAGGAGGGGGGCCCTGAGCCCTTGCTTTTCTCCCCAGCTTCATCCTCCTCCATCTGCCACAAGCGCTTCTCACACTCGCGGCCCAAGTGCTGGGAAAACCCTGGGCAAATGGCAGCCTCTGGCCTCCTTGAGACACCCGTGACTCATCCCAGCCTGCAATTTCACGGGGGCTGAGCGGCTGGGGAAGTGCATTGCTTGGATGGGGGGGGGTGAATAGGCGGGGGGGCAGGAGGCAGCCGCTGAGACGATGGTTTACAATAAACCATTAAAAAACGAAAAGAATCGGTTCCGCTTTGCCACCCGGCCAACGTAACCTTGAACCGTGAAGGGCAAAGCAAGACAAACAGGCGCAGGGACTGGGGAATTCTGGGAGTTGAAATCCACGGGCCTTAGAGTTGCCTAGAGCAGGGCTCTCCCACCTTGGCTACTTTAAGACTTGTGGACTTCAACTCCCAGAATTCCCCAGTCAGCACAGCTGGTTAGTTAGGGAATTGTAGGGGTTGAAGACCAAAATCCTTGAAATAGCCAAGTCTGGAGAAGCCTGGCCTACAGGATGGGTGGAGAGATGGACGGCTGGCTAGATAGATGGATGGACGGATGGGAGGGTGAGTGGAGGGTTGGGGGAGGGGTGGACAGACAGCCCGACAGGGGGATGCAGACAGAAGACAGACAGACACAGAGAGGGGTACATGGAGGGGCTGCTTCCTCCCCCCACCCTTTGCACCGAAGGCTTCCCCAAACTCTCCCGAGGCGATCGGGTTGCTTCCGACGGCTTCACGCTAGCCCGGGAGGACAGCCGCCCACATTCGGCCGCCCGGTGGGCGCAACAGAGGCCGGGGCGTCCATGAGTTGGGGGGCTCCACTCCAGCATCCTCGGAGCGCCCAGCAGAAGCCAGGGGAGAGCGGAGCCCCCTCGTATGCTGGCTGCCTCCCTGCGCAGCCCCATCGTGTTTGGAGTCACGAAGGCCGCTTACTAAGCCCTCATCAACCGCCTTTATTCACACGGGCACTGGGTTTATGTGGGTGACTCCTTCCTTCCTTTCTTCGGCTAGCAGGAAATTGGGGAGGGGGGAGGAGAACCCGATGCCCCCTCGGGGGTGCCGCCTCCTTTCTTTCCCTTAGCCAAGCTAGCTCCTAGCCATGCGCAGAGTTCTGCAGAAGAGCTCCCGCCACTCAGTTCCCTTACCCGAAGGAGCTTGGGGGAGAAGGGGAGCCCCTTGGGAAGCCCTCAGCCTAGACAAAACAGGAGGCGGAGGATGGGGGGGGTGGGAGGCAGGTTTGGGCTGTGGAGGGGGAGGGGTAGACAGGGTGTGGGAAGAGGACTGCTGACTGCTCTCTTCCAAGCCTCCACCCATCTGGCGACCACCCCAGAGGGCACACACCTTGGCCCAGGTTGCAAGACAGGTGCACCCCCCACCCCAGGGTGTAGATCCTACACTCTCATACGTGCACCCTTAGCCTTAAGAGATTTATTCATTTGCACACTCGGGACCAGAACAAAGTCCTCGACTTGCAACAGTTCGTTTAGTGACTGTTCAAAGTTACGACACTGAAAAAAGTTTTTCCTTTCCTTTTCTTTTAAAAAATAATTTTTATTGTAGTTTTCCCTTCCAAAACTCTAATACATATTCAAAAAGACAGTGTCATTTTTATATACTTTGGATTAACAATTCACATAAAATCTACATTATATACATATATATATATATATCTCCTTACTTTCCTTATAAATATTACCTACTTTTGTTTCTGTTGTCTATCCAACTATACCAATTTTCTCAAACCGCATAGTATTCTGAACCCTCTTTTTCTTTTAATTCTACAGTTAGTTTATTCATTTCGGCACATTCAAATATTTTTTGGATAATCAATCCCTCTGGTGGTAAATTATGTTCTTTCCAATACTGCGCAAACGCAATTCTTGCTGCTGTTAGTATATGTAGGATCAGATATCTCATTTTTTTTATCAAACTTGAGAATATGGTAGAGGCAATTTGTAAGTTACAAAAGGCAAGGGTAATAGTAAATGGGGATATTACTAATATATTTCAGATAACTAAAGGGGTATGACAAGAGTGCTCATTGTCACCACTGCTTTTCATTCTAACATTAGAAATATTATTAATCAATCAGTGACCCAACTTCCCTCCAGAATAATCTTCATTGCTGGAGATTATTAAGAAGAGATGGGACAACCATTTGTCTGAAATGGTCTATGGGGTTTTCTACCTGAGTAGGGGGTTGGACTAGAAGACCTCCAGGGTCCCTTCCAACTGTTATTTTGCATTCATATGAAAATTGGCACCCAATGGTCCTCCCAAGATTTGCTCCTGGGCCCCACCTACAGGTCAGAAGGCGTACTGCAGGAAGCCAGTGCTTGAAGCTGTATAATTAAAAGATGTTTGATCAAAGTGATACAGAGGTCCAACCCCCTCCATCCCCATCCCCAAAAAACCCCATTAGTCCTTCAGGTCACTTCTTCCAGGGCACTTGCTTCTCCTTTTACGGGGCATGTTTGCAAAGCAGGAAATGCAGACCAGGGCAAAGGCTCCCGTTCCCAAACCAGGTAACCCAAAACTAATGCTTGTTAGTTTGGCTCAAAGCAAAACAAGACAATCTTCTTTAAAAAAAGGAGAGGAAGACCACGTGTCACTGTTTTTGCACTGCCACCTGCAGTGGGGGTGGGGAAAACCCCACAGCCGGCCGCACGAGGGAAGCGGGATTGTGAATTGCGTGGTGTGGTTTCACCTTTGCTCAGCAAAACATGGGAAGGTTATTTTGCTTAAAGTCAAAGGAAGCCCCAAGGTGAGGGCTCCACGGCCTCAGAACGTGTGAATCGTGCTTTTCTCCTCAGCCCCCAGTCAGGCGGGGCTGCTCCGGCCTCGCCAGGACCACTAACAGCCAGAGCAGGTGCACGTGCCTCAATGTCCCCTTTGCAGTTTGCAGCAACGACAAACTGTAGAGGGCTGGGGACCTGCGGATCCCTTGGAGACAGTGGGGGCGTGCAGACTGAGCACAGGTGGGCCTCGACGTACAACGATTGGGACCAGAATTTCCCTTGCTAAGGAAAAAGGTTGTTAAGTGAGTCACACGTGATTTTATGACCTTTTTTTTTTTTTGGCCACAGTTGTTAAGTAAAAACGCTGCGGTTGTTACATGAATCACACAGTCGTTAAGGGAATCTAGTTTTCCCCACTGACTGGGCCGGTGGAAGCAGCTTGGAGGAAGCCCTACACCAGCGGTTCTCGGCTTTTTCTTCACCACCGACCCCTTCAAAGGCCTCTTGGGGCCATGGAGCCCCAGTTTTGGTCACTGCAGATACAAAACGGGTGCTGAGAAGAGATAGGAAGTTGGCAAGAGGCATGGGGGAGGGAACTGGGGGTGTCCGGTCTAAGGAAGAGAAGGGCTGGGGGCGAAGGAGAGCATCTTCCCGTATTTGAGGGGCTGCCATAAAAAAGAGGGGGTTCACCTGAAGGCAGGAGAAAAAAACAATGGATGGAAACTAATCAAGGAGAGAAGCAATCCAGAACTGAGGAGGAATTTCCTTACAGTGAGGACAATTCACCAGTGGAACAGCTTCCCTCCAGACGTTGTGGGGCTCCATCCCTGGAGGCTTTCAAGAGTCTGGACAGTCACTGGTCTGAAATGGGAGAGGGTCTCCTGCTTGAGCAGGGGGTTGGGCCTCCAAGGTCCCTTCCAGCCCCTTTGGAGTAAGAAAGGGCTGCGCTATTCTGGGGAACAGCCCTTCTCTCCACCTGGGGGGGGGCAGGAGGGGGGACAAGCTGCCTTAGAAATCCCAAAGAGGGAACTTTTTGCCTGCTGACACGGCTTGTGGCTTGGCAAAAACGTGGCTGCATTTTTCCAATAGCTCATCACCTCCCTTGGCTTCCGAAGAGGGGAAAACGAAGCCCAGCCAAGCCAGCTTAGAACAGGGTGTTCTTTTGCTGGCTGCTGGAGCTTCCTGTTCCTCTCCCTGCCCTTGCAACAGGAGGAGGGTCTGGGGGGGTGGGGGGGTGGGGAGAGGAAGGAGGCAGGGTTGCTCTGGAGAGAAGCCACCTAGTTGCATGCAAAAACTTTGGACAACCAGAAAGGAAGGAAAAAGCTCCTCGGCTTTCGTTGATGCAACTGGGTGTCCGTGGCAAGAACTGGACGTCCTGCCCCCTTCTGCTCCCACGCCTGGAGTAAAAGATTGCAAAAGGGGCCCCGAGGAATTGCAGGAGGAATGAAGTGGGGCAGCCAGCCAGGCCCCTGCTCTTGCTCCAACCTCCCAGGAGGAACGTAAAGCACCCCCAAACCTTTCCCGCTCCACAGGTTCTGGGGCGGCTTGGATGCCATTTCTTCTCTGAGTTTGCCTTGTCCTGGGGGATCCCACAACAGAGGACCCCACCCCAATGGCGGGGCAGCCTCCTCCTCAGGAGGCTTGGCTAGAGGAGGTGGGTCCCCAGTTTATCCCCAGGGAGGGGGTTGCCTACTCCAACGTGGTGCGCAGAGGGCCTCTGGCCCCATCCCTGGGCACCTCTGGTTGGAAAGGATTTGGAGCCGGGTGTGCTTCGGGAAGAGCAGAGGAGGGTGTGTGAGTTCCTCAGGCCAAGGGCTTGGCTCAGCACGAGGCAGCCCCATGCACGGCCTCCCAGGCTTAAGCTGAAGGGTTCGCAGAAGGATCCACTTCTCACACCAAAGAGAGAAGTGATGCTCTTGATAATCGTGAGCAATTAGAACCCATAGAGACCAAGACAAATCCGGCAATGATGGAAATCTCGCCCAGAGATAGAGGACACGCCCACGCCCAAAGAGCATGCCACGAGAACAGACGGATTGCCATGCTGGCCCGGTGCTGGCCCACAGCCTCTCCAAGGCCCTTTCTTCCATTCGCTTCCAGGGCTTTTTTCTATTTTCTGGGATGCAACAGGCAAGGTCCTCCCCAGCTGAAGAGGCTGGTTGGTGTGGCTCCTTAACTGGTCAGGAGCAAAAGCTGACCAGGCCCCAAATCTCCCCAATGGGCCGAGAGGGGAGAGCGCACTCAACTGGAATGAAGCTCAGTATTTGTAGCTCAGGGTTGGACTGTGGGGGTCCTGGCTGTTCTGTGAGCTTGGTAGTTTTTAATGCAGATGTTTCATGACCACAACTAGGCAACATCATCAGTGCTAGAAAGGGGGAGGGGGGAGGAGGAGGAAGAGGAGGACTGTGGGGTCCTTGGTGTTCTCTGAGCTTGAAAGCTTCCTAGCAAATGTTTCATCACCCAACTAGGTAACATCTTCAGAGCTAGAAGGGAGAGGGGTTTGTGGAGAGGAGGAGGAGAAGGGGGGAGAGGATTGTGGGGTCCTTGGTGCTCTCTGAACTTGGCTCTTTTCTTGCAGACATGTTATTACTGAACTAGGTAACATTATCAGTGCTAAAAGGAAGTGGGGTGTGCAGAGTGAGGAGGAGGAGGAGGAGGAGGAGGGGGAGTGCGGGGTCCTTTGGGCTCTCTCAGCTTGGTGGTTTTCCTGCAGATGTTTTATCACCAACTAGATAACATTATCAGTGCCTTTTTGAACTAAACTCATTAGGCAGATTTTATTGTGTTGCAATGTCTTCGATCGAGTGTAACAGAAAAGTGAGTAAAAAAAAAAAAACGTTTCTAGAGGCTTCCTCCTCAGCCCAGAAGTCACCTTCTTACAGGTACACATTTGACAACAATAAGATCCGTAAAAAAAATTGCATTTTGTTCCCAGAGCCATCTTCTGGGTACTAAGCTGGAGAAAGACATTTATCTGCCTGATGCGCCTTTGGAATAAGTAATCTTTTAAATAGTCAGTTCTGAAATTTCCTGCAGTTGTGGGAGGCATTGTGGGGGCAGACCTCACACGGTTTTGTCCTAAGTGAAAATAAAAATAGGAAAAATTGGCCAGCCAGCTCCGGGAGAGCTTTACGGCCTGCGGATGGCAGAATTTTTGTGGTTGCCACAAACACTATCCGAAACTTGAACACCGCACAGGATAGGGCCGAAAGAAGGAGCGGAGATGAACGGAAGGCAAGACCCAGACCCAGAATTCAGCCTCTGCCTCTTGCAGCTCGCTCAGCTCTTCTGTCCAGGGGTCAGAGCCCAGACGAACTGCAGATCACAAGGCCCCCTGCGAGGGCATCTTGCCCGTGATCTTGTTGGAGCACTCCAGGAGCGCGTTGTGGATGTCCTTGGCACAGGAGATCTGGGACTTGATCATGCTGAGGTACTGGGTGTAGGGCAGGCTCTCTGCCTGGACCGCGTCAGGCTTAGTGGCGGTGGGCACCAGGGTGGGCGAGTGCTTGGCGCTGTCGAAGCTCTGGGAAAGGCACTCGTAGGCCAGGCGCTGGGATGAGGGAGAGAGGAGGTGGGGGTGAGAACAGAGCTGGTCGGATGTTACCCCGGGGAGGGTCTGCGGACAGCAGCCTCTTCCTTCCAGGGGAAGACCAAGATGATGGTGAGAACAATTAACCAGTGGAACAGCTTGCCTCCAGAGGCTGTGGGTGCTCCAACACTGGAGGTTTTTAAGAAGGGATCGGACAGCCACCTGTCTAGAATGCTACAGGTAATCCTCGACTTACAACCACAATTGAGCCCAAAATTTCTGTGGCTAAGCAGGACATTTGTTAATTGAACGTTGCTCCATTTTATTACCTTTCTTGCCACGGCTGTGAAGTGAATCCCTGCAGTTGCTAAGTAATCTGGCTTCCCCTTTGACCGTTTGCTTGTCATAAATACAGACCAGTTACCAAGCATCCAAATTTTGATCATGTGATCATGGGGATGCTGCAACGGTTGTAAATGTGAAAAACGGCCATAAGTCGCTTTTTTTCAGTGCTGTTGTAACTTTGCCACTAAATGAACTGTAGTAAGTCGAGGGCTACCTGTACAGGGCTTCCTGCTGGAGCAGGGGGTTGGACCAGAAGACCCCCAAGGTGCCTTCCAATGTTGCTATCCTGTTATTGTGCAGCGAGACAGCTCCTTCTCACAACCACACCAAAGACGTCTTAAAGGGGTGCCCATTCCCAGGGACACCCAGCAGAGATGTGGAGTACGAAAGAGAAGAGGCGGCCAAAACCCCAAATTCCAGCAAGGTGCACAAGTGGGAATCCATGGCTGACAAACGAGAGTGTATGCCCCTCCCCCCCCACTCCTCCTGGACTTACCAGACAGAGTTCAAGCTGGTCGCACAAGGCGTAAAATTCCTCCAGGCTTTTGTCCACTCTCTGCACTGGAACTTCGCTGATTTTCCTGAAGAAAAGGGAAAGAGAGAAAGAAAGAAAAGTTTGCCATCTTGGCAGGAGGAAAGGGAGCAGGCTGGGCGGGCTCAGCTGGGCCGTGGAGGGGGAAGGTGGAGTGAACTCACTGCCCGCTGTCGATGCTGGTGTTCTGGACGAAATTCTGCGCAGCCACCTTCATCAGGTTCTGAAATGGGGAAGGAGAATATTAAAAACGGGCTTCCAAGCAGGGACCCCTGAAGAAGAGAATGGATAGGTTAACATTAAAGATAAAGGATGAGGGAGACGCAGAGTATTTTTTTAACAGGGGATTTGTTCTACCAAGGGTTAGGTATAGGAGGTAGGAGTTAGAAGCTGGAAGAATGCC
This sequence comes from Arizona elegans, assembly GCA_022577455.1. Taxonomy (NCBI): domain Eukaryota; kingdom Metazoa; phylum Chordata; class Lepidosauria; order Squamata; family Colubridae; genus Arizona; species Arizona elegans. The sequence goes on from JAKOOJ010000011.1 coordinate 31,979,893, forward strand.
ACTAGGCTCAAGTACATAACATCATCATCATCATCATCATTATTATTACTACTATTACTATTATTATTATTATGGATAAGTAAGTTGACACAGACAATACACTGTTTACTAAAGACTTATATATGTTTAAGAAAAATGCATAAATAATATACATATATATATATATATTGATACATTTATATACACACACACACACACACACACAGAGAGACGTAGAGAGGCGGCTCCGTGGGGCTCCCGGGGCGGAGGGAGGCGGGCTGTGCCTCATGGGCCGCGGAGTCCCTCTCACCTGCAGGCTCTCCTTCAGCTGCGGCAGGAGGAGGCGGAAGCGCTGCACCGGGTCGAAGTCCTGCGCCTGCGCGGCCACCTGCATGCCCGAGGGCGCGGGGCCTGCGGCCAGAGGAGGCGCCCCCGCCGCGACCTGCTGCCCCGCGGCCCCCGAGGGCCCCACCTGGCCCATCAGCGGCGGCTGCGGGGGCGCCTGGGGCTGCGGCGGCGGGACCTGCGGCTGAGGCGGCGCCGCCATCTTCGGCCGCTCTCGCGGGACTACCCTTCCCGGCCTGCCCTGCGCCACGCCGCGCGACGCGGAAGCGCTCCTCCCCCCCTCGACGCGGTCCTGAGAGCGACGCTTCCCGGCGGGCCTTTCGCGGAGCGCGGCCCCCTGGGAGCTGCAGTCCCCCCGTGCTTAGCGCGTAGGACATCGGCGGCCTCCCGGACTCCGCTTCCCGGCGCTCCCCGCGGCAGGAAGGGCCCGGCGCCTGCGCCCTCGGTTGCTGGTGGGAGCCGCTGCCATGGCGCCCACGATCCAGACTCAGGCGCAGCGGGAGGAGCCGGGCCACAGGTGGGGAGGGGGCGCCTCCGGGGCGGGGGGCCCAGCCTTTCTCTCCCCACCCCCGTTTACGCGGTCACTGACTCTCTCCCGGTCCGCTTCTTCTTCTCCTTCTTCTTCCCCGCAGGCCCAACTCGCACCGGACGCTCCCCGAGAGGTAAGGCGACCCCCTTCCCGTGAGGCTCCGGCCCCGCAAGAGGCGGCGGCGGCGGCCTCCCCCTCACTCCCGCCCTTCCTTCTGCTTCGGCCCGCAGGTCCGGGGTGGTTTGCCGCGTCAAGTACTGCAACAGCCTCCCCGACATCCCCTTCGACCCCAAGTTCATCACCTACCCCTTCGACCAGAACAGGTGAGACCCCCCGCGCCCCCCGCCCCTTGCAGAGGCCCCTCTCCCCTCCCCCCCGCGGCCCTCCTCAGCCTTTGGCGCGGAAAGATGCGAGGGAAAGCGCGGGGAACCCTGCCCGGGGGTGGGCTGGATGACCTCGGAGGTCCCCTCCCACAGGGCCCTGTCTCTCTTCAGCGTGGAGGTCCTGAGGGTTATTGGCCTGTTCCTTCTTTCTAGGCCAGAGGTCTTCCAACCTGGTAGTTTTTAAGACTTGTGGACTTCAACTCCCAGAATTCTCCAGCCAGCCATACTATGCTATGCTCCAGCTATGCTGGCTGGAGAATTCTGGGAGTTGAAGTCCACAAGTCTTAAAGCTGCCTGGTTTGGGGACCCCTGTTCTAGGCCTTCCCTGCCACCTGGGGTAACTGAGAACCGTGGAGAAAAAAAAATAAAATGCAACTAGTTGCAGATGCTGAGGGGGAGGCCGTAGAGGGAGACCGTAAAGGAGCAACTTTGAGGGATTCTGGGAGTTGAAGTCCACTCAACTTCAAGTGGCCAACTTTGAAAAAAAGTTTGGGGCTCAGTTGTCATAAGTTGAGGACTCCCTGTCCTCCATCTTGACTGTTGGCCAAAAGCCTTGAGGAAGGAGTTTGGCCCCTTCAGAGATAGACAGAGAGCCTCATGGTTTAGTGAAGGCCACCCAGAAGGCCCTTCCCGCACATTAATGAATATATATACTACAATATGGGAAGCCACTTTGTCTTTTTTGAACTGCTGCAGGGTTGGAGTCTCCAGGAAGCCGAAACCCTTAAACTCCCACTCTTCCTGTTATGGGGAGGGGAATTCTTTTATGTCCAGCCTGAGGTTTGGCTGGTCTCTCTTGGGAAATTTGATCCCGCACTCATCTTACTGCCAGTGTACATTATCTGAGTGCGATTCAGCTTTGGAGAGCTGCTTGGGCCTTTTCTGCCGATTAAGGTTTTTCTTGCTTCCTTCCCCTTTCCAGGTTTGTACAGTACAAGGCCACCTCTCTGGAAAAGCAGCACAAACATGACTTGCTGACGGAACCTGACTTGGGAGTCACCATAGATCTAATAAACCCGGATACTTATCGCATTGACCCCAATGGTGAGACGGATTCTCTGTATGCCCATCACAACAGAGGGTTAATAATGTGTGTGCAAATCGAGGCTGGTTGGGGAGAGGTGCTCGTTTTGTGTGTGAGGAGAACCTGCACCCTAGATTTCTGGTACCCACTAAACAAACAGCTGCTAGGGAGATAACACAACTATGCTGTGAATTCAAATCTTTGATAGGTAGTCCTTGCATACTGATTGCAGGGAGCTGATGGGAAGTTGGGAGGCGGTCCCTGCTTAATGCCTCACGATTGTCGCTTAACAGTAGCATTGCCTATTGCTGGGATTTCTGTCACTGAGCGATGCGGTTACATGATGATGTGCTTTACATTGCTTAGCGTGGGAAGTTCTGGTCCCAATTACTGGCGTTACGCGAAGACTACCCATACTAAGTGCGTGCATCTCCAGGGACCTAATGTAGCAGGATTCCAGGAGTTTAGCTACAGAATGCAAGGAGGCCAGACTGCATCTCAACCCTTTGCAGAGCTCTCCGAGCATGCTCAGTGGAGGGGACCAACCTGTGACCACGTTTGTTTTGTTTTAGTTCTTTTAGATCCTGCGGATGAGAAACTGCTGGAGGAGGAGATCCAGGCACCCACCAGTTCCAAGAGGTAGTGCAACTCCTTCAGCACCACAGCCCCCTTCTGCTGGCCTTGCTCCAGGCTCTGCTGCCCCTGTTCTTACCCCAGATGCCGCTCTGTCTCCCACCCCAGCATGTTGAAAGTTTCTTGCAGTTGTCCTTCGTGGCCTGGCTCGTTTAAGTGATTTCCTTCTTTAGAAAGAGAATCCCTAAACTCTCTGGACCTTAGCACCTGCCTCTAATCTCCACGACTCTCCTCAGCCTCACCATAAGGGCAGCTGCTCCGCTCCCTCTCTCACACACATATTTGTTTATTAATATGCCACCCATCCCACTATCCAAAGCAACTCTGGCTATGCGTACATATACATACATTTAACTGCCAGGTGTGAAGAATGAAGGCTACACATTAAGTTCCAGTTAAGCTGATTTATTGCTTATGGCTCTATGCAAGAATCTAGTCAATTAAGGATCAGCACCAAATTGGCGCTAGATAAGATTTAATGGAATTCAAGAGCAATTGGACACATTGTGGCAACGTAAGGACTCCAGGCTGATTCCTCTCTTGACTCCAGCCCCAGGTTCTGCCTCTTGCTCCTACACTGAGCATTAGAGCCGCTTTTGAGGGTGTAAATGTTCTCTCATATTATTTGCTACATTGGGCTTTTGTTTTTGTAATTCACTGGGACTCACCATGAGTGAATTGGGCAGCCATAAAAATTTTCTTAATAAATACAGTGGAGGAGTTGGTCTTCCTGTGCTGGCTGGGAATAATTGGATTGTAGCCAGATGGGCTTTGGGGAAGGCAACTCTGGAGAAGAACAGAAATCCAGGTGGACTTTTTTGGTGGCTTTTTTCTCTTCAGATCACAGCAGCATGCCAAAGTTGTGCCATGGATGCGGAAGACCGAATACATCTCCACCGAATTCAACCGCTATGGTGTCTCCAATGAGAAGCCAGAGGTTAAGTGAGTAGAAACATCATTTGGGTTATTCCATCATTATTTATTTTCGTCCAGCTTTGCGCTAGCAAAGAAATAGTCTGTTGTGAGTCTGGTTGTACCGAGAACGTGTATCTGGAGAGGGGCTCTGTGTCTTGGCTCCAAAGGAACTTTCTCACTGAGTCCAGTGCAAGGAAACCACACTCTTAGACTGCTGGCTGAGACTCCCTTTCTGAACTCTTCCCCCTCCCCACACCTCGTTTCGCTTAGAATTGGCGTGTCTGTCAAACAGCAGTTCACCGAGGAGGAGATCTACAAGGACCGAGATAGCCAGATTGCAGCCATCGAGAAGACCTTTGAGGATGCTCAGAAGTCAGTGAGTGCCCTTCCTCTTCCTTTCCTCCCTCTCTCCCTCCCTCCCTCCCTCCCTCCCTTCCTCCCAAAAAACTCCTTTCCTCTCATTGTTGTGCCTTTTTAGTTTTAGAGATGGAACCTGTGCAGAAAGAGAGAAAACAACAGAATAACAGAGTTGGAAGGGGCCTTGAAGGTCTTCTAGTCCTGTAGAGCAGTAGAACTGGGGTGGGGGGTGGGAGGGGGTCCAACTTGCCAACTTTAAGACTCGTGGATTTCAATTGGAGTTGAAGTCCACAGGTCCTAAAGTTGGGGAATTCTGGGAGTTGAAATCCACGAGTCTTAAAGTTGCTGCTGTAGAAGCTTGCTGGAGCCATTTTTATTCTCCTTATATTGGTGGTTTAAATGCACACTCTGATTTGGGGGGGGGGGGGGGGGGGCAAGAGAAGTTTGCAGAGCCTACATTCAGCTACAGCTTCCAGGCCTAGCAAGGGTGGTTGTGTTCCCTCTTTCTTGGGTGTCTCCTAATGGGAAACTCTGCCCCCCCCCCTTCCAGATTTCTCAGCACTACAGCAAGCCTCGTGTTACTCCAACGGAAGTCATGCCGGTCTTTCCTGACTTCAAGGTAAGGGGAAAGCAAGGCGGCCCCAGGGAAGTGGGTGCTGGGTGGGGTGAGAGGTTAGCAGACCACCTTGCCTGCCCCTCCCCAGAAGGACTTGCCGGGCTCTGAGCTGCTGTTCTCATTCTCTCTGCCAGATGTGGATCAACCCTTGTGCTCAGGTCATTTTTGACTCTGATCCAGCGCCCAAGGACACCAGCGGGGCAGCAGCTCTGGAGATGATGTCACAAGCCATGATTAGGTGAGATCATGGTTTATTTCTAAAGTAGGGTGAGGAAAGCCGGCCTTGGTTTCCTTGCCGAGGGTGTTTTATCTTTATTTTTTAATTTTTTAGTCTTTCACCTTTATTTTTACAAATAACTTAAGGCGGTGAACATATCCAACAAATCATTTTCCTTCTATTTTCCTTACAACAGCCCTGTGAGGTGGGTTGGGCTGAGAGAGAGCAACTGGCCCCAAGTCACCCAGCCAGCTTTCAAGGCTGAGGCGGATCTAGAACTTACTGTCTCCCACTTTCTAGCCTGGTGCCTTAACCCCAGCCCAGCCTTTTCAAGACCTCAAGCAGAAAGAGATCTATTTCCCTTTCATAATCTTCAGCCTTCTCCTTTTATCTGGTGGTGCCAGCGAGGATTTTGCTTGGCACAATGGCTGTTCCGTCCAAGAGTGGTGCAGTAGCCTAGAGGTGGAGCTCTTGCCTCACAATCAGGAGGCTGTGAGTTCAATCCTAGGTAGTGGCAGATATTTTTCTCTCTGGGCACAATGTGTAAATATCAGCTGCGAACTCTGCATTGGCGACAGGAAGAGCATCCGGCTAGTAAACAGCTCCATTCAGTTGCTCTGACTCCACCCCAATCTGAGGGATTACGGGATCATTAAAAGACCAAAAAAACAAAAAATGGCTGTTGTGTCCGAAGCAGGGAGCTGATAACGCCTCTTTCCCTCCGCCTCCAGGGGCATGATGGATGAAGAGGGCAACCAGTTTGTGGCCTACTTCCTTCCCGTGGACGACACGATGCGGAAGCGCAAACGGGATCAAGAAGAGGAGATGGATTACGCACCCGAGGACGTGTACGTGAGCGCAGATGCTGAGCGTTGTCTGGAAGCAGGACTAAAATACACCTGGAAGAGAGCCCAGAAGAGCGTCATGGTTGCAATAAGGGATTTAGTTTTGAAAATGTGAAAACGGGGTCAGCAAGCTGCATACGGCTTAGCTTACCTTTCCCAACTGGCTTAGTTTGAATTTGGCTTTTCAGAGCCATAGATTAAAATGATAGGATTGCCTGAGTTGGTGGATTTTTTTATTGTTTTTTTTTACTACTTCACGAACAGGGGATAGACATGTTAAGTTGCAGGGACTGCTTTAATTCTGCCCTTGGATTTCTTGGTTTCCTCTTGCAAAGTAGGTCCCCCGCCCCCCACTGATGAGGGTTGGGTAAGCAAGAAAAATCAATTCCAATTTAGGAAATTGAATGGAATTAAGAAGGAGTGGATTTTTTCCAAGCAGATGTGAAACTCTCTTCTTTCTCTCCCCCCCATTAGGTATGAGTATAAAATTGCCCGGGAATACAACTGGAACGTCAAGAACAAAGCCAGCAAAGGTTACGAAGAGAATTACTTCTTCATCTTCCGTGAAGGTGACGGTGTCTATTACAACGAACTGGAAACCAGGTGAGGGGGAGGAAATTGGGGGCAGGACAGTGGGTCAGGTGTGGGGGGGAGAGAAGATGGAGCTGCTGGGCCCTTGACAGGCCAAAGGGCGTGGGGAGGCCTCCCTGGCTGCTTTGTGGTTTTATGAGCCAGTTTCCAGTGCTCAACCTCTACTGGCAGACCTTGACTTAACGACCGCAATTGAGCCCTTAGACAATGGAGTCTATTGCTCAGGGAGGCAGTTGTTATGTGAGATTTGCCCCATTTTACGACCTTTCCAGCCATAGTTGGTAAGCGAATCACTGCAGTTGCTCAGTTACACGATTGTTAAGTGAATCTGGATTCCCCATTGACTCTGCTTGTCAGAAGGTCGCAAAATGGAAACACGTGGCCTCAGGACACCTCAACCGTCATAAATACGAGTTAATTGCCAAGCGGCTGAATTGTGGCCACATGACCCCAAGGAGGCTGCAACGGTTGTACGTGTAAAAAACGGGCCTCGGTCACTTTTTCCAGTGCCGTTGTAATTTCCAACGGTCACTAAATGAACTGTTGTAAGCCGAGAACTGCCTACGCTGCCACCGTTCTTCTTCACAGCTGTTGTGCTTTTCCTCAATAAGGTGTGTGTGTGTGTTGGGAATGCTGTCAAAGAATGGTCTGAGCAGTTGTGGCTGTGGGTCTTTGGCTAAAAGGGGCGGGGTGTGTGTGACTGAGATGCTGGCAAGGGTGGGCCCGGCCCTTCCGCCCTCACTGACCACCTCCTTCCCTGGCAGAGTGCGGCTCAGCAAACGGCGAGCCAAGGCCGGGGTCCAGTCAGGCACCAACGCTGTGCTGGTGGTGAAACACAGGGACATGAACGAGAAGGAGCTGGAGGCCCAGGTAGGGCTGGGTGTCCTAGTGGGCAGAGGGGGGCTACTGCTGGGCCACAGGGGCCCTGGGGCTTTGCCCAAGCACCCCTCCCTGTGGCCGAGGGAGGGAGGGAGTCTTGAGCTGAGCGGCCCACTCGGGCACCTTTGCTTCCCTCACAGGAAGCCCGCAAAGCCCAGCTGGAGAACCACGAACCCGAGGAGGAGGAAGAGGAGGAGATGGACTTGGGCAAAGAGGCGCAAGGCTCAGGTGGGTGGTCTTTCCCCCAGATCCCGGCCAGCCCCAGAAAGCAGAGCTGGGCCACGCCCGGCCCTTCGGCTCTTCCTCTCTGGCCCCCTGGAGGTCAGTCGCCCATTAGAAATCAAATGTAAATAAGTGGAGGCAAGCAATTCAATTGCATCGCTTTTATTTTGAAGGTGGCTGCTATTTTTGTTAACTTTATGTATATGCATTCCTTCACGGCCCTAAGCCTAAGCCTAACCTTAGTTTATGGGATTTTCCTATATTTTACAAGTCCAAACAAAAAACTGACACCTTATCAAACCTCTAAGAATCTGTCTCTGGTATCAGTTTTTGGCCCTGGCCTAACCTGGACCTTAACACAACTGTCCCAGTTTCTCCTGTGGCCCCTTGAGGAAATTAACTGCCCCCCCAGCCCCCAGCCCCGGCCATAGAGGGAGGCTGCTTAAATGTTTAACCCACCGTCCTCCCTTCCCCTCTGCCGTCTCCCCCACTTCAGACGAGGAGCCGGAGAAAGGCAGTGAGAGCGAGAAGGAGGCCAGTGAAGCCGAGGAGGAGGAGGAGGAGGAGGAAGAGGAGGAGGAAGGGCGCTCCCCCAGCGAGGGCGAGGGCATCCCAGCCGAGGAGAGCGAGGAGGATGAGCGGGCCGCGCGAGACAAAGAGGAGATCTTTGGCAGCGACGATGATGAGGAAGACTCTGAGCTGGAGGGCGGCCGGCCAGAGGCGGATGAGGAGAGTGGCAGCGAGGAAGAGGAGGAGGAGGACGAAGACGGGGGCAGCCGGCCTCAGCAGCAGCACCATCGGGGCAGCCACAGCCCCTTCTTCAGCGGCAGCGACCGCTCCAACCACGAGGAAGAGGAGGAAGGCGAGGCCAGCCCCAGCGACGCCCCTTCAGAGTCGAGCAGTGAGAGCAGCGACAGTGACTGAGCAGCCATGGAGGCCGTTCGGTGGGACTGGGACTGACGGAAGAGGCACGGGGGGCTCGATTTGCCAGGCCCCTTTGGGTGTCCAGAGGGCCCTTTCGCCAGTTCTGCCGTCACTGGCCACAGGGGTCTGTTGGCTGGCCAGTTGGCCCTGCTGGGGGAACCATGGGCTTCAGCCCTGGGAGTTCCCTGCTGTATATAAACGCCTTTTTTGTTGCAATAAAATATGTGTTTCCCCCCCCTTTTTTTTTTCTTTCTTGATTTTCTGTTTTGATCCCTTTTCTTTCTTGGCTTTTCACTCATGGAGCTGTTTCAACAGCAGCGTCCCCCATTTTGTATGTATATCAGCAGCATCCAAGCTTAGCCACTTTAAGATATGTGGACTTCAGTTCCCAGAATTCTCCAGTTGGCCACGTGGGTAGCTAGGGAATTCTGGGAGTTGAAGTCCACACATCTTAAAGTGGCTAAGTTTGGATATTTTTGATGTAAATAAGACAGCACATTTCTCTCTCGAAAAGACACTTGTCCGATCTCAGCAATAGGTAGGGGGTGGATTTTGGTTTTCAGGGCAGGGTTCCCTATGCAGGTCTGTTGGACTACAACTCCCATCACCCCTTGGGCCATATGGCCCTCGAGGTCTACACGGATGCCATAGATGAGGCTTGGACCCCAGGTCTGTGGAGGAGATTGTGAGGTGCAGAAGACTCACTGAAAGCCCTGGGCCCACAGCCCACCTGGGGGCCCTGCAGCCCCTTCGCTAAGGGGTTGGTTGGGGGTCGCTTAGCAACGGGGCCGTCTGGGGTTTGGGAGATGTCCGAGCCCCTGATCTGGTGCTAAGAGACCAAAGGCCCCCCAGGAGGGGAAGGAACTTGGCAAGGCGCGTGGATCGTGGGTGGTGAAGCAAAGTGGCGGTTGGGCGGTGGGATCCAAGGAGGGGTCTGCAGCTGTGCCCGGCTCCAGGCAGGCACCCAAGATCCCATGCGCCAACTGAAGGTCTTGGCCCACGGAGGGAGTCCGTGTTGACTCTTGGCCCCCACATAGAGAGGACTTCTTCATGGGGATCGGCCCTCGGCTGCTGTCACTCAGAGCCTCTGCGCTGGTGCCAGTCTTCCCCTTCCACCTTGCCCAGCATTATGGGCTTCCGAAAGGAGGATGGGTCCTTCAGCCCTTTCATCATCTACCCCTCCCCCTTCTCCCTCCCTCCTCTTCCCTCCTTCCTTTTCTCCCGTCTTATTATTTATTTATTCATTATCTATTTATTTGTCAACAAGGAAACAAGGAACAGGAGAGACCCAGAGATGGACACATGGAAATTCCTTGGCACAAATAAAAGGATGGAAGTAGGGAAAGCAGCCAGAAACACATCAAAGGAGGGGAGGACAGGGACGGTAGGGACGCCCCCTCCCTCCCTCCCTCCCTCCCTTCCGGAGAGGGATCCCCGCCCGGCTCCAGCGCTGCGCTGCGCTACGCAGGGCGAGGCGAGGCGAGGCGAGGCGCTGCGCTGCGGCCGTCGGCGCCGCCACCCAGGAAGCGCCAGGCTGGGCCGCAGCCCCTCCGGATCTCGCGGGCGGCGGGGCGCATGGACGGCGGGTGCGTGGGGCCGGGGCCGGGGCCGGGGCGGGCGGGGGTCTCCCTCGGGGAGGGCCGGGCGCGCCCTTCGCCTCTGGCCCGCAGCGCGCGTCGGTCGGTCGGGCGGGCGGGCGCAAGCGGGGCTGAACCGCGACCCCTGCCGCCGTGCCCGGCCTGGCCGCCTTTGGGGGAAGCTGCCCTGCCCCGAGGAGGGTCTCCGGCGGGGGCTTGGGCAGGGAGGGCCGGCCGGGGATGGCCCCCTAGACGCCCCCTCCCCTTTTAGCCTGCCAAGCAAGGCTTTGGGAGGCCGGCCGGAGCTGGCGAGGGGACCGTCCCGCAACCAGGGTTGCAGTGCGGGGCTGCTTTGCAAAGAGAACGCGGGTCTGCCCCACCCTTGAACCCCCCCTCCCCCATGGCGGTGGGCAGCCCTTGGCCGGACCCCCAGCCCTTCCCCCCCACCCCCGCCCAGGATTGGTTCTCTGGCTTTGCAGAGCGACCCTGAGATCTGGCCTGGGGCAAGGCGGCCAGGGTGCCCAGGCAGAGCCCAGACCTCAGCTGGCTTCCAGTGGCTTTGCACAAAGAGCCGCTTGTGGCAGAAGTCGTGGGAGGAGGGTTGTGTGATCCACGGGTGCCAAAACCTGCCAGGTGGCACCTTCTCCACAAACAAGTCCAGCCACTCTGCGCCTGGCACCAAGGCCGATCGCTTTCCATATAAGCCTGCCAGTCGGGAAAGGTACGACTCGCCTTCTTGGCAGCTTTTGGCACCAGAAACTTACACCACCCTCCTTCTGATTTTGGGGAGAAGTTGGTGGATCTCCAGGAGAGGATAACCATGATCCTGGGCGCGAGTTCCTCACCCTTCCCCTTTGCCCCCTGGGCACCCTTGGAGAGTCACAGCAGTTGTTGTTGTACAGTCTCCCCATTGTGCCATCCCACCAGATCTGGTTTGTGATGGGCACCCAGCTTGCGAGGCCTCTCTGAGACCCCAAGCCCAGAAAGAGCTGTGGAGGGTGAGGAATTGCTCCACTAACCCAACATCCATTTGCAGGCTCTGCTAAACCATGATTATTGGCAGTTGGCTGCGTTCCCACATTGCTCTGAGCTCCAATCATGCGTGCCAAGTATGACTGGCATTACAAGACATGGCAGGGCAAAGGGAAATTGGGATCAAATCAAAGTCAGTTCTCTACCTCAGCAACGTGAAGCAGAGTGGACTTCAACTCCCAGAATTCCCCAGTCAGCTTAGGAATTCTGGGAGCTGAAGTCCACCCAGCTCCAAGCTGCCAAGGTTGAGAAAGTGGTTTAGACAAATGGCAAACATTTGCAGTTACTTAGTCCATGACTTATGACCACAATGGAGCCCAATGGTTCTGTTGCTAAGTGAGACATTTGTTAGGCGAGTTTTACCCCATTCTACAACCTTATCACAGTTGCTAAGTAAATCACATGGTTGTTTTAAGTGAATCTGGCTTCCCCATTGACTTTGCTTGTCAAAGGTTGCAGAAGGGGATCACGTGACCCTGAATTTGAGTCAATTGCCAAGTAGCTGAATTTTGATCAGGTGACCAAGAGGCTGCTGCAACAGTTGTAAGTGTGAAAAAAAGGTCATAAGTCACTTTTTTCAGTGCTGTTGTAACTTTGGACATAAGTCAAGGACCACCTGTAATTCTGTCTTGGCACATTCGTGATTTGCTCTTGCTGGCTTTGGGGCAGACAGGCAGCTAATGACATTGGTCTATTTTCTTCCCCAGGTCGGCATCGTCGCAGCCCTGTCGGTCTGCCCCATCCTCTGAAGAGCAGGAGCCGGCTCATCCAGTGCCTGGGAGGAGCGCCAGCCCTCCAGCCTGTCCCCTGCCTGGGGGGCCATGTCACAGGACAGCGGGGGCTCGGCCCAAAGTGAAGCCGGATGGCGGCACGAGCAGCCGTAGGGGTGGGCGTGGGAAGGCCCGACTGAGCCACGCCTCGGAGAGACTGAGCCTTCCCTCGTCCAAAGTGGGTCCAGTCACGGAGGGCCCACGGCGGGCAGACCCCGAGCCCTCCAAGGGGCTGGGTCATTCCTTGCGGCAGAAGCTGCAGGCCGCCGTGGGGCAGTGCTTCCCCATCAAGAGCCTACCACGCTCGCCGGACCTCTCTTCCCAGCGCAAAATTCACCTTCGGGAGCTGATGCTGGACACCTGCCCCTTTCCCCCGGGCTCGGAGCTGGCCCGCACCTGGGAGCTGATCAAGCAGCACACGGTGCCCGTCTCCGAGCACGAGGGCCTGCCCGCCCTGCCCCTCGAGGACGAAGATGACCGCCTGAGGGAATGCCGCCGCATCAGCATTGAGCAGGGTGTGGAGCCCCCCCCGGATGCCTTGATCCACACTTTCGAGGTCACCGCGCAGATCAACCCCCTCTACAAACTGGGGCCAAAGCTTGCCCACGGCATGACCGAGCTAACCGGGCCAGGTCGGGCCATGTTGACCGCCACTGATGAGCAGGACGAAGAGGAGGAGGAGGAGGAGGAGGAGGAGGAAGAGCTGGAGTCGGCCTTGGCCAGGCTGCCGGAGGTCCGGGACGGCCTGCGGGCGCACACCCAGATCGACTACATCCACTGCCTGGTGCCCGACATGCTGCAGCTGACACAACTCTCCTGCTATTGGGGCGTGATGGACCGCTACGAAGCCGAGACCCTGCTGGAGGGCAAACCGGAGGGCACCTTCCTCCTGAGGGACTCGGCCCAAGAAGACTATCTCTTCTCTGTGAGTTTCCGGCGCTATGGCCGCTCTCTCCATGCCCGCATCGAGCAGTGGAACCACAACTTCAGCTTCGACGTCCACGACCCCAGCGTCTTCCACGCGCCCACCGTGAGCGGCCTCTTGGAGCACTACAAGGACCCCAGCGTCTGCATGTTCTTTGAGCCACTGCTGTCCCTCCCCGTCCACCGCACCTTCCCCTTTGGCCTGCAGCACCTATGCCGGGCTGTAGTGACCTGCTGCACCACCTACGACGGCATCGGGCACCTGCCCCTGCCCCGGGCGCTGAAGGAGTACCTGAAAGAGTACCACTACAAGCAGAGGGTGAGGGTGCGGCGCCTGGATACCTGGGGCACCTGACGCCGACCCCCAACTACCGATCAGCCTCCTGGATCTACCTGCTTTTCTTTGGATGACAATCGTTACTTCCTAACCCATCTTCTCTTGCCTGGCATTCTCCGGAGTGGGTGGGTGCCAGTTTCCAGTCCTGCTAGCTAGCATGCTGGCTGGAAACGCTGAGCACGGTAGCCTGGCACATCCGGCAAGGATTTGGGTGAAGGAAGCGGGCCCGTCTCCCTCCACGCCTTTCCGGACTTGTGAGCACAAGGGTGTTTGTGGGTGCCTTTTTTTAGTCTGGGTGCAAAATCCAGGGTTGTAGAGACTTTGGGCTGCAGAGAAGGCCCAGAATCTTTGCAAGTCAGAGCAAAAAAATGAGGACTTCCGGTTAACCGGAATTTGTAGCATCAAAGCCCTGAGCCCCCCATTAGAGAGGAGATTCACCCTTAAATCTCCTGTATAGTGGGCTCTTGCCGAGGGGCTCTGTGGCCTGCCTCCACATCCTTCCTGAGAAAAAGCACATCATTTGGGGAGGGGAATTAGGGCTGTTTCCAAGCCAGGCATTTGGGCACAAACGTCCGGCAGGAAGACGAGCTGGGACTCTTCTTGAGTAGTCCCTTGGGCACAATCCTGCATTTCTTTGCCTTTCTTCCATTCCTCCAAGTTGTACAGGTAGTCCTCAACTAAATGGTTCATTTAGCGACCATTTGAAGCACTGAAGCGACTTATGACTATTTTTTAACACAATCATTGCACACACACACACCCCATTCACGTGATCAAAATTTGGACGCTTGGCAACTGGATCGCATTTATGATGGTCGCAGTGTCCCCGGATCACACGATCCCCTTTTGCGACCGTCTGACAAGCAAATGGTCAAAGGGGAAGCCAGATCCACTTAACAACCGTAGCCAGGAAGCTCATAAAAGTGAGGCAAAATTCACTTGTCTCACTTGGCAACAGAAAATTTGGGCTCGTTCTGGTCATAAGTTGAGGGTTACCTGTAGCTGCTGCTCGGCACCCCAAATCCTGGTGGCCGCAGGGGGAACCAGAAGTGTCTCGCTTGGAGGGACATGATAAGAGCAGCTGCAGATCCAGAAACCTGCGTGCATCATCCTCGGGGAAGTATGTTGGGTGTGTGGTTGTGATGCTCTCCACCTCTGAACTCCTGCTGTCAGGCTTCCTTCACAACCTGTTGCTTTGTACTGTTGTGTTATCATTAAAACCTTCTTGGTCCACTGTGCCTCGTGCTGGACTTTCCTCTTAATGTTGGGCAGGGGGCTGGACGAGCAGAGCGGCTCCAAAGCCCAGCTGCCCGTAAAAAGCTTGTTTCTCAGGCCCAGCCTTCACAGCCCCGGGGGCGTTGCAAAACCCCCAAACCTTCCCCCATTGTGAAAAACCAGGGTTGATGGGAACAAGGTGTCTAAGCAGCCTGTAATGGGGGCAAGAGCGCCTGGCTTAGATTTTTGAAAGGGGAAGCCCCCCAAACTGAGACCAGCCACCGCTGATCAGGAAGGGCTGGTCTGGCTGAGCAGGGGGTGGGGGTGGGGTGTCCAAAAGACCTGGTGTGTGTGTGTGTGTGCGTGCGTGCTGCAGGTGTTGCCAAGAGACCGGTGCCACCGGACAGCTGCTCCGGAGGGGGCCATAGAACCAATGTTGACTTCCTACAGCTGCTGAGCCAGCCCATTGGATGAAAAATGTCCATCTATCACAGTGCTTTCCAAACTTGGGATAAATTTCCCCCCAAATTGGGTGGAGTCACATGCACAAACTTAACATCCATCACAACAGGGGCCCTTAAACTGATGTGTAGATTGCCGCATGTGCTGAAATGCATTTGAGAATTCCTATTAAGAGGAAGCAATTGCCAAATGACAGAACGATCGTGCTTTTGTAATACAGGACATCCTCGAGTTACGACGACCATTCATTCAATGACTGTTGGAAGTTAGGAAGGTGCTGAAGGAAGGGACTTGCAAATGAGATTCCAATAAAGGAGAGTATTTGTAGCTCAGGGTTGAGGTGAGGGGTCCTTGGTGCTCTCTGAGCTTGGTTGTTTTCTTGCAGATGTTTCATTACCAAACTAGGTAACATCACTAGCACTGATTAGACTGATGATGTTACCTAGTTAGGTAATGAAACATCTGCAAGGAAACAACCAAGCTCAGAGAGCACCAAGGACCCCTCATTCAGGGAGACTGACTGAGGTTTTGGGGAAGCTTTGGCCTGAGCGATCACCCCACCCTGAAACAAGGAGAGCATTGCCATTGCAGGAAACCCACAAGCCCCCACCCCAAGGACCTGGGCATGACGGTTGACCCCAAGACCCCTCCAGGGCAAACGTGGGAGTGTAATTTCAAAAGGTGAATCCCTACAGACGGGAGGGGGGGTGCATCCAACCTTGGCAGCTTTAAGACTTGTGGACTTCAACTCCCAGAATTCCACCACCAGCATGTCCATTGATAGGTATTCTGAGAGTTGAAGTCCATACACTTGGGAAACGCTGTGCTAGAAGATGCCATTAAGAGCTGTGGTGGCACTGTGGTTAAGAGTGCAGCATTGCAGGCTAACTCTGCCCACTGCCAGGTGTTCGATCCCGACTCAACCTCCTCCTGAGGTTGGTAAAATGACCCAGATTATTGGGGGCAACAGGCTGACTCTGTGAACTACTCAGAGGGCTGTAAAGGGGTGTTTAAGTCTTTAAGTGCTATTGCCATTCTCTTCCTCTAGGCAGAACTTGGGGGAGGAGTTAAAAGAAATATCAGCCTAGCTTCCCTACATAGCCACAAGTGAAACTAAGTCCAGCCCCCCATTGAATTTTGTTGACCCTTATCAACCTTTCCGAGCAGATGCCGACTACTGAGAAGATTCCTGTGCACAGGCCCTTAGCAATAAATCAGCTTAACTGGGCCTTCACCTGCGGACTGGCCTTTCACACCTGACACTTCCCGATGCAGGCTCAACCCACCAAGGCAGATAACCCAGATGTTCCCCAATCAGAAGTGACTTGGTGGTCAGAACTACCCTCTTTAAATACCTCCCACCCCAGAAATGCAAAGGAGAAAATCCAGATGATTGGATTAATCTCAATGAGACATCTATCCTGGGGTCCCAGTGGTAGAGAAAGGCAACCTTTTAGCAGACACCCCCCCCCCCGCTAAATTTCTCCAACCACCTCTTCCATTAAGGCCACGGGAAGAAATACTGAACTGGGCCAAGCCCCCACCCTCCAACCCCAATAAACCAAGCATTTAAAAAAATAATACAAAATAAGCACAGCTTTATCATAGAGGTTAATAAAAAAAGGACTAATGCTTAAATTCTGTATATGCCTTTTACAAAGCAAAAAACCAGAAAGGGGAAAAAAGCAGCAAAAGGAGTCCAAACAAAGCAATCTAAAGTCAGAATTTGATCTTTTTTTTCTTTTTTTTTTGTAAAACATTTTGTGTGTGTTTTTTTTTTAAATAACGTATTCATGGTTACCAGCCATAGTCATAACAAAAGTTATTCATAATAAAATGTATCTAAAATAACATTTCTATTTCAAACAGGAACCTTGTCTCTCTACTATTTTTTTTTTTTAGAAATACAGTAGCTCTGTCTGGTTTGTTTTTCTCATATTTTTGTTTTGTTTTTGTACACTACTCTTCGGTACACACTTTGGAAAAAGGCTTTTCAGACTTCGAACAGTTCTCGACGGTGTGGAAGAGGAGAGGGGATTCGGCGAAAATTCGGTACCTAAGAACTGGCTGTTAGGTGTGGAAGGGCTGCAAAGAGACGCTGCCACCCCCAGCAGGGGCACCGTGCCCAGCTTGGGGGGGGCAAAACCCACAGGTCGGCCCCCTCCACCCCCCCTTATTTGGGTAAACTTTCCCAGCCCCCTAGTTGTGAAGCCCCCAACCCCCCCCTCACTCGACCTCTCACCTTGTTTACCTGAACCTGCTATCAACAGGTAAGGCTGGTCTTTGTTTGCAAGACCAGCTCTGCCCTGTCCTTCCTGGCACTGCCTCCTTGGGAAAGGGAAAAAGGCCGGGGGGGTGGGAGGGCAGGTAGTCCTGTCCTCTCCTCCCTCCTGCAGTAAAGCTATCCAAAACTAGGAAACCGTGAACAAGGCGGCTGGAGAAGAGGTGGGAAGGAGGGCCCGGTAGTGCCCAACCCCACAGAAGCAGGGACTCCTGCACCCACCGCCTCACCCAAATCTTGTAGCCCACTCGGATGTATCCCCAAAGTCTTTCCTGCCCCCTCCCAGCCCCAATTTGCAGCCATGATCCTGGTTCCTGGATCACTTGCATGCCAGCCTCTGGGCAGGTTTTTCTGCCTGGCTTTGCAAATTCACCCCATCTGCTCCTTGACTTTGCTAAGTACCAGGAAACTCTGGGTGGAGGGGAAGCCCCCCACCCCACCCCACTCACACACCCCATCCTCGGGTGCTGCTATGGCCAGTTTGCCCTGGTCCTACCTTCCCACTCTTCCCCCACCGTCCCTTTCGACAAAGGAAGACACACAATTATCCAACCCAAATGACTGAAGAACGAGAGAAAAACTTCTTGACCGGTTTGGGGAGATGCTGCATAGGTGTTCCGGCCATTTGCCCCCACCCCCACCCCCTTCCTGCCCCCTCCACAACCTGGGGTGGGGGGAGGGTGGGGGGTCAAGGGGAAAGGGAAGAGAGCCTGGAACCCATGCCAGGAACGCAAATCAGCTCAACTGAGAATCCGGCTTCTGAAACCTAAATGGGGGATCTCCGATCCACCCAAACTGCTTCAACAGAACTAGGCTTAATACTGCCACATTTAAAAAAAAGGAAGGAAGGGAAAACAAAAAACAAAAGCCTGACTGGGCAGGAACTGAAGAGGTTAAAAAAAAACCCACTCTATTTCTGGGAGACGCCTAAGCTACTCTGTCCGGTTCTTCCAAAGAGGCGGCTTTAAGAGCGTAAAATGAAAAACAAACACCGGTTGTGTGCTGGATGCCCCCCTCCCCCCCTCCCTCGTGGGCCGTTCCCTGGGGTCCCCCTCCCACCCCACCACCACTCTTGGTAGAAGCAAGTATTAGAGGCACTTTTAAAATTGTATAAGTCACCTGCTGCACCCTTTTTCCTCCTCTTCTGCCTTCTTCCCCTCCGAGGCAGAGACCCAGAGCTACCGGGGGAAACGGCTCACCTCCCCAGTGCAAGGGGAGGGGTCTTTCAGCATGACCTCTGGTTCTACTCAGGTGTCACCTTGGATTCCCTTCCCTGTCCCTTCCTGGGAGGGCGAGAGAGGAGGTAGGCACTGGAAAGGAGGGGAGGGGGCCAAGAGAGGAAAACCAAATCGGAAATTATACCGGGCCTAATTTAGGCCCCCACGTCCGCACGTTAAACCGGGGAGACCGCCACCTCCCCTGTACATCAAAATATTAAACCAATATCTGAAGTTATAAGAATAATAAAAAAATAGGAAAAAAAATATTAGAACACAATAAGATGGTAAAGATTGTAGTGACAGTTTTTTCTCCTCTATTCCTCTGGCTGCTAAGGAACGCTGGAGAAGGGCGAATTTTGGGGGGTGGGGGTGTCAGAGGGAAACAAAAAAATTATTCACCTACCCCCGTAATGACATACCCCTGGGGGAGGGGTTTAAAACAAAAAACAAACAAAAACAAAAAGGAATGGGAGGAGAAAAAAAAAATAAACAGCCATCCTAAAGCTTCTCAGGAATATGCCCGCAGATCCAGCTTGTTCAGATGGTTGAGGTCTT
Organism: Arizona elegans; assembly: GCA_022577455.1. Lineage (NCBI taxonomy): Eukaryota > Metazoa > Chordata > Lepidosauria > Squamata > Colubridae > Arizona > Arizona elegans. Next base: position 31,998,725 of record JAKOOJ010000011.1, read on the forward strand.
GTCCGTGCCATCTGCAAAAGAGAGGACAGGGCTCAGCAGTGAGGAGGCTGGCGTTCACGGGCGTTTTCTCGACATGGGCGGTTGGGCGAGGGGGAGATTTGATGTCTTGGGGATCTTTGAGTTTATTCAGATGGGTGTAAACAGGTAAATACACACAGAGAGGTTAGAGCAGGGCTTGGCAACTTTTAAGACCTGTGGATTTCAACTCCCAGAATTCCCCGACTTTAAGACCTGTGGATGCTTTGCTGGCTGTGGAATTCTGGGAGTTGAATTCCACAGGTCTTAAAAGTTGCCAAGGCTGGACACATCAGGTGTTAGAGCATTCTTTGCACAGATTTCAAATCTTTGTATTTTTTTTTTAAGGCAAGGAATCTTAATTGTTCTCCCTGTTGGGAATTTTCTTCAGGAGCTGCTAAGAACTCCCTGAATACCACAGGTTGCAAGTGGCTCTCCTCTCTCCCTGGAAGCAAGTCATCCCTGGGGTGACCAAGGCCATTTTGTGTGTTTTATTGTTGTGCGCCGCCCTGAGTCCTTTCGGAGATAGGGCGGCATATAAGTCCAAATAATAAATAATAAATAAATAATAAATTTTAATCCTTGCCTGGGAGACAGGTGGCTCTCCAGCTGCTCCTCAGGTCCCAGGGCTTTCGCCATAAAGGAGGAAGGAAGGCAGCCGCAGCTCAGCTTTTAAGACGGGCAGGGCCTGAGCAAGCCGGGCTTTCAAAGAATGTCAGAAACTGACCGGTCACCTATCCTGAGTCGGCCTTGCAGGATTCCGGAAGGTCCACTTCAGGAAAGGTCATACGACCTCTGAGCAGCAAAATAGCAGCTCTGAGTCGGTTCAGGTCGTCCCTTTTTATCAGAGTCTTGCAAGATAACCAGGCTGGCTATGACATTCAAAGCCCCGAGTTGCTCCTAAATGGAATTTACCACTTCCTGCCCCAGGCGACACAGAGAGACTCATTTTGTGGAGCTACAGGTAGTCCTTGACTTACAACTGAGCCCAAAATTTCTGCTGCTAAGTGACAGTTTTTAAGTGAGTTTTGCCCTGTTTTACGACCTTTCTTGCCGCAGTTGTTAAGTGAACCCAGGTCACAAAAGGGAATTGGACGACCCCAGGGCACTGCAACTGTCATAAGTACATGCCGGTTGCCAAGCATCCAAATTCTGATCATGCGACCACGGGGATGCTGAAACAGTTGTGTGGAAAATGGCAGTAAGTCACTTTTTTCAGTGCTGTTGTAATTTGGATCAGTCACTATACGAGCTGTTGTAAGTCGAGGACTACCTGTATTAGATTTATATCTACTTTTCCTTCAGAAGGTCAAACTGGTGTTCATGGCCCTGCAAGGAGACCGAGCTGAGTGACAGTAGTGGACAAGATGGACCCTTCAGCCTCGGCAGCCAGGGCTGGACTGCTTCCACACCTTCACAAGGATCAGGGCACCCATCGCTGGCCTTCCTTTGCCAACCCAAAGCCTTTCTCGTCATCGGGCAAGCCAGGGCTCCTTACCGCCCAGCGCGTGCTCCGTCATGCTCAGGCACAGTGACTCCAAGGTGGGGTTGATCTCCAGATCCGTTCCAGGGAGCTGGCAATCTGAGGGGTTGGAGGAAAGGGGAGAAGAACCATCAGGCACAGCCGTGGGTGGGTGGGGGGAGACGGCACTGCTGGTGGCTAATGCTCAGGGGCCTCAAATTTGCTCCAGTCGGAAAGGAACAGGAAAGAGAGGAAAGAGGATAAGGGCGGATCCTGAAAAATGAGGAGCAAGCCCTTGGCAGACCCTCGCCCAAAGACCCAGCCCCCTGCTTAGGGAAGGGCTGGTGCCCCAGGGCCCAGAATCCGACCCAGAGAGCGGCATTCCCAAGAGATCCCCTGCTGCAGGACGAAGACGGGCGCCTCCTATGCAGGGACAGGCAGAGGGTCCGGCTTACTCACCCTGTGGGAACATGAGGATGGCCTGAGGGGAGGTGTGGACGGGCAGGGAGTGGGTCCGCTGGACTGAGCTGCGGTTCTGGCCGGGCATGCTGTGGCTGCCCCCGGGATTGGCAAACCAGAGGTTCTACCGGAGAGGAAAGACGCTCGTTGGCACAGGGTCTCCGAGAAGGTCAGAAACAAAGCAGGAACAAAGGAATAAAAAATCTTTCTGAAATGCAAAGCCTCTCTGCTGCCAGGGCCACGCTGGACACACCTGCTCCTCACAGTGGCATCAAGGCAGCCACGGGTAACTCAGTGGGAAAAGCCAAGCATAGATACCGCTGGCGAGTCTCCTTGGTTTCACCCAACAAGGAACCCCTGACCTCAATGGGGTCAGAGCAGCCAAATAACAGATCCTAAACTATTTCAGACAAGTGGCTGTCCAGTCCCTTCTTAAGAACCTCCAGTGATGGAGTACCCACAACTTCTGGTGGCAAGCCGTTCCACTGGTTATGCTCACTTTTAGGAAATTTCTCCTATGTTGCTTCTCTCCTTGATTAGTTTCCATCTGTTGCTTCTTGTCTTGTCTTGTCTTTTGGTGCTTTGGAAAATAAACTGATCCCCTCTTCTTTGTGGCAGCTCCTCAAATATTGGAAGACTGCTATCCAAACTAAAACTAAGGAGGAATTTCCTGAGAGTGAGAACAATTAGCCAGTGGAACAGCTTCCGTCCAGAAGTTGCAGATGCTCCATCCGGGGAGGCTTTTAAGAAGTGATTGGACGACCATGTGTCTGAAATGGGATGGGGTCTCCTGCCTGATCGAAAGATCTGCACATGGCAGAAGATGAGAGGCCATTGACAGAGGCTTCTCCGGCATGGTGGACAAAGGCAGGGGCCCCTTCTTCCAAGCAAGCAGAGAGCGGCGTGGGGTGGGGGGTTCACTGTGGGGTGATGGCCAAAGATCCCCCCAACCTTCTCCCAGTCGTGGCACCTCTTGACCGGCAACAACTTTTCCAAGGCATTTGGATGTTATTCTGCCAAATTAGACTGGATCTCACCTGCCGACCTTGGCTCCCCAGATTCGGGCTGGTCAGTCCGTGCCGTGGGGAGACCCCACCGATCCCCACGGGACTCAGGATCCCCATGCGGCTTGGGGGGATGGCACGGGGGGGCATCTGGAACTGCCTCTGTCCTCGGCGGGCCACTCCCACCCCCACAGATCCAGCTATGGGGAGAGAGTTGGAGCCAAAGGCCCACCTGGAAAAACACAGGGAGAGGAAGTCAAACCTATCGGTGGCCAGGCTGTCGTCGGGTCTGCCATGGGTTTATGTGAGGGGTAGGCGTGCGCACCGGCCCTTCATTCACACAGCCCGGTTGCAAATAGGCCACAGTCCAGTCCCACAGGCTGGGCACCCCTGAAGCACAAGGCGACTTGGGAGGAACACAATGGGAGCCAAGGTTTCCTTCCTTCTCTTCTTTTCTTTCCCTTACATTTGATGGCAGCCAGCCAAGGGGAGGGAGGCCTGACTCCCCCCATCCCAATCGCAAACAGGAAAGTTAACTAAGCAGACCCCCACATCCATGGTGAGCCGCAAGGAAGCCCACCCGAAATCTCCTCACTCTGACTAAGGATGCCCCGGCTTTTTCAAAAAGTATCCAAACCAAGCCGTTTCCATTTGCATATCGCAACCTCACAATCACAGGGGCATTTGCAGAGGTTTTTTTTTTACTATAGTGACAGCTTCTTTGAAGTATGAAAATATTCATTCAATGAAAAAAACCTCCCTGTCATTTTGAAGCAAAAAAGAAATCCATTTCTATTGTTTAACTAAATTCAGTTTTGCAAGCAACTGGGGGCAACGCTCTTCAGGATTCACGCATTTTAAGCTGGCAGCTTCGGAAATAGTTCTGACACCGATCTGGTTCCATCTTTCCCGCAAAGAATCCCTGAAGTGTCACTTGCGTGGCAGGCAGACACCACAAAGTGACAAAGCCACCCAGACTTGCTCTTCGCTTGTCATAATATTAGCTAGCTCAACAGCTGCTCATAAAGCTCTGAAAGGCACCAAGGTCTTTTTGGGAACTGAGTTTCGCGCGTGCAAAAGTCTCTCCTTGACGTCGAAGAGGAGCTCTGCCTTCCTACAGGAGGAGGATTGCTAAAGTCACTCGGCGGCTGCAGATCCAGCCGTATTCTGACCCGCTCCCGAGGCAGCCCTCTGTGCATCAAAGGTCTGGAATGGTCTCAGGGACAGGGGGATCCACTGCCAGGGCAACGATCGGGTAAATGAGGTTGAACCCAGAGCAAGAAAGTGGTTTGTGAGAACACATCAGACAATTAAACCCCCTCCCCACACCTATTCATGAGAAAAGAGGGAGACTTCTCTCTTCTATACCGCTTCACAGCCCTCTCTAAGCGGTTTACAGAATCAGCCTCTTGCCCCCAACAATCTGGGTCCTCATTTTATCAATCTCATGGGAAGGATACCGTGAGCCTGTCAGGATCGAACTTCCTGGCTGTGGGCAGAGTCAGCCTGCAATGCTGCATTTTAACCACTGCGCCACACAGCTCTTTATAGAGTTCTTGCTATAGTTATAAGGTGAGCCGGATTGAGTTATTGCCATAAAGGCTGCATTGCAAAGGTTAGCATGAATAAGGCCTGGAAAAGTAGAGAGATGGATATAAATGCAAAAAGCAATCTAGTTAAGAGCAATAGTCTTCCCTATGATGATGTCTGTTTCTGAGAGCTGGACATTAAAAATGGCTGATTGAAAAAGAATTGACTTCTTTGAACTGTAGCATAAATTATTGAATATTATCATGGACAACCAGAGTAACCATTAAATTATTAGTAGAGCCTCAGTGGTGCCGTGGTTAGAACGCAGCATTGCAGGCAAACTGCTGTGTGCCAGACATTCGATCCTGATCGGTTCAAGGTCAACTCAGCCTTCTGTCCTTCTGAGGTGGGTAAAATGAGGTCCCAGATGGTTGGGGGCAAGAGGCTGACTCGGTAAACCAACCTTCCTTCCTTCCTTCCTTCCTTCCTTCCCTCCGTCCGTCCGTCCGTCCCAATGGTTAGAATGCAGCATTGCAGGCAAACTGCTGCCTGCCAGAAGTTCAATCCTGATCGGTTCAAGGTCAACTCAGCCTCTATTCTTCCAAGGTGGGTAAAATGAAGACCCAGATTGTTGGGGGCCAGAGGCTGACTCTGTAAACTGCTTGGAGAGGGCTGCGAAGCCCTTTGAAGCGGGATATAAGTCTAAGCGCTAGTGCTAATGATCAATTATTGTGTATACCATGGACAGCAGAGTAACCAACAGAGAGGTGCTGAATCGTATAAAGCCAGAAACATCCCTAGAAGCCAAAATCACAAGACTACGTCAGATTTACCTTGTCATGTGTGCAAATTCATTGGAGAAGCCAATGATGCTAGGAATGGACAGTGAATCAAGAAGAAGCAGCAAGTAAAAAAGACACTGGCTTGATACCATCCGAGCTGTTTGCAAAGGGGAACATGCATGGAAAGCACTCGCCTACAAAGTTGCCAAGAGTCAGACACAACTGAAGAGGTAAAGCTACTACTATAGCTATAAAAGAAGCTCTAGTTCTACACAGTGTCTGTTTCTTAAGTCTGGTCAATCTTGCCAGGTTTTGCTTCACTGAGGAAAGCCCTGGAGCTCTGCTCAATTAGCCTAGGAAGCTCCTCGTGCCCGCTTGGATGCCATGCTGGCATTTTACGCCCGCCCGCGGTGCCCAAAGACCTACCCTTTCTGGGGGCGATAGCCTTGCATGTCCAGCACGGCCTTCCTTGGGAAAGTACGGAGCAGCTTCAGGACCTGCTGCTTCCAGGACAAGAGGCGCTTTTTCTGGGTCTCAGTGAAGGCCTGTCAGGAGTGGGACAAAAGGAAGCCATATTGGGAAAGGGAAAAAACCAGCAGCCTCAGACGGCTGACCTCTGGGGCTCCCATAATGTCCAGGCTTACCTCGTGCATCAAGCACTTCTCTATCAGTTGGAGGTAACAGGTGATGTTCTCCTCGTCTGGCCGGGAGACGAGCAATTGCGTACACACTGCAGGAAAGGAGGGGGAAATGATTACGGAGGGGCCCCTGGAGCAACGGAGAAATCGGAGCTTCTTTGAGTACTATTGTCTGTCTAACTTATCTGCCACTAAAATCAAGCAACTCCTAGAGGCTTACACCAAAGCTGGAAAATCACAAGCCAAATACAATGTAAAATAACAATAAGAAACATCTTGATGCTCTCTGAGCTTGGTGGTTTTCTTGAAGACGTTTCATAATCCAACTAGGTAACATCATCAGTGCACTGACAAGCACACTGATGATGTTACCTAGGCGGGTCAAGAAACGTCTGCAAGAAAACCACCAAGCTCAGACAGCAACCCACAGTTGTTGTCCTCTTCCTCTCCACAAACCCCACTCCCTTCCAGCACTGATGATGTTACCTAGTAGGGTCATGAAACGTCTGGAAAAAAACCAACAAGCTCAGAGAGCACCAAGGATCCCACAGTTCAACCCTGAGCTACAAAGAGGCCCACAGCACAGCCCACTCATTCTAGCGTTCTTGAAGGCCTTGCTGAAAAAAGTCAGCGTAACCTATCCTGGTTGCCCCCTATCCTGGGGGCAGATATAAAGGGCCTGACCCCCCCTCCCCCCCTCCCTCCCAAAGAGCTCACCTTTACCCATCACGCGAGTGAACTGGCCTGCAATGTCCCCTTCGGCGATCGGTGCCGCTCCAGATTCTCCATCACACGGAGAGCCTGTTGGGGGCGGGAAGTGGTCCTCGGGGGCTTCCTTGTCCTCGTTGCTTTTCTCCAGGCCCAGCGTGGGACCCCCCCTTGGCTCGGCTGCCAGTGGCTGGGCCTCCTTGGATGCGGCCACAGCATGCAGAGTGTGGAAGGCCTTGATGGGGGTGGTGATGATCTGCTGCAGTTCCTGAAGCGCGTTCCATAAGTTCCCCCCTTCCAAAATGTCCTGGAGAGAAAAGAGGGGGAGGGCAAGGGGAAGGATTCTCCTGGGATTCTGCTTGCTTTGTGCCAGCCGTTTCTCTTTGCTTAGGCATTAATGAAGGGCTTTCCCAACGCCCTTCATTCTGACCCCCTTCACTTTCGTCATGCTGCAGCCTGATGCCACGGGTGTTGAAATTCATTTTTCAGCCAACAACTGCTGGAAACAAGGGGGAGGGGTTTCCTGCAGGGCTATCTGCTTAGCAACTGCTGGCTGTGATCCAGCATTCTGACCCAACAGCTGAGTGACACAACTCTCTGCCAGCAAACAAAGAGCAATGCATCTCACGCAGCATCCCAAAGCACACACATTTAATAATAATAATAATAATAATTTTATTTCTATACCGCCCTTCTCCCGAAGGACTCAGGGCGGTGTACAGCCTATTTAAAAACAGAATAGACATCGAATTAAAATAATTAAAAAATATTAAATAATTTGGCTTAATTTAAAACCCCAAAAATTTAAAACATCCAATTAAAAATTATGTTGCTAACCCAGCCTGGCGGAACAATAGGGTCTTGAGTGCACAGCGAAATACCCGGAGGTCAGAAATCTTACGAATTTCCGGGGGCAGTTCATTCCACAGGGCTGGGGCTCCCACAGAGAAGGCCCTCCCCCTGGGTGTCGCCAGCCGACATGACTTGGCCGATGGCACCCTGAGGAGACCCCCTCTGTGGGAGCGGACTGGCCTGTGGGAGGCTATTGGTGGCAGAAGACAGTCTCGAAGGTACCCGGGTCCTATGCCATGGAGCGCTTTAAAGGTGGTGACCAACACCTTGAATCGCACCCGGAAGACCACTGGGAGCCAGTGCAGCTCGCGCAGGAGGGGTGTCACGTGGGCGCAACGGGTTGCACCCATAACCACCCGCGCGGCCGCATTCTGGACCAGTTGGAGCCTCTGAGTGCTCTTCAAGGGGAGCCCCATGTAGAGAGCATTGCAATAGTCCAACCGGGAGGTGACAAGGGCGTGAGTGACTGTGCGCAGGGCGTCCCGATCCAGAAAGGGCTGCAACTGGCGAATCAGGCGGACCTGATAAAAGGCCCCCCTGGCCACGGCCGTCATATGCTCTTCTAAAGACAGCCGTGCGTCCAGGAGGACACCCAGATTGCGAGCCCTCTCTGTGGGGGGCAAAGATTCACCCCCAATAGTCAGCGATGGCACCTGCTGACTATATCGGGACGCCGGGAGCCACAGCCACTCGGTCTTGGAAGGGTTGAGTCTGAGCCTGTTCCTCCCCATCCAGACCCGCATGGCCTCCAGGCAGCGAGACATCACATCAAGGGCATCGTTGGGGTGGTCTGGGGTGGAGATGTACAGCTGAGTGTCGTCAGCGTACAGGTGACACTTCACCCCAAAACCACGGATCTCACCCAGCGGCTTCACATAAATGTTGAACAGGAGGGGCGAGAGGACCGACCCTTGCGGCACTCCCCATGCGAGATACCTCGAAGTCGACCTCTGTCCCCCTGCCAACACGAACTGCAAGTGGTCGGAGAGGAAGGAGGAGAACCACCGCAGAACGGTGCCCCCTATTCCTAACCCCCTCAACCGCCGCAGCATGATACCATGGTCGATGGTATCAAAAGCCGCTGAGAGATCTAATAGGACTAGGACAGAGGAACAACCCCTGTCCCGAGCCCTCCAGAGATCATCCACCAACGCGACCAATGCTGTTTCTGTGCTGTGCCCCTGCCTGAAGCCCGACTGGCACGGGTCCAGATAGATTTGATGTAACTTTTAAGTCCTGCATCCTATGCTACAGCAAACAACACCTGCTCATTGTGTTTCCACTTGCACGAAAACCAAGTATTTAATGACATAATTTCTGAATGTTGAATAAAGAGAGAAACTCTCTCTAAACTAGAGAGAGTTTAAGACTTTAAGACTTGTGGACCAACTCCCAGAATCCCCAGCACAGCTGTCTGGGCAATTATATGAATTTTAGGAATTAAAGTCCACAAGTCTTAAAGTTGCCAGCTGGTGGAGGAATTCTGGGAGTTGAAGTCCACATATCTTACAATTTCCAAGTTTGAGGAAGTACTTAACCTTTTCTTCACAATGGACACACACACCCCCCCCGCGCCCCCTGCCAAGACTTAACATTTCAATCATAATATTTCTTCAAGCCTTCACGGACCCTCTTGTGACATCACAGCCCCCCAGAGGTCCACGGACCATAGTTGAGAAGCCCTGCTCCAAACCATTCGAACAACCCATGGTTAACCATGGAATCCCAGGTCTGCTCAACAGGTCCCTTACCTTCTCCAAGGACTTCAGGACACTCTGCCTTTCACGCAACTTTTGGATACTTAAGGCAATTTTGTGCCTCGCTCCTTTGGTCACATTCTGCGTAGGAGAGGAGGAGAAGAAGAGCTAAAAAGGCAATTCAGACATGCACCTGCACTCTAACCTTGAGGGGAGGGACATATCCGTGTCTTCAGAGTGGCCCCCTCAATGGTGTGTAATGTGGCATTTTGGAGGTGTCAGTGACCAAAGTCAGAGGAATGGGAAACCAAGTTGGCTCTCCCAGGTACCACCCAACTACCAGCCTTTCCAACTAGGCAGGAGGCAGCCCCTTTTCCCTGCTCTCCTTCCTGCCCTGCAATACCTGCGATTCCAGATGTTGCTCCGTGAGAGTCATCATCTCTTCGTAAGTCATTTGGGAGAAAAGGGCTGCGTATTTGTGGAGACGGAGGCTCTTCAGCCACGAGGGAACATCTGTGGGGAAGCACCAAGGAGTCAAGACTCCTGCCCCCAAAGCCCTGTTTCCTGGAGGAGACCACCAGTGAAGCACGCTGCTGGTCCCCAGCAAACGGCTACATGCAGCCCTCCCTCCAAGAGAAGTTCAAGGAGACATTTTTGGGGTGAAGTAAGAAATGATGATGGAGTTTACCAGTGCTGCTTTGAGAGCAGGGCCTGCTCAAGGTCTACCAAGTCTCCATGCTGGGGCTACAAGAGCCACCCCCCACACTCCACCCCATCTTCACAATCTCAATGCAACGTTCGGGACAGCCAAATCGAGGCTAACAAGGCCACATCCTCTTCCAAATGTATGTCTGGATGCCCCCCAAGTAATTGACTTACAGAACCCACTGAGGCGGTACACTTAAGTCTTTGACTTACAACCATAATTGAGCCCAAAATTTCTGTTCCTAAGCGAGAAAGTTGTTAAGTGAGTTTTGCCCTATTTTATGACCTTCCCTGCGAGCTGTTAAGTCAGTAACTTGGTTCTTAAGTGAATCTGGCTTCCCCACTGACTTTGCTAATCAGGAGTTCGCAAAAGGGGATCACATGACCTTGGGACACTGCAACCGTCATAAGTACATGCCAGTTGCCAAGCGTCTAAATTCTGAACCCGTGACCATGAGGATGTTGCAATGCTTGTGTGAAAGACGGTCACAAGTCACTTTTTCCAGTGCCGTTGTAACTTTGAATGGCCATTAAATGAACCACTGTGAGTCAAGAACTACTTATATAGCTCTGTGGGACAGGCTGGGCTTTTCTCCATAATATATCCTGCATCATAAACCCAGTGAAAAAAAGAAATGGCAAGCCTGAAGAAGTCTGAGAGGATCAGAAACGGGAGGGGCTCTGCGGACCCCTCCGATCCCAGGGCTGGAGTTACGCAAACCTTCCCAGCCCTGGCCGGCCTCTGATCTGGGGCCCTGATTCGACCTTCCCCAGCACCTGCCGTACCTTTCATGCCACTGCCGTCCTCTTGAAAGGTGTTCCGACTGCCGGGCTGTTCCTCAGTCTGCTCGCTGCCTGAGGAGGCCACGCTGCTCTGGGGCGAGAGGGGTGCGTGCTCCCCGCTGGAGATGAAGGCCGGCCTGGCCCCCATCTCATCCACATTCATCCACTCGCTGGTGACCTGCTGGCCCGACGGGATGAGCGACATGGAGCGCTTCAGCGGGCTGGGGTGGATTTGGCAAGGAAGAGCTGCGAGGAGCAGACAGTCACAAAATTATTCCCAATTCCTTTCATGGAAAGGACATCGCGATTGGCCCAAGGCTAACCAACTGGCTTTCGTGCATAAGCTGGGACTAGAACTCCATTTCCTGGTGTTGGCCCAAAAATCACCCTGTTAGCTTTCATGCCTAAGGCAGGATTAGAACTCCCAACCTCCTTGTCATTGGCCCAAAGTCACCCTGCCGAATTCAAAAAGTCAAACAATTAAAGTAGCAGGTTGTATAGCTGGCACCCAAACTACGAGGCTAAGAGTCCCCCAGGAGAAGGTTTCCTAGCTCACAAGCCAGGATTTGAACACATCTCACAGAAAAGCCTGTTTCGATCTGGGAATATGAAAAGCATTTCCAGCTCCTGACAAATATCCCAGCCTCCCCACCCTCCCACCCCATTTTCCATCCCTTTCCCCAGCAAAGCCCTTCCGAACCTGTGCTGCCAGTGCTGCTCCCAATACTATTGATGCCCGAGGACACCGAGCCGGCAGGGTGGAAGGACATGTGACCATTTTCCCGTGGCGCCTTCTCCTGCCAGCCGTGGCCCAGGTCTCCAAGGCCCGTCTCCCCTGGACCTTGCCAGTCGTCGGAGCCTTGGCGCGAGTGGTAGGCCGTGTCTGGCCGTGCCCTGCCCTGGCTGGGGTAGCCGCTGGAAAGGCGCTCCTCGAGATGGTTGAGCCAAAGGGCCAGGGAGCTGCGGTCATCCAGGGTGGTGGCCGGATGAATGAGGGCGTAGGACAGCAGCTGCCGGCTCTCTTCGATGAAGAGGTTGCTCTCGATGGAGTAGGCCAGCACCTTCTGCAAAAGCTTCATGTACTCGGACTTGGCATCTGCGTTGCCGGGCTGGAGGAGGGGCAGGTGGGAGAGGAGCAGGGAGACCACTTTGTCTTTTGGCTCTTGGTGCCATTGGTTGATGATGGCTGGCGGGAAGGAGAAGTAGTAGTAGTAGTAGGAGGAGGAGGAGGAGGAGAAGGAACGCAAATCGGACAAGGCCGCTTCAGAGCCAGGAACCTCTTCTGGGCTCCCCAATGGAAGACCCTAATCTGGAGGCGGGATCCTTCCGACCAAGGCCTATGTCAGGCATGGGGAAGGAGTGCCCTTTTATGACTTGTGGACTTCAACTCCCAGAATTCCTGAGCCAGCCATGCTCATTCTGGCAGTGGAAGTCCACAAGTCATAAAAGGGCCACTGTCCTCCACCCTGGCCTTCAGGATGGCTGGCTTGCAGCCACAAGAGCGATACCACGGCCATAAGGGCCCTATTGGATGCCACCCTATCTCTTATAGGCTGTTCCTTTTACACGGCTGTTATATTTAACAGTAAAATGTATACACTGCAGACCCCATCAGCCAAGGGATTTCAGCTGGCGGGATCTAGGACAGGGCTCTCCAAACGTGGCAACTTTATGACTTGTGAACTTCAATTCCCAGGATTCCCCTGCCAGCCTTGCAAATGCCTACAGTTGTTAAGGGAATCATGCAGTCATTAAGCAAATCTGGCTTCCCCAATGGGCGTCGCTCATCCGAGGCCGGCTGGGAAGATTGCAAATTTTGATCACGTGACCCCAGGACACCGCAACTGTCATAAACACATGCCAGTTGCCAAGTTTGATCAGGTGACCCGGGGGGGGGGAATGCTGCAACGGTCGTTAAGTGTGAAAAGCAGCCGTACGTCACTTTTTCCAGTGAAGTAACTTCAATCGCTAACAGAATGGTTATAAATCAAGGATTAGCTGTACCCAAATGGACAAACTGTCAGAATGTAAACAAAAAGGAGGTGGGGAGAAAAGCTCACACTATACACACACACACAAAACCCCTTGACTTACCTGCGCTGTTAGCTTCAGACTCCAGAACATGGATCTCTGTGCAGTCGGCCAGCGAGTGCTCCAGGCACAGCTGCAGAAAGCGGGCTTGGGTGCGAGAGATGCGCTTGAGAAGGGAGAGCAGGGCGACCGTCTGCTCACATTCGTTCCAGCCTTTGAACCAGCCGGCCAGGATGCCCACCTGATCCCGGAACATCATGATGGCCAGTGCCTTGGCCTTAGCAGCAACGCACCCACAGAGGGGTCAAGAAAAGCACAGGGAAAGGGGCACCCCTCACATGTTTTCAAGGAGGGGTGGGGGTGGGGGTTTAGCAGGTAGGCAGCACCACAACACCGATTTTCACTCTAGTAGGGTGGCACGGAAGTCAGTCAGAAACTCTTGGTTCCCTGTAGGTTCTTTGGGATTCCTCTTCTTTGACGGATCCTTTCAGATCTCCCTGTACAAAAGGGAGAAAAATAGATATGATACTCTGGAAATCCCTCCCCATTTCTCTATTATCTAGCACAGATTGGCCATGTTAACACTTGTGGACTTCAACTCCCAGAATTCCCAGGCCAGCTTTGAAACACAGAAGTCAAAAGAAAACACAAACACCTGCTCCTTTAAACACTTAACAGTACACTAAGATATAAAGAGCAGTTGAGAGAACTGGGTAGGTCTAATTTAATGAAAAGGCGGCCCAGGGGTGACATGATAGTAGTATTTGAGGGGCTGCCACAAAGAAGAGGGGGTCAAATTATTCTCCAAACACTGGAGGGAAGGGCAAGAAAGAATGGATGGAAACTAATCAAGGAAGGAAGCAACCTGGAATTAAGGAGAAACTTCCTAGCAGGGAGGACAATTAACCACTGCTTGCCACCAGAAATTGTGAATGCTCCAACCCTGGAGGTTTTTAACAAGAGATCGGACAGCCATTTGTCTGAAATGGTGTAGGGTTTCCTGTCTGAGTTGGACTAGAAGACCTCCAAAGTCCATTCCAACTCTGTTAAACCCAGAAACTTACTAACTGTGTTTTCTTACTTCTCGTGTGAGCTATTTTGAGAATTATTTACAAAGAACGATGAACCTGACATTCTTCGTATTAGAGTTAGCTAGTCAAAGAAAAAAGTAGCATGGATTTATGGAGACGGTGTTTGGATGAGCGTCAAAAGGAAGAGAAGAGCGTGAGGACAATCACCTCCAACAAATTGCATTTCGAGAGGCTCAATGGAGAGAGGTATGCAAATCCTGCAGCCCCAAGAAGCAATATCGTAAAAGCTTTAAATGACTTCCCCAAGACCCCCAAAGGAGACAGACATCGGTTGAGATGGATGAATCTAATTAACTACCAATCAAAGCCAGGCAGCCAGCAAGCCTACAAGAAATCCCTGAAATTTCACAGGTTGGGTTAAGGTGCAGGAATTCAAGACAAGACAAGAGCAATCCAGAGACTCTCATCCACCAGGTCATGGTTGTCCCAAAGGTGCTTTTTCAAGAGGCGACTGGACTTTCTATGTTCTTTCTTAGATGAGAAGCAAAAACGTCTTCAAGGAAAAAGAGAGGAAAGAATCCATTAAAACCAACACATCCATAAGCCTAGCCTAGCTCCCCGTTGCCTCTGGACACTGCCACTCTTCGGATATCCCTTTTTTGGTAGAGGAAGAAGCAAAAGCAGATTCCAAAACCAAACTTCTATTAAAGCAGTTCTACAAACAGAGAGCATCTATATCTTTTTTTTTTAAATGAAAGGGAAAGAATAGACTGAGGAAACGGCTGTCTGGGTCCTTCTATTCTCTGGACACTATAATTAGAGTTAACTGAAGCAAGCCTACTCCCCAAAGAAAACAACCAGGAGGAGTCTGGAGGAGCAGGGAGGCAGCTGGCCCTAATTCTACCTTCAAAAGAAGAAGGCAGGCAACACGCAACCAAATGCCATCCGCAGTCACATGCACACCCAGGAGAGGCCCTCTGCCACACAGGTAGGGACCGGGAGCATTGAAGAGGGAAGAGCGGACCAACAACACAGCACCAAAGGGACAACAAGCCAAAACTGGACACGAGTTGGGTAGTCTAAAGAAAAGCGTGACTCCAGGTCAGTTAAACTTGGTGGACAGATAAAAGAGGGAATCCTCGAATTACGACCACATCCAAGCCCAAAATGTCTGTTGCTAAGCAAAACAATTGTTAAGTAAGTTTTGCCGCATTTTATGACCGTTCTTGCCATAGTTATTAAGTGAATCACTGCAGTCAGTAACAGGTTGTTAAGTGAATCTGGCTTCCCCATTGATTTTGCTTGTCAGAAGGTTGCAAAAGGGGATCGCATGACGTTGGGGCCCTGCGACCGTCGTAAATATGAGTCAGTTGCCAAGTGCCTGAATTTTGATCACGTGATCATCTGCAAAGGTTGTGAAAAATGTGCATAAATTCCTTTGTTTTCAATGCCACCGTAACTTTGAACGGTCCCTCAATGAATTAAGTCGGGAACTACCTGTCCTTCACTTTGAAATCTTTTGCACGTCAAACTTTGATATCTGCTGTTCAGATTTTGCCCAAAGGAGGGAAATGTATGTCCGTTATACAAACAAGCCAGGATGAGAAACCTAGAATTACAGTCCGGTTCCAGTGACTCAGCTAAGCCGAAATATCCTTTACCAAACACTTCTGGCCACTTCCCCCGCGGACTCCAAAAATGCAAGGCTAAGCCCATTTTGCTACTCCAAAACACACTGCAGGATGTTTAACTGGAGCAAAAGAATACAACGCAGATGAGCTGTGGTTATTCTTCCCCTTCCCTCCGGGCACCCTAGAGCATGCTTCTGGTTCTCACCCTGCAAATCAAAACCAAGGAAACCTCACTGCCACAGGTCCAAAAATAGGACGTGTAAATCAGAAAACAACAGGAGCCTCCAATTTCACTCCTGGCTTTCCAATTCAGAAAGTGGACGCAAGAGAAATGACACAGTTTTCAACTTCAGGGGATGATAGAAACGGAGCTCTCCCGTTTCCAGACCGAAGGAGGCCGGAGAGCTTAATAAAAAGCAAGTCTCGGCTATTGTGATACTTGCATGTTGCTCTCGGACAACGCAGAGAAGATACGAAGATGGAAGGCATGCAACTAGTTTCATCATAATATGGTTAGTTGCAGGAGAGCGATGCACGAGTCCTTATCTTGGATTAACATGGAAACGTAACACTGCCTTCTTTGAGGAAGGATTCTTTGAAGCCCTGCACGGATATTCGTTGTGTTGCTGATGCAAAAATGATATTTAGGTGGGAGAGAGAAAAAAAAACTTTGAAAAGAAGTCAGATTTTTTCCTAATGTGTTCATTCCGATGAGCTTCTAAGACAAAGCAAGGTTTCATGTTCTTCTTACTAGAGAGGCTGTCTACTTGCACGGCACAAAACAGAGTTGAGAATAACTGTGACTAGCAGTGTCCAAACTTGGACTAACTCTCAGAATTCCTCAGCCAGCTATGAGCTGAAGTTCACAGGTCTTAACATTTCCAAGGTTGGAGGTCCCTGACTTTAACAATAGACACCTTAAAAGACATGCTGGTGTAAAAGAAGTGAGGCAGCAGCATTTGAATGGCCCCTGTTCCTATACAGGTAGTCCTCAATGTATGACCACAACCAAGCCCAAAATTTCCTTTGCTAAGTGGGATATTTGTTAACTTAAGTTTTGCCCCATTTTACGACCTTTCTTGCCACTGTTGTTAAAGGAATCACTGCACTTTTTAAATTAGTAATTAGCCAGTAATCCGGTTTCCGCATTGACTTTTGCTTGTCAGAAGGTTGCAAAAGGGGGCCACCCCATGACCCCAGGACACTGCAACCGCCATAAATAGGAGTCAGTTGCCAAGCATCTGAATTTGGAACATGTGACCATGGGGATGCTGCAACGGTCATAAGTGTGAAAAATGGTTGTAAGTCTCTTTTTCAGAGCTATTGTAACTTTGAACTGTCACTAAACGAAGAGTTGTAAACTGAGGATCACCTGTATAGTCATTACAGCCAAGAAACACTGCTTGCTACCCAGTGATCTTTCCCTCGCTTCTCTTGCAAAAACAGACAGAGTTTTAGCTGGCCCGACTTGTCTCTGCACAAACCATGTCCAAAGCACACATACACACACCCATTTTTTCTCTATGGCAGCGCCTGCCAGCCACAACAGCTTTGCAAACAAGCTATGCAAGAGAAGTGCAACAACTTGTCAATCTTGGCTTTTACGCTCTCACGGTCTAGGACACACAGAACACATTGTGGAATGACCCATCCTGAAGCTTGGCTTTCAACTTTGCTCTTGGACTTGGCCAAGTTTTCTCCGTGAGGACAAAAAGCACATCTCAAAGATGCAGCAAGAAAAGTCAAACATGCAGATTAGGTGAAACCTGGCTCTATAGCAGTAACTGGGAGAGGAATTTTGGAGTCCTAGTGGACAACCACTTAAGTATGAGGCAGCCTTGTGCTGCAGCCGCCAAACAAGTAGTGCAATCCTAGGTTGCATTAACAGAGGGATAGAATCAAGATCATGTGAAGTATTAGTACCGCTTTATAAAGCCTTAGTAAGGCCACACTTAGAATGTTATGTCCAGTTTTGGTCACCATATTATAAAAAGGATGTAGAGACTCTGGAAAGAATGCAGAAAAAAGCAACAAAGATGATTGGAGGCTGGAGGCTAAAACATAGGAAGAATGGTTCAGGAATTGGGTATGGCCAGTCTGGAGAAAAGGAGGATTAGGGGTGACATGACAGCAGTGTTCCAATATTTGAGGGGCTGCCACAAAGAAGAGGGGGGGTTCAACCTGTTCTCCAAAGCACCTGAGGGCAAGACAAGAAACAATGGATGGAAACTAACCAAATGGAGAAGCAACCTGGAACTAAGGAGAAACTTCCTGACAGTGAGAACAATTAATCAGTGGAACAATTTGCTTCCAGAAGCTGTGGGTGCTCCAACACTGGAGGTTTTTAAGGAGACTGGACAACCATGTCTGGAATGGTAGAAGGTCTCCTATTTGAGCAGGGGGTTGGACTAGAAAACCTCCAAGGTTCCTTCCAACTCTCTTATTCTGTAACTTACTTCCTTGCATTAACCAGGCCTTTCTCAGGACCAAGAAAAGCAAACCATAAAACAAGATTCAGAGCCATTCTCATCCAACATGTTCAAATCAGGGGGCAGGATGGACACCCGGCATCTGATCGAGTGCTTGTGGCACAATTTTGTCTTTCAGTAGAAGGGCATCTGTCATTGGCAATAAAACAATATAGATATTAAGTAGGACAAGCTTTTCAGCTAAATATAGGCCTCCAGTGTTTCTCACGTAGCCTCAGCCATCACATGCAATATGGAATTTTGTTCTTATCGACAGAGATCATTAGGACCTGTGCTAAATTTCTAATCTAGTGCAGCTTTCTAGTTCCAGTTTTAAAACCCACCAAAAAAAAAAAAAGAACAGAATCTCATAACACTATTATCTTTGGCTTGGCAGGCCTGGTTACAAAGTACTTAATATAAGTTAAGACCCCAGAAGATTATTATGAGGTTCAATCTAAAACATGAACCTTCCCCAATATGCTAAATGCTGCACAGCCACAATGAAGCTTAGGTGAGAACAGGTTACTGTATATAGGCTGGACCATTAATTTAGGAACTTAATGCAGGACACAGGATAGGAGCTCTTTCACATTAAAGGTTTACTCATAAAATCAAGTGTGCCTCCAATTTTACAATGTGGGATTGTCCCAGTTATCAAAATTTTGGAAAGAACTGACATAGCTGGATCCCCTTTTCATCATCAATTTCAGGACTCAGGATTAGAGAGAATCTCTGTACTGACCCCAAAACAGATTAACAAACTTTACACCTTGGAGTTACCATCGCTTCATGATGTTTGGAGGCGGCATTTCCAGAAATTGGAGCCTTCTTTTCTGGATCTGAAGACAACCATTAAACCTGGCTAACCATTTAAAAAAAAGCCCACCAAAGATTCCTCTATAAACAAGGAAGAAAGTTCAGAACATCACTAGGAGTAATTTCATGGAAGAAAACCTGTATCCGATAGCGAGGAACAAGTACGTGGCTAAAATGAAGGATGCAGTAAGTCTAATAAGCTACAGCCGTCTTGCCTCAAAGAGGAGGCGCCTCTAACAAATCACCCAGAGCTAAATATTATGAATTCACTTTGCATTTGCTCTCCAGTATCCCAAAAAGGATCTGAGCAAAGAGGATATTGAACACCTGGCAGCAGAGTGCATGGGCCATACCGAGACCATGCATCACTACCAAGTATAGTCAGTCAGAAGCTGGTGAAATGAAGGAATGCTTTCCTCAGATGGAAAAGATAGAGACAAAAACAGAGAAACATAGAATCCTAGGGGTGGAAGGGACCTCGGAGGTCTTCTAGTCCAATTCCCTGCCCAAGACAGAAAACTTTATACCATCCTGGACATATGGTTGTCCAGTCTTTTCTTGAAAACCTCCAAGTGATGGAGCATCCACAATTTTAGGAGGCAAGCCCTTCCGCTGGTTAATTGTCCTCACTGTCAGGAAATTTCTCCTTAGTTCCAGGTTGGTTCTCTCCTTGATTAGTTTCCATCCCTTGCTTCTTGTCCTGCATGCAGGTGCTTTGCAGAATAGCTTGACTCCCTCTTCTCTGAAACAGCTCCTCGAATATTGGAAGACATCATGTCACTCCTAATCCTCAGCCAAGGGGTGCTCTTGAAGGTGAACCTGCGAACCTTCCCACTGTGAGCTGAAGTAACTACAGAACTGAAGAAACTTCTTCCGTGAGAAGTGAAACATTTTCAAGGGGAAAAATACCAAGGAAGTCCAGTTGTTTTTGAAAAGGTACCTATGGGACAACCACAACCTGGATGATTGAGAACCTCCATAGACATTTAACTACAGGACAGTATTTCAGCTCCCAGAGAACTGGGAGCAACAATTACGCACAGCAAGCTAAGTGATAGAACAAAAAAGAAAAGCATCACAGGGCAACAAGGTGAGGCAACAATCAACATAAGGACGAAAACAATGAGGCAGCCCATAAGATGAATACAGGCAAATATTCCCTGTAAAAGAAGCCTAAAGGGAACATCTGAGTGAGTTTATAAGTTGTTTATGACACCATGGGGAAAAGTAGCCCTCGTTTCCCGGTGCGTGAAAGTCAGACCCCGGCTCTTTGTGTCATAAATCTACATTTTAAACTTTTGGAAACTGCCAATGTCCCCAGATACATTTGTACCCCTGGAGTTTCCCCATCCTGGGTCCTCTTCCACCAAGGGGGTTCCCTACTGGAACCAAAAGTGAGATGTTGGGCGGAAATGATCCCCAAACCACCTGTGGAGGGAGGCCTTCAACAGAAACCTTGGAGACCTGGGAGAAAGGAAGGGAAAAAATTCCTTCCTTCCAGAGGGAAAGTTTATTTTAAAGGGGGCAAAAGCTGCAGACCCAGGAAAGCAGCTTCCTCTCCTTCTTGGGGGGTGGAAGAGCAACCCTGAGAGCAGGCAGCCCAGCAAACTGATCCACTTTCGTAGAAACTTTATTGTTTTAACTTTTATATGCCTAATACTTTCACGCTTTGAATCCTGGAATGGTTTTATCCCAGGTCTGTGGCATTACAGGCCGCCCAGAGTGGCTGGCTGGCTGGCTGGTGAGGTGGGCGGCATATAAATTTAATAAATTAAATTTGGGAGGGGGGTCAGGGAGGGGTAGAGGCAGCCCTAGGGAGGAAGGGGTTTCGGGGCCAGGCAGACCCTGAGGACCCCCCTCAGCCGAGGAAGGGGCATCCTGGCAGGGAAAGGGGGGCCGGGCGAGGGTCCCGCTCCTCTCAGGGGGGCTTCGGTGCCCCAGAAACGCCGAAGGAGGGTGGGGGGCGCGCCCAATTCGGGGTGGGGGGAGAAGAGGACTGTCCTCCCCCTCCAGCCCCCCCAGAAGGGAAAGTGGGGGGGACTTCATAACAGCCAGGACCAGACCCCCCCGCCCCACAACTGTCCAATTAAGAGGGGGGGCTTCGGCGTCTGGGAAGGGTCTCAGGTTCAACCGGGCCGCTCCTTTCGGGCTGCGACGGGAGCCCCCCCCCGCCCCCATGGCGTGGCTGGGGATGATGGGGCTGGGGTCGCGGGGGGAAGGGGCGGGGCACGCCGAGGCCCCCTCTCCGGGGGGGCGGGGCCGCTGCCTAAAGACCCCCGGCGGGCGGGGGAGGTGAGGGGAGGGGGCCGGGCCGGGTCTCCTCAGACTCGCCGCTTTCCCGCCGCCCCCCCCCCCGCCGCCCCACTCACCGTCGCCGCGGCCCGCTCCGGCCCCACCGGGGAGGCCGAGTTCCACACACGCGCGCGCGCGCACGCCCGGAGACCCACGTACAGACATACATACACGCGCGCGCGCCCCCACGCTCCCACACTCGCGCACGCAGGGCAGCTCCAGCCACCACACACTCCAGAGGGGGGCGCGCGACGTCACAACGCACGGCGACGTGGGGACGCACCCGGGACGACGACGACGACGGCACGCACGCACGCCCTCACTTTACGCACGCACGCACGGGAGCGCGCGGCCTGCCCGGCCCCGTCCAACCAACCAATCCACTCACTCGCCCCGGTCGCCTAGTTACGTCGTTCACCCTGCCGTGCCCATTGGCTGGCGAGGCGCGAGGCTTTCCTTTAAACCCGCCTCCTCGCCCCCCTCCGCCCGCCAATCTTTCTCGTCCTCCGGACTCTCTTCCGCCAATCGCCGAAGTCGGTTGGCGCGGGGTGGAGTTTGCGCGTAGGGGCTCCCGGGCGGCCAATGAGCTGGCGTGAAATGGAGGCATGAGGCGGAGCTGGAGAGGGGCGTGGCCTGACAGCCTCACACCCCCAGCTTCCCGCCCAAATGTCGGACCTACTTGATCTGACCCAGGTCTGTTGGATCCCTCTTAAAAACCTCACACATTTCTGAGCACTCTTGCTCGGACATATTAAAAAATAAGTAATTTTTTAAAAAGACTACAAAACAGCTGTACAACCTTGGCAACTTTAAGATGTGTGAATGCATGGCTGGCTGGGGAATTCTGGGAGTTGAAGTCCACTGATCATAAAAAAACCACTTTCCCAACCTTTCTCTACTAGGTCAAGACAATATGCTGTCCCTCTGGTGTCCTGGCTTGCTTGCTTGAGGGACTCACTTTGCTAAACTACTATTTGAAATGGAGCTGAGGACTGCAGCCTCATTCCTAGCCTTAATGTCTCCTTGCACCTTTGAAAAATACTCCCAAATACAGCAGCGTAAACTCCCACCTTGTGGTCTGGGTTGCTCTTCCTCTTTTGCAACTAAAAATGCAAACCTTTGGCGTTGCTCTATGCTCCACCCCATCATCAGCAATTACTTCCTCCCAATCTGTCTTTCCTTTGCATCTGTCTCTGTCTTTCCTTTGCATCTGTCGGAGGGTGTCCTGAGCTGAAGAGCAACACATCCTGCCCACGGCAGAAACCACCGAAGTCGGAGCTGCAAGATTTCGACCGGAAATACGACTGGAGATCAGCAGGGCAGAATGGTTAGCTTAAACAATTCCTGATTCTGGGTGGGGCCCTTGCTTCCAATATTGGCTTAGCTGGCTTGGAAAAGTGGTCTTTTTTAAAATTTATTTTAGGGGTCACTTTGCCAAAAAGTCAGTTATTTTTTCAGATCTGAGGGAGGTTTTGGAGGAACTGTTTCTTGGCCATCTCTCAAAATGAAGCTTCAAGTGAAACAGTTATGGCCCCAGTGGAAGCTCATGTTGACGGTTGGTAGAAACTCACTTCCTCTGCTGCGGTGTGCTGGATTGGAAGATCAGCATTTCAAAACAAGGGCATTTTGGAATAACGGTTTAAGTTATAACCAAGATGCAGATTGCCTTGTGAAGATTTAAGCCTGTTTAGTCCTGAAATGAAAAGCCGGAACCCCCTTTTCTCAGGTTTTCAAAATGCGGCTGGAGAAATTTCATTTAGGCTTAAAATGTCCTAGAAACCAGGTTGGCAGATGAGATTTAACTTGACCCCTGGTAACCTCGCGATTTGTAATCAGTTCAAAACTTGTCTGTGTTTGTGGATGTTGCACCAATGATGCACACAGGCAACATGGTTTCTTCTGCCAAAGATTGGTCAGACCAACATTACAATAGCGAAGTGACAGAGGAGAGGTTGGGAGAAAAACTGTTACAAGTAGCCATATGCTGGTCTATGACCATTAATTAAGATTTAATGGATTGACTAGGCAAATGCCATTACATGGAGCAAACGGGTTCAGAATGAGGAGCACCAAAATTCAGGTGAAAAAGATGGGTTTTGTGAAGGATTGGCGTTAATGTTGTCGTTTTAAAAAATGAGGAACTGGAAAAGCAGAAAGGCATTAGAAAAATATCGCCTAGTTGCATATAATCCTTCAGTCTTGTGCAACCAGCTCCCCCACCCATCTGGAAACTGGAAATTTTAATATCAGTTTCAATCAAAGTTTATAGTTACTTCTAAACCTTTAGCTGTAGCAAAACGGACTATGGTTTTAAGAAAGCAGGCCTGTTTGGCATATGTCATCTATTCCCATTTGGTTGTTGTTGTTTTTTTACTGGATATGAGACTGAAATTTTTGAAAATACAGGCAAAAAAAGGGCTTTGCAGTATGTAATCAAAGAGGAAAGGAGGCCCATGTGTCCTTCAGGAAAATGAAATGAGACATGATAGACCTGAGTGGGAGATAAATCCCAGTTGCTCTTTCTTTTTCTTTTTCTTTTTCTTTAGTCAGATTCTCTGGTTGTGTGTGATGTGGATCCAGCGCTCATCGAGAAACTAAAGAAATTTCGTTTCCAGAAGGAGACTAACAACACAGCTTTAATTAGTGAGTGGCTTCCTATGTGTTGCAAGTTAGTTTTTGGTCCCATGTTTTTTTTCCTTGGATGCTCAAGCATTGAGACTTAGCACAATCACAGCTACTCCTCCACTTACAACCGTTCCTTTAGTGAGCGTTCAAACGTGACCATTTGTCAGATGACCATTGCAGCATCACCAGGGTCACATGATCAAAATTCAGAGGCTTGGCAACTGGCATGTACTTGCTGTGTCCCGAGGTCACGTGATCCCCTTTTGTGACCTCCTGACAAGCCAAGTCAATGGGGAAGCAGGATTCGCTTAACAACTGCAGTGATTCAATTAACAACAGTGGCAAGAAAAGTCGTAAAATGGGACAAAACTCACTTAAGAAATGTTTCATTTAGCAGCATAAATTTTGGGCTCAGCTGTGGTCGTAAGTCGAGGACTATCTGTATTAGGGCAAAACAGTGTGCTTGGCCCATACTTTGCACAAATTTAGCACTAAGCAGCACTCATACCCTAATGCAGGGGTCTCCAATCTTGGCAACTTTAAGACTTGTGGACTTCAACTCCCAGAAGTCCACAAGTCTTAAAGTTAACACTGTTGGAGACCCTTGCCCTAATGCATTTCAAGACTTTGTGCTTCCTCAGTGATTATGCGTATGTGTGCTCTGTGTGTGTGTGTTTATGCTTTTAATGAACTCATTGTACAACTTTGTGATTGTGGCTTTTTAACCCAAGAGGACAGCAGCTCCCTAGTTTGAAATGTTGTCTGCACTTCGTGCCCCTTATATTAAAGTGGTTTTGATGTTCATTGAACCTCTGCTGGCAGCTGTATAGGCAATCTAACATCCGTGAATTTGTCATCACTTTGAATAAAGTGAAGGAGATATGAAAACAGCTCTTGGCTTTAGTCCTGCTTACTGTAGATTGCTTCAGCGCTATTAAAAAATTCAGGATTTCCAGCTTAGTGCTCTGTGCCCACTCTTGTCTAGCAGCCATGCTGGAAGATTTGAGAAGGTCAAGGAATGGGTGATAACAGAGACAGCGAGTTTTCTAGGAACCGGTGGAAGTGAAAAACTTGTTAATTGGTTTCTCCTCTCTCTGTCATCAGTGAAAGTTGACAAAGACAGACAACTGGTGGTTCTGGAGGAGGAATTTCAGGTAGGCACAACTTTTATCTCATTTTTAAAACTGAGATGAGTACAGTATTCCCATTAATAATAATAATAATAATTTTATTTATATATTTTTATTAAAGAAGCCCACCCATATTTTTAATTTATTTAAATAGCTGGTCATAATTCCGATCTGTAAATTAAAACGGCATTTAGAAATAGAATGGAATGAAATAGAAATAGAATTCTTTATTGGCCAAGTGTAATTGGACACACAAGGAATTTGTCTCCAGTGCATAAGCTCACAGTCTACATATAAACAGCAAGTAATAGGTCATAGGTCATAATCATAGTTACAATCATTAATCAAATGATTTAGAAGGATAGAGAATTGTCTAGCGTGTGTTTGCTGCTAAACACATTTCAAAGATCAATTAAACTGCAGAGATGATTCATAATATACATTAAACCAGGGGTGTCCAACCTTGGCAACTTTAAGACCCATGGATTTCAACTCCCAGAATTCTGAATAAAGTCGGGGAATTCTGGGAGTTGAAATCCACAAATCTTAAAGTTGCCAAGTTGCCTGTAGTCCCAATCCAACCAAAACTGCAGAATGTTCTCCTTTATATCAAAAAAGGTACAAATTTGCAGAATGAGAAGGGCTGCATCTCATGAATAGTTCTCTAGCTGCTTAAGTGTAGTTTCATATGCTAAAAATAAAAACTCAATTTTCTAAAGCTAGAAAAACAGAAATGTGTATTTTGTTATAATCAGAGGAGATTATAAAGGAGCTTTACCTTGGGGCGTAAAAATGAATCAGCTACATTTGGATTAAAATAAATTACGAGCCAGCTCTTTTCCTTCTGCACAATGGAAACGTAGCAAGGCTGTCAAATCCTAAATCATATCCAAGATGGAATACTTTTTCACAGGGGGCACTGCAATCAACAATGCTTTTTCATTATTCTTTCATTTGCACTCATTCTTTCACATGTACATGCAAGTATATTGATATATGTGCAGGAATATGCATTCCATTTCCATTCCTCCTGATTTAAGTTCCCAACCTGTTCAGCCACTGTTTGAATCTGACTGAAGACAACTTCATTTTTTCCTTCAAAAGCAACTCTTCCATTACACAGTCCAGCTTCCTGGATGTAAATTTTACTAGAATTTACTGGGCCGGACAAAAAGCAAATTGAATTTCAAATCAAATTTATTATCTCAGGGGAACAATGTGCTGATGGCATTGTTTGCCTTCCTATTTAATTCAGTATGTTTTACAATCTTCATGCATGTCAGCGAGATGTTCGTGATTTGATCTCTGGTTCACTGCTTTTTCGCAATGCACAAGGAGTCGGTGGGATTCTGCGGAAAGCTTCATTTTATCAGAATGCAAAATCATTTTAATGGTCCTGAGGGAATCCTGAAAGCAAAAAGTGGTGCTTAATAATATTAGAGGCAGGATGAGGCAGAAAATAGATGCTTCTAAATAGAATTAACCACTTAGATTATTCAGGGGAAGCAGGGAGTCAAGAACAATTACTTCCATCTTGTGGGATCCAAATATTAATTGATGTTCGATCTTGAGATTACCTCCTGTAATACAGGGAGTCCTCAATTTATGACCACAATGGACCCCAAAAGTTTCATTGCTAAGCAAGAGAATTGTTAATTGTGTTTTGCCTCATTTTACAACCTTTGTTGCCACAGTTGTTAAGTGAATCACTTACTTGGGCTCCTATCCTCAAGTTGTCAGACTTTGGGAAGGTCTTGAGCTGTTCTCTGTTGCTGCCCTCCTCACCCTCCACTTCCAAGGCCCCCAAGGCCCATGGGCACAGAGTTTACGATGGTGGCGGCTCAGTCTGGGTGGAGAAGGGCCGTTGGAGGCACCCTTATCAGAGGCTGCAAGCACCCTCTTCCCTTGAGCTGCTCCGATCGGTTTCAGGGTGCATCAGTTCTGCTGCCTTGGACAGGATATGGGCAGGGACCTTGAAAAAGGCGGCTGCTGCTCTCTTTAATCAGAACAGAGCTTAATCAGAACAGACCTTAGAGGTCTTCTAGTCCCTGATCAAGCAGGAGACACTATACCATTTCAGGCAAGGGACTGTCCAGTCTCTTCTTAAAAGCCTCCAGTGATGGAGCGCCCACAACTTCTGGAGGCAACTTCTGTTCCACCAGTTAATTGTTCTCAGTGTTAGGAAGTTTCTGCTTAGTTTTAGGTTGCTTCTCTCCTTGATCAGTTTCCATTTGTTGCTTCTTGTCCTGCCTTCAGGTGCTTTGGAGAATAGGTGACCCCCCTCTTCTCTCTGACAGCCCCTCAAATATGGAATATTGCTATCATGTCACCCCTAGTCCTTTTTTTCTCTAGATTCGTAGAGCCCTCTTTTTTTCATCGTAATCAGCCACCGCTCTTTTCGGAGCTTAGGCAGCTTGAACGCAGTCAAACAAATGAAGAAAAGAACTTTCAGGCCCCTTTTTCACGACACCCAGCTCAGGGCAGGCAAGACAGAAACTTTCTGATTTGATTCATGTCGAGTCTGCAGAGCGAGAAACAGCCTCACCACTACTGCTGCTGCTTCCTCCTCCTGCGCCCCCACTCCCCTCTGCTGTTCTCAAGAGCTGCAAGCAACCATCAACATTTTATGGCCCATTTTATTCCACTATCTGGAGTGTCAAGAGGCTCTGCTAAGCCTTTAAACAACGTTGGCATTTTGATGTGAGACTCAGACTGATAACTCTCACCTGCCGAGACTTTTTCGCTGCTTTTACTCTTTAGTCAGAGCAGCTCCCCTTGATGACTGGCTGAAAACCACTGTTTGGGTTGGAAGAACTAGACTCTACCTGCCATGAGGGTTTAGTGCAAGGACGGGGGGCCAACTCTGAACTTTATGCACTGTGCTAGTGTATAATACCGTGTTTTCCTGAAAATACAACCTACCCCAAAAGTAAGCCCTAGCTTGTTTCTTGCACATGCACCCAGTATAAGCCCTACCCCCAAAATAAGCCCTAATTAAGAAAGACCCCGCCCACTCCAGGGTGCACGGGTAAAAACTAAGCTAGGGTGGGATGGGAAGGCGGGGAGCTGCCCTACTACTTACCTTCAGAGAGTTGCAGCCAGGCCTCGCACACCCTGACCTTGCTGGCCCATTTTGATCCAGAGCTCTGTTATCGGCTGCAGAGGCCTTCGGGAAAGCCTTGCCGGCCACAGAAGACGTTCCTGAAAGGCCTCTGACAGTGAAAAGGGGGCTGGGGCAGGGGCCGATGTGCACAAGTGAGGTGAATCAGTGGATGACATTCCCCCCCCCCCAGAATAAGACCTGGTGCCCTTTTTGGCGGCAAAAAAAAAAAAAACAATAGGTTCTTATTTTCAGAGAAACACGGGTAGAAACACAGAATCACAAGGCTGGAAGGGAGCTTGGAGGTTTTCTAGTCCAACCCCTGCTCAAGCAGGAGACCTTATGCCAGGGGTTCCCAACCTTCAACTCCTAGAATGCTTCAGCCAGCACAACATTTGTCTGAAATGGGCTAGGGTTTCCTGCCTGAGCAGGGGGTTGGACTAGAAGACCTCCAAGGTCCCTCCTATTATTCTGTTATATGAAAACATTGCATGGCTTACATTTTGGAAATGCTTTCCCTGCTTCTAACCCCACAAACCCCCTTCCTTCCCATGTTTCACAAAGTTCCACCTAGGCGTTAGCTGAGAAATCTCGCCCGTAAGTGTGCCATCCCCATTACTCTGAAGTCATGCCTCTTTTCTCCCCTCTTCTCATCCGCAGGACATCTCCCCTGAGCAGCTGAGTAATGAGCTACCTGAGCGCCAGCCCCGATATCCTGAATCTAGTCTCTGTATTTCGGCCTCTGTCCGTACCTGGAAGTTGCTCTGTGTTATTCTCCAGGACAGACAAGGGGAAGTCCTCCCTCACCTAAGGTGTAATTAATTCATGGAATTTGCTCTCAGGAGGTGGCAGAATCTGCAGGTTAATTAGCAGACTCTCGTCCAAGGATAATCACTATAAGGTTTAAAGGGTAGTTGATGGGGAAGGCCATTTCAGTGGACAAATATTTCCATCCTTGGTTTCTCAAGAACATCTGGCTGACCACCCAGAAAACAGGGTATAACTAAGTAAAAATATTTTTTTCCCTTTTCCCTTTTAAAACACAAATTTTAATTCATTTTTAATTTATTGGGATGTTTTAAATCTGTCTTCGGCCAAATAGTTTAATTCGGTTTTATTCTGTTTTTAAATTTTGTATTTATGTGTTTTTATCTTGTGGCTGTTCACTGCCCTGAGTCCTTCGGGAGTAGGGTGGTATACAAATCAAATAAACTAAAACTAAACTAAACTAGACCTTGGATCTGACTGACAGCCTTCTTACTTAGCCTTCTGTTCTTCATCTTCAGCCCACAATTTGGGGCTGTATAAAACTGGATGACCACACGATGACAGCTTTACAGATAGTCGACGTACAGTAATTCATTTAGTGACTGTTCATTTAGTGACATTACTGAGAAAAGTGACTTATGACCGTTTTTTACGCTTATGACCCATTCCCTTGGTCATGAGATCAAAATTTGGACGCTTGGCAACGGGTTCATACTTATGACAGTCACAACATCCCGGGGGTCACGTTTTGCGATCTGACACACAAAGTCAGTGGGGAAGCCAGATTCACTTAACAACTGTGTGATTAACTTAACAACTACAGGAATTCACTTAATAACTGGCAAGAAAGGTTGTAATATGGGGCAAAATTGAGTTAGTAGCTGTCTGGCTTTGCAACAGAAATTTCGGGCTCAATTGGGGTCGTAAGTCGAGGACTAACTGTGTTGGAGTTTTCCCTATTTCTGTGCTGCTGTCTAGTAGTCACCCAGGAGCGTCCTGTCCAGATCTGTTTGACCTGTGTTACTCACTGCTGGACATGAGTGAACAGTGTTAGTTGTCCATCGTGTCACAAAACAAATTGCAACATAAATGGGCGAACTCCCTTCCGCTGGGCCTCAGCCATACATACATCCAAGCTGGCAGAAGACAGGAGTGGACAGCCTTGCCAAGGGCGGCGTTGCTGTCTGTGTAACAGGGAGAAAATTAAAGCGGCCATAAAGAGGTGAATAGTTCAAAGGAGAAACGGATCCTTCACTCCTGAAGTTTTTGAGAGAGTAGGTTAGGCTGCAAGGGAACGAAATGCCTTTTCAACCGGGAAGCCAGGCTGGGTATCTCAGGATTATTTTGCACAGGTGGTGCAGGTGAGGTCAGATTGGTAAAGAACTCCCTCCTTCAAAGGAAGCCCCCCCCCAAAAAAAGGACCCCTCAGAATGGAACCATGAAAATCCTCCAGCCACAGGATGCAGTGGATCTCGGTAGACTTTCCAGGGCCCCTGTCCTCCTGGCTTGCTGTGAAATTCCCTGTTGTTTCCTTGACTGTCCGCGTGTGTCCACATTTGTTGTCTACAGCTACAGATACACGCACGATGATGGGCGCATCTCTTACCCACTTTGCTTCATCTTCTCCAGTCCAGCTGGTAAGATCCAGTCACCGCCTCAAGCAGAGTTCTTAAGGGGGAGCCGATTTATTTATGTATTTTAGCAATTTTATATTGCCGTCTGCTCACACATGGCAACTCACATGGCTTTTACGAGGTGGGCTTGACCCCTTATAGCAGAGGTCTCCAAACCTGGGAACTTTTAAGACTTGTGGACTTCAACTCCCAGAATTCCCCAGCCAGCATGCGCTGGAGGCTTTTAAGAAGAGGCTGGACAGAGATGATGTAGGGTCTCCTGCTTGAGCAAGGGGTTGGACTAGTAGACCTCCAAGGTCCCTTCCAGCTCTGTTCTGATTGAGAGAATGCCATGGTCCAGCATCTGTGCGACTTAAGATTGTCCAATCTGGGGGTGGGGAGATGCCTCTCTCTGGCTCAATCAATCCCATCTCCTTGAGTGCCCGTGAATTATGCCACCCGTTGCAAGGCATTCTGACTCAGATAATGAATGCTAATTGCAAATAAACCGTGCTTCCCTCTTCCTTCCACCCAGGGTGCAAGCCGGAGCAGCAAATGATGTACGCTGGAAGCAAAAACAGGCTGGTACAGGCAGCTGAGCTCACAAAGGTATTTAATCCTGATTTTTTTTTTTTTACTGTTTACCATTCTGCCAATCCTTTTGACTCTTCCGGCTTGGGGGAATCTTTTTTTTACCATCTCCTTCCTACGGCTGCTGATCCATAGAATATAATTACCAAGCTTTCGTCTTGCTGTTTTTTTGCTGCCGATTGCTACGTATACTCGGTGAGTCTTGGTGTTGAATTTATTTTCTCCTGCCTTGGATTTCAATTTTGTAAAATGACCCATTTATATGTAGCGTGCTGCAGAGTCACATATCCTGTGTTGAATTATTAACGGCGGCGGCAATTCTCTTTCTGTCAGGTCTTTGAGATCCGGTCCACAGAAGAGCTGACGGAGCAATGGCTCAAAGAGAGGCTGGCTTTTTTCCGCTAACCTGGGGTCACTCAGAGAAGACCAAGTTCTCACTTAACCCCTGGCCTCCACCAGAGCCTGCCCCTCCCCTCTCTCTCGAGACAGCACCACAGGATGTGCATAGCAGAAGCTGCCTCTTCATCACCATCTTTGCCCCATCAGCTTTTTGCTGGTAACTGAAATGTCTGAGAATAAAACTGGCTGATTCTACTTCTTCTTCTTCTCTGAACTTGTTGCCTTCGGGCCTCCCTGAAGTTTCCAGGACGTGCCCTTTGGCTTGGCACTCTGGCAGAGGAAGGGTCTCTCTCTCTCTGACCCGGGAAGACCATGCTGGTGGTTCTCCCTTGCAGTGCAGCCGTTCACCACCCGAGGGCGCCTTCTGCCCACTGGAAAGGTCCTCCTGGCAAGGTAGAGTGGCCGCCCAGTCCTGCACTGGAGTTTCAAAGCCCTTAACGGTGGGAGGGAGAAGAGTGCAGTGTTTCAAAGCCTCTCAGGGTTGTGACACACTTGCTCAATTCTCTCAGCAGGCTGGTCAGATTGTCATAGGAATGTGCCGAAGAGCTACTCTGGCAGGGCTTCCTGTGGCTGCGTTGCACTTAAGCAGAGGAGATTGTGGCAGCTCAGGTGTGAACTGTAGTTTAGTTTAGTTTAGTTTAGTTTATTTATTTTTATTTATTTTATTTTTATTTGATTTATATGCCACCCTTCTCCGGAGACTCAGGGCGGCTTACAATGCGTTAAGCAACAGCCTTCATCCTTTTTGTATATTTATACAAAGTCAGCTTATTGCCCCCACAAACTGGGTCCTCATTTTACCTACCTTAGAAAGGATGGAAGGCTGAGTCAACCTTGAGCCTGATGAGATTTGAACTTGCAGTAATTGCAGGCAGCTGTGTTAATAACAGGGTGCTTAAACCACTGTACTACCTTATTTGATTTGTATACCGCCCTACTCCCGAAGGACTCAGGGCGGTGAACAGCCAAACAATAAAATACATAGATACAAAACATTTAAAAACCAGATAAAATCGAATTAAACCATTTTGGCCCAAACAAATTAAAACACCTCAATAATTTAAAAACAGATTCAAATTTACATTTTAAAAAGAAGGAGAAAATTAGGTCAAGCCCGCCTGGTGGAATAAAAAGGTCTTCACAGCGCGGCAGAAGGTGCGCAGATCTGTAGGGACCTGGGTGCTCTCTGAGCTTGGTGGTTTCCTTGCAGATGTTAAAGCCTCCAAGCTTGGCTAACGCTGGTTTATAGAAATTAACCTTGATGGGTGAACTTAAACATGCATTTGTTCTGATGGAAAATCTGTATGTTTCTTGCAAGTTTTTGCAGACCTCCTTGTCCTGTAGAGGGAAGTTGGGAAAAATTAGAAAGTGAAAGAAAGTTTGAGAAGGAAGATTTTAGGCAGCATCCTTGGCTGGTGAAGGTTATTAAAGCCTCGCGGTTTGATTACTTCCCCCAAAGGCTGGAGATAGATTGTCGCTGGCAGGAAAATGCTACATTTGTCAGATCTATCATCCTTTTGGCCTCTTCAGTGAGGGAGGGCGAGGTCTTCGGGGGAGGGGGGGCTCATCATTGCCTCATTTATAGAGACGGAGTGGCTCGCTTTCAATCTCCCTGCCAGTTTAATCGGAGGAGTGATTATTACAACGGCCTGGCCTGGAAATTGGTTTGGCTGATTGGAAGGACCAAGAGGGCCTGCCCTGGAAAAGAGGTGCCCCCTCCCTCCCTGAAGGGCAGGGTCTCAGACGAGGGGTGTGTGTGTGGGGGCTTCCTCTTGATTTTTTCCCCTCTGCCCAGCTGAAAAACTCTTGTGCCAAAGGGGTCTGGGACTCTGCAATGCCGGTGCCGGGCAACAGAGGGCGCAGAGCAGTTGTCCTTGGATTTCAGGGAGGAAGAGGCTGAGTACAGGCTCTCCTTGAGTTACGACCGCAGTTGAGCCCAAAATTTCTGTGGCTAAGCGAGATATTTCTTACGTGAGTTTTGACCCATTTTACGAACTTTCATGGCCACAATAGTGGAGTTGTTAAGTTAGCGCCGCAGCTGTTCAGCGAATCTGGCTTCCCCCTTGACTTTGCTTGTCAGAAAGTCGCAAAAGGGGATCACATGACCCCGTCATAAACTGCAACCGTCATAAACGAGTGTCAGTTGCCGAGCGTCTGAATTTTGACCTCCTGACTCTGGGGATGGTGCAATGGATGTAAGTACGAAAAATGGTCATAAGTCCTTATTTTCAGTGCTGTTGTAAATTTTAATGGTCACTAAATGAATGGTTGTAAGTCGAGGGTTGCCTGTACAGTATTTTGGTGGTGGCGGCAGCCATGATGATGGTTTTTCAACATAGAGGGAGAAGGAAGAGATGATCTACTTGCAACTTCAGGAGAACAGGGCGCAGCAGTTTCTGCCGAGAAGAGCCCGGCGGTCCCCCCGTGTGCCCTTCTGCCACAGGGCAGGCTGAGCGACCCGGGGTCTTCGTCTTGGGGCCAGAGGGCACCCCAGGGACCCCACACCCTTGCATGGAGGCCCAGAACATTCTTTGCCCCAGCTGATTCTGGGCCCTCCTGAAAAGGGGGTGTCTGCCAAAGGAGAAATCCAGAGTCAGGTGAGGAATTGGTTCCATGCTGCACATCTGCAAGTGCTTTTTGGGCAACCTGGCAAGGAAGCAAGAGGGATGCCCAGGCCGGGAGGGACATGCCAACTGCCCACCCTGATTCAAATCCACCCCTTTGGGACACATTTTGGCTTAACTCCTCCCGTCTCCAACACCAGCTAAAAAAAAAGCCCTGGCCAATTAATTCATCCAATTGGAGGTAGTCCTTGACTTACAACCCTCCCCCTCCCTCCCTCCCTCCTTCCTTCCTTTTTCTCTCTCTCTCCCTCCCTTCCCTTCCTACCTCTATCCCTGTCTCCTTCCTTCCTTTCCTTCCCCCCTCCCTCCCTCTTTCCAGACAAGGGCCAAGAGAGGCCATTCCTGGGATGCCGGTGGCCGGAGGAGAGCTTGGACATCGGCTGTCCTCATCAGGCCTCATGGGTGAAATCTGCTTCCCTCCCCACGTGCCCCTCTTCGCGCCCCCCCCTTTTCGCTTTCCTGTTTCAAAGCCCTGGATGCCACATCTCCATGGAAACCAGTCGGTTTTTGAGGATGGCCAAAGCCACAGCACATGGTGCTCATCCTTCCCAATTGCCAGCCCTTCCTCAGAGGGGCTGAGGGGGCCCTTCCTTCACAGGGGGAGGGGGGCTCACACACAAACCCAGGCTAGAGATGCAAACAGGAGTGGGTACAGGGCAACTCCTCCAGGCAAATCCAGCCCTGCATGCTCCCTCAATTGCCCATCTTCCTAAATCCCCCTCGCCATCTTACTTTCCCTCAAATTTGGTCTTCCCTCCTGTCAAGTCCCACAATGGGGCTCCCCTTCCCCTGGGCGCTGCCCCACCAGCCCTGAGACTCACAGCCCCACCCCAATCCAGAGCCTTGTCCAAAGGGACTGAGTTTAGAGTGGAGAACTCTGCACGTGCTCTCCTGTCCTCACCTTCCCCGCTTTGCAAGCTGTCCTCAAGGGCCAGGGTGGACACTGCAGCCTCTGTTCAGAGCTGGCTGTGCCCTGAGGCTGCTACTCTTTGGAGGTGTCCGGTGGGGACGCTCCAAGGGCAAGACGGTGGCTACAAGGGGGGGTGTTGCAAGGGCCCATCTGACCTTTTCGGAGTCCCCCCATGGACACCGGCCGAGCATCTTGCAAAGGTTTCAGCCTCAAGATGCTCATCCTGCAGAGTTGAAGTCGCCAAGGCTGGACATCCCTGATCTAGAAGAATTATGCACAATCTGTGTGTTTATAATTGGTTTAAACCCTTTTGCATCATCCCCAAAAGATGCTATTGTGCAGCAGGATGCGAAGACATGGAATTCCCCTCATCGTTGCCTCCTTTGGGGCTGCCGGGGGTCCAAAGAGCCACCACAAGCAAAGCCACCCCTTAATTTTAAGGGCTTTCAACCCTGCTCTCTGCCCCTCTCCTCTCTCTCTGCAAATGCAGTGATGATAACCTTGCAAAGGAGAGGTGCAAAATCCAGGCGTGTTTTGCTCCCCTTTCCTCGGGGTTTGGCACGAGAGGGAGAGGGAGGGAGGCGGTGCAGAGCAGATCCAGAGGCACGGCGTCCGTGACAGCACAACCGATTCGGTTTTCTGGTGCTAGGGGGAAAAAGAAACAACGCCTGTGGGGCTTTCATTGCCAATCCCACACACTTAAAACTGAGGGTGCTTCCTCCTCCAAAGGAATTGTGCATTTCAGGATCACGACTATCCTGTCATCTCGCCCAATACAGACACAAGGCACCATTTGTTTATTGGGTTGTTGGATTGATCGATCGATTGATTTCTATAACCGCCCATCTCAGTCAATGACTCTGGGCGGCTTACAATTCGAAACATATTATTACCATGGGTGGTCCTTGACTTACAACGGTTCATTTAGTGACCTAAGTTACAATGTCAATCAAAAAAGTGACTTACGGCTGTTTTTCACACCTACAGCCGATGCAGGGTCCCCGTGATCACCTGATCAAAATTCAGAAGCTTGGCAACGGGTTCACATTTATGACGGCTGCAGTGTCCTGGGGTCTCGTGATCCCCTTTTGCGACCTTCTGATGAGCAAAGTCAGTGGGGAAGCCAGATTCACTTAGCAACTGTAACACAAACAGTCTTAAAATGGGGCAAAATTCGCCTAACAACTGTCCCATTTAGCAACTTCCAGTAAAATTTGGAGATCAATTGTGGTCATAAGCCAAGGACCACTTGTATTTTTTTAAAAATGTTAAAAATAAAACAATAAAAACAGTAAAAAAAACAACACATTGAAAACAGTGAAGATCATTAGAAGAGTATCCACTTTGCTGAACCTGTTTTCCAAATTCCAGTTGGTTGGTTGGGAAAATATGACCAGAACATGGAGAAACGGGGGGGGGGAGGCAGGGGGGAAACAAACAGTGTGGGATGCCGGAAAGGCTATAAAAATGGAACAAAGAAATACAGAAAAGGGTTTGGGTCCGATTCTCTCTTGCCCCATCTGCCAGAAGCTTGGAGCAAAAGAAGAGCATGTGCAGGACCCTCCTGAATTAAAAATGCTTTCCCCAGAAAGTCTCTGTCCTTCTCTTGGGCTCCAGAATAACAGAGTTGGAAGGGACCTTGGAGGTCTTCTAGTCCAACCCCTTGCTTTGGCAGGAGACCCCATGCCAAGGGTCCCCAACCCCGGATCGCAGCCCACTCCTGAGCTGCAGCCTGTTTGGAGCCAAGCCACAAAAGTGGCGGATGACTGCGTGTGCCCAGGCAGCCTCACTTGCGCAAGTGATGAGTGAGCACCCCTGCTGCTGGTTCAAATGGAGCTGCACATGAGCACCCTTGCCTGCCACTGACGGGGAACTGTCCCCTCCCCCACTCCCCCAGTCCGCCACAACCTCTGGAGCAAAGCCGGCTGAGGAAATCTGGCAGTTGAAGTCCACAAGTCTTAACGTTGCCAAGGTTGGAGAGCCCTGCTCTGGAGGGAAGTCGTCTGACGACCACCTTCAGAACTGGATCAGAGCGGATAGAAATCGTAGTGAATATTTGCAGCTCGGCTCCTGCCTCTTGCATAACTCCCAGCCAGCCTCAAGCTGGACGTAAAACCTTCCCTGACGCCCTGCTGAATGGCTGGCTGGCCGGCCTTGGCCTGGCGCGGGTGTCCATGGGTGTCCCTGCTGCCAGCTCAACCCTGATTATCGGCTAAAAACTAATCTGAAACGGAGATAATGGTGAGCTGCTTCTCACAAGATGTCCTATTTCCAAGAGGAGCAGGCAGGGCTGTTTTTACTCCGAGATGGAGAGAACACGATTGCCCTCTTTCTGGGTCAGGGTCTGTGCAAATAAAAACCCAACTCCTCCAATGGAGAGAGAGAGAGAGAGAGAGAGAAACCTTCACCTGTCTTGCAATGTGGGAGTCGGTGGCATGATTCAGATTGCCACATCCAGGCCCAAATCCCCCTCCTGGAAGGGAGGGGCCCCCAGA
Source organism: Arizona elegans (assembly GCA_022577455.1). Classification (NCBI taxonomy): domain Eukaryota; kingdom Metazoa; phylum Chordata; class Lepidosauria; order Squamata; family Colubridae; genus Arizona; species Arizona elegans. The sequence goes on from JAKOOJ010000011.1 coordinate 32,035,887, forward strand.
TGGCTGAGCCCTCCCCACTTATCAGGGAAGGGAGAAGCGTCTTTCTTCTCAGGCTCCCCCATTGTGGATGTTCACTCTGAGGACCCTCAATTGTGACAGACCCTCCATCGTGGCAGTTTGGATGCACCAGCCAGGCACGTGCAAATAACTTGGGGAGGGGGGTGTTGCACAAATAAGAGTAAGAGCCTTTGTAGTACAGTGGTCTAAAGCACCCTGTTATTAAGACCAGCTGCCTGCAATTACTGCAGGTTCGAATCTTGCCAGGCTCAAGGTCGACTCAGCCTTCCATCCTTTCTAAGGTAAGTGAAATGAGGACCCAGTTTGTGGAGGCAATAAGCTGACTTTGTATAAATATACAAAAGGATGAAGGCTATTGCTTAGCGCATTGTAAGCCGCCCTGAGTCTCTGGAGAAGGGCGGCATATAAATCAAATTTTTAAAAAAAACCCAAAAAAAACCAGGCATCATCAGTACCAAGCAAGTATTTTCCAAGAAACGTCTACTCTGGGGTCTTCGTGAAGGCTGGGAAGATCCATCACTGCAGGATGTGTCCAACCTTTAGGACTTGTGGAGTTCAACTCCCACAATTCCCCAGCCAGCTTTGTTTAAGAGAATCACCCTGGGTGGTTAACAAGGACCTCCCGCGGTTGCTGTTTCTGACTTCCTGCTGGCTTTCCCAATGACTTTGCTGGTAGGAAGCCGTCCAGGAAGGTCACAAATGGCCATCCCACGGCTGCAGGGATGGCGCAACCCTGGTAAGTATGACGACTGCTTTGTTCAGTGCCATGCTAAGATGGAACAGTCACTGAACGAATGATCACTAAGTGAGGACCGCATGGCGCAACATAGGAGAACAAACCCTTTAGGACCAGATTCAGCACTTCCATCTGCATTTGAAAGACAAAGGTGGCTCTTTTGAAGACAGCAAAGTCCACATTTTGGACAGAGAGGACGGCTGGTTTGAAAGAGGGGTCCAAGAGGCCATCTTTGTCAAAATTGAACAGCCCTCCCTCAGCAGAGGGGGGGATCCAACATCATCTATCTCCAGTCTACAACACAGTCCTTTCAGCAGTTCCAAGGAGGCTCCACACCAGCGGTGAAATTCAACATTTTGTACTACCGGTTCTGTGGGCGTAGCTTGGTGGGTGTGGCAGGGGAAGGATATTGCAAAATTCCTCCGCCTCCAAATTTATCCCCCAACAGAGACTGTGGTGAAAGACAGTGGCTGGCTTGGGGTCCTCCAGAAAGCCCCCACACACACACTGGGTGGGAACTAGAATGGAATCTCCTCAGACCAAGTAGGAACAGATCTTCTCAGAAGAGAGACACCCATGCAGAAGCTGGGGCCAGGAGCCTTCCGCAAGAGAGGACCTGCTGTGGAGGATCTACCAGCCCTTCCTCACCTCCATCGATGTCACTCAAAGCTTGAGGGTCTTCCCCTCTCCTGCTTACACCCCAGAAGGAGCATCTAGTGCATTGTTGCTCAACCTCATCAACTTTGAGACTTGTGGAGTTCAATTCCTAGAATTCTCCAGCCAGCTTTGCTGAGAAGACCTTATCACCGATGCTTCCAGAGTTGGGGTCTGCAACATAGATTCTGCTGGCTGAGGAATCTTGGGAGTTAAAGTCCACAAGTCTTAAACTTGGCAAGGTTGAGAAAAACTGGTGTAGCAGGTCCAGTTCCAGCAGATTACATCCCTTGCCCAGATGTTCCTCCTGAAGAGACCTTATCATCCAAAGCTTCCAGAACTGAGATCTGCAGCATATCATGGTTATGATTCTGTCTGGGGGCTAATAAAGCTTCTAGGAAGGGTAGGATGCCAAGCTCTGTTCCTGGAGTCCTCCGTGGCTGGGGACATCTCCCAACTGGAATGACCATTGGGTTCTAGAGCCCATCTTGGAGCTGGCCACCTACCATCAAGGACAAAACGGGACAGTCGTGACACCTCATCCTTCTACGTCATCCCATTCCTGGCTGAAACAAGGCCTGGGCCACCTTTCTAAGAACTGCAGGGGAGGCCACCTTGCCACTGACCTCTTCCACCAACCCCACAACATCCAGGGAGGGTGGCTGTCGTTGACCCACCCACCCTCCACCTTCTGCAGTCCTTGTTCTCGGCTAGGAGTGACAAGCCAGTGCAAAAGTCGCGGAGGCCCTCGGTGCTTTGCCTGGTGGAAAAGGTCAGCAGGACAGCTGCTGTGGCACATGGTGATAGATGAGCTCGGTGAGGCATGAGCTGACCTTAGCAAAACAGCTTGGTGGGAGGGTGGGAGAAACGCCAGCCCACCTGAGCACGGCCTGCTAGCAGACAAACTTTCCTTGAGTGGGATTCTTAATAACCGACTTCCTAATAATCTACAATTACAGCTGGGTTGAAAAAAAATTGACTTACAACCAGTCCTTGTGTTTATGACCATCACGGTTACGTGGTCACCATTCGGGTGATTGGAAAGCAACGGCTGCAGTTTCCCAGGGTCAGACGGTCGCCATTTGCTATGTTCCCGGAGGGGGGGGGAGCTTCTGACAAGCAAAGCTAATAAGGGGAAAACGGATTCACTTAATGGCCGTAGGGGGAGGGGAAGGTCATAATATCAGGCAGAACTTGACATTGGTTCCGATGGTGGTGTTGAAAGATCTCTCCTGGGCAGTCAGAAGAGTGTCCCATCCCGGCCAAGATTTCAGGGGGCTCCATGGCTGGGGATGATGGGTGAAAGAGCACCTGTTCTGTTTTGTTCAGCCCAGCACAGCCCTTCCCCTCCCTCTGCCTGGCCCAGGGTCACTCCGGGCCTCTGATCCTATGAATGGCCACCTGGCCACTCTGCCTACAAGGAAAAGAGGGAGACGACGTTCTGGCATGTTCTGTTGGAAGGTTTAAAAATGACAACATCCCCTCCTGGTATGAGGCCATCATGCAGATACAGGTGGGCCCCGACTTACGACTGTTCGCTTAGTGACCGAAGTTACAACAGCACTGAAAAATGACTGTTTTTCACATTATAATCATTGCAGCAATCCCCGTGGTCACGTGATCAGAAAACTGGATGCCTGGCAACTGACTCACACTTACGACGGTTGCAGTATCCCTGGGTCACCTGATCCCCTTTTGCGACCTTCTGACAAGCTAGTCGGTGGGGAAGCCAGATTCTCATTACAATTACGTGACTAACTTAACAGTGATTCACTTAACAATTGTGGCAAGAAAGGTGGTAAAATGGGGCAAAGCTCACTTAGCACGTGTCTCGCTGAACGACATAGATGTTGTGCTCAGCTGTGGTTGTAAGTCCAGGACTCCCTGAACGCTGCCTCTGAAACTGGTGCCTTCCTTGTCAGGGCCAGGATACCTACCTACCCCTGCTCAGTGGGTGGGGTGGGGGTGGGGGGGTTCGTAGCCCTCAAAGCCAGTGGTCCTCACAGCTGTCTCAGAATCTGTCTGGTGAAGGCCTCGGCCCTATTTATCTGCTGCTGGACGTCTCTTTTCTGCAAGGGGAAAGAACAGAACAAATGGAAAATAATAGAAAGGAATGGAGTGGAATGGAATCCTTTATTGGCCAAGTGTGATTGGGCACACAAATGCACAAATTCCTCTGGACTCCACCTGTGGAAGGGCTGCCTTCAGACAGCAGCTCCAGGAGGGGCTCAGGGGCTGCATTCCCACCACGAGGCTTTGCCCAGTTGGCTAGTCGAGGTTTCAATGTTTGGGGGAAATGGATTAATTCAAACATCAGGTTGAGGTTCTGGTGGGAGTTCAGCCAAGGTGCCCGTTAAATCTCCTTTATTTTTGCAGAGGGGACAATTCTCCAAAGGGGGTGTATGTGCTTTGTCCTTTTGCAGCCCCTGAACTATGGAATAGCACACCCAGCCCCTGAAACCTGGGGGCAGGGGGTGTCTCCCACCCTACTGCTGTTCCAGGAGCCCTTCAAAACCTGGCTGTCCTCCCAGGCCTCGACTGAGTGATGGATATGTTTATTTGAGACATTGATACGGCCACCCAGCTCAAGCAAAGTCACCCAGGCAGCATGTCACAAAGTCGACAGCCAACACAGAAGGGAAGGAAAATATGCGGCATTAAAAGAAGCCAAATGATGAAGATGAAAACCACGGAGAGGGAATGCCGTTCAAGTAGACTCCAGATGTCTGCAGGGGCCTCCGAAGACCCTCTTGGGGGTATTTCTGTACAGCCATTTGTTTTGCCTGGACATTTATGGTTTCTATGGCCGATTTGTCTTTTATTATTATCAGTCTGTGTGCCTAGAGTTGTTGTAGAGTTGCTGGGGGGCTTCAGTATAATAAAAGAGGGAAGGGAAAAGGAGGGAGGGAGGGAGGGAGGAAAGGAAGTAAGGAAGGAAGGGACGGAGGAGGGAGGTGGGAGGGAGGGAAAGGGAGGGGAAAGAGGGAAGGAAAGGAAAAAAGGGAAGGGAAAGGAAGGGAAAGCTAGCTGCTTGTTTGTGCTTTGGGCAGGAGATCAGATCAGTAGCAAAATATTTTCTCCTTGGCTTATTTCCCCCAATTTGCGCAGTGTTGATGGAGGGTTGTGGTTGAATCCACCCTGCCAGCTCCTTTCTCGGCAGCCTCCTTTGGTCAGGATTCCCCGCCAGAAACGGAGTCTCTCAGCTTCGGAGAAAGGCAGCCACGCAGCCACGGGAGCCAGCCTCTTCTGCTCAAGTTGAGCTGCACATCTGAGACTCCTTGGTGATAAAGTCACCAATTATAGCCAAGTGGTTGAGCACAGGCAGAATTGCCCGCCAGGTCTTGGTCTTCCTGCGGGCGGTTGGGACGTCTTCTGTACGTGGCCTTGAGCATCAGACAAAATGCTTGCCTGAGGACAAAGATCGCAGCGACAGCAGGCGAGGGAGGCCAAGACACAAACCTGTCCATGTGAAGATCACATCAGGTTTCCAAAATTGGAGAAGGAGCCTGAGAAGAGCTATAAAGACGCTAAAGGGATCAGGAAGACAAATTAAAACAGGACAAGCCGAAGGGATTTGTGTAGCCTCAGGAGAAAAAAGCAGAAGATGAAGGGATGACTCAGTGGAAAGCCTTCTACTATTTCAAGTCATCAGGAAGAAAGAGGAGAAGATATTTGGAAGACAGGGACCCCCGTCGTGGCCTCAGGTTGATGACCCCTGGCAGAGGAAGAGTCCCCAAGGGATCTGCTGATTGAACTGGCAGGGATCTGTTATGGCCTTTGAGAGGCTCCTTCAGAAGTTGTTCCAGTGCTCCAACACTGGAGGTCTTTAAGAACAGAGATTGGACAACCATTTGTCTGAAATGGTGTAGGAGAAAGGTGTCCAAACTGGGAACGTTGTGGACTTCAACTCCCAGAATTCCCAAAAGCTGGCTGGGGAATTCTGGGAATTCAAGTCGGACACCGCTGGTTTAGGGTCTCCTGCTTGAGCAGAGGGTTGGACTATAAGACCTTCAAGGTCCCTTCCAACTGTTACTTTGTTTTTCCTGTAGGTCAGAAGTGAGCCACTGTTTACAGCCGTCTCTCTGATTACTTTCTGGTCACTAACCAATGGCTAATGCAGGGACCTTATTAATCGCCACCATCCCATCTCCACTCTACGAAACAGGAAGGTGCCCAGATTACCAGCTGGACTGTCCCTCCTTCCCTGCCCAGAAGGGCCCAGTGGCTTGGCCCGGCCCAGCCCCCCAGCGAGCAGCCTTTTCCATAACTCTACATCTTTTCCCACTCGGATCCCCTGTTGCACATCTACTCCAGAGACGCGGCACTCCATTCCTGATGATTAATGCACTCAGTCCCAAAGACACCGACTGCGCCGTACGGAAGGCCCAGTAAATGTGATTGATGAGTGCGCACTGCACTGATATGGGGGAGGAGGGGGGAGTTTGGGTTTTGGGGAAGGAAGATCGGTCAGCCATCCGCTAGCAGCAGCTGAGCTTGCTCAGAAGACTGTAGCCCGACCCACCCCCACCCCCAAAGTTGCACGTGGGAACAAACAGCCACGTCAAGGCACATCGCCAAGATTTTAGCGCATGGACTGGCATCATTTGAATGACATCTAAGGCAGGAGAGCCCAACTTTGGCAGCTTTAAGCCCCGTGGACTTCAACCGGACTCTGGAAAGTGTGCAGAGAAGAGCAACAAGAATGATGAGGGGGCTGGAGGCTAAAACATCCAAAGAACGGTTGCAGGAGTTGGGTAGGTCTGGTCTAGTGAAAAGAAGGTCTAGGGGCGACATGAGACCATTGTTCCAATATTTGAGGGGCTGCTGCAAAGACGAGGGGGTCAAAGTGTTTCCCTAAAGCAGCAGAAGGCAAGGCAAGAAACAATAGGTGGAAACTAATCAAGGAGAGAAGCAACCTAGAACCAAGGAGAAGGGACCTTGGAGGTCTTCTAGTCTAACCCCTTGCTCAACAGAAGACCCTCTTCCATTTCAGACAAATGGCCGTCCAGTCTCTTCTTGAAAACCTCCAGTGTTGGAGCATCCACAACTTCTGGAGTGAAGCCTGATTAATTGTTCTCATTGTCAAGCAATTCCTCTTTATTTCCAGGTTGGGTCCCTCCTTGGCTCATTTCCATCCGTTGCTTCTTGTCCTGCCTTCAGGTGCTTTGGAGGATAGGCTGACCCCCTCTTCTTTGGGGCAGCCCCTCAAATACTGCCAGGGAGCTACTGGTACAGCCAGGGGGGAGCCAGGAGCACTTCTGGCCATCAGGTCAAAGTCAGGACTCGGCTGGCTGAACCAGGTCAGAGGGTGATTGGACTTGGCTCCTGGCCAAGGAGGGAGCTCTCTGGCTGAGTTGATTTCCCAGCCCCCCACCCCCCACCCCAGCAATCGGCCCCATTTTGTCAGAGCACATGGTGCCTCCAAGGCAGGCTGCTGGCAAACGCCCCCAATGAAGACCCCTCGTGCCCAGCTTATAACTTCAGAGATAACGAGGGAGCAGTTATGGAGGGTGCACATACCTCTCTCTCTCTCTCTCTCTCTCTCTCTCTTTCACTCACTCACTCTCACGTACACACACACACACACACACACACACGAGCCTGCTGCTGTTACCTTGAAAATGCAGAGGACGGAGGTGGAATCAAAGAGCAGCAGAGAAGGAAAACAATAACACAACCTTCCCCTCCCCACACGCTTCCATAGGTACCAGGCTGCAACTCCCCATCATCCCCTCCCTGGCTTAAACTCCTGCCAGATGCTGATGGGATGCGGAACCAGAGCTGGGGAAAACTGAGATATTTGGAGCAAAAGCCACACAGATGCTATCTGTGGAGTTGTGTGTGTGGGGGAAGTGGGGAGGGGGAGGTTCTATTATGCTCCTACAAAGGAAGGGAAGTGGGGGAGCAAAGGGGCAAGGAATGTCAGCTTGCGGCCTTCTCCTTCTCCCTCTCCCTCTTGAGGGGGGAGAAAAACCAGCTTTCCCCCCGTGTTTTCCTTCTGCTGCGCTCAGCGGGCTTTGATGCAGACATTGCAGAGAGATATTTGTTCAGCGAGAGCATCCATCATATTTTATGAATGATTTCAAGGCCACTTCCCAACAAACAAAGCAAGCCGCAATAAATAATAAACAACCAGCAATTAAAAGATACAGGGGAAAGAGAAGAAAGCTGGGGAATCTGAGATTTTTTTCAGATCAGAGCGAGGAATTTAGATGCCGAGTGAATTAAATACCAGCCAGGAATTTCCTTCCTGCTCCCTTTGGACATGGGAAGGCTGACCGATAAACTCTGACAATCATCCTGTTGCTGATATGCCTGGAAAATTGGTGGTGGTTCCTTTCTGACACATGCCTAAAGACATGTAACATACGTGTTTTGAAAATCCTCCCTCCCTTGGTCTTCACAATGCTAACTCAGGGAGCCTGCTGTGTTGTGAGGAGGCTTATCTTGCTCTCCCAATCAAGGGGTAGTAGCAAAGGTGACTTGAGTAGGTCAGTTCCCCTGTGGATTGGTACCCAAGCCCCCAGGAAGCCCCCCAAACAAGAAGCATGGACATCTAGATTCTGTGGTCTTCCTGCCTTCCGTCCACCAGCAGGTTGAAGGCTGGCAACTGCAGAGTTTGGGCTTCCAAAGAGATGCCCACTCTTGGGGCAGAAGAAAGGACCCCTTCACCACCAACCTCTACGAGAAGAGCAGGCAGAGCTGCGGGAGGCGGGATCAAGCATGTCATCAGTTTAGAGTCATTGCGTTCCCACAAGGGCTCCAAGTCCAGCCCCTCCTGAGTTCCTTTGACCCTTATCTGGTGCCGATTTAGTGCTGAACTTAAGTTGACCTGGTTAATGTCTGCTGCAAAGAATCAAGATCATTCCTAAGGTTGTTGCGTAGAAGATTTATTCAAGACTATGCACAAGAATCTGATCAGCTGACGTTGGACACCAAATTGGCACCAGATAAGGATCAACAGCAAAATCACAAAACTACGTCTCACTTATTTTGAACACATCATACGGGGGAATTCAATGGAGAAAGCAACTGTTGGGAAGAGTTAGTGGTAAAAAGAAACCAGACGCCAAAGAAGCCGGTAACTGGACACTATCTGAGCTGACATCAGCCAGAGCATAGAAAAACTCGAAGAAGTTCTGCAAGATGTGGAGACCTGGCCCATAGAATTGCCAGGAGTGAAATTCGACTGAATGGATTACATCATCGTTGTCATCATCATCATCATCATCATCATCATGGGTCACCCGAATTCAGGAGGGGGTGGAATTGAAGCGTTTGTGGTAACGTAATGATTCTAAACTGATGACTTGCTTAACTCCACCCCCAGTTCTGCCTGCTCTTCTCCACAAACCAGGGCAGGCATACATTACTGAGATGAGGTTTGGGGTGCAGATGGAAGGACCCCCGGGACTGTGTATCAAACAGAGTCTCATCCTTGTCTCTGCCACTATGGCATCTCCAGGAATGGTGGTGGAAAGCAGGAGCCTCAAAGCTTGCTCGAGATGGCGGAGGCCTTTGCAAAATTGAAATACCTGGGAAAACCTTGCCCACAGCCATTAGGGCTCCTCCCCAGATGAATCCCTGGCCTTTTAGCCAATTAATTTATCTATTAAATATAAATACCCTTGCCTCTTACCCAGACCTCCATCAAAATGGTCCTGGAAGGTCCTGGAAGAAGAGCCCTGACTGTCTGCTAAGTCAACAACAGGCTGCAAGAAGACAATTCACGTTCTGTTTGTACTTCATTTGTGAGAAGGGCAACACACCTGAACTCAATTTAAAAAAAAACTAGCCACAATTAATTAATCAGCAGAAGCTTTAGCGGATTAATCTATGAATTAATCCAATTAAAATTGGCAACCGTTCTAATAATAGCTATATACCCGGAGCCTAACGGAATTGACTGGCGTTTGAATTCGCAAGCCACTTACTATTTAATCATCCAAAGCTTACTTAATCGTTCAGAGTCTTGCAAGTATTGAACGTGGTTGTGAGTGTCACAGAGGTGGTGGGCTTAAGGCCTTTGAGGAGCCACCACCAATCTTTGGTGGGCCTCCTTCCCACAGAGGAGCCCCCAAGCTCTCCCACAACCATGCAGGGATTCAGCAAAAGGAAGGGGTACCTGGTGCTCTCTCAGCCTGCTTGCTTTCTTGCAGATGTTTCATGACCCAACTAGGTAATATCATCAGTGCTAGAAGGGAGTGGGGTTTAACCTAGATTTGATGATGTTCCCTAGTTTGATAATGAAACATCTGCAAGAAAACTACCAAGCTCGGAGGGTCCAAAGCCCCCTCCCAGTTTTCTTCTTCCTCCTCCTCCTCCTCCTCCCTTCTAGCACTGATGATGTTACGTAGTTGGGTCATGAAACGTCTGGAAGAAAACAACCTTTGCTTCAGATTTGTACTGGCTGAGGAGCAGAGACCCCTCCCCCCTGCCCTCCCCCTTCTCCCTCCTATAAATAAAAGAATGCCCAATTACAAAGGTTTTTACGCTGAATGCCTGCGGACTCCAGTTTAGCGTGCAAATAGATTTAATGAGCTGCTGCAAGCATAAATATGTGCCCCTCCCCCTCCTCGCCCCCCCCCCAGCCATTTTCTCAGTAATGAATGAACCCCGAAAGTCAGCCCTGCTCCCAGCTTGAGTGTTTAGGAAAGAAAGACCCTTGGCGCCAATTGTAGAGGAAAAGTATGCTTTTACTAGGGTCCAGTGGTTACAGCGTAAGCAGAGACAGATCTGAATGTCCCCGTGTAAATTCGGTGCATTTTCCTTCTCCCAGGTCCTTCCCCCCCACTCTTTGGTCATCTGGTCAGTGTCCAGTCATGGTCAGATTAGTTCTTTTGGTAACGGTTCTGGGTTTGGCATCTCTTTGGTAAATGTTTCCATTCCATTCTCATGGTTGTGTCCTTGGATCTCTCAACCATTGTCTCCAATGGGCACCTCTGGTTCATGCCCCTTCCTTGCATCCCCTTGCCTGGCTCCCCCTCTCCCTTTTATGGCAGGATGCCGTCAGTGCGAAGGGAAGCCGAAGCAGCAGAGATGGCACAACTGACACCGTAGACAATACGGCAAAACTGGAGGGCTGTTTTTTCCCCCAGCATTTGTTAAGATGTTGCCCACCATTCGGTATGCAGAGCCACATCTAGGTGAGCGCATTCAGGAAAGGGGTTTGCTGTTTTCCCTCTCCCTAAATTAATTTGAGGTGAGTGAAATGCCTCAAAATAGTCAAAACTGAGGCGAGGGTCCACGGACTCCGGAAGCGACACAAACAAGGCAATTATGGGCTTGCATAGCCCAGGTGCATTATGTACAAAGGAGAGCGTGAATTTGGTGTGCGAGCAGCTATTCTTCCCCGCTCTTTAAACCCGTGTGCACACATCCCATTTCACCCGGTGGACTGCTGTCAAAATTATAGCTCAGTTTTCTCTAACTGCCCAGAATGGAGACAGACGGAAAATCGGAGCTAGTTTGTGCCAATATATCAAGAACCCATCAGGTTAAGGCAGGAGGAGCAAATGGGTCTGGGGTTTTTACAATTTCTGGGGATGATTATCCTGTTTTTCTTGGCAGCCTCTCCAGTCTCTGAGCCAGGGCTTGGGGTTTTCCTGATCCCCTCCTCTGCTTCAGATTCTGCCAGCCACCCCCCAAATGCCCCCTGCCCCTTTTCTCTGGCTCTGGAACAAGGATACCCCCTTGGAGCAAACAGGATCCCCGCCCTTCCAAGAGAGAGCCTGTCATGGAGACCTAGGAGGGGAAGGATTCTCTGACCAAGCATCTGACCGTCAGGTCAGCCCGCAAACCTGTTGCAAATATCCCGGCTCTCTGGAGAACAGGGAGATGGAGGAAGAGCTGCACGGTTGCCTAGCAACTGCAAAAGCAGAAAGGCTGGACCAGGCTGGGGGCGAGCATCCCATCTTCCCTGGCCTGAGCCCCAGGATGGGGTCACTTGCGGCTGCTTGATGGGGAGAACGCCTCGGTTGTGCCTTACCTTGTTGCATGAACCAGGCCCTGGTGATAAAACAGAATCGGATGGCCCTGGTTGGCACCAGACATAGTGTGAACACAACTGCTCTGTTTTGTGCTATCAGGGATGGGCAGCTCTTTAGGGCAGCTGGGCTCCCCAACCCTTCCATACAATGCCCCAGTCCTCCCTTCTTTCAGCAAGCCGTTCTGGAGAGATTGCTGCATACACCCCCCTCCTGTCTCCTCTGCCTTGCCTCATGCTCCCCAGAAGGAGCCCCCTCCCCACTTTGACCCACGGAGACATCCTAACATGGTCGCCTTGGTGGCCAGCAATATAAGCAGAGTGCTGTGGTGGAGACCATGCTGAAAGGTGTGCCAAGCTTCAGGTGTGACCTTGAGAGTGTCTCCAGGGTCACAGGATGCCAATTTCAGATACGAGACCCGTGAGGAGCAGATAAAGATGAGGAAACGGCAAATTGCTTGGCACTGCAGATTGGAAATTGTCTCTGGGGTCCTTGGTGCTCTCTGAGCTTGGTTGTTTTCTTACAGATGTTTTACGACCTGACTAGGTAACATCAGCAGTGCTAGAAGGGAGCGGGGTTTTCAGGGAGGAGGAGGAGGAGGAGGAGAACGACGACGACTGTTGGGTCCTTGGCATCCTCTAAGCTTATTTTCTTGGAAACGTTTCATGACCCGGCTAGGGAGTCCTATTCTCTTCCAGCACTGATGATGTTCGCTAGTTGGGTCATGAAATGTCTGCAAGAAAACGATCAAGCTCAGAGGGCACCAGGGACCCCACAGTTCAACGGTGAGCTACCATGATTTTTTTCTATCAGGTTTCTCTCCCTGCTCAGTTCTTGCCAGGGTACAAACTTACCACTTGTGGGAGGTTTTCCAAATTTAGTTGGGGGCCCAGTTTCTAAAAACTGTAGGCTGCCCCACTGCCATAAACCCCATCTTCCCATTAGCCCAAGATCACTCCACCTCCTCTTCTATTCCCCCTCTCCTCCTCCTCCTCTTCTTATTAAAACCAAAACCTCTTTAATTAGCTTTTGAGATATTTAATCATTACAGGCAGCCAACGCAATATTTGTTTAGCTGCAGGCATTGTCTCCCCCCCTGGAAATGGAACTGAGCCACGAATAAAACAATGACTCCGCTCTGGGGGGTGGGGTGGGGGCTGCCCAACGCTGAACCCGGATTGTTTGCCAGGGAAGGTGGGGAGATGGGGGGGGAGGCCTGGTTGCCAATGGCTTTGGGTCCTGTTTGGGCTCTCTGCCTCCCTTCCTTTTTCTTTGCAATTTCCCACTTTTGCATCGTCAACTCCTCCTTTCTGCTTTGCCTCATTCCTGAAATGCACGTTGTCCTCAGTTTATGACCACAACTGAGCCCAAGATTTCTGTTGCTAAGTGAAATGATCGTTGAGTGAGTTTTGCTCCATTTTGTGACTTTTCCTGCCGCAGCCGTTAAGTTTAATCACCGCAGTTGTTTAAGTTCGTAACCTGATCGTTAAGTGACTCTGCCTCCCCCCCCCCGCTGGCTTTGCTGGTCAGAAGGTCGCAAAAGGGGATCACGTGACCCCCAAGGACACGGCGACCGTCATAATCCAAACCACTTGCCCAAGCGTCTGAATTTGGACCACTCGACCATGGGGATGCGGCAACCAAAAAACGGTGTGAGAAACACTCATGAGTCCCTTTTTTCAGTGCTGTCGTAACTTTGAGCGGTCACTCAACGGAAGGTTGTAAGTCGAGGTCTCTCTGTATGTGAAAGAGCGAAGAAGGACAGGCCTGCCTCTACTCCCAGACGGAGGAATTACTTCCTCACTAACGCGGGGATTGGCCGCTTTAAGAGTTGTGGACTTCAACCCCCAGAATTCTCCAGCTAGCTTACACAGGTTGTCCTTGACTTACAGCCATTCATTTAGTGACGGTTGTCCAATCTTCTCCAATCAGAGACAAACCAAGCTCTCTTGTGAAGGGGGGCACGCAGGATCAGAGGCTGCTTTTTCTTTCAAAAATGAAAAATACATCTTTATAGAAGCACAGCGAGGGGTGCATTGGCCTCCCATCTGGCTCCCGAGGTGGCTGGGGGGTGGGGTAGGGGGGTGTAGCTCCTGGGGGTTGGGCAGAAAGCCTGGCATTGCCCTTGGCCTCCTCTCCTTCCTTCCTTCCTTCCCTGCCTGCATCCTCCTCCCCACTCTGTGGGTTGAGTTCCACCCGAGCCCATTTATCTCGCTTAGGTGGAAAGGAAGAAGGGATTGTTCTGGCAGACGATTCCCGACTTCCACTCCTCCGTCTTGGGACTCCGGGAGACAGGCGAGTTGGAGGCAGATGGCTGAGCGTGCACCATCGCTCTCCCCGCTAATGGGCCTTCCACCTCAAGCACATCAGGTGACTATTATGGGCTGGAGATGATGAGTCGGCTTGTCAGATTGCCTGGCTGGGAGGCTGCCTTGCTTTTGCCTCTGCTTCCCTGGCTCCTGGCAAGCCGGCTTGCCTCTCCCGGCTCTCCTCCGAAGCCACAAATGGCCACACTGGGATGTGTGACAGGACCAGCCCCGGACGGAACCAACGGAGGAGTCGGCACTGGGCCTGGCAGAAGCTGGGAAGTACGGAGTTCTGTGAATAGGCTGCACACGGGTCCCACAAGATCCAGAGGCTCTTAAACCCTGGCTTAAGGTCTGGAAAGCGTGTTCACGTGTTCCCAGACCCCAACTGATTGCAATCATCCCCAAAGAAGGGGTACAGCAGCCCAAGCCAAGCTGTGTCCCCAGGACCCCGATTTGGTGCCTCCAAGGTTCCCCCTCCTGACCAGCCGCTCTCTGACCTTCAGCCTCCCTTCCTCTTTGGTTCTCCACCCCCAGTTAATATTTCTTCTGCCCTCCCAGTGAACCTCCCAGGAGTCTGTGCAGGAAAGGCCAAGAAAAGTTCTTGAAAGGTGATTTATGCCTACAAAAATATCATTATTGGAGCTTGCCCGACACGGCTGCTTGGTTTGCAAGGAGGAATTGGCTAACTCCAGGAAGAGGGATGGTGGTGGCAGGATGCCGGCCACTAATTGGGGGTGCCAAAAGAGAGAGGACTAAATGCCCCCTCCCCACCCCCTTGCAGTCCCTGGCATCCCCCCCTCCACCCAGCCAACCTTCGCCTTGAGATAAGATGAACCGTAGAAAACTGACAGCAGAAAGAATTATGGCTCAATTGTGGTCATTGTAAAATGAGAAAAAGAGGTTTTCTGTACTAGATCATATAAGTCACCCCCCCACTCCACCCCCCCCCCCTTGCATACATAATTGCAGAAGAATTTACACAAGCATTTTTGTAGAAGTGGACGTGGTTTCAGTGGGAGTTGCATAATGCCGATGCTCATTTTATAACACAATTGCTCCCCCCTCCCCTTCTAAAGGCCCGCCCTCCCCGATTCCTATTGGCTCTCCCTGTAATCTAGCCAAATTTAATCAGCTTCCGCCTATTGTATTCTGCTTTAAAAATTGGGGGGAGTGGTTCCGAGGAGGCATCCTTGTAACAAAGCAGGTTTAAGCTTATTAATCAATTAACTTCCCTGCCTTTTGAAGAAGGGATCAGAAAGCCAAGATCTCATACCCAAGGTAGAGTTTTATAACATCTTTTTTTTTTTTAATCCATTATTTCCCCAAGCTCTCAGAGAGCTTAATGCTTTGGATGCCAGGAAAAGCAGTGTCTGGTTTGAAATGATAAATGGTGCTTCCCTGCAAGTGGATCCTGCAATTTCATCTCACTTTAGATTCAGATTTAGACACTCTGGGCGGTGGGCTGGGAAGAGAAGAGAAGGGGAACTCCTCAAACTCGCATATGGCACTAGGTCGGCAAGAACATCCAGCACCCCCCACCCCTCAGAAGGCTACCAGGATCCAAAAAGAGCCCGACGGAGTTGAATAATGGGTTCTTTCCAACACCAGGAAATTGAATGTGGAGAAAAGCAAAGTTTTACACCTGGGCAGGAAAACCCAAAGGTACGAGTACAGTTTAGGGGAAACCTGGCTCAAAAACAGGCACTCCAAGAGGGACCCTGGAGTCCTAGCAGACATTCGCTTAAACATGAGCCAGCCGTGTGTGGCAGGAGCCAAAGCAGCTCACACAATCCTTGGTTGTATAAACAGAGGCACAGAATCAAAATCAGTGATGAAGTATTAGTGCTGCTCAGTGGTGGGTTGCTACCGGTTCACTCCGGATCGGACGAACCGGAAGTGGCAGCAGTGGGAGGCTCCGCCCACCCGCCTGGACATCTCTGTGCATGCACAGAAGCGGAATGCGTGTGCAACAGAGCACGCGCGCCCACGAGCGAACCGGTAGCAGCCAAAATTGAAACCCACTACTGGTGCTGCTTTGTAAAGCCTTTGTAAGGCCACACCTGGAGTACAGCATCCTGTTTTGGTCACCACATTACAAAAAAAGAAAAAGTGCAAAGAAGAGCAACTAAGATGATTAAAGGCCTGGAGACTAAAACGTATGAAGAACGGTTGCAGGATTTGGGTCTGGCCAGTCTAGAGAAAAGAAGGACTAGGGGGGACATGATAGGAGTCTTCCAATATTTGAGGGGCTGCCCCAAAGAAGAGGGGAGCCAACCTATTCTCCAAAACACCGCCAAAGGCAGGACAAGAAATAATGGATGGAAACTAACCAAAGAGAGAAGCAACCTGGAATTAAGGAGAAACTTCCTAACAGTGAGGACAATTAACCAGGGGAACAGCTTGCCACCAGAAGTTGTGGGCGTTCCATCACTGGAGGTTTTCAAGAAGAGACTGGACAGTCACTTGTCTGAAATTATAGAGAGTCTCCTGCTTGAGCAGGGGGCTGGACTAGAACAGGGATCCCCAACTTCCAGTCCATGGACTGGTACCAGTTCACGGCATGCCAGCCACACAAGCAAAGCCCCATCCGTGGGAACTAAGCTTCCTCCAGTCTGTGGAAAAATGTCTCTCCATGGGACTGGTCCCTGGTGCCCAAAAGTTTGGGGGCCACTGGACTAGAAGACCTCCAAGATCCCTTCTAACTCTCTTCTGATTGATTGACAGAGAAGAATCAAGGTGTTCCTCAAGCACAGCCTGGGTGTGTTTGCACGCTGCCCCGATCTCTGATTAACTTGAACCACAGTTTCAAAGTTGGAATTAGCGGAATTAACCTTTGCAGAACTGTAAACTAACAATCCACTTTGGCAGCATTTCCACACAGCATCCCGAGTCATAAACCGAGCCACCGATCGTTGCCTAATGTGCTGTGTGAACTGAGCCGTGGGAGCAATTGCAGAGGAGCCTTGGATGAGAACTCAGGATACGGCTTGCGTGTGGCCAGAAGCCATAGCTGGGTTATTGATGGGAGTGAACCTGGGGCCACCGTTGCCTACAAACTGACAATGGTGGCTGCTTGGCAGCGACACGACACAGCTTCTGAAATTGATTACCGCCCGAGCGCAGGAGGTGTGCATGAGATGGAGGTTTGCCCAGACCCGTTAACCTGCCACAAAGATTGAACAAAAGCAACATTTGGCAACGGACGAGCATGGAAAGGAGTCTTGATCAGTTCTGTGGCCCACTTGGCAATGCGGTTTAGGGTGGAAAGCACGAAAAGGGGGCTCTGGGTGTCTTTCTTAATCTGGGTTGGGGTCTTTTGTGGAACCAGGGCTCCTAGGAACCAAAATACACCACCGCCTGGGGCAAGGAAGGGGGGCAGGGTTAGGGAAACCTCGTGACCAAGTTTTACATGGTGCCAAGTCTGGGTCTTTGTAGTTGGACTGTTCCTTACTTCTTCCTTTATTTATCCATCCAATTTCTAAAGCTGCCCATCTTGGTCAATGAGTCTGGGCAGCTTACAATTCAAAAAACATATTGCAGTCGAAAACATTTCAAAACAACTGGAACATCCAAAATAAATAAATGTACATGGCAGCCAAGAGACTTGGCCAGTTAGCAATGCAGCCAGAAAATGGGGCCCGTGACCCCTTCATCACCCCAGGCTGGGGGGCACAGCCAGGTTTTCAGGGCTGTGCGAAAGGCTAACGGGGTTGGGGCCATGCTGATCTCCGAAGGGAGGGCGTTCCTCAAGCAGGGGCCGCTGCAGAAAAGGCCTGTCTCCCAGTCCCTCCCAGCCGCCCCCCTTTGGCTGACGGGACCTGCAGCCCTCCCACTCTGCTGGATCGGATTGGACAGGTAGAGACCCTCGGAAAAAGACCCAAAGTCCCAAGCCACGTAGGTGACCGGCCCAAAGTCACCCAGGCAGCTCTCATGCCTCAGGTGGGACTAGAACTCACCGTCTCCTGGTTAATTGGCCCAGAGTCACCCACTGGCACCTTGGACTGTGCCCGGAAACGCACTGGTAACCCTGCACTCATGGGGAGGATGAGGGCAGGAGCTCTCATCATCTGAAAGGAAGACGTCGTGGGTTTCATTAATCGAGTCGCACCCCATGCCTGAAGCTTTGTTCTTCCTGACTCAGCTTGTATATTTTTGAAGAGAGGGATCTTGCAAGCGGTGCTAGAGGTAGTCTCGACTTACGACCACAAAGGAGCCCAAAATTTCTGTTGCTAAGCAAGGCAGTCATTAAGTGAGCTGTGCCCCATTTTACGACCATTTTTACCACAGTCGTTAAGCGAATTTGGCTCTCTCCCCTTGACTTTGCTTGTTGGAAGCCGGCTGGCAAGGTCACAAATGGTGATGATGTGACTCGGGGACAGGGCAACCGTCACAAGTACATGCCAGTTGCCAAGCCTCCAAATTTTGATCACGTAACCACAGGGATGCTGCAACGGTCATAAGTCTGAAAAATGGTCATAAGTCCCTTCAGTGCCACAACTTCAAATGGTCACTAAATGGTCGGTTGTATATAAAAGCTGTGCAGTTTGTCTGTGGTGTATTTATGAAAGGGAGTGGAGGGGGAGCCCCATGGGTGACTCCCTCGTGTCTACTGTGAGCTTGGCATGGCCTGCCTCTTCCTGCACCCCACATTTCCTTTCTCTGGGGTGCTGGGAAGCTGGCTACAGGATCCAGGCGACGGTCTTGCTGGAGTTGCCTTCCTGGCCAGGCCCAGCTGAGGGACGGTGTGCCAGGTACCATTTCAGGCGAGGGCAGAGCTTGTCCCGGCTCAGACCATCTGTGCCACTCGCTGTAGTGCCAGGCGCATGCTGTGCCGGACGGGGTGCCACGCCTCTGTGCCCGTCTGCTCTTGGCACACACAGCCAACTGCACCTTCTGTGTGTGTGTTTGTGTGCAAGAAAGTGGGGCGGGGGGCCAGGGCAGCAGATGGAGAAGGAGCAGCCGGCTGGAGTTTCTCCACCTGCTTGACATCCTTGTCTCAGCGAGGCTGAAGGCTCCCCCCACCCCCAGTTCTGGTGGATGTGGAGGAGGGCAGCCCACCCCCAGGGAAAGAGCTGCCCCTGCTTTGGAAAGAGAGAGACCCTGCTTGCATTGGAGGCCTGGGTCCGGTCCCCACACTCAGGGGAGGGGGGGCTCACCTATCATGGCTGGCAGTCAGCCCTGGCTTACAAACCAGCATTAAGCCACAAGGCGCCTAGTTTGGGTGCAGCCAAGCAACGATCATTGATTAAATCAATCATGTTTCGGTAGCTTCAAGCCAGCAAATTGTCTCCTGAACATTTTGGAGATGGTTTCTCCCCGTCTTTACCTGGAGAGGCCAAGGGTCAGTGCTGAGCAAGGCACCCACAGGAGGGCGCTCTCACAAGGGACGCCCGGCGGCTGCGATGGGTCCCACCTGTCCCAGGGCAGCAGCTGCCATCTTGACTTAGCTGACATTCTCCTTTGTATCTTTTTTGGCAAATAACGGATGGCTGTGAATTTACCTAGTTTTCCTTCCTCCTCTTGTTTTCCCCACAACAGCAACTCTGTGAGGTGGGTTGGGCTGAGAAAGACTGGGTGGCCCAAAATAACCAAGCTGCTTTCATGCCTAAAGTGGGACTAGAACTCACCATCTCCTGGTGATTGGCCCAAAATCCCCTAGCTGGTTTTCATACCTGTCAGAACTAGAACTCACCAACTCCTGGGGATTGGTCTATAGTCATCCAGCTGCTTTTCATGCCTAAGGTGGGACTAGAACTCACCATCTCCTGGTGATTGGCCCAAAGTCACCCAGATGGCTTCCATGCCTATGGAGGGACTAGAACTCACCGCCTCCTAGTTTCTAGCCTGGTGCCTTCACCCCTGGTCCTGAGACTTTCTCCATACCAAGCTAGAATGGCCCAGGTGAGTTTCATCTTCCCCCTGGGCTCACCATGATCGCTTCTTCCTCCAGGACTGGGCTCAAAACAAGAGACAGACAGAGAGACATTTGAAGCATCCTTTGAAAAATCTCCCCCACCTGATTTTTGTGTGTGTGGGGTGGGGGGGGGGGGCAGGAGAGCCAGTGCAGCTCCCAGATCAGACCTTTGGGGAGCGCCTTGAATTCTGGGGATTTTGCATCTTCTCAGCAAGAACCCTGGACTCCCAGCCAGCCAGCCATTCTGGGTGGCATTGAGATGGGGGTGCACCAAGGAAGGGGGGAGGCTTGTTGGGAAAAGAGGCAGCCACCCACCAAATCGGTGTGCCTGGCACCTGTCGTTTTATCAATGGAGCCTGTTCTGGAGATCTCCATAGCAACAGACCTGATTTTTTCTTCCACCGTTTCTTAAGGACCAACAACTGACAAGAACTTGCCAAGAGCTCCCTGGTCTTCTCCCTCCCCCTCCCTTTTTTTCTGGTCAGAGATGAATCCCCCCCTCCTTCCCCAAATTCTCTTCTCCAACGATTTTTGCTGGGTTCTGTGCCTTATGAATGCGGAAGGAAGCTCTTTCCGTAGATTTTGACATGCACTTTGTCAGCATGTTTCGCATCGCAAGAAGCAGCTGTGCATTTTCAGATAACGATGAAGGCGTCTTCACACGAACACTGGATTCAGCAAAACACTGGATTCAGTCACTGGATTCACTGGAGTTGGAAACCAGAGTCTGAATAAACATTTTCTTGTGGTGATTCTTATCCCTCTTTAGTGCCCAAATGACCGGAAGTTATTTTCAAAAGTTTTAATTGGAATCTCTGCCTCAGGAATCTGTAGCCCCTTTTAGGTAGCCATGGATTCATACTTTGTGGTTTGGGTGTTGCATTAAACCAGGATTTTTATCATGTTTGTTGAACACACGGTAATGTCTTCAGGCCTGGAGTTCCCAGGCAACCGATTTTGATGGCTCCAGTTATACATGCCAGTTGCCAAGCCTCGGGATTTTGATCAGGTGACCATGGGGACGCTGCCACGGTCGTAAAGGTGAAAAAATGGTCCCACGTCACTTTTTTTCAGTGCTGTGCTAACTTCAGTCACTAAATGAACGGTTGTAAGTCAAGGACTGCCTGTTTTTACATGGTTTTATATCCCTTTGTGGTGTGCTCTCCAGAGTCACCTTTGGCGAGGTGGGCTATATAGGATAGGATAGGATAGAACAGAATAGAATAGAATAGAGGAGTTGGAAGGGACCTTGGAGGTCTTCTAGTCCAACCCCCTGCTTAGACAGGAAACCCCCCTAGCATATAAACTTGATCAAATCAATCAATCAATCAAATCTCCAGGGCCAGACCCACAGGGTGACCCTCTGCGCGTTAGTCCCAGCCCCTGTTCTGCTTCCTCTGGAGAGCTGGAGACGTGCTTAAGTTAGGAGGATTTGCGTTGGGGATCCGCTTTTCTTCGCTGTGAGAAGTGGGGGGAAAGCAGAGATCCGGAATCCGGATTGAAACCGCCTCTCGAAGCGGAAAAGCGCAGCAAAGCGCACCTGTCCGGCGCGAAGCCGGAGCAAGACCTCCGCCCCGCCCCGCCCCGCGTCCAATCGTCTTCCGCTCCGCCTGCCTCATTTGCATAGTCAAACCGACCGCAGGTGAGCGGCTTTGCAGTCAATTGCGGAGCGCGAGTCCCCGCGTAACTTTACACGCCCGTTTATCGGACGGCACGAGGCGGGGCTAATGAAGCGCCGGCTAAGGAATTTTGGTCCTTATAAGCCGGTTGTTGGAGGACGACGCTCAAAAGGGCGGAAAAGGGAGATTAAAGATGAACAGAGTTGGGAGGGACCTTGTAGGTCATCTAGTCCAGCCCCATCTAGTCTTTTTTGGAAGGACCCTGGATTTGGGGGAAGAAGAAGAGAAAGAGGGATTTGGTTCGGGGAAAAGACAGAAGATTACCTGTGGTTAATTCTGGGACTCTCTCCCGCCAAAATGGGGCCCGGACTGAGGGTAAGCCACTTCAAAGCCAGGATAGGGCTTGAGAAGAGGGGATGGGGATGATAGGGAGCTTAATGCTGATGATGGCCAGGGAGCTGGTTGGAAATGCCTCTCAAGGCTGGGAACTTGAAGTTGTGTGGGCTTCAACTCCCAGAATTCCCTAGCCAGCCTCACCATATACTCTTAACTTTCCTTTTGCATCCATTTTCCACTTGGTGAGGACTCTTCCTGCACTTTCCTTCTCTTGCCTGTTTCCACATCAAGATTAATTGGATGCTTCTCCGGTGGTAGCTGAGCCTGGGGCATTTCCCCTGATCCTTCTGGATATGCCAGGACTGCAACTCCCAGAATTCCTAGGCAAAAGGGACAGTACTAGAGGGGAATCCTGGGAGCTGCAAACCCGAAGGGCTCCAGGTTGGGGAATGAGCACCGCCTTCTTCACCTCCACCAAGCAAAGGTACTGGAGAAGTAGCTCCAATCTTTGTGTAGGCTGTGGTTATGTCATTGACATGGATTGCCTTAAATGGCACTCCAAGATAGCTGTTGGGATGGTGCCCCTGGGGTTTTGCCTTTGTGTGGGTGCGTGGTGGGAGAGGGAGGGAGAAAAAGAAGAAGGAAAGGAAAAAAGAAAAAAGAAAAGAAAAAAAGGAAAGAAAGAAAGAGAAAGAAAGAAAGAGAAAGAAAGAAAGAAAAGACTAGCCTTGAGGGTTCCATTTGAAGTGGCTGAAACAGGATTCCCCCAGAGTTTCATTCTTGCCTCTTGCAAGATCGATGGTCAAGGATTCTGACCGGCTGCCCTTCCAAACGTGACCCAGCTGGAAAAAAATCCGAGGGGAGGGGCTCACGTGAAGCCAAGCTGGAGCTGCCCTTGGAAGACGGAAAGGCTCCTTTCCTCCCTGCAGGGAGCGTGTGGGAGGCTTGCAGTGTAGTCCGTGCACGGATGGAAGGGCTGGGCGTCAGCATGATGTGAAACCTATGTGGATGTGCCTGTGTGTGTGTGTGCGTTGCTGCACCTGAAGACCCCACTGTTGCTGGGTGGCTCAGAAGCATTTACCCTGCAAAGCTGCAGCCTGCCCCCCACCCACCCCTTTTGGGTGTGCAAAGAAGGTTGCACAAGAGGGGGATGGGTTCCTTTTTGCTGCAGAAGGCAGAGCTGGTCTCCTGCTCCGTCTGCTGTTCCAGATTTCACACTTTTGGGGCGTGTTATTCTCCTCCTCTTGATTAAGCGAGAGTTGTTCTGGGGGCTAGATCAGGGCCACAGTTTGGTTTCTTCCTTAATTCTGTGGTGCAACTCCTCCTCCTGGAGGGGCTGGGTAGGAAATGAGAACCACAAGTATCTCTGTGTGTCTGTGTAGCATTTCCTCCCAAGCAGACTAAATTAGGCAAGACCGAATAAGCCCACAAGATGGGGACAATCCTTCCGTGTCCACATTTTAGGTTTGCAAACCCCAAACCCCAATTTGTCCCCACGATTCCCAAAGCAGAGCTGGGGAAGGTAGACTGGCAAGGGAACCAGGGGTCACAGGATAACAGAGCTGGAAGGGACCTTAGAGGCCTTCTAGTCCAACCCCCTGCTCAAGCAGGAAATACCGTTTTCAGACAAATGGCTGTCCCAGTGAAGTTTCCCCCCTAGTTACATAGAGTCATCATCCCACTCTTTGGTGGGGAGGGAGGGAGGGCCTGGGCGATCGAGGGCCTGTGTGCCTCCTCCAGAGGACCATTCACCACTGAAGTTCTTCTTTCTCGCAAGGTGGCCCCTAGCAAGCGGTTGGAGGAGGGTCTGTTCCTGTAGGGTGTCTGTCATCGGAAGTGAAGTGCATTTCTTCTGGAGTCTCCCCTGCTGGTACTTTCTCTGCAAAAGAGAGTGACAGCCGTTCTTTCCGCTTAATGTGGTGAGACTAATTGGTTCCACAGGCCTTACCCCAGAGGAGTGATTGGGGAACGGGGCAGGAATTAACACCGATTAAATCTACAACGCTGAGGCTGGTCCAGCTTTTAAAGCAGAGTTGCTCAAAGTGGGCCACTTGAAGATGGGTGGGCTTCAACTCCCAGAATTCCCCAGCCAGCCTGCTTTAAGACTGGTGGTGTCAGTAAGGAAAGGACTAGGATCGCTTGTAGAGGATTTATGATCGCAGCCTGTACAACAAGAATCTGGTCAGCTAACGGTCAGAACTAAATTGGCACTGGATAAGAGTTAATGGAATTCAAGGGGCTTTGGACTTTTGTGGGAACGCAAGGATTCCAAACTGATAACACCTTTAACTTCACCCCTCTAACTCTGCCTCCTCTTCTCCTACAGGAGGACTTCAACTCCCAGAATTCCCCAGCCATCATGCATGGACATCAACTCCCAGAATTCCCCAGCCATCCTGCTATTCTCTTATATAAAATGTTTGCCGTGCTGAGAGTCTCACAGGTATTATAAGTATCCAGATTTTACATTTTTAGTATGGCATAAGTAACAAAATGATGTTTAAAATCCGCATCAACCTTTCCTTTATGGTAGCACAAATATCCATAAGCACCCAAATCTCGAGTCACGTCCTTCTAACCCCAAAAAGTCTGTTTCTCAGCAACGTCCATTCTTCCCTCCATACTAAATCGCAAGCTGCAAAGTATAATTTCAAATTGAGTAAATCCAATCCATTTTTTTTTCTCTTTTACTTTTTGCAACACCATATATTTAACTCCCGTTTTTTTCCCCCTGCCACACAATTTCAATATATCTTTCTGCCATTGTTTAATTGGTACATTAGATGTCAAAACGGGTATTGTCTGAAACAAAAAAAAATAACGTTCTAGGCAAAACATTTGTCTTAATCACGGAAATTCTCCCCAGCGATGACAATTGTGTTTGCTCCCATTTTAACATATCTTTTTAAAATTTCATTCCAAGTCTTAACATAATTATTTTGAAATATGAACAATTCCTATTTGCATATTAATACCCAAGCATTGGATCTTCTTCTCAACCTTAAAACCCATTTTATTCATCAATTCTGTTTGATCTTGTATCTTTCAATTTTTTTGCCAACATCTTTGTCTTCTATTTGTTAAAACCTCTTAAAACCTGCTAATGCACCAAATTCGTTAAAGTTTTCCCATTAATATTTAAATTCCCTTTAAAGAATCTTCTAAAACCAGCACCAGGTCATCTGCAAAAGCCTTTAGTTTACAAGTCTCTTGTTAAATCTTTATAGCCTTAATCCTCTATTCTTATTATATCTCTATTCAATATTTCTAGAACTAAAATAAACAAAAGAATAGGCAATGGGCAACCCTTCTTGTTCCTTTTTGTATCTCACGTGGTTTAGTTAAATCTCCATTAACCCTAATCCTTCTGTGAAATGTATATTGTGTATTTTATCCATTTTATAACCTCTCCAAGTTTATATCTCCCAAATTTTTTAATAAAACAATCCGAATCAAATTATCAAAAACTTTTTCTGCATCTAAAAACTTAATACAACTTGTTTTTATATGGCTATTTCCAATATTCCGGAATATCGGACACAATTTTAACATTACCTTTTAATCATATTTGAATTAAAAACTTTAATGATCTTCATAAATAAATTCTTGTAAAATTCTTTTCAGTCTATCAACTACCATCATTGTGAGCAATTTATAATTGTTAAGGAATGATGTTGGTTTATAACTTTTTGTCCTGTCTGTTGTGACCTCGGCCTACTGATTCATTACAAGACACAATTAGTCCCCCCGAAAACCTATTTTATTGTAACAGCTGAGAATTATGTTCATTCCCAGCTGAGTCCCAATTAGTTGCAAAAAAAGTCCTTCGGAAGAAATCCTTTGGGATAATCACCAATCTTTATCTTCTTTGACACCCTGCCAAAGGCCTTGGCAAAGCCCCATGGAGTTCAGAAACAAACAAGAGATGCCAACTGGAAACAGAGTTAACAACGTTGCTTTCCTGCAAAAGGCCCAAGTGCCTTTGTTTCTCTTTTAAGCCTTATGGGAGGGGCCAATCATCTCCTGGCCTTACCTCTGAGTTGTCCCTTTTGCTTTAACTGCTCTTGCCTTCTGGCAGCTCTGTACATGCGCGCACTAGAGGTAGGCTCGTCCTGTTCCTCTGCCTCTCTGCTGTCCGACTCTGGGGGCTCCCAACTCCGCGCACCACTCCTAGATGGCCCTGGCCCCATTTCTGCCTCCGATGCAGAGTCCTCGTCCGGGCCTTCCCCAGACTCCAGGACTGGCCCATGTTCCTCCCCAGCCTCCTCACTGTCCGACTCCGCTACCAGCTCCGCAGGCTGCTGGCGGACCACAACACTGTCCTTTTTTGGAGCACTAATGCAAAATTTGTGTCTTTTGAAGTCTCAGGCATCTTTCCTCCCTGTAAAATAAAATTCTTCATGTTTTGCAAAGCTTGTAAAAGTTCATCCTTAAAGCGTTTATAGTAAAAACCTGAAAATTGATTTGATCCAGGCACTTTTCCTCATTTAATAATTTTTATAGCTCCAGAAACTGTTATTATTATAGATTTATTCATAATCTTGTTTCTCTGAAATTTTTGGTAATCTTTGTTTTTTTCAAATATGCATTTTTTCCATGTCCTCTATACAGATGGGAATAATACTGATGAAATCCTTTTTGTATTGCTGTATTGCGTGTTAATCCAGTCTCCCTCTTGTTCACTATTTCCTTCCTCTTTTCTTTCTTCCTTTCTCTCTTTCCTCTCTCCATCTCTGTCTCCCTCCTCCCTCCCTTTATTTTTTCTCTCTTTCCTTCTTTTTTTTTTTATTTGATTTATATGCCGCCCTTCTCCGGAGACTCAGGGCGGCTTACAATGCGCTAAGCAATAGCCTTCATCCTTTTGTATATTTATACAAAGTCAGCTTATTGCCCTCACAAACTGGGTCCTCAATTTACCTACCTTAAAAAGGATGGAAGGCTGAGTCAACCTTGAGCCTTGGCGAGATTCGAACCTGCAGTAATTGCAGGCAGCTGGTCTTAATAACCAGCTTAATAACAGGGTGCCTTAGACCACTGTACTACCAAGGCTCTTGATAGTACAGTGGTCTCTTCCCTTCCTCCCTCCATCTTTCTTTTCTTTCTTCCTTCCTTTCCTTCGTCCCTCTCTCCTCCCTCCCTCCCTCTCACTCTCCATGGCCGACTCCCTGGGGCCCTTGGGACCCTCTGCTCCTTGCTGGCCCTTGGCAGATTTCCAAGGCAGACCAAGCTTTGCATCCCCCCTCCACCCCTTCCTGCCTGGCCCACATTCTCCCTGGCAGCAAGAGGACTGACAGTTCAGGTGTTGCTTGGGGGAGGGAACTCCCACATGGTTCCTGCTAGCCAGCCCAGCAGGAGGCCAAGCCAGAAAGGGTCTGGGGGCTGCGGTCTGCCTTTCCTTCCACCCCGGGCTCTTTATCAGAGGGCAGCATCCATCCAGATGGAAATAAATCCGTGAATACTCCTCCCCCCTCTCCCAAACTATTCTCCTGTCTTCTCTGGAGAGGCTGTGAAGAGCTGAGCGAGTCTATCGCAGAATCTGGGTCAGGGACTGGCTCTGGCTCTGCCGAGATGCTTTGGAGAAGCTGCACGTTGCTTCAGGGAGAATCACTTGTGCTTGCTGAGCCTAGAATGAAAGGGAGAGCCATGGAGGGCAGGGGAAGCAAGGGGGCCTCTGAGCACAGGCAGAGGGCCTCTCTGGCAGCTGAGGAGCAGATGTCACTGTCAGACCTGCCCCAATGTAGACATGGAGGAAAGAAAGACCCTCGACTCCATTCGGTTGAAGTAATAGGTTCTTTTACTAAAGTTAAGCGGTTGCAGCAAAAGTAAAGCTAGTTCTGAAGGTTCCCGCACAAAGGTTACCTTTTCCCTCCCTTTTTACTGGCCCTCCCCCCCTTGGCCATCAGTGTCCAATAGGATGCCTTTATGATGTTTTGGGCTCGGAACTTGCCGCCTCTCAATGCAGTTTCATATTCAGTTCCTAGGCCAGTTGTCCTTGGAGGCTGGTTTATTTCGGTTTGGCACCTCTGGTTCTTGTCAAGGTGTCTCCCCTCCCACCATTTGCCTTCTCATTCCCAGGCCCACATCTTACCACCCCAAATTCCTCCTCCCTCCCTTGCGATTTATGGCAGGATGGCAGCGAAGAGAAGGAGCTGGAGAGGGCAGCCACGTTCTGTCTCTGACAGAGCTCCTGCGGGTAGGAGACCCCTAAGATGCAATGACCCCGTGGTCATCTGGGGTTGTTGTGGGTTGCACCTTCCAGAAAAGACTCGGGGACACTTTGCTTGTGACATGTACAACCTCGCCTTGCACCATTGTGTTTAGCCGTCCTCTCTAGCTCGCTGCCCCTCTGTGTGCTATTTATTTAAGATGGAAGATTTTTTTTTACAAAATGGAAAGGAAAGGGTACATATCCACACCTGAACCTTATCCACACATCACACTAAGACATCATTTGTTTAACTAAGGTTTACTGAATACATTATGGTTTGGCTGGTTTCATCCAACGCGCCAGGCAGGTAAAGTACGGTTCTCTAAATCGGACTGCACAGCAGGCTAAACAGAAGACAAACAGCCACTTTGAAGGAGCAAATCTAATCATGCAGAGGATTGGGGGATCCTGTAAACTTTAGCTCCGAGCTGCAGCCCATCAGGTGCGGTTCCATTCACCTTTAAAGCCCCTCGTGGCTTGGGACCGGCTCACCTGAGGGATTCTCTCTCCCCTGTTAGGCATAAGCAACCAGAGCAGTTCATAAAAGGCTAAAGTAAGCAGCTGTATTATTCTCGACCTGAGTTACAAAAATATTCCCAAATTGCTCATCTTCTCCTGGGAATGACCAGATAAGGATCCATGGATTTTGTGGGGTGGTTATGTTTATGCCTCTTTCAGCTGCGCAAGGATTCTAAGCTAGGCCCTCACTTGGTGCCTCCTTCCAGCCTAACTGGCACTTTCCCAACAAATACCTGTCTGATTCAGCCAGGCAGGACAGGCAGGCTCTGGGTCTCCTCCTAGGGCTGGAAGGGGCCTTGGGGGTCTTCTAGTCCAGACCCCTCTCGAGCAGGAGACCCTATATTACTCCAGACAAATGGCTGTCCAGCCTTTTCTTGAAAATCTCCAAGGACCCCGGGCTTCATAGCTGTGAGCCAAACACCTCAAAAGTGTGTGGAGGAGAGGAGATTGTTCGATTAGTTTCATAGATGGGGGGAATGTGGCAGGGGTTCAGGTACCCTCTTCCCCCAGCAATCCATTCCAGATAGTTCAACCTCAGCTGGCAGCCTTGACTTCTGCTCGCCTCCCTGTGGACCGGTGGAGTTGCAAAGGAAGGGGGAGGCAAGGGGGCTTTCTCCGGCCAGACTTGAGGAACCTTGAATCTCTCCTATTCAGATGCCTTTTTTTATGGCCGAATGTCGACACAAAGCATTGTGCGAATTCAGCTGCTCCCGCTGAGGAAGGCGCTCTGGTGATTTGATCCTCCGGCCCTTTCTTGACACTCTTTGCTTTTGCAAAAAAAAAAAAAAAAAAAAAAAAAAGCCACTTGGAGGCTTTCAATTGCCGGAAGAGACAGGGTCTTTCTCTCCGCCTCCCCCCACCCCCCACCTCTTCTTTCTGCCAGCTGAAAAGCAGAGAGCCCGGAAGGAGGGCCGTCTTTTCAGGAGTGGAATTCCACAGGGAAGGCAGGTGGCCCTATAATAGAGGGGCTGGGATTCCTTTGGCACCTCAAAAGCTCAGAGAGAGAGAGAGAGAGAGGGAGCTCTTTTCGTCAGAGATGTTCAAATTTCCAGATATTGATCGGGTTTATTGTGTTCACAGCCCCAGCGCCATTCTTGGGGAGAGGATGTGTGCGAGAGAGTGGGGGGGGGGGGACACAAAAGGCAGGCTGAGTGGAATAATTCTGCAGAAGCCATTTCCAACCAAGAGCTTTAGAAATGCCGATGGGATGCGGTTAGTTTTGAGCATCAGTGGGGCCCTGTCTGGCTTGATGGCTGCTCTTTTACATTAATTGCAGGTAGTCCTTGACTTACAAATACTCATTTAGTGACTGGACTTACAACGGAACTGGAAAAAGTGACTAATGACTGTTATTCACACTTACAACGGTTGCATTGGCCTGGGGTTATGTGATCCCCTTTTGCGACCTTCATTAAAGTCATGTTGTGGCCCCGCCCTCTGAGCCTGTCCCATCGGAGGAAGAAAGCTCCGAGCATGAGGAAGAGGAGTCAGCCAGGCCTCCCTCTCCAGGCCCCTCCCCTCTGGCATTGTCTCAGGTGCCGGCCGAGGGAGAGGAGATCAGCAGGGAGACAGCTGGTTCGTCTCAGAGTGAAGAAGAAACATCATTCCTGGACGCACGCCTCCGAAGGCGTGATAAACGATTGCAGCAGCTTAGGAGGCATGCTAGGGATTAGAACTGAGTCACTGGACCACACCCCAGAGACTATATAATAGAGGGTAGTGGTCAGGGATCCTTGTGACGAACAAAAGTAAACCTTGGATAGTCACTAAAGCCTCGTCCGGAACTGCTGGGAGGAATATTATTTCTGCTTGGACTTTTTTGTACGTTAGTATCTTATCTTTCTGTTTGTGAAAATAAAGTCACTTGGCAGACGGTGTGTCTATCGCTGCCAAGTGGGAGATAAGACCTGGGTGCGTTCCAGAGTGTTTCCTTAACCCTCGGCTGGCTGTGTTTGTGTGTGTGTGGGGATGGGGACAGATCAAGTCAATGGGGGAGCCGGATTCACTGAACAACCGTGAGACTATCTTAACAACCACAGTGATTCACTTAACAACGGTGTCAAGAAAGATCACCAAAGTAGGAGAAAATTCAGATATCAACTGTCTCGCTAAGTAACAGAAATTTTGGGCTCAGTTGTGGTTGTAAGTCAAGGAGTACCTATAAATGAACTGATTTGCCAATTCAGTCTAGAGATTGTTTTCTTAGCCTGGTTTCTTCTTACAAATAAACAAAATGAACCCAGTGCCAAAGCATCATGTTAAGAAAATCGGAGTAATTGAGGGCAGGAAGCAAGGAAAACGTTTTCAAGGTGTTTAAATCCCCAGGAAGAGTTGTGTGCAGGTGAGCGAGCGCGAAAGAGATGGGAAATTTGCACCCTTGCAATCATCATCTACGGTCAATTGAAGTAAGAAGACCTGATTGATCATCGCTTCCCCTTCTGTTTATCTCTGGATTATTTTGATTTGGTGTCAAACATGAAATCTCCTAAGTGGGCAAAACTGTCAGATGAAATTATTAGCTAACTAGAGTTGCACGCCAATTCTCCAATATTATTTGAGACGTTGGAGACTCGGGGTGGGCTGTTTTTTTTCTCCCCCTTTGGTAAACATCCTGATTTTTGCCCTCCAGAAATTCATGTCAGCTCCGAATAGGCCTAACTAGCCAAGATAAATATTGACATGTAATACAGCTGGATGTTAGACACGCAGTGTCTGCCAAGGATTCCTATCTGTTGGACATCTGGCAAGACCTCCATAGGAAAATAGGCAGGAGGGGAGGGGGGTTAATTTCAGCCTTCCTTTTAATCCGTTTGGATGGCCCATGCGGACCCGACCCACGGTGGGGCATCCCTGGAGCTCTCAGAATAACAGAGCAGGAAGGGACCTTGGAGGTCTTCTAGTCCAACCCCCTAGAATTTAAATCAGCCGGGATTTAAATTTTATTAAATGGCAGCCTTGAACTGACTTCAGCTTTGCAACAGTTGTGCAAAGCTGACTGGTAAGTGATGGTGAATGTCTCCCCCAACCTGGCACTTCCCTGGATTGGGCTTTATTCCTCACGGTCCTATCCATCTGGAAAGCGTCATGGTGGGAAAGGGGAGGGGTCCTCCACTCATTTTTATCTACCCAACTTGGAGCCTTCCCCCCACCCCCATCCTGTCTGCAGATTGCAACCCTCCCCCCCACAACCTTCTTCGATACCCACTACTAGAAGGATGAATCCATCAATTCCCCAGCCCTCCAGCAGGTGGCGCTGTCCTGCTTCCCTCCATCCCATGCTCTGGCCAAGGTTACCTAATTAACCTGCTGGGGGGTCCTGGAACAGCCTTGCAAAGCAGGCTGCAGCCTGACAGGTGAAGCAAGACTGGGAAAGTCTAGAACTGGGTGTAACCTGGTTTTTTGGGGAGTGGGGAAGAAACGGAAGAGGCACAAGAGGGACTGGTGTTCTTCCTCTTTAAGAAAGGAAGGAGCTGATTTTCCAACAGCTGCCCAGGCTGCTCTCCCCCTCGCCCTCCCCCCCCCAGACAATGGGAAAATAATACCTGAGAGAGAGAGAGAGAGATGACCTTGATTGCTAATTACAGCCCAGAGGCTGAGATTGGATGCTAATTGGCTCCACTGTCAGGGAAGCTGCAGGCAGATGAAAAGGCCCCTTTGCTCTCCTGTTCCATCAAAGGCCCATCGGTGGATTTGCTCCCCTGCCTTCCCCACAACTTTCTCTGGGCTTTGGAGAAGGAGCCTAGGAGGACCCTTTGGCTACCTCGGGGATAAAAAGGGAGTGTATTACGGTCCCCATAAAGGAGAAGGTTTGTAGCTCAGGGTTGAAATGAGGGGCCCTTGGTGCTCTCTGAGCTGGGTGGTTTTCTTCCAGACGTTTCATGACCCAACTAGGGAACATCATCAGTGCTAGTGCATTATGGTCAGTGGGCAGCATCAAAGGGGCTTTCCAGGTATTAAAAACCCCCACCATCCTCCACCTCTACTCGTGATGGGGGACCCAGGGGACTGAGGAAGGTGGCCACAGGAAGGCTGGGGGGGGGACCCAAAGAGGCCCCCTTCTCCCAGCTGAAAGGTTGCCAATTGTTGGTGAAATAAATTGCAAATCAAATCGGTTCACCTCGAGAGCACACATCTACGGAGCGACCAGTCTGGGTAGCCGTGATTGCCGCCTGTCAGGACCGATATTGTCAGATTTCCAGCCAGGCACGGCAATGCATCTTCCCAGACTCTCAAGCTCTATTCAGGAGGGAGATAATCGTGGGAACTTTTAAGACTTTGATAAGGTTAGATAAGAGGCTTCATTGCAGCCAAGACAGAAGACGTTCCTGCTGTACCAAGCAGGAGTCGAGGCCCAGGGTGGGTGGCAGGCCCTGAGCCTTTCCCTCCTCCTGCTTTCAGATCCAGGGACTCGGGGGTCTCTTTTCCCCACCTCAAGAGAGAAAAGCCCCACACCCTCTTTTCACTCTGGGGTGCAGAAGAGTCCCTGCACCCCAGATTCGGCTGTTGCTGAAAAAGTTCGGGAAGGCTGCAGCTCCGAATTGCAGCAGCCAAAGGATCGCTTTGCAGAGTGAGATGAGTGGCATATAAATTTAATAAAGAATTAAACTTACAATTGCTAAAGGAAGCACACCGCCAAATGGAAAAGATGCTTTACAGATGGGGAAAATCCCTCTCCCACCATAGTTTTTGCCTTCCCTGAGTATCATCAGGCGCCCCGAATCAGAGCAGACCCTCCTTGGGGTCCATTTCCCACCCCCCACCCCAATCTGCTCTTTACAGGGATTGTGTCAGTCTAACATTGAGGAGTTGGTGTCCAGAGCCTCCTGCCCAGATCTAAGTCCTTCCCCAAACTGACCGTCAGGATTTTAGGTACGTTACTGATTATAAAGAGACCTCTGACAGGGAGAGTTGTGGGTCACAAAGAAACCAATTCCCTGCTCCAGAGTTTTACAATCTTAAGAGGCTGGGTCAGTTGCTGTTTTTCTCTCCTTCACCCTTAGCCCTGCATTCACACAATACCCTAACACCCAGGTCAGCTTTATTTGCAAAGAGAGTCTGCATGCATCTGCAAGTGTTTTACCCATGCTTTTAAACCATGATTTGTTTATCCACTGTTTCATGAATAAGCTCCGATGGACTGGATGAGGATTTTCTTTTTCAGCCAAGAATCATGGCCTAAAATCTCAGGTTCACATATTACACAGGCAACCCAGGCAAACGACCTTCCAAGGCTTCCTAGATAAAAAGGAGATTTCCGATGGCCTTTCGGGCTGATTGGAAAACATATTTTGCCTTTTTCGTCTTAAGTTGTTTGGCAAAAAGGACGAATATGAGTATCTGTTTATGCGTGGGTGGGTTTGGTTACCTTTCAATTTGCTATTTTTTAATAAAATATTTTCACTCGTCGGATATTTATTAAGCACGAGGCGTGTGTGCCTGCAAACTGTTTCTTTATGAGCTAATATTTTAAGTTAATAGCAAATCTGATTAATAATTATTACCGGTTGCTAGGCCTCCATAAATAGCAGGGACCATACAGTATAAAACAAATGAGGTTTTTTTTTACCTTTTCTTTAAAGTTTGGAAAATACGGTTTCTCATGAAAAATGTTTCTTCCACATGTCAAGAATAAAACCTACTGAGGTCTCCCTCCCCCACCCCCCATAGGTATTGCTGACATTTCTCCTTTGTTTTTGTACCTTTTTTCTTTTTTTAAAAAAACCCTTTTCTTGCTAATATTTTCCCTTTATCCCAATAGCTATAATTTTTTCCCCTCTTACATCCTGTATGTCCTACGTCACACCTTCAGCATGTTTGATTTATGATGCCTACGCCCAGAATTAATGCCCTTCGGGGTACTGTGTTTCTTGTCTGTGCTAATACAGGTGATCCTCAACTTACAACAGTTCACTTAGTGACCATTCAAAGTTAGAACGGCATTGGAAAAGTGACCGATGACCTTTTTTCTCTCCCAGGACCCTTGCAGCATCCCCAGGGCCACGGGGGCACATTCGGATGCTTGACAGCTGACTCAATGTTTATGACGGCTGAAGGGTCCTGGGGTCATGAGAGCCCCTTTTGCCACCTTCCGAAAAGCAAAGTTGAGGGGGAATCCAGTTCCACTTAACAACCAGGTTAGTGACTTACTGACT
This sequence comes from Arizona elegans, assembly GCA_022577455.1. NCBI lineage: Eukaryota > Metazoa > Chordata > Lepidosauria > Squamata > Colubridae > Arizona > Arizona elegans. Next base: position 32,070,338 of record JAKOOJ010000011.1, read on the forward strand.
GCAGTGATTCACTGAGCAACTCTGGCAAGAAAAGTCGTAAAAAAAACTCACGTAACGGATTTCTCAGCAGCATCAATTGTGGTCGTAAGTCGAGGGCCACCTGTACTTGATAGTGAGGTGGGGGAAACAGGCTGGATAAATAATAAAAGAGTCTGTTTCCCTTTTTTCCTGGTTTTCATTCCTGAAGGCAGCCCATAAATCTGCGGGTTTTTCATCCTCCAGAGCGAGGCTGCCATATATCTGGGGGAGTTAATTGCGCAACCTTCTGCCGATCGATACTTGATTGATCAAAGAAATGGCAGGGACAGCATTGAAGAACAGAGGAATAAAATCCCAGCCCGGGTCTCGGGAGGAGGAGAAAGGAGGGAGCGTGTCCTATTAGCACAGTGGAAACCTCAGGAATTGCTGTGCTAATGCCGAGAGTAAGAAGGTGTCGTAGAGAGTTTGCAGAGTTAAGCAGGTTAGAATTGATGGGATGGAACCGCTGGATTCGCACAACACGCCCGGCTGGGCTAAGAGGCGCTTGGCTTCTTTACCGCTCAGTGGGATGTGGGAACCCACCCAGGTATTGTCTGGGTATCAGTGGTGAACCAGCTTTCGGGTTAAGCTAGCTAGACCGTGGATTCCAGGTTTAGAGGGAGCAAGTGATGGGGAGAGAAGGATTCGCGGGGGGGGGGCTTGTTTCAAGCAAGGATGAGGGTTTTCCGAGTTGTGGGCACCCGATCTAGAAATACAAGTGTTGTTTGTCTACTGTGTTGGATTAAGAATGAGGGTTTGATGGTAACTTTTTGAAAAGTTGGGGATAAACCAGGGGTAGCTTCTTTTTAATTTCCTTTCAGGCTGGCCAACTGATTAAGTATTGCTCACGCTTGGCAACTTTCACTCCCAGCTGACTGGGGAATTCTGGGAGTTGAAGTCCACCCTTCTTAAAGTTACCAAGGTTGGGAACTGCTGGACTAGACAGAGGGATCAGACTCCCCCCACTTGGGGTACCCCCAGTTCCCCCCAGTCCTAATGAATTTCCTTTGGCCAAGCTGGGCCCTATCACAGGCCTCTGAGGCTCAAGGCAGGGTTCCCCTTCCCCACCGCCTTAAGAGCCCCCAACCGGGCAGTGCTTCAGAGCTCTCTCCCCCCCCCACTGTTAGAGGTCTGTAAGAGGCTTAGTCCATGGCCCCCAACCCAGAAATAAAGAGAAATCTCCTGGCAGTGAGAACAATTAATCAGTGGAACAACTTCCCTCCAGGAGCTCCAACACTGGAGGCTGTTCGGGAAGAGACTGGACAGCCGTTGCTCTGGAATAGTGTAGAGCAGTGATGTCTCACCTTTTCCAGACCCAGTGCCCAAAGCCCGAACCCACAAAATGCAACGCTCGTGCGGCCCACATAAACCCCGCCACCCATGCATGCGTGTGTGGGCCCCCACATGCGCCCCACACCCTGCGCATTCATGCACCCCCACATGTGCGGCAGAGACTCGAAGACCAGCTGGCCGGTGGGAGGTGCACACATGCATGGCGGAGCTGAGCTGGGATGACAGCTTGTGTGCCCACCTCTGGTACACGCACCATAGATTCACCATGGGTATAGACTCTCCTTGAGCAGGGGGTTGGACTAGAAGACCTCCAAGGTCCCTTCCCAACTCTTGTTATTTTGTTAATATTTTTGGCTGAGAGGCAAGATTTGGACCCACGGGGTATCCCACCTCCCATCTCTGCTCTCCAGTTAGGCACCTCCCTTGCAGGTCTGGGTCCCAGGGGGAAAGAGTGGGTCAGAGATGGGGCTCTTCTTCCTGCCCAGGGGTGATCCACGGCTACAGAACAAGGTAGAAATGTTTGCATCCATCATCTCAAGACAGCTTAAAGAAACCCGTCTAGCCCCACCAGAAATCTATTTAAATCGATGTTACTGCGAAATCAATATTATGGATAAGATGTAGGATGTTTTATAGAGCTGGGAACAGCTTGTAAGCTGCTTGTGAAGAAGGCAGCACGATGGGCCCTTGACCACGCGGGGGAATCCACGGGGGGTGGTGGTGGTCAGAAAAGTCACGATGGAGGAATCCGAATGAAATCAAGGCTCTGCCTATGTTTAGGCAGCTCTGATGACGTTACCTACTTTGGGTCCTGAAACGTCTGCAAGGAAACAAAGGACCTGGAGACCCTATAACTCTCCTGGCTGGGGAATTCTGGGAGTTGAAGTCCACATGTCTTAGAGTTGCCAAGGTTGGGCGCTTGTGCCCTCTATCATTCCGGACAAACGGTCGTCCAGCCTGTTCTTGACAACTGCCAGTGACGGAGTTGTGGGTCTGAGCTCCAGCTCTTGAGCCGTAAAACCGATTTTCATGGGCACCTGAGGGGCTGCCGAAACAGCTTTTAAAAGCAAAGTGCCAGCCGCACAGCCTCACAAATCAGGCACTAATGGCTGGGCGAGGGAGGGAAGGAGAGTGGTGGGGGGGAAAACACGGCTTCCGACTGGCCTGTGTTGCAAACGCTGTTGCATCATTCATAAATCCTCCGTATTTAATGAGTCCTCTGCTGGAGCTGCGTTTGCCTTTTCCAGCAGAAGCAGCAGTCTGAGGAACGGGAGTTGGGGGGTGCATGTGGGGCTGGCAACCCAGCCGGTGGTCAGCTCCACACACCCCCAGGGGCACCCATGGAGCAGATTAAGAGCCCGGCGGTCACGGCAGCAGCGGTGCTGATGCAAGAGAGCTTTGCCAGCAGGCTGGGCTGCCCAGACATTGCGGGCATCCATGAGGGCAGAGGGACGTGCGCCATGATACTAGGAATAATGGGGAGGGGGGCAGAGAGAGGGGGGAGGGGCACTTGCAGGAGACAGGCAGCTTTCTGGGCTCCGGATGTAGCTGGATGGCGCCCGATGGCCTGCTTTGCACACTGGAAAGATTCCTAAGTAACAGAATAAGAGAGTTGGAAGGGAGCTTGGGGGTCTTCTAGTCCAGCTCCCTACACAAACTGGAGACCCCACCCCGTTTCAGACAAATTCTGAAAAGCCTCCAGTGATGAAGCACCCACAATTTCCGGAGGGGACATGTCCCACTGATTAATTAACAGAATAAGAGAGTTGGAAGGGACCTTGGAGGTCTTCTAGTCCAACCCCTCCTCAGGCAGGAAACTCTGCTGCACTAATGGAGTCGCTCGACGGTGAGATGAGAGGCTTATAAATTTAATAAATAAGTGAAATTATTAGAAATAAAATAGCTATCACGTGAGTTCTTGCTATAGAAAAGCAGGAGGGAATTTCTCTCCCCCCCACCTCCCTTCTCACTATTGACTCTCCCTTTGTTCTGCCCTTCTTCCACTGGGACACCCACGTTGCCATCCTAAAGAAGTTCAGGATCTCAGCTGGGTTTTGCCCAAGGCAGATGCTTCCTCCCCTCCCCGTTGTCTCTTCTCTCCTCTCCTCTCCTCGTTTGGCCTGGGCTGGGCTGGTAATGCTGCACAAACAGAGACCAGATGGGGCTGGGGAATTCCTCCCAGAGCTTTCCAGATGTGCTGGATGCCAGCTGCCAAAATGCCTGGCCGGCCTGCAAGACTGGAATCAGGCTGAGAAGACTCTGACCTCCACATGCCAGCAGCTGGAAAAAGGAGCAACAAAGCTGAAGGGGCTCTGGCTTTTATCAGGATCAGATCATTTCATTTATGTGTAAAATTTATAGGCCGTCTATCAAGGTATCTCTCAGCAGCTTAAACTCATCACTGATAAAAACTTTTTTAAAAATTCAAAAACCACTGAAGAACTGGCTGTGAAATCTTTGGCCCTCCTCTGCGAACAGGTGCCCGGCCTCTGCTCGAGCCCCTCCAGCCAAGGGGAGCATGCCCACCACCCCAAAAACAGGCCTGTATTGGAGGACTGTATGACCCCCCCCCCCCTCAGCCCTTGCAAGTCAGGTCCAAAGGCCCAGTCTGGCTTTGCGGCAGGAGAATTGGAGTCCCAAGAAGCTCATAGGCAGAACGAGGGACAGCGTGCCAGGCGACAGGAGCCCTCGCCCACTGTGGAAGGGAAATCTTGGTGGGTCATTATCCCAGGCCGCTGAGCACGTGACCAGATTTTAAGGCAAAATGTTTGTGGAATGGTTCATTCTCGGGAGTCCATCGGCAGAAACAGGGCTTTCGGGAGAGGAAGAAGGGCTGCTGACTGCAGTTGAGAGGGCTTCATCTCCTGAACCGTAGACTTGTCTAGAGAGGATCTTCTCTTGGCCCACATCTTGGCCTCATTGGCCCAGCCCCTGTCGTTCCGAGGTAGGCTGTGCTTGCCCCTGGAGGCTCCATTCCGTGAGTCTAACAGGAGATCTATGAACTGTCACATTCAGCAGCCTTTTGAGAGCTAGCAGCTTGAATGCAGGTGTCCATTCTGTCAAAGAGGACACATGGGGGGACACACACACACACATACACACACACACACACACACACACGTTGCCTTGATCCTTGTCTTCTCCTGTTCTTGCATTCAGCACCGCTGCTTCTCTCTCCCCGCAGGTGTCTTCCCTCTTAGATCAAATTTCCACAGGAGCTCAGGAGGTGCTCAGTGCTAAAGCCATCTCCTTCAAAAGGCAACTACCGCTTTACACCGTGCTGCCGAGGCCACATTCGGAACACTGCATCCAAATCTGGCCACCACAATACAAAAAGGATGTTGAGAGCCTGGAATGTTTGCGGAGAAGAACAATAAGGATGATTAGGGGACTGGAGGCTAAAACATATGAAGAATGGTTGCAGCAACTGGGTATGTCCAGCCTATCAAAGAGAAGGACTAGGGGTGCCATGATACGGTAGCACTGTTCCAGTATTTGAGGGGCTGCCACGAAGAAGAGGGAGGGGGGCCACCTATTCTCCAGAGCACCTGAAGGCAGGAGAAGCAGCAACGGATGGAAACTGATCAAGGAGAGGAGCTACCTGCAACTAAGGAGGAATTTCCTGACAGTGAGGACCATTAATCAGTTGAAAGGCTTGTGGTCTTTCTTGTGGGTGCTCCATCACTTGCAATTTTCAAGAAAAGATTGGGCAGCCATTTGACCAGAATGGTAGAGGGTCTCCTGCCTTGAGCAAAGGGGTTGGACTAGAAGACCTCTAAGGTCCCTTCCAGCCAGTGGTGAAATGTAAAATCTCTTACTACCGGTTTTGTGGGTGTGGCTTGGTGGTGGTGGGTAATGTGACTGGGTGGGCGTGGCCAACATTTTTTTTACTTTTGAAAGCATTTTTTCTACAACCTCTTCTGCTGCAGAGGTTGTAGAAAACATGCTTTTAAAAGGCTCTGACGATCCCAGCTGAGCTGCGCAATCATCAGAGGCTTTTTTTTTTTTACTTTTAAAGGCATTTTTTTCGGCGGCTCAGTTGGGCATGGGGGTGGGGTCAGGGATTTTTGCTACCGGTTTTCTGAACCACTCGCTGCCATCGTTACCAGATCAGGCAATCCGGTCGGAACCAGGAGCATTTCACCCCTGCTTCCTGCCCTAAAATTCGATGAAGGGCCTGTCTTCTGGAGCACCAGGAAAAGGCTGGAAGGCTTGGGTGATGACACTCTCCCTGCATCTCCTTTGAGCAGGTGTCTCAGCACACCTGCAAATGCCTCTTGCTCATTTGCATGGAGGCCGGACTGCAGGGTGGCCAGGTGAGGCCTTCTGCCTTTGCCCCATCCCCTGGGATGGGCGTTTTCTGGGTGGGGGCCCTGGAGGACAGAGTGATCGCTAAGCATCGTCGTCTTGTTGCTTCAGGACCAGGGACAGCTCAAGGCCAGCCCTGCCTGGCTCGCTCTCTCCCCGTGCTTGTTCAGATTCTGGTTTCACTCTTGGGTTCCTCATCCCGTCCAATCGAAAGAGGCTTCTTGGCCTCATGGATGAGACCCCCGACCCCTCCCCTGCTTCTCTCTCTCTCCAGGTCTTTCGGCCTCCAGCTCCCATCCCTGCAACCCAGCACTGCAAAAGTCAAGAGAGCCGCTGGGATCCCTTGAGTCTGTCCTGCCCCTCCTGTTCCCTTCACACAACACACGTGGAAAGGGGCAGGACTCTAACCATGTGACCCCGGATGCTCTCGTGATTTTTCTTACTCCCCCTGTGGACACCCCTATTAATGCCGGCATTCTTTATCCCTAGGAAGAGAGTTGTAAGGCTCAGTCATCTGGCACCTCTCCAGATGTTGCAAGCATGCCTCCTGGAGGATGCATCCAGAGGTGCAACAGGCAGCCCCCCTTCTGGACACTCTCTCGCATTTCCTTCTCCTGGCTGGCCCAGGCAGCTTTCAGAGGGGTCTTTTTACCTTGAAACCCCCTCCAGTTTACAGTGACGTTCTGATTATAAACCTCACAAGCTCTTAACTGCAAGCTTTTGGAGTGAAATTGGCTGTAAACTGGCCTGCATTTGATAACTGGACCCCAGGACCTTGAAATGCTAACAGCAAAGAATTTGATTAAAGTTAAGAACTGGAATTTAAAAATTGATCAGTAAAATCAATAAAGTAAATAAAGACATTGTGGGAGGTTACAAGCCTGATATCAGTTAAGCCAGGGGTGTCAAACCTTGGCATCTTTAGGACCTGTGGACTTCAACTCCCAGAATTCCCCAGCTGGCATGTTAAAATATAGTTTGAAAAAGGCAAGATGGGTTCACTTTTTTTTTACAATGTAGCTAAAAAGCCAGCTGAGCTTTGAAGATACCATCATGGCTGCAACCTCTGCAGACATCCCTGAGCATTAGTTAAGGAAAAGGGCCTCTTAGCAGGAGGAACTGACCGGCTGCAGGTCTAAATGTGATCTGCATGTTTGTTTAGGAGAATAAAAGAGCCCCAAGAATAAATGCAACCAAATAAATGCAAAAAGTTACCATCCTTTGCGCTTTCTTTCCTGGCTTATGGAACGTTCGACACATGGAGGGAAATTCTCAGAGGTGAGATTGCAATTTGCCACCCTGCATAAAGCTACCCTCTCTGCCCCCCACCCTTAGACTCCAAGCTGGTCTCCAGCTATTCAGAAGCCTCTTTTGGGAGAGGACTGAGCACAGCGCCCCCTGGCGGCCCACAGGAGGCAGCCCTGTGCCCCTCTCCAAGCTGGTATGGTTCTGAGAGCTTTGACGGTTCTTCTCTTCCCAGAAACCTACAGAGAGGATGGGCAGCTGGTCACAGGGGGGCCGGGAGAAGGTCTGAGCTCTGAAGAGGAAGCTTCCCCCACAGTTGAAACTCCCCCCCCTTGCCTGGGGAAGTGGCCACCCCCAAATGCAAGCCAGAGAGCTGTGCTGATGGCCGAGCCTGCTGCCTAACTGCTCACTGCCCCATCCCATCGCATTATTCATCCCAATTATTCCTTTTCGCTTTATTTATTATGAAATTTATTTGCCGCCCATCTCTCATCCAATGATCCTGGGCGGCTTACATCATTAAAAAAAAGAAAATTCTCAATTATAAATAACCCCAGCGAATAAAATCATTTATACAAGATGGCAAAGGGGTGGGGGGGTGGGCAGAAGGTGGGATTAGATTTTAATGAGTCCACCACCTTCAGTATGTAAACTCCCCCACTGGGTCCCCAAGCCAAATGATTCCTTCGCTGTTCAGGTGGTTTTCTCCATGGGGCCAGGAGGCCTGAGCTGCTTTTCCAAGGGGTGCCTCTGCCCCCTCCTCAAACTCCCTGGGCAGTTCAGAGGGGGAGCTGTTGCATTCTGCAGGATGCCTTTCTCTGATGGAGCAGCTGCCCTGCTGCCCTGGGTGGAATTCCTCTAAGGCGGCTTCAAGTCCCTGTCCCTCCCCCTCCTCCCCAGCCGAGTCAGCAAGAGGGACTTCCACCAGCTTGGAGCCCCTCTGAGTCTGTCTTGGATTTATGGGCCATCCAGAATGGAAGCATTGATCTTTGTCAGCTGCAACACATCATTTTGTAGCCTGCGTCCATATTTCTGGCCCTGTCAATAATTCTGCCTCAGACATGTTGCAATCCCTCCTGGGCTCTTCTGGGTGACAGGATCCTTTGGGGTGGCATCCTTTAAGTGGGCACCGCTCTTGGCCTGGTGCTGGCAGGTCTGCCTGGGGCAGATTGATGGGGTCGGGGCCGCCAGTGATCTGGAGAAGCGCTCAGGGGTTCGGTTGGCCCTACAGCCTGACACTCAGGCTGCTCAGCTCTTTGAAGTGGGTTTTGTTGCTGCGGGTGTGAAACATCTTTCAAAGGGAGGTTTTGTGGGTGACTGTGGCACAGGGGGAAACCTCTGGAGGACCCTATTGGGCCCAGAAGGAGGGGAGCCAGGCCTGCGGTGCTGAGCATCTTCCTGGCCCACCTGATGGGGACCCCCATCCTGTGGCGCATCAGAGGCTCTCTGGGGAAGGTGCCCTCCAAAGCAGTTGGTTGCCAGGGGAACCCCAAGAATTTGGGGAAAGAGAGCCCCGCCTGGTCCAGCTGAAATGCTGGGGAGGGGTCCCCAGGGTAGCTGAGCTGGGCTGCTCAAGGCCAGAGGGCAGCAAGCCAGGTTGAGGGTCTCCAGCCTCCCCTTTGCCCCTCGCTCCTCTTTCCACCTTCCCCCCTCGGCCAGGCTTCCTTGGGGGGAGGGGTCTGCTCCCCCAGCTTCCCTCCCTATTGGTTGCGGGATAGTTCCCAGGAACGGGGGGGGGAGGGAGCCCTCCGGAATTTCAGCAGCTGGCCCGCCGCCTGCCGCCCCTCCCCCTCCCCTCCCCCGCTTCCCTCGGCCCGTTCCCCGCCCGGTGCAGCAGCTGCATCGCGAAAGCTTTGCCAGGGTGAGCGACCCATCGCCGCCTCCCGCCGCTTCCCCCGCCCCCTCCGCCATCTGCAGAAAAGGGGCCGGGCTCCCCCCGCCCGCCGAAAAGGAAGGACTGGAGGCGAGGCGGGCGCGGCGCTTCTGCAACCGGGCGCCCTCGCCGCTGCGCCCTGCCCGGCTCTCCAGCCCACCCCTGGGCGGCGCTTCCGCCGCGCTCCGCCTCTCCTCCCGCCGGCCCGGCCCGGCCCAGCCCAGCCCAGCCCAGCCCGGGTTCTGCAGGGCTGCGAGGCGGCGCGGGCAGCGGCCCTTCCCGGAGCCCGAGCGCCCGGCGGCGGCGGCGGCCCCTTTCCGCCCGCGGGATGGCCGAGCCCAGCTGAGCGCTTCTCCGCGGGCGCCGCCGCTGCCGGCCTCGCCTTTGTCTCCCCCGCCCCATGGAGCCCGCGGGGCGCCGGCCCGGAGGGGAGCCCTGAGCCGCCGAGGGCCCCGCCCGGACCCCGCAGGATGCCGCCGCCGCCCCTCGGCTGACAGGAGCCGCTCCCAGGTGGGTCTCCGTCCGGCGGGGGGGCTGCGCGGCGGGGGGGGGGGCTGGCCGGGCCGGGAGGGGGATGCGCAAAGGCGGCGCGGCGGGGCTGGCCGGGCGCCCGTCCTCCTGCCTCTCCTCCGGCTCGGGGGACTCCGCCGCCCCGCGCCCCGGCTTCGTGCGGCTGGGCAGGTGGAGAAGCGGCCGCCCCCTCCCCCCCTCCCGATGCTGGGCTGAAGCGCCTCGCAGAGCGCCCGGTGGCGGCCCCCCCCCCTTCCGAGCGGCCCGAGAGAGGCAGCCCCCCCCCCGATGTTGCAAGAGCCCCGCCGCAGCCGAGGGCGCCGGGAAGAGAGTCGGCTCCCCCCCCCCCGCCGCTGGATGGGAGCAGCCCCGGCCTCGCCGCTGAGCCTTTCGCTGGAGGGAGCGGTTTGCCTGGGCCAGGAGACCCCCGCTGGGGAAATGGCCGGCCTCCCCCCATTCCGCCCCCCCCCAATTCAATCCCCCCCCCCTTGTCTGGCTCTGCAGCTTCTCGCGTCCCTGCGGCTCCCGAGCAGAATTGCAGCGGGAAGGGATCTGCTGGTCCTGCTCCCCCCCCTCCCCCGCCTGCGCTCGCTCGCTCCTCTCTCTCCCTCTGCCCTCCGGGTGCATGCCCGAGGCTTTCGGAGAAGGGGGTCGCTCCTCTCGCCAAGACCTGACCCCCCCCCTCCGGAAAGCCCCCCGCCCCGCGCCCTACTGACATTGGCACTGCCAAACGCCGGGCGGGCACAGCACACAAGGAGGCACGTCTGCAGCGCCGCGTTTGCTTCCCCCCCTCCACCCCCCCCCCCCGCACACACACACGCAGCCGGTGGAAAAAAGACACCAAATAGGCAGGCTATTAAGAGCCCCGCCGGCGGTTCGGGATCGGTCCGGAGACCTTCAATCGGATTTCTGCTCGTGGGCTGTGCTGGAAGGGGAAGGAAGGGGAAAGGAGGGGCCAGGGACACCCAGAGCCCCCTCTTGGTCTGGCCAGACCCCCCCCCATCTCCCAGAATTCCCAGCATAGTGAAAGGAGTTCTGAGCCTGCCACATCTGGAAAAGGGCAGGGCATCATAGCTGCTGGTTGGGTTGGAGGTGGGGGTGTTCTGTGCAGACCCAGCATCTCCATTCGGGTTAAGTGGATCCCTCCCTAAACAAAGGAGTGATGGTGGTTGCCTCCCATGGACCCAGCTGCAATCTTTTGCCACCCAGGGGCACTCTGGGAGCTGCTGTGGTTTGCTCTTCTAAATTGTAGCTCTCCAGACCAGAGGTTTCAACCTCAGCAACCTTAAAATGGGTGGATTTCAACTCCCAGAATTCCCCAGCCGGCTCTCTCAAAGTTGTCCAGGTTAAAAAAACCTCAAATCCAGACCAGTTTTTCATCTGGAAGATTTGTGGGGAGGAATAAAATCCCACTCATTTGGAGAGGCCCAGACCTACTGTAGCTATATTCAGATGTAGTAATAAACCAGGATTTTAAACCATCGTCTATAGACAACCCACAATAGCCTGCAACACTCCAGACCCAAAGAAATTGCAATATGCATTTAACATAAAAGTCTTTTTCCTTTCTATTTTCTTCTCGTTTTGCTTGTATGGTCTTCAGGGTGACGAGTGACAATGAAAGCCACTAGAAAGCTCATATAATAATTTGAAAGTGTTTTCATACCCCTGAGATAAAAAGAAAGTTGCCTCTTTTGCAAACACGGATGTAATAAAAGAAAGCGGCTATATTACATTCACGGAATTTACATAAGGGCGTCCCTAAAGGGCTCCCGGCAGCAGAGAAGAGGGGGGGAGGAGGGAAGGAAGGAAGGAAGGAGGAAGAAGGAAAAGGGAAGGGAAGGAGGAAAAGGGAAGGGAAGGAGGGAGGGAGGGAGAAGGAAGGATGGGAGGGAGGGAGGAAGGAGGGAGGAAAGGAAGGAGGAAGGGAAAGGGAAAGGAGGAAAAGGGGAGGAAGGGAAAGGAGGAAGGAAGGGAGGAGAGGGAGAGTAGGAAGGAAAGGAGAGGGAAAGGAGTGAGGGGGAGAAGGAAGGAGGGAAGGAAGGAGGGAGGGAGGAAAGGAAAGAGGAAGGAAAAGGGAAAGGAGGATGGGGGAGGGAGAAGGAAAGGAAGGAAGGAAGATGATTTTCCTTCTGGTAGCAAAAGACCATCAGCCTGATTTCCTGAGGCAGAGAGTTCCATAGGCAGGGCACTGCCAAGGCCTTTGCTTGTCTTGCCCCCCTGCCAGGTCAGCTAGTAAGACGAAAGCCCCCTTGAACCCTGGCCTGGATAGACTCTTGATTCCAAGCTCCTGTCCTGGGGAGAGGAAGGCACGCCTAGTTTTCTTCACTCCTGCTTCTCCACGCTCCACAGCTTGTGTTGCACACTTGAGTAACACAACGGCGTGTGCGATCAGGCTAGGCAGGGGCTGTTGTGCCCCCTTGTGGGTGCTGTCCTTGTGCAAGGTGTGGGGAGTGTCATCCATCAGCATCAGGTCAGGAAGAGAAATACAGACAGTCCCCAACTTACAACCATTTGTGTACTGACCATTCAAAGCGACAACCTCACTGAGAAAAGTGACAGGACCAGTTTTCACATTTTCACACCGTGTAGCAGCCCCCTTGGTCATGTGATCAAAATTCGGAGACTTGGCCTGTACTTAGGAGGGTTGCACTGTCCCTGAGTCCCGTCATCGCCATTGGTTACTTTCCCAGCCGGCTTCCAACAAGGAAAGTCAGTGGGGAAGCCAGATTCACTTAACAACCATATCAATCATTTAACAGCTGTAGTGATTCTCTTAACAACTCTGGCAGAAAGGTCATAAAATGGGACAAAACTCACTTAACAATGACCTTTTTTTGCATAGCAGTGGAAATTTTGGGCACAGTTGTGGCAATGAGTTGAGGCCTTACCACTTGAGGGCCAGTCCACACTGTTGCTTTGGTCAGTTTGCTGAGAAGCTAATGGCCAGGATGCCTGTTGCATTTTTTCCTGGGCTGCAATGAAAAGGAGGCAGCTCCTAATGGTCCATGGAGTCCTTGGAGCTCTCTGAGCTGAGTTGTTTCCTTGCAGATGTTTCATGACCCAACTAGGGAACATCATCAGTGCTAGAAGGAAGAGGTTTGCGGAGAGGAGGAGCAGGAGGAGGACTGTGGGGTCCTTAGTGCGCTCTGAGTTGGTGATTTTCTTGCAGATGTTCTATGACCCAACTAGGGATGTTGCTCCTCCTGCTGGTGACCTAACAGGTGCCTGGTGGGCTCTTTGCTTTCTCCGACCTCTAGATGGGTGGGGTGGGGGTGAATCTCTGAGCCCTGGGGAAGAGGCCCGGAGATGAGCTGCTTCTCTGCCTGATTGGGAGTGCTGCCATCCGTCTGCCTGATAAGAGATCCCCTGCAGCAAATACATCAGTCCTCAATCTGCTTGTTCAGGAGCAACTGCTCTGCAAACCCAGGAGGAAGGGAGGCTGCCCCAAAGAGAGCCAGCTGGTCTTCCTGCAGGAAGTGGGGGGGCAGGGGGGAGAGGTGAGGCCTGGGGGGAAGATGGCTACAACCCGGCTCTTCCCACATCTGCTGGTCAAGGACCAGCTTTTTGTGGCAGAATTGGGGCAGGCAGGTAGCTGCAGGAAGGCTCCGTCCATTATCTCCTCTCCCTGGTTATTCTCTCCCCCCCCCCAGCCGCTACAGACTGTTCCGTAGGGAATTCTCTGCCAGCGTTTGGACAGGCGGCCCCCGTCTTCCTTTCCACTTGAGCCCCCAATTCCCTGCCCTGTCGAGCGCAGGGAAGCAATGGCAGCCAGGTGTGTCCAGGAGTGGAGCCCTGTGGGGGTTTTCTCTTGCAACCTCTTGTCGGCGTGGCCAGGGGATGCTTTGGGGGAAGAATGGGGGAGCGAGGGCCGTGTTGGGCATGAGGGCAGCGAGGGCTCGGTTGGACTGGTGCTTCCTCTGGGGAGAGAAGGGAGCAGGGTCCCCGTTGGAGACCTAGAGAGCCGTGGGGTCAAACGGAACCTCTTTGCACATTCCTCTCCAGCTTTGCTTTGTGGGTTGATTGAAATCTTTGTCCGTGTTTGATGTTTTTGGCTGGTTTTGGGGATTGCCTCGGCTTACAGCCCCTCGGAGGCATGAGATCAAAACCTCAGCGAGGCTGTTTAGGATCGCCAGCCGCACAGCTGGGGCTCTGAAGCTGCCAATCTGCTGTTGGTCTTCAGGTCTGCAGAAAAATCCCTGTGATGGGGGTTGACTCTGGGGTTGAAAGCTGTAGAGGCCTGGATGTCCCTGCCCAAAATGTAATATACCTTCTGTTATTTAACCAAAGGCAGAAGGCTCTGCATGGACCCAGATTCTGGCAACCCTAAAACCTGCATTTGGGTTTGCACAGCCCTCACTCTGAACTAACAAAATACAGGCAGTCCTTGACTTACAACCGTTCATTTAGTGACCGTTCCAAGTTGCAATGACACTGAAAAAAGTAACTTATGACTGTTTTTCACACTTACAACCTTTGAACATCTCCACAGTCTGGGCACATATTTTGAGAAACGTTGGGCTCAAATGTCGTCGTAAGTCGAGGACTACCCTGTATAGCTGCTGGGCCTGTAAGGGACATGGTGGTTTGCTGACTTGCGTGGCTGAAGTGTGCAACCTGCCAAGCCCTCCTTCCTCCTAATAAAACAGGTCTACTCAGCTGCAAAATCTGGAGCAGCCTCTTCTGAATCGTGTGACATTTTTGTGATTTTTATCAGGATCTATCCTTTTTTGAATTAACCTCCTGCAACGGCTGCCCAGAGTTGCTTTGAAATGAGATGGGTGGCAAATAAATTTAATTAATCATGATGATGATAATGATGATAATAATAATGATGATGATGATGATGATGTCGGAGATTCCAGAGGTCCAGGAAAAGGACTCCATTGTTCTTTCCAACCCACTTAGGGTGATTTCAGTAACAAACCTGATCCTAGGATGAGAATCGTGTCTACGTCTTATTGTTAAGAGAATAACAGAGTAACAGAGTTGGAAGGGACCTTGGAGGTCTTCTAGTCCAACCCTCTGCTCAAGCAGGAGGCCCTATACTGTTTCAAACAGGTGTGGCTGTCCAGTCTCTTCTTAAAAGCCTCCAGTGGATGGAGAACCCACAACTTCTGGTGGCAAGCTGTTCCACTGGTTAATTGTCCTCCTTGTTAGGAAGTTTCTCCTTAATTCCTTCTCTCCTTGATTAGTTTAGACTCCAGAGACTGTTGGTCCAGGTGAAAAGCGGAACCTGTAACCGGGGCGGCCCACTTCTCCCCAGAGAGGTGGCAGGTGTGTGCGCCCCCCATAACAATTTTAGGCCTGGCTGCCAGAAGCAGGAAGGGGCAGGCTGGGGTGGGGGGTTGGGTGCATTTTGCTATCCTGTGTGTGGCTGTTTCGTGCGTGTCTAAAATGGGTGCTGCTCTTTGGGGGAGAAAAATGGGGTGCATGTGAGGAGGAGATTAAAACAGAGCAGAGCTGCTATTCCTGATGTCCCGATGCGGATCTTGACCCGTGCGATGCGGGCGTGTCTCTGCCAGTGCCAAAGCAGCCGCGCTCGGCATTCTGCGCATCTGAGAGGGACGGTTGGTGCTGGCACTGGGAAACGCAGGGTTTTGCCAAGGGGCAAGGGGAGGAGGAGCAGGGAGGAGGGCTGGACACAAGGCCCCTTCCAGGATTGGCTACTGCCCCCCCTTCCTCTCCCCCTCCCCAAATTGGAGAGCAGGTGGGAAACCCACATCAGAGGGCAGCTCCGAGGGAGAGTCTCTGCCAGGCTGTTTTGCAGTCTGCCTAAGCAGCAATTAGTCCTTGACTTACAACCCAGTCGTCATGCCAGTTGTTATTGTGACCACGCCCAATTTCACAAGCTTTTCTGCCGTGGTCCTTAACTGGAGCCATTTGTTGCTGGAAATGGTGTGACCCCAAAAGTCAAGCTGGTCGCAATGGGGAGAGAGAGGTCAAAGGTCTACCTGGACGGGCGAGAGGCAGGACTTCGATGGCACATCACAACGGTCATCTCTGTTGGACCACATCCCGGTCTCCCGGCCTACTTCTGGGGGGGAGGGGGTCCTGCCAGCCCAGGACGGTGTCTGTGGGGCTGGGAAGCATGGTCCAGGCACTCCGGCAAGGAAGCGTCAGAGTAGGCTGAAGTGGGAGTAGGCTCGCCACAGCCCTCCTGCTGCCCTTTCTGGCCACTCTGCCCCCCTCCCCCATCTGCAGAGTGGGGCTTCCAGGGGTGGATGGAAGGTTGGAGGTGGGCTTACTTGGCCCTCCCTCCTCGGCTTCCCTGGTTCTGCCAGAAGCTGAGCTGAGGCCTCCAGGATGGGCATCATCCAGGGTGGCAGCCAGATGTCCAGGTTTGCCACTCTGGAGCTGTTAGAGGGGCTGCCCTGGCATCCGGCCTGCAGGTCTCCCTCTCGTCTTTTGGCCTTAAAGTTGGGGTTGGACCCAAATGCAATTAATTCTCTGGGCTTTAAGAGTGAGAGGCCTGGTTAAAAAGTAGGCCACTTTCCCTTCCCACCACTTCCTCCTAGGAAGAGGATCAGCTCGCTTTCTTTACAAACATGAAATCTCTTCAGTTCCCACACACAGGCCACATTTTCTGCTATTAAATGTGATTTGATATCCCCTGGGCATGACGGAGCCACAGACCAGCCTGCCTGACCTCCTGGGCAGGGAAATTTCCTTCCTTCCTTCCTTCCTTCCTTCCTTCCTTCCTTCCTTCCTTCCTTCCTTCCTTCCTTCCTTCCTTTCTCTTTTTCCTTCCTCTTTCCTTCCTCCCTCTTCCTTCCTTTTCTCACTATTCTCCCTCCTATTCCCTCCTCATCTCCTCATCTTCCTTCCCCTTTCTCTTTTCCCTCCCTCCCGGAGCAGAGTCTTTGAAGAGCAGCTCACCCCCTCCCTGGACCCACCGGCTGTCCTGCCATTGCAGGTGATTCTTGAGGAGGCCAGCCTGCGCCATAAATACGAAGCAGAGCAGAGCCAACAAAAGCCCCCTCCTCCACCTTTGCCTTGCAGAGGGGCTCTGCTCCCCTCCGGCCTCTTCCTCTGCCCCCTCCCTGTTCTCCCCTACCCCGTGACTGAGGGGAGGGGAAGGCCTCCAGCTGGAATGCAGCCCTGGGGAAGGGGGGACTTCTTCTCTGACCCCTCCCCCCAAAGACAGGGGTTCCACAGTCCGTGGATCCTGCCTTCCCTTCCGGGGCTGCTTGCCTTCCAGGCCCCTTCCTGGTTTTTGCGTGGCTTGCACAAGGGGGCGTCCAGACAAATGTAAGCCGCAGTTGTGTAAGGTGTGCAAGTGAACAAAGAGGCTGCTTACTGGCACCTCTTCCCAGGAACCTTGGAGCATTTGAGTGGCAGATTCTCCTTCCTGGGTCTTCCTGGTGCCCTGCAGGGATGGTGAGCCCTGCAAAGCCCCAGCTGATTGTGGTTGGGGGGCTGCAGAGGCTGAGGTGGTGTGGGGGTTGCCTCTATGTTCCTCCCCCTGCACACACACATGGAACCCCCACACACCTCCGGCCACTGAGAGCAAAGGCCGGGGGCTGGCAGAGGCTTCTCAGAGCAAAGCGAGGCCTTGGATCGGCAGCCGCAGCTGAGCTGGCCAGGCAGACATAAATCAGGGCTGGAGACAAACTCCTCGCAAAGAGTCTGCCTGGCTCTCCTCGGAGCCTCCTGTAGCTCTGTAGGGCCCCTTGGGGGGGAGGGTCTCCAGACATGCAGATGTGAGGATAAGTGCAGATGTTACGTCAAGGCCCGGAGGAGAGTCTGGCTTCCTCGGTAGCCCCAGGATCGGGCCGAGGAGGCCAAGAAAACTTGGGGGGGGAACCAAAGGTGCCTTTCCAAAACCAGATTTTCTTTGTTTCTCCTTGAAGACATTTCGCTCCTCATCCAAGAAGCTTCTTCAGTTCTGACTGAATGGAGGAGGATGGAAGGATTTGTATTTCTTGCAGTCATCTGGTCGTTAGTATTCTCTCTGAGAGTTGTTGAGGCCACTTGGAGGTTTATCTCTGCCCTCGGGGTCACCTGAATATTGCCATAGACATTTGGGGGGTGGGGGGCAGAACTGGGGCACTCAGACTGCAGGGTGGGAATCTGTATTTCTGAATCCTGCATTATTGCATGACGTGAACCGAGAAGAAAAGGAGGGGAATTCATGCAACCTATGTAATAAGTTCTCTTGGGCATAACGTTCTTGTTTCTGAAGTGACTGACAGGGGTGACTTACAGCAAGAATGGTCCAACGGAAGAGAATATTTGCAGCTCAGGGTTGAAATGCGGGGTGCTTGGTGCTCCCTGACCTTGGTGATTTTCTTGCAGACGTTTCGTGACCTCACTGGGTAACATCATCAGTGCTTGAAGGGAGGAGGGTTTGTGGAGAGGAGGAGGACTGTGGAGTTTTTGGTGCTTTCTGAGCTGGGTGGCTTTTTTGCAGACCTTTCACTACCCAACTAGGTAACCTCATCAGTGCTAGAAGGGCGCGGAGGGGTTGCAAAGGATAAGGGGGCAGGAGAAGTAGGAGGAGCCATGCTGGCTGGGGAATTCTGGGAGTTGAAATCCACAGATCTTAGAGTTGCCAAGGTTGGACCACAAGTCTTTCTCTCCTGTCCCAGATGTGGGTTACCCTGATCTACAGGGCTTCCCAAGTGCAAATTGATCTTTTTTTTAATCCACCAAGCTTTGCCTGGCAGTTTCCAGATGTGTTTGGGAGTCTAACCCAACTTTTCCAGAATGGGCACCTTGCCAGCTGGCTGGCCTGCTGCAACTCCTCCCCCCACCCAAATATCCGGAAAGCCCCAGGTTGGCAAACATCTGTTTATTTAAGCAGGAGAGGCATGAAAGGAAGAAGCTGAGTCGGGGGCCTTGGGTTGAAAGCATATTTTCGTTGCCTCTGCTCTTATCAGTTGCTTCCTAAAGAATTCCATCTGATTTCCTCCTTAGTAGGTTTTAAGCAGGTATGTTGGCAAAGAAACCCTGGGCACTTTGGATATTTGGCATTCCTGCTTATTCCCAGCTCAGTTTGCTGCGTTTTAGCTAGATTCTGAAAGTCTTTTCTAGGGTGAGGAAGGGGCACATTAACAGACGAAGTATGTTGGTAAGTGTGTAAATAAATATATTTGTAAATACCAGGTAGCTATCTATCTGTGTGTTTAAAGAACAGATACACACACACACATTCATCATTTAGCTATAATGCACAAAAGTTGGTTTTGTTAGTATTGTCCTCAGTCAGACCTGAGGCAGTTATTTATCAATGAGTTTTACTTCCCCAGTGAAGAATAAAACCTTCCTAGTTTCCACCCCTTTGTTTTCCTTTCTGCTTCTGTAATTTTGCACATCTCTTCAGCTGCCCTTGCTTTATGCTCTGTACAAATGCTAACTTTAGGGCTTGTGTATAATTATTTATTTCTATTTATCAAATTTATTTGCTGCCCATCTTGCCATAAGACTATATTTGTCTAACTGAAAAAAATCACAACAAGCTTTTGCTAAAATTGGGTTTTACATTTTGTAAGAGGGATTCTGGACCTCGAGTAGTGCTGAGTTCCAGCCTTCACCCTGTCCGAGACTGACGATACCAGCCTACCTCATAGGGTTGTCCTGAAGATAGGTTGATAGGGTCACGCTATCCTCCGGAGCACCTGAAGGCAGGACAAGAAGCAACAGATAGAAACAAATCAAGGAGAGAAGCAACCTGGACTAAGGACAGTGAGAACAATTAACCAGTGGAACTACTTGCCTCCAGAAGTTCTGGGTACTCCAAGGAGTGCTTTTAAGAAGAGATTGGGCCACCATCTGTCTGAAATGGTATAGAGTCTCCTGCCTGAGCTGGGGGTTGGACTAGAAGACCTCCAAGGTCCCTTCGAGCCCTGTTATTCTGTTAATAGCTAGGAAGCCCTTCGGTTGCTCTGTGAACTCAATGTGCTCCTATTTAGCATCCTCTCCAATGTTGTTGTTTCCATTCCCTCTCTGGCATCTTGTACGGGCTGGTTGCTTCTTTCTGCTAGGCCCTCAGTTTTAAATCCTTCTTAAAATTGGATTTCTGCCTGTTTCTGAGCATTAATCTACTCTCCGCCCCCTGCAAAAAAAGGCAAGAATAAATAGCGGATGATGAGAATAGAAGGATTGCCTTAAGGATGATGGGGGGAGGAGGGGGGCTCTTTGAGTAATGTTTTTAGTAACTAGGAGACCCTTTGATTAATGCTTTGAGTCCTTTGAAGCAAGGAGAGAAGTTCTCCAGGAGGAATGGGGACTCTGATAAGAACCGGTTCCCACTTGCTCAAGACTGAAAAAAGCTGTATGAAAATTTGAACTAGTACCACCTCACCTCAGGCTGTCCTCAAACTTATGACCACAGTTGAGCCCAAAATTTCTATTGCTCAATGAGACAAGGGAATTTTGCCTCATGTTATGACCCTTCTGGCCACCGATAAGTAAGTCACTGCAATGGTTAAATTACTGACAAAGTTCTTAAGTGAATCTGGATTCCCCCATTGACTTTGCTTGTC
Source organism: Arizona elegans (assembly GCA_022577455.1). Lineage (NCBI taxonomy): Eukaryota > Metazoa > Chordata > Lepidosauria > Squamata > Colubridae > Arizona > Arizona elegans. The sequence continues at coordinate 32,090,072 of JAKOOJ010000011.1, forward strand.
AGAAGGTTGCAAAAGGGACCATGTGACCTTGGACCAGAGGGGGGGGGAGTCTCAGCAAGTTCTGACCAGTTCTGACCGGCCCCGCCCCCATCTATTCTCTGCCTCCCAAGCCCCGGAAATGGGGATTTTGCAGTATCCTTCCCCTGCCACGCCCACCAAGCCACGCCCACAGAACCGGTAGAGAAAAATGTGAAACCGCCACTGCCTTGGACGTTGCGACCATCATAAGTGTGAGTCAGTTGCCAAGCCTCTGAATGTTGATCGCGTGATCATGGGGAGGCTGCAACAGACATAAGTGTGAAAACCGGTCATAAGTCACTATTTTCATTGTAACTTTGAATGGTCACTCAACAGAACCGCTTTAAGTCAAGGACTATAGACCCTAATTATAATGTAAAAAAAACCAGGCCTCCTGAATAGTTGAAGTCCAGCCCTAAAATCACCAATTTTATGAATGAGAGAAAAATCACTTTTCAATTCGAGCGCATGTGGCTTAGATAACATGTTTTGCACAAGGGCCGATGTGATCTTGTTAATGCATCATCTGGAGAATATTATGGGATGCTACGAAGTGTAACCTGTGATGTGGATTGCGTCGGCAGTTGGTCAAATCATGTCAACCAAGTCTAATACCCCAATAATATCAAGCTGGCTGGGGAATTCTGGGAGTTGAAGTCCAGACCTCTTACAGTTACTAAAATTGAAAAATACTGCTCTAAGTATTAATCTCCCGTCCCTAGGAGGGCTGCCCCCTCCATCACCGTGATTTCAGCAGGACACCCACCACATGCTCTTTTCCAGCAAGACCCCCAGCCTGGAGGGAATCCTTACACTTGGTAGGCAATAACCTCCTTTGCCATTCCCCAGGCCGAGGGAGAGGGGAACAGAGAAGGGAAGAACAGAGACCATGCATCAGAGGGCTGCCAGTCTCGGGGTGGGTGGGTGGGTGGGGTGCCTTTTGCCCCAGGTTTCGGGGCTGCCAGCTCAAATCGGATTACCATAGCCTTTGATCAATTAATTCATTAATTGCAGGTCAAAGGATGTGGTTTTAAAAGAGTGGCTGGAAAAGAAGAGCCCCCTCTCCCCAGCAGTACGGAGGGTGTTGTATTTGGGGTGGGCATGACAGAAGTATTAGGGACAGGTTGAAAATAGGATGAAATAATCATGAAATGATTATTAAAGGCAATCAGCCAGTCACAGATCATGGATGTGCACTAATTAGGAGGATTCAGTGGCCTCCGGTTTTTCTCTTTTCTGTTGTCCCCCCCGCCTCAAAGCTGTGCTGAGGACTCCGAATGCAGCCCCCAAGGAAAGACCCCTTCTGCAAGGCCCAAAATCCTGGGGATGGAGAGCCAAGGTCGTTTGGCATCTGTTTACTGCATCATGAATTTGACTCAGGCGCGTGACAAAGCAGCCAGCCGGCTCCTTCCCACCACCTCGGAGGAGAAGAACGTACCCTCCGCGTGCCTGCGTGGTCTCTTCCCGAGGTTGCCCACCTGCCCGGGTTGTGTGATTGTCAACAAGAAGCAAAGGAAAGGTCTCCAAAGGGGGGGTTTCCTCTCTTGCAGGGCTCCAGTGTCTTTGCCCCACCCATGAGCTGAGCCAAGGAGGGCCTGTGGTCTTGAGGACGTAGAATGGGCACAGCTGGCATTTGCCTTTGCATTAGCCTTCAGAGGAAGGGCTCTCCTTGGGCTTCCCTCTCTTCTTCCCTCTCCCTCCTTCCTTCCCTCTCTCTCTCTCCTTCTTCCTCCCTCTTTCACTCCTTTCCTCTCCCCCTCCCTCCTCCCTCCTCTCTCCCCTCTCTTCCTCTCTCTCCCTCTCCTCCCTCCTTCTTTTTCTCTGTCCCTCCCTCTCCTCCTCCTTTTCCCTCTTTCCCTCTCTCCTTTCCCCTGCCTCCTTCCCTCCCTCTCTCTGATGTGGGTCGCCTTCAGGTGTAATCTGGATGAGCCTGGTTTTCTTATGGTGCAGGATGCACAGCAAGGCCTGGGACTGGGAAACAGATTTGCTGAAGATGACGCCCTGCAGATGTCAACTTTCAATTTCACACACACACACACACACACGCACGAGTGGTGGCAGATTTCCACTTCTCTGTCCTCCCCCTCCCCCCCCAGTCTTCTGTCTGTCTGTTCTGCGAAGAGGTTAGAAGCTGGAAGGCAGCGCTGTAATTACCTCTAACAGGAAAATAGCCGGTCTCGGCGCTAATGTCAGCTCTCCGCCGGTTGTTCTTGGAGAGAGATCGTCCGCAGGGGCAGTGGAAGGCCAAGAGGGTGGCTGGGTCCTTTGTGCCCCTTGTTCCAGTCAGTGACCCCCCCCCAAGGAGCCCCCCCTTCTCTCTCTGACAAGCTCTCCCAGCTAAGTCCAGCACTGGCTTTCCAGATCAGGCCTGGAGCCAAACTCTTTGGGCGCTTGTGAGATTTTTCAGGAGCTGCTTGGACTAAATGGGTTAGGGGGTCATTTTTAATTCTCTGCTTCTCCCATATGGATGGTGGGGAAAGACTTTTATTCACCATTTTTGTCTAGGGCAGGAGACCTCGTGGCACGACAAAACCAAGGGGTACCATCCCTACGCAGCTCTGGCTCATCTCTGGTCCCTGTGTAGGTTCTTTCCCGTGGATGGAATGAGAGTCTGGGGTTCTTCATCTGGCTGAGTGACCCCCTCCTCTCCCCAACCTGAGACCAATCGGAGCCCCCAACTCAAATGCCCAACCGGGAGGGCTTTAGAAACGGCCAATCCTGGATCCTCAAGGTCAGCTTCCTGTCTTCAGGGTGCTTCCAAACTCGGCCGGTCGACCTCGCAGAGTTGTTGTGAGGAGGGAAATGAGCAGGGAGGACAAAGATTGTTTGGGCCAGCTGCCTTCCTGCAGAGAGAAAGGAAGCCAAGGCATGGCGGGGGGGTTGATGTAATAAGCGCCCAGCGAGAACGATGCCAACTCTGAGCCTGGGGAAGGCTGCGTGGAGAATCAACCCTGCTAGTTGTCTCCGTGATAACAGGCTTGCAAAGGGCTTTTCCGTTATCCTGTTGGCAGCAAGGAAGACGAGGGTCTCAGGAGGGGGCTTCCCAGCTGGTGGGCTTGCAAACCAAGCTAGCATTGGAAAAGAGGCCCCAGCATTGTAAGGGGTCATTCCTGAGATCGTGGGATTGTCTTATTGAGACGGTCCCTGCATTGTGAGCCTCTTAAATGGTGGCTGGCTGGGGAATTCTGGGAGCTTCACCTTTGGGAGCATGCTGGCTTATAACAAATGCTTGTGCTCTGGAACATTCTGCCCCTCCCCTTTAACGTTTAGCCTTTTAACGGCCCTCTTTTTTTATGTCACTCACCTTTATTATTATTATTTTGTAAATAATTCAAGCCGGCAGATACACCCAATGCTGCTTCCTCCTCCTATTTCCCCCAAAACAACAACCCTGCAAGTGGACCCAAGGTCACCCAGTCAGTTTTCATGCCTAAAGTGGGACTAGAACTCCCAGTCTCCTGGGGATTGGCACTAAGTCACCCAGCCGGCTTCCAGGCCTAAGGCAGGACTAGAACTCACGGCCACCTGGCTTCTAATCTGGTGCCCGAACTGTCCTGCTTCCTTAAGGAATTAATGTTGTTATTAATGCAGCTACAAAGTGGGATCCAGTTTTATGAGCTTGTGTTAATTGTTACTTTTGACTCAACTATTGATTAGCAACCTTTGATTAGGCAATTATTGGCTGTTATGTCTGTTTCACAGGATGAGACGGAAAAAGCTGGGCTGCTTTCATCTCCCAAAGGCAGGGACAAGTTTCAAAACCCATCACTACTGCTTCGCGCGTGTGCGATGCTTCTGTGCATGTGCAGAAGTGTCCGGGTGGGTGGGCGGAGCCTTCTGCCACTGCTGCTACCAGTTCGCCCGATCTGGTGTGAACCGGTAGCAACCCCCCCCCCCCCACTGTCCAAGGGTGGAGAGAGCTGCAGAGGCCCCCGTGGGCAGCAAAGGCACCCAAGCTGCCTCCAGATAACCAATGCAGGCTTGGTCTCCCTCCAAGGGCCACACTGGGGTCTTGACATACGTCGTGCCCCCTCAGAAGGGATCGGGTGGGGGGGGCTTCTGTCCTTCGGCTTTGGATCCATCTTCCCTCGAGTGTGAGACTTCGGAGGGGATCTGAGTCTGGCTGATAAGCCGGCACAGAGGCGTCTCTTCTGCCAGCGTCTCAGGGCTGGCATGGAAGTGGCCATCCCCAGCCAGACAGGCGGGCAGCGAGATAGCCTTCCTTCGCTCGCTCGCCCGCCCGCCCGGCTGTGGCTGAAGGGCAGGAGGCGGCTTGGAGCAGGCCATAAATCTGAGCAGCCGGTGGTCAAGATAAGGCAGCCGGCAGAGGAAGTGGACTGTGCCACCCCTGGCCAGAGATCCTGGCTTGCAAGCAGAGAAGGGGCTTCCAGGAGAGGCAGCCCTGAAAAAGGAAGACAGGTGCTTACAACCACCATTGAGCCACAAATTTCAGTAAGAGCAACATTTTTTAAAGTGAGATTAGCCCCATTTTACAATCTTTCCAGCCACAGTTGTGGGAAATGGCTGCAGTTGTTAAATTGGTAAAATGGTCGTTAAGTGAAGCTGGCTTCCCTGTTGACTTTGCTTGTCCGAAGGTCGCAAAACGGGATCACGTGACCCCAGGACACTGTGACCGTCATAAATGGGAGTCAGTTGCCAAGCCTCTGAATTTTGACCTCCTGACCACCGGGTGCTGCAAAGGTCATAAAGGTGAAAAACGGCCATAAGTCCATTTCTTGTGCTGTTGTAATTTTGAATGGTCATTAAATGAATTGTTGTAAGTCAAGGATTCCCTGTACAGTAGCCTCAGCAAATGAATAGAATGAAGCCCTAAATTTTCCTTGCTAAGCAAGCAGTCCTCCACTTAGAATAGTTCACTTAGTGACCATTCAAAGTTACAACGGCACTGAAAAAACTTGAGAACATTTTCCACACTTCTGACAGCTGCAGCATCCCCAGGGACAGGCGATCAGAATTTGGATGTTTGGCAACTGACTCGTACTTATGACGATTGCGATGTCCCAGGGTCATGTGATCCCCTTTTGTGACCACCTGATAAGCAAAGTCAATGGAGAAGGCAGACTCACTTAACGACCGGGTGATTGATTTAATAACTGCCGTGATTCACTTAACGTGTGGCAAGAAAGGTCGTAAAATGGTGCAAACCTCGCTTAACTGTTTCACTTATTTTGGGCTCAATTGTGGTCGCAACTTGAGGACTACCTGTATGTACACACAGCATCTTGTCTTACCAAGGTTGGCAGGCTGTGGTTGCAGTGGGACCATCCCTGCTGTTTTCAAGCCAACCACCAAACTCGGAGAGCACCGAAGACTCCGCTGTTCAACCAGAGTTGCATCGATTCTCTCCTGTTGGCCCCCTTTTCAGTCTCCAAACTGGCCCTGGATGCCAAACACCTGCCACAATCCGAGGCTGGCGGTGTGCTTGGCATTGCCAGAGGTGGGGATCCTCCGATTATGCCCAGGAATCCGTTGGCGTCTTGCGTAGCACATGACCATCAGCTGCGTCTTCGGAGGCCTCAGAGGTGGCGCGGCTGGACTCGGCTGCTGCACACCTGCGCTTTCATCCCTGGCGGCATTTGCGGGTTTGACACGCTCTGACACACAACGGAGCACGGTGGCTTTTCGGTGGGCCTGGGAAGCCTCTGCTTGGGACCGGCCTTCCCCCAGCCTCTCCCTCCGCAGCTGCTGCGCCCAGACGGCTCGCCATGTGCTGGATGGGCCTGCCAGACACCCGCATGATCACGGCATGTTCCCTGGTTGCACGCCTGCAGGAGCAGGAGCCGCAGCAGCCGCCGTGAGTGGAGCTGCGGATCGATAGCGCTCTCGTTGCTGGTTGAGCTGCCATCGAGACGGGTGGGCAGGCAGCAAAAGGGGAGAGCCGGCTGGGGGACAGGCAGGAAACGGCGTCTTTTTCTGCACAGTACAAGCACACAACATTTCATTTAGTGACCGTTCAAAGTTGCAACAGCACTGGAAAAAGCCCCCTCCTCGGACCCTCCTCTTCCTTGTGGCCAACAGATACAATTAAAAAAATACTAGATTGTGCAGATCAAGAAAGATAAAAGATAAAGAAGATACGGAATATTTTCAAACATGGGACTTGTTTTATCAGTGGTTGGACAATAGAAGTAGAAATTAGAAACTGGAAAAATACTATTATGTATGCATTATATTATTATATTATATATTATTATGTAAGCAAATTGACCCAGACAATATGCTGCTCATAAAGCACTTATGTAATAATTTTTTTAAAAAAAATAGTGACTTATGACCGTTTTCAACACTTACGACCGTTGCAACGTCCCCACGGTCACGTGGCCAGAATTCGGATGCTTGGCAACTGATTCCTATTTATGACGGTCGTAGTGTCCCAGGGACATGGGATCCCCTTTTGTGACCTTCTGACCAGCAAAGTTAATGGGGAATTGTGGTCATAAGTTGAGGACTACCATTACAGTGGGGGAGAGGGCTGAACTGGGATAGAGGGAAACCCAGGGGGACTCTGATCATCTCCTACCACGGGTATCCTAGCTGTAGTAATGGGTAAGTATTCAGGAAACAGGGGTCCCTCTTTCTCGTGGTATTAAAATAGCAAATCTTGCAGTGGTTAGAAAGGCTGAGATTCCAAAGACAGAAAAAGGGTCCTTTTGTTGGGGATGATGGGAGCTGCAGCTGAGCTGCCCTTGGGTGCTTTTGGGGTGCATCTCTCTTCAGTTTTAGCCAGTAAAGGAAGTCCTTGACTTATGATCACAATTGAGCCCAACATTTCTGGTACTAAGTTGTTCAGTGGGTTTGTCCCCATTTTACGACCTTTCTTGCCACAGTGGTTCAGTGAATCCCACGGTCGTTAAGTGAATCTGGCCTCCCCCATTGACTTTGCTGGTCAGACGGTCACAGAAGGGGGTCACGTGACCCAGGGACACAGCAACCATCATAAATAGGAGTCAGTTGCCAGGCGTCCGAATTTTGATCACATGACCACGGAAAGCTACAACGGTCGTAAGTGAGAAAAACGGTCCCTTCTTTCAGTGCTGCTGTCACTTTGAACCATCAGTCGTAAATCGAGGATTGCTGTAGCCAGTTCCTTGATGCCCTGTGGCAACTTGAATCCTTTCCCAGGAGACCAGAGTTTTGAAAAGCCCGACAACTGAGATGCCTCCAGGGTCCGGAGGCCAGTTGGCAAGGAGGCCGTTGCTTGGACTTCCAACCTCCGGGGTCCTCTCTGAAGACCTCCCTGCTGTGGGGCTGCCTTCCGATTTGCTCTTCATCCTTTCCCAGGTCGCTTGTGATTTCCGCTCTTTCGGGTGTCTGTGGATGATCTGCTTTGTTGACATAACTTCTTAAAAAGGCAGGATGTGTGCGGATGAAATATAGTTTGCAATCGACACCGGGAAAGCAAATAGAGATGAAATGAACAATAGAGCCAAGGATCTGAAAGGAGCATCTGGCCACTCAGGATAAGAGCCGCTTGCTTTAAACACAAATAACCCAGGAGATCAGGGGCTGCTGGACTGCTGAAGGGGGAAGATTGGGAAAAGAAGTATGTGCTCTTTTTGTCTGGGGATTAACTCTGCAAAATGAGGGCCAACATTTCTGGATTAACTAGCATTTTCTTTTTCCTTCCCTTCCCTTCCTCATCTGTTTGCTTCCTTTCCTTCTGCTTTCCCTTCCCTTCATTCTTCCTCCCTCTCTCCCTCCTCGAAGACAAATTCCTTGTGTGTCCAATCACACTTGGCTAATAAAGAATTTCTATTCTATTCTATATTCTATTCTATTCCATTCCATTCCATTCCATTCTATTCTATTCTATTCTATTCTATTCTATTCCTCTATTTTATTCTCCCTTTTGCAACTGCAAATTCCATCAATGGGTTCTGAATCTTGCAGGCAATTCCTAAACTGCAAATACTTAAAAGTATAGCCAAGAAAAAGAGAGGATTTAGGACTGTCCTTCCATGTCAGACAACTGGAAAGCATTGTCCCAACTAGGTCCTTCAGCCTTGCCAAAGAAAAGCCTTGAAATCTGCAGGGACAGTCCTGCCTCCCTCCTTTCTGGACGCTCCTGGGGGACGGACGTCATGGGGCTGGAGAGAGGGCAGGGACAGAAGATTGAAAACACCAAGGCCCGGCTGGGAAGGAGGTCAGCGAGGGTCGTCTCCAGTCCAGATAGTGGCCAGTCAGAGAATAAGCGACTGACAATTTATGGGGACTGCAGCACAAAGGATGTTTGAAGAGGCCGCAGCAAGCCAGCCAAGCAGCCGTAATTATCTATGATAATGGAGGACATTATTCAGTTCCATGAGAGAGAAAGTTCAGTGATTGGCAGAGGACGCGGGAGAACTTTTCAAGAAGCGATGCCCTTTGTCCATTGTTCAGCTGTAGGAGTGAGTGGGGGGGTTCTTCTTGCAAAAAAGCAGAATAAACAGGGAAAGTGTAGCATTCACACACACACACACACACGTTAGGGGGGAAGCACCTTTTGCATGTTTGAGAATGGAAGGATGAATGCAGAGAAGTTTCTGGCTTGCAAAGATCCCTTTTCCTGTGGGGCTTCTGCACAGAACTCTAACCCTCAATCGGGTTGCTTCAGAGACCCCCTGGGAGCCTCAAGCCTAGCAGGGCAGTAACTGGGGCGGGGCTGGGGGGCTGCACTTTAGATCTGACTCAGTGGACACCCAAGAGGACACGGCTGCCCTCAACAGCCTTTCTCTAGGATGGGAAAAGCAAACAGCTGGAAAGAGGGGAGGAGGAGGAAACCAGGGCTGAGCTGGCTCTGAGTCCTAGGACCTCCGAGGTCTTCTAGTCGAACCCTCTGGCCAAGATCATAGAATGTTTATAGAGAAACATAGGGCTGGATGGGGCCTTGGAGGTCTTCTAGTCCAGCCCCCTCTGCAAGGCAGGAGATCTTACACCATCCTGGGCAAATGATGGTCCAATCTTTTCTTGAAACTGGCCAGCAGGGATGATGGGCATGGGAACTTGGCAGCTTTGTGGCCACTAGGGTACCGCTCCAAACCTCAGGACCCTCCCCCCAAGGGCAGGGCAGGGCAGGGCAATTTTGACAAGCACTTGGGGGTCCCATTTTCAAAGGGCTGCCGTGACAGAGGCGGCCAGGCCAAAGCCCTCCTGAATGGACGGTAAGCCGGCAGGCCAACAAGATCTGCCCCTCCCCAACCATCTTCATAGCCTCCTACTCTTCTGGACAGACAAACTTCCAGACAGGGCTGAGCATAACAGCTCCTCCCCCCCCCCCCCCAATCCTTTTAATCTTCTAAGGATGTCTAGGAGATGTTGCAGCAAGACACTGTTTCATTTCATCTCTTAGTTTTTTACTAAACGTGAGTGAATTCACCCAAATCGAGAGTGGGATGAGGCAAGGGGGTGGGTGGGGGAGCACTGGAGCTTGCAGGCCCCTTGGTGGGTGACCCCTCCCCCCCTCTTTCTCTGCCAGAAGCCCCTCATTTTGTTTGAGGCTCCTTTGCCAACCGGCAACCTTTCCTCCTTGCAAGTCTCCGAGGAGAAAAGTTATTTTTAGAGATTTTTAACAGCCCTTTTTGGTGTGTTATTTATTTATTTGCTCAAGGGAGGGGTGAGAAACTGCTGCATTTCTTGGAGGGGGGGGTTGTTGCCTTTAAGAAGTGCTGCTGCTACTGCCTGGCATTTCTTGGGGGTGGGGGCACACAGGAACATCCCATCCCTTCCAAGTTGGCATCCTTTCCCTGCGGGGCGAGTGCACCCAGGTACCAAGCAATCTGGCCATGATGCTTGTAAAGCAGAGTTAATGTCTCTGGGATGTGGGGGCGTAGCTGCCGGTTGTGACGAGTCAATCAACTGTGTTTGGAAAACCAGGGCTTAAGCGTGGTGGGTGAACTCAGTTGCTCCGCTAGGTGCAGCATGGTGCCCGGTGGCTCTACGTCTCCCAACTCTTGGGAAGTAGAGAGAGGGAAGGTAAGGGGTTCTGGAGGCCTTGCTGAGACTGTGGAGGGACAAGGCAGGCGCTTGCAAGCGGCTTTTGGGTTTTGTAGTGTGGAGGGATCTGGCTGGCTGGCTGATGTCCAGGGTTTCTGGCAAACTCCTCTGAGGAACGGGACTTCAGCAGAACCAGGCGCTTCTGGTCACACTCAGAAAAGGTGCCAGCTGCTGCCGAGGGTTGGCAAGGCCAGCGGCTGGCCTGCCAGTTTCTTTGGAAGAGAGATGGCCTTTTGGCTGCCTGGCTTAGGATACGGGTAGTCCTCCACTTACAAAAATTCATTTAGTGACCGTTCAACGTTACAACGGCACTGAAAAATGTGACCTGTCAGTTTTTCCCACTTACAACCCTTGCAGCCTCCCCATGATCACATGATCCAAATTCAGACGCTTGGCAACTGACTCATACTTATGACGGTTGCAGTGTCCCAGGGTCACGTGATCCCCTTTTGCGACTTTCTGATCAGCCAAGTGCCATGGGAAAGCCGGGTTCATTTAACCAACCCTTTGACTAACTGAACTGCAGGAATTCACTTAAGAACCATGGCAAGGGAGGTTGTAAACTGCTTGTAAAAAAACACACGAATGTCTCACTTACCAATGGAAATTTTGCGCTCAATTGTGGTCGTAAGTTGAGGACTAGCTACAGTTGTGCGAACGCGGATTGTGGCCTCTGGCCTTTTCCTTCAGACTGATTTGCAACCAGATTAAGCTCATTTTATGAAGGGGGGAGAGGAGAAAAATGCAGCTTCTTAAGGGTGTTTTTTGTTTGTTTGATCTTTGCCACTGTCTCTGGGGCTGCTTTAATCTCTTTTAATGGATATATTTTTAACTTGTTCTGCTTCTTATGCTGTAAATTACCCGGAGAACCTGGAGGCGTAAAAATACTTCAACTAGATAAATAATATAATATGAAAAATGATGAGTGGCGAAGGGCTGGCGTCTGATGGATCCAGGTGGGGATGAAGTTGATTTTTTTTAGGTGGGTTAATCCCGCCTGGCTGAAGGTTGCCGGACCCTCCCAGTGGGGGGCCTTAGAGCTGTCGGGGAGGTGTCAGCAGGAGCCAATTTCCTCTGAGGCTGCAGCTGGAAACAGCTGCAGAGAAAGGGATGGGAGGCCACAGGGCTAGGAAAGGAGCTCAAAAAGAGGCTGTACCCTGAGAAGAGTCAAGCCCAGGAATTGAGAGGGGACCCCAAAAGGAAGCACAGAGAAATGTGATGAGAGTGTTCCGTGTTTCTCCACCTTGGCAATGTTCAGATGTGTGGACTTCAACTCCCAGAATTCCCCAGCCAACAAAGGTTGAAATCCATACATTTGAACGTGGCCAAGGTTAAGAAATGCTGGTTCAGCCCCCAACATCTTGTCTGTACCTGGTATGTTTCTCTGTATATGCAAAGTGTCTCCTTAATACCCAGGAGGAAATGCATAAAATCCCCATGCACAACAACCCATTCTGATTTAACAGACCTTTGGTTTTAACAGACACCCTTTCCCCGCTATTGGTCCATTAAACAGAAGGTTACAGTAACTCACAGGAAGCTGATTTCTCTCATTTGCAGAATTGGGCAATGAACTTTGCTGCTCCCGCCTCTGGGATCTGAACCCTCATTGGAGGAACCATATTTTTCCTCCCCCCCACTCCAGTGGCTCCTTTTCGAGGAATCCAGCACAAGCAAATTAAATCTGTTCTCTCCCTCTCTCGCTCCTGCATCACCACCTCCAGTCTTATTGCTGATGCCAGGTAACAGGGCAGCCCCCAGCCTCTGTTTTGCCTGTTACCTCCACCGCCATCTAACCCTAATTTCTGACTTAAACACACACACGCACACTACGCTGCCTCTCCTTTGCCCAGTTGCTGGGCAGACTTAAATCTGGAAAAACATTTTTGCATCTCATTCTGCAAAGAGTCGATGCCCGTGCCTTATCTCCCCACCCCCATGCTCCCCCTTCCCATTAAGAGGCTAGAGATGGCTGGGAGACAAGGAGAGAGAAATTGTGCTCGATTGCAAGACATGGAAACGACGTTGAGAGACACTCAGAGAGGCACGGTTGAAAAGAGAGAATGGAGATGCAGCTGCTGCTGCTCGGAAGATCTTCCCCTCCACTCTTTCAGCAACATCTGCCGAGCATCTCTAGAGCCCAATCCAGAGATGAGTACATTGGGGGAGAAGGCACGACCCCTGGGAAGAACCTGGCTGAGTTTTGGGAACCCAGAAGAGGGGTGAAGCCACACAAGAGCTATCATTACTGACTTTCATCTCAGGAATAAGCAAAGTCTGGTCCAACAGTGCTCAACCTTGGTATCTTTCAGAGGGGTGGACTTCCACGCCCAGAATTCTTTGCTTTGCTGGCTGGGGAATTCTGGGAGTTGCAGTCCACACCTCTGAAAGCTGCCAAGGTTGAGAAAGACTGACTATAGATGGATTTTTGCTCCGGTTACTCGGGAAGAAATGAACCCAATTGCGAGGCCCGGGGGATACATGGGCCAGGTTATAGGCTGCCTTTTTTCTCTGCTGCAGCCAGTCCTGTCTCTTAGAGCCCTGGCCACAGGTGGGAAGAGCCCCTGTGGCTGACCCAGGGCCCCCCTGTTAAGACTTGTGTTCTCTTAGAGCAGGATTAGTGTTTCATTAGAACAATTCAGCACCTTCAGACTGGCTGGGAGTGGGACTCTGCACAACTGGCAGGCTGAGGGCTGCAGTGGTTTCTTCTGGGCGCCTTCTCGGTTCCTTGTCTCGGGGTTCAGCTTGAGGAAGTTTCAGCCCCCACCCCCACCCCCACCCCACCCCACGGCAACATCCTCCTTTTAGCTCAAAATGTCAGCATGGAGAATTTCAAACCTGATTTCAGTTCAGGTAGTCCTTGACTTACAGCCATTCATTTAGTGACCGAAGTTACAGCAGCATTGAAGAAAGTGACTTCTGACTGGTTTTCATGCTTATGACCATTGCAGCCCCCACCCCCCCGGTCATGTGATCAAAATTCAGACGCTTGGCAATGGACTCGTATGTATGACATCTGCAGTGTCCGTGGGGTCATGTGATCACCATGTCTAACCTTCCCAGTTGACTTCCAACAAGCAAAGTCAATAGAGCAAACCAGATTCGCTTAACAACCACATAATCCAGTCCTCAATGTACGACCAGAATTGAGCCCCTGCATTTCCATGGCTAAGTAAGGCACTTGTTAAGCAAGTCTCCCTTAACAACTGCCTGGCTTAACAGCTGCCTTACTTAGCCATGGAAATGCTGGGCTCAATTGTGGTTGCAAGTCGAGGATTGAATCCTTTGGTCGTTAAGCGAATCTGGTTAAGTGACCACAGGATTCTTTCCTCAACTTACAACCACAATTGAGCCCAAAATTTCCATTGCTAAGCGAGGCAGTTGTTAAGTGAGTCGCATCTCATTTTATGTGACAACTCGCTTCAACTCGCTTAACTGCCTCGCTTAGCAACGGAAATGCTGAGCTCAACTGTGGTCGTAAGTCGAGGACTGCCTATATCGCAATGCATGTACAATGGTGGCCAAGGTTGCCATCCTTTTGGGAGGATTCTGGCCTGGCAGGGTTTGCCTGCAGCCTGAAATTCTGTGGCAGCCTCTGATGGGTTCCCTGCCAGATGTTCTGGATCAGGGGTCTCCAAACCTTGGCCATTTTAAGACTTGTGGACTTCAATTCCCAGAGTTCCTTTGCTGGCTGGGGAATTCTGGGAGTTGAAGTCCTCAAGTCTTAAAGTGGCCAAGGTTGGAGACCTCTGTTCTGGATGATGCAGGAGTGAAAGAAGCTCTCCAAACATCTGGACCGGCCAAACCAAATTGAAGGTTGTTCTCCAAGGCAAAAGTGAGACTTGTGAGTCACTCTGTCGCACCAAGCCATGGTTTGATCCGGCTTGTTAAGGCTGCCTTCAAGAAGGCTGAGCAGGGGTTCTGGAACCTCTGGGGAATATTCAATCTAAATAAAGCTAAAAGTGCTAATTATTCCCCGTCGGGAGGCGCAGAGGGGGCACCAGGCCTCCTGCCCCGTCTGGCACCCACTTGGCATTGTTCGCGCCACCGGTGCTCATGACTCCTTCCTTCCTTGGGCGTCTGGGCCCATCTGGGGACCCGCAGCTGTGGTAGCTGCACCAGTGCCGGTTTGAAAGATTTGAGGCCTGTGGTGCCCGTCAGCCTCTTGGGCAGAGGGAGAGCCTGGGCTTTTGGTCTCCAGTTGGCACAGGCGGCTATGCCACTTGGGGGCCCAGAATTGGAGCTTTATTTTGATTGGATGCTTTACTTTTGCAGACAGGTGGACAGATTCGCCACCTGGGCTGGTGGGCACCAAGGTTGGCAAGGGCCCACCCTCGACTTCAAATGCCCTCCCTGCCCCAAGAAGTCCCTGGGGCTGGAAGGTGCGTGACCCACCGGCCACCAGGGTTCACCAGGAACACCCCTGTGCTCGGAGGACCTCCCCCCCCACCACAGAGAGGGGTCCCCCCTGCAAGAGGCTTCCTCCCTCCTCGCTCTTGGTGCCCATTTGTTTCCTTTTCTCCATGGCTTCCTGCAGGGAGGGGCTTTCAAAACGATTCTTACTGCTATTTCCTCCGCGGTTTCTGCCCAATGACTGCCGTCACTCGGTCAGCCCACGCGGGAGAAAACCCCGCAAGGCGCCTTTAGCAGCCGCTGAGCCGGGTCGGCGCGCTTGGACGCCTGTCCGGGAGGAACTGTCCAGTGCTGACGGAGGGGGGGCCTTGGAGCCGTGGCTAGCCTAACCCCCTCCCAGGGACGACGTGCACCCCCTGGCCATCCCCACCCGCTGGAGCGGAGCCCCTCCCGGCGGCTTTTCCCGCAGGCTGCGGGGGCGGGAAGGCGGTGCGCGGCTCCGGCTTTAATCCGGAGCGTAATGAATGCGGCTCTTGTTTATCTGGGCGCCGCGCTCCCCCATTACACGCGGTGATCCCCCCTTTAAAACTCGCGCTTTTCCACTCGCTTTACGCGAGCAGCGTAGCGTGGGTCAGCCGCTCGGCGTCTCCCTGGACTGCAGGAGCCTGGCAAACATGCCAATCAATCCGGCGGGTCTTGAATGGGCTTTTTCGGGGAGGGGGGCTTGCATTCGGCTCCCTAATTCTCAGCCAGGGGCCGGCAGGTGGAGGTGCAGCCCAGCCCGAAGGGAGAGTAGCTCCCTGTGGTTTGCAGAGTGCAAAGTTTTCCCTCTTGGTTTATTAATTCTGCAATTTACCCAACACTTCAAATCTTCCTGGGTTTGGGCCATTCCTCCAGCTTCAAGGAAAGGAGGCATCCACACCAGGGCAAAAAAGTCAAGATGGATGCAGTCAAGGATCCCTGCTCTTGCTGTGCATTCTGGGGATTGGCTTCAGCAGTTGTGGTTATGTCTGCCATCGGCTTTTGCTTCCTAGTTGGGTCATGAAACGTCTGCAAGAAAACCAACAAACTCAGAGAGCACCATGAGGGACCCCTCAGTGTTTTTCCTCCTCCCACTCCCCACAACCCCCCCCCTCTGCTAGTACTCCCCAGTTGGGTCATGAAATGTCTACAAGAAAACCACCAAGCTCAGAGACCCCACAATCCTTTTGGGATGATATGCCGATGATCCCCTGCCCAAATTGTACCAATCTTAGGAGAATCGAGAGGTTTTCAGCAATAACGGGAGGAATGGCCTGGTCCTGGCCACGGTTGATCTCCTCCGAAGGGTGCTTGTCTCAGCTGTGACCCAGGGCACACGGGCACATGTGTGGAAGCACCAAACTGGTGCCAGCAACTGCAGAGAGCTCGTTCCCTGGTGTGCAGTGTACGTTAAAAGGGGCAGAGTTTCATTGGCGTAGTTTGTGCCTTTAAAAACAGATGAGGTTTTCCCTCTTTGCAACCTTTCAAAATAATTTTGAAAAGCTATTTATTCTCCTCAAGATTTTATGGTGCCCCTTAGTGAAAACCACATTTTTTTAACTTAAAAGTTTGGCTTGGTTTAAGCGTAATTTGTTTTTTTTTATTAGTTATTAAGTTGTTAATAGCCCTGTCGCTTGATTATTGATATACTAGGAAGACAATCAGCTGTCTTGAGAGGGCTTTTCTCTTCTCTAAGCATGGTTAAATAAACATAATCGTTACCTTCACTTGGTTTCTCCCTCCCATCGTCAGCTTTGAAAATGCCTCTCTTAATAGCCCTGGGATCTATTCTTCCAAATTTCTTCATTAGCCATACCTGGAGAATGTCAAAAACAAAATGAGCTCCCCAGAATGGAGAAGAAGCAAATCCTTGTTAAAGCCCAATAAAAAAAAACCCTGGTGCGTAAAAATCCTGCAAAAATACCTGATATTTAATGACTTCGTCCATCGCTTCTGCAAAGGAAATTATTTTTGAAAATATCACTGGATTGAGTCAGATTTCTCTTTTCTTAAAAAAAAAAAGCTATTGGTTGATTTCTCAGTGATAATCAACAGAAGGACATAAAGCTTTTTTAAAATTAATTCCAGATGTGGATCCCAATCAGATGGCTTTTGACACTGCCGTGTTTGTACCGTCTGTAACTGTCAGGTCTGTTGTTGGTTTGACAACTGCTTCCTAGCTGTCAGTCAGGGATGGACGTCTGGATGGCGCCTGTGTCAAAGAGGTGGCACCAGGGACCTGGCCTCCAGATGAATTGCGCTTTCCATCCCATAATGCCCACCCATCTAGCTTAGTGCTTTGCTTGTCAAATACCCACACAAGTGTGCAAGAAAGGTAATGGCCACTCTTGCTCTCCAGCAACTGATGAACTACAAGAAGTCCTTGACTTAAGACAACAAATGAGCCCAACATTTGTTTCTAAGCGAGACAGTTGTTAAGTGAGTTTGCCCCATTTTATGACTTTTCTTGCCACAGTTATTAAGTGAATTACTGCAGTTGTTAAGTGAGTAACACGGTTGTGAAGTGAATTTGCTGGTCAGAAGGGGATCACATGACCCCGGGACACTGCACCCGTCATAAATCCAAGACTGTTGCCAAGTGTCCAGGTTGTGATCATGTGACCATGGGGATGCTGCAGCGGTCGTAATTGTGAAAAACAGTCATAAATCAATTTTTTCAGTGCTGTTGTAACTTTGAACGGTCACTAGATAAATGGTTGTAACTTGAGGACTACCCATATTCAGAGAGATGCTGCCTTTTTCATACAACTGCAGGTAGATCAGTGTGTCTGTATCGGGCATGAAAGGCCAGGCCCACAAGTGAAGATTCAATTAAGCTACTCTATTGCTACAAGGCTTTGCGCAGGAATCTCCTCAGTTAATGGTCAGACCTGGTTAGAATTGAGGGCCAACAGCACTGAATGGCGGTTGGACTTAGGCCACTTGTGGCTACGTGGGGGTTCTAGACTGATCCCTTTTTTGTCCCCCCCACAGGTTCTTCCACACCTTCTCCTACAGTCTAATCCCCTTTTAAAGCCTTCCAGCGCTCTTGCGTTCCTACGGGGAGCAGCGAATTCTCTAAAATGGGGGCTAAGGACAGCTGGCTTTCATTTTGTCCCAAATCCTTTGAAGTCAGGGCAGCCCTGGCGAGCTCTGAGACACGTGACCTGGGCAGAGATGCAGTTGAAGCACGTTTATAATCTTTTGCTGCTTCATTTTGTCCTCAGGGCCTCCCCAGGTACGGAGTGTGCCAGTATCATGGAAAAGCTTTTCTTGCCTCTTCTGATGCTTGGCACCATGGCGAAAGCTCAGCACTGCCCTGGCCGCTGCATCTGCCAGAACATCTCCCCGACCTTGACCATGCTGTGTGCCAAGACGGGCCTCCTGTTTGTGCCGGCCACCATTGACCGGCGCACGGTGGAGCTGCGCCTGACGGACAACTTCATCACCGTCATCCGCCGGAAGGACTTCTCCAACATGACCAACCTGGTGCACCTCACCCTCTCGCGCAACACCATCAGCCAGATCCTGCCCTACGCCTTCACTGACCTGCGTGCCTTACGGGCCCTCCACATGAACAGCAACCGGCTGGCCGTCCTGAAGCACGAGCATTTCCGGGGACTGACCAACCTCCGGCACCTCATCCTGGGGAACAACCAGATCAGCCACATCGAGGCCTCCTGCTTTGATGAGTTCCTCTCCACGGTGGAAGACCTGGACCTCTCCTACAACAACCTGGAGGCCCTGCCGTGGGAGGCCATCGGCCAGATGGTGAGCCTCAACACCCTCACCCTGGACCACAACCTCATCGACCACATTGCGGAGGGCACTTTCTCCCAGCTCCAGAAGCTGGTCAGGTTGGACATGACCTCCAACCGGCTGCAGAAGCTGCCTCCGGACAACCTCTTCTTGAGGGCTGAAGTCTTGGCCAATGTCCGTGGGACTCACCCATCCACCTTGACCATCAGCTTTGGAGGCAACCCACTGCACTGCAACTGTGAGCTCCTCTGGTTGCGGAGGCTCACGCGGGAGGACGACCTGGAGACCTGCGCCTCCCCGGAACACCTGATGGACAAGTATTTTTGGTCAATCCCTGAGGAGGAGTTCATCTGCGAACCGCCCCTCATCACCCGCCAGTATTCCAGCAAGGCCTTCATCATGGAAGGCCAGGGGGTCAGCCTGAAGTGCAAGGCTGTGGGGGATCCGGAACCTTCCATACATTGGATCGCGCCCGACGGCAAACTAATTCACAACACCACCCGGGCCACCGTCTACGAGAACGGCACGCTGGACATCTTCATCACCACCTTGAAGGACAACGGGATCTTCACCTGCATCGCCTCCAACGCGGCCGGGGAGGCCACCGCCCCCGTGGAAGTCTGCATCGTTCCTCTGCCCTTGCTGGTCAACAACACTGGTCACATGAAAGAGCCGGACCCGGGCTCCTCCGACATCACCACCTCCGCCAAATCAGGCTCCAACGAAACCAAGAATCACCAGGACAGGAAGATCATAGCGGCGGAACTGACCTCTACTTCCGTGGTCATCCACTGGCCGTCCGAACGGCACATCCCGGGTATCCGAATGTACCAGATCCAGTATAACAGCTCCTTGGATGACTCTTTAGTCTACAGGTGAGTAAGAAGGGGCAGCCTTATAGCAAGCACAGGTAGTCCTCGACTTACGACCACAATTGAGCCCAAAATGTCCCTTGCTAAGCAAGTTGTTAAGTGAATCTGGCTTCCCCCTTGACTTGGGTTGTCAGAAGGTTGCAAAAGGGGATCATGTGACCCCTGGACACTGCAACCGTCATAAATATGAGTCAGCAGCCAGGTGCCTGAGTTTTGATCACCTGACTCTGGGGATGCTGCAATGGTCGTAAATGTGAACAACCAATGATACGTCCCTTTTTTCAGTGCCATGGAAACTTTGAAAGGTCACTAAAGGGATGGTTGTAAGTCCAGGACCGCCTCTGGGCTGTTTGGTCCTGGGTGCAAGGCCCTACGGCTTCCCCTCTCACCCCTCCCCAGCTGGACGGGGGCCGAGCCAGGGTGGGATGCCCAGTTTTGCATGTCTTCTAGGTAAATCGCAGCCCTGCCAGGCGAAGAGGTGGGTGGGGGAGGGGGAGAGAGTTTCTGTCTGTGTCTCAGGTGGGAGATAAAGGGAAAGAGGCGTGGAAGGGAAGGATGGGAACAAGTGTGGCTGCACGTGTAGAACTAATGAGTGTGAATTCGTGCCGGAGTTTTGTCTGTCAGGGAGAAGAGGTAGAACGAAGGAGAGGAGGAAGCAGGTTGGCAGAGAAATAACAACAATTTCTGGATTTGGTGGTCCTTCGTGAGGGTCCCTCTTTCAGTGAGGAGTGAATGCCAGCTGCCAAGGGCTTTGGAGAGGGAACAACCCAACAGTGCTGTAACCCCTCAGAGGAGGCGTTCACCTTCCCTCTCTCCCTCTCTCTCTCCTTCCCTCCTTCTCTCCCTCCAATCCCTCCCTCTCTCTCTCTCTCCTTTCTGTCCTGAAAAAAACATTCCTGACTCACTTTCTGCAAGAGAGATTGGGTCGGTCTCTGCACTCAAAGTGTCTCAACCTGGGGTGGGGGAGGAAAAGATTGCCCACCCTGAGAGCAATTGCTGATGTGGAAGCGAATCCCCTTGAGGTGCTCTGGGTTCAAGGCAACTCAGTCTGAAAAGGAAGACCTTGGGACCCCAA
Source organism: Arizona elegans (assembly GCA_022577455.1). Taxonomy (NCBI): domain Eukaryota; kingdom Metazoa; phylum Chordata; class Lepidosauria; order Squamata; family Colubridae; genus Arizona; species Arizona elegans. Next base: position 32,110,163 of record JAKOOJ010000011.1, read on the forward strand.
TGATGGGGAAATTTGGGTGCAAGAAGAGAAATGAGATGCTTTCTCTGGCTGATGAATCTGCAATGGGACAATTGGCCGCAGTGGCATCATCCCAGCCCCCCACCCCCACCCCGTGCCCTTCCCCTTGCTCCAGAGCAGAAAGTGGGGGCTGGGTCAGGGGGGACCTGGGTGGGCCTTTCCTTCCATCCCAGTCAGCTGCCCATCCTGGCTGCCAACAGGGTAGCTGCCATGCTTGCCAAGATCAGGCCCATTTGTCTTCCCTCCGTGTGGACTCTGCCCCACGTGGTTTGCCCCCCTGCCAAGCTGTGCTGTGTTCCCCTCCCCACCCCCCACGGAAGATTGCAGCTGTTGGTTATACGGTGCTCTGATTCCTGGCTACTTGCCTCCTGCTCCCCCTCCCCCGTTTCCTAATTGACTGCTTGGCAGAAGTGCCATCCTCTTGCACAGGGGGCACCACGGCCCCCTCCCCCAACTCTGCTTCCCAGATCTTCTCCTGGATCTTGGCCTGTTGAGGCGCTGGGCATCTCTGCCAGGAGGGCGTCTGGGGCAGAAGGGGAGAAGGGAACTCTTGGGGGGGGTCTTCCTAGGAGGCAGGTGGGAAGATCTGTTTGCTGGAGGAAGCCAGAAAGGGGCCTGGGCTTCAGCTCAAACCTTGGTTTCTCCTCTGCCCCAGAGCAGGACTGTCTGTCTTTCTCTGTCCGTTCATCAATCCCTCCACCTAACTAGTCTATCATCTCTCTGTCTGTCTGTCTTATCTAACTATCTGTCCACCTATCCTACCTATCATCCGTCTGTCATCTATCAAATCGATCAAATTTAGACACTGCCCACCTCACTATCCGAGCAGTTTACAAATACAAATGATAGTAACCATACAAAAAGAAATAAGATTAAAATCAGAATTAAAACAGAGTGTAAACTAAAAGAAGACCAAAGCTAAAAGGGAAGATTTTTTTTAAAAAAGAGGAGCACCCATAAATCCCCCCCCCCCGAGTTATGTGCCACTCTCCGACCCCCAGGCCTGTTGGCACAGCCAAGAGAGGGTTGGACGGACCTCATTTCTATACAAGAAGCACAAGAGACAATGGATAGCAAGTTTCTAGGCCTTGGGAAGGGCATCTTCTCTGTGGTCCTAGGGCCAGAAGAAGTCAAGTGACCTTCCAAGAACCAAATGGCCAGAAGCAACTGAGATCCTCCCCAGTTCTCTTGTCAAATCCAGGTGTCCCCAACAGGGCTGTGGAAGATGGGAACTGTCTTTCAACAGGCACATCAGTAGAAAGCAGCTTGGGGAAGAAGGCAGATGTTGATTAAGACTGGCAGGAGACACCAAGGGATGGGTGGCACGGAGGGAGGCCTCCTTCCCCTGTGATTTAGGAGGCTTAGAACATGTGATTGCTTCCCCCCCCCCCCCCCCCCCCGTGGTCTGACTCTCCTTCTCTGTCCCCCACAGGATGATTCCTTCATCCAGCAAGACCTTCTTGGTGAACGACTTGGCAGCCGGCCGGGAATATGACCTGTGCGTCTTGGCAGTGTACGACGATGGTGTGACATCCCTCACGGCAACTCGGGTAGTGGGCTGCGTGCAATTCACCACCGAGGGGGAGAGTGCCCAGTGCCACTCGCTCCACACCCAGTTCCTGGGGGGCACCATGATCATCATCCTGGGGGGCATCATCGTGGCCTCGGTGCTGGTCTTCATCATCATCCTCATGATCCGGTACAAGGTCTACAGCGGCCAAGAGGAGCAGAAGAAGACCAAAGTCAGCAATGTCTACTCCCAGACCAACGGCAGCCATCCACAGCCCAGCGCCAGCACGTTGCCCCACTCGGCCTCCAAAGTCGGGGAGGACAAATATGAAACTCTCCAAGAGGTTGCTTCCAAGGATCCCCCGCTCGGTGGGGGGAGCAGGGGCGATGCCCCCCGTGGGCCAGATGTCCCCTTGACCGAGCCAGAGAAGAGGGCAGCTCGGATGAGCCCTGATCTCCAAACCGTGGCAGTCTTGACTTCCGAAGAAGGACAGCGGGAGGTCAGGAGGGCCGGCTCGTCGGTCTCCTTGTGCCTCCTCAGAGACCCCGGGGGGACCCCCCAGCTCCGGGCCAAACCAGGCAGCAGCGAGTCGGGGTCTTTCCCTCGTGAGCTGTCCAGGACTCGGCACCACCGCCATTCGTTCGATGGGGATTACTCGCTCTTCCAGAGTCACAGCTATCCCCGCCGCGCACGGACAAAACGACACATGTCCACCTCTCAGTTGAACTCGGAGGAATCTCCCTTGAGTCACAGGCGGGTTACTTTTGGCAGCACGGAATGGATGCTGGAAAGCACAGTCTGAGGTGGGGGGGTGGGGGGGGAGGCGGCACAGGGGCTGCCAGACGCACAAGTTTGGGGCACAGCAACCAAGGACGGAGGGGGAGGAAGGAGAGAAGTGGGAGACGAAACGCGAGGCGAATGGATCTCTTCCCTGGACAATGGCCGGAGGGCAGAATTTCGGCAGTGGTGCCTTAGCCGAGCCCCTCCCCAAAGGAAGAGCAGGCAAGGAGGGAAGTGAGCAAGACGTGGGGGTTGCAGTGCCCAGTGGGAAGGGTTGGGGGGGAAGCACAGAGGACGAGAAGCGAAGCAAAGATTTCTCTTGATGCATTCATCACTGTTCCAATGAAAAAGGCGATGACAAGCCTAGATCCAGAGAGAAAAGAGCACAAAGCAGAGGTTGCATTCGGGTGGCGGGAGGGGAAGGAGGAGGGGGGGTTGCCCCAATGCCCTGCCCAAGATCTGGTGGTAAAACCCACTCGGTTACTCTATTTATTGTATCTGGCTGGTCTAGATCAAAAAAAAAGATACGTGTTTGATGTGTTCATTATCAGAAAAGTCATTTGAACTCTCGGACCCCCCCTTCCTGTCCTGGTTTCCTCTTGTGGACCCCTCCCCTTTTCCCCAAACTCTGCTCCCCAGAACTCTACAAGGGTCCCTTCATTGATCTCCCCCAAAATACGGATAATCCTGGTTCCCCCATCCTCTCCAACCGTCCTTTCAAATGGACCTTCTCCCCTCTCCTGAATCCCCAAAGTATTTCCCAGCACAAGACCCCCTTCCTGTCTTCCATCCCCCCCGATTCTCTTTGACCGCCCCTCCGCATTTCACCCCGTCATCCCTGCCTCCCCATACAAAATCTTGAAGTTTCTCAAGGCCAAGTTCTTCAACTATTGAACATTAGTTGTTCATCAATAACCTATACCGGCGACCCCTCCCCACCCCTGTACCCCCCTTGTCTACCCCTCCCAGTTTTTCCTAGCACCCCCCAGTTCCCCCTCCCTCCATCACAGAGTGAGGCTGCTTTTTGGAGGTGATTAAATCTTTTGTGTGTGACCTGCAGCCCGTCTCATTACGTTTCTTCCTGGAGGGTGCGGTGGGGATGGGGTTCCTGGGGGGAATCTGAGATGGGGGGAGGGCTGGAGGGGAACAGGCAGCCTGGAAGGGGGGACGACCAGATGAGGGGTGCCAATGTGGCTGCAGAAAAAACTGACATGTTTTAATTTGAACGTAGCAAAATGATAAGGTGTGTTTTTGAATAGACTAAACCAATATTTCTCAACCTTGGCTACTCTACGATGGTGGACTTCCCAGAATTCTCCATGGCTGGCTGGCTGGCTGGGGAATTCTAGGAGTTGAAGTCTATCCATCTTAGTTGCCAAGGTTGAGAAACACTGATCTCTCTCTCTCTCTTTCTCTCTCTCTCTCTCATCTATCTATCCATCTCTAATTTATATATCTATCTATTATCTGTCTATCTATTTCTCTATCTCCATCCATCGATCCATCATCTCTCTTTGTTGTTGTTAGTTGCAAAGTTGTGTCCAACCCATCGCCCCATGATCCACATATAAGTTCCTCAAGAGACAAATAAGAAGGTCTGGTACTCCCATCTCTTTAAGAACTTGCCACAATTTGTTGTGATCCACACAATCAAAGGCTTTAGCATAGTCAATGAAGCAGATGTTTTTCTGGAACTCCTAGCTTTCTCCATGATCCAGCGTATGATGGCAATTTGATCTCTAGTTCCTCTGCCTCTTCGAAATCCTGCCTGTACTTCTGGTAGTTCTCGATCCACATACTGCTGGAGCCTAGTTTGTCGGATTTTAAGCATAACTTTATTAGCATGTGAAATGAGTGCAATGGTGCAATAGTTTGAACATTCTTTGGCATTGCCTTTCTTTGGAATTGGAATGTAAACTGACCTTTTCCAATTCTGTGGCCACTGTTGAGTTTTCCAAATTTGCTGGCAAATTGAGCGTAGCACTATTACTGCATCGTCTTTTGAATAGCTCAGTGGAATACTGTCACCGCCACTAGCTTTGTTGTTGCTCAGATTTCCTAAGGCCCATTTGACTTCACATTCTAGGATGTCTGGCTCAAGGTCAGTGACCACCCCATTGTGGTTATCAGGGATGTTAAGCTTGTTCTTGTATAGTTCTTCTGTGTAATTTTGCCACCTCTTCTTAATCTCTTCTGCCTCTGTTAGGTCCCTGCCATTTTGGTCCTTTATCATGCCCCTCTTAGCATGAAACGTTCCCTTCATATCTCCAATTTTCTTGAAGAGATCTCTGGTCCTCCCTATTCTATTGTTTTCTTCCATTTCTTTGCACTGTTCATTTAAGAAGGCATCTCTTCTAGCTATTCTCTGGAATTCTGCATTCAATTGGGTGTATCTTTCTCTTTCTCCCTTACCTTTCGCTTCCCTTCTTTCCTTAGCTATTTGCAAAGTTTCCTCAGACAGCCATTTTGCTTTCTTGCCTTTTTCTTTGGGATGGTTTTAGTTGCTACCTCTTGTACAATGTTGCGACCCTCTGTCCATAGTTCTTCAGGCACTCTGTCTATCAGATCTAATTCCTGAAATCTATTTGTCACCTCTACTGTATATTCACTAGGGATATGATTTAGTTCATACCTGAGTGGCCTAGTGCTTTTCCCTACTTTCTTCAATTTAAGCCTAAATTTTGCAACGAGAAGCTCATGATCTGAGCCAGTCAGCTCCTGGTCTTGTTTTTACTGACTGTATAGAGCTTCTCCATCTTTGGCTGCAGAGCACATAGTCAATCTGATTTCTGTGTTGATGTCCATGTGTAGAGTCATCTCTTGGGTTGTTGGAAAAGAGTGTCTGCTATGACCATTGTATTCTCTTGACAGAATTCTATCAGCCTGTGCACTGCTACATTTTGTACTCCAAGGCCAAACTTGCCTGTTATCCTGGGTATCTTTTGGCTTCCTACTTTAGCATTCCAATCCCCCATGATGATAAGGTCATCATTTTTTGGTGATAATTCTATAAGGTGCTGTAGGGCTTCATAGAACCGGTCAATTTCATCCTCTTCAGCACCAGTGGTTGGGGCATAGACTTGGATTACTGTGATATTGAATGGTTTGCCTTGGATTCAAACTAAGATCATTCTGTCATTTTGGAGATTGTATCCCAGTATTGCTTTTCCTACTCTTTTATTGATTATGAAGGCCACTACATTTCTTCTGAGGGATTCTTGCCCGCAGTTGTATACCTGATGGTCATCTGAATTAAATTCACCCATTCCTGTCCATTTTAGTTCGCTGATTCCTAAGATGTCTATGTTCAGTCTTGTCATCTCTTGTTTGACCACGTCCAACTTGCCTTGATTCATGGATCGGACATTCCAGGTTCCTATGAAGTATAGATCTTTACAGCATCAAACTTTTCTTTCACCACCAGATGCATCCCCAGCTGAGTGTCCTTTCGGCTTTGGCCCAGTCGCTTCACTCTTTCTGGTGCTACTAGTACTAGCCCTCTGCTCTTCCCCAGTAGTATATTGGACACCTTTTGACCTGAGGGGCTCATCTTCCAGCGTCATATCTTTTTGCTTTTTGGTATTGTCCAAAGGGTTTTCATGGCAAAGATACTGGAGTGGGTTGCCATTTCCTTCTCCAGTGGATCATGTTTTGTCAGAACTCTCTACTATGACCTGTCCGTCTTGGGTGGCCCTGTACGGCATAGCTCATAGCTTCATTGAGCTACACAAGCCCCTTCGCCACGACAAGGCAGTAATCATTTTTCTATATTTATCATCTATCTATCTATCTATCTATCTATCTATCTATCTATCTATTATCTATCTCTCTGTTATCTATCTATCTCTATCCATCATCTCTCTATCATCTATCTTTTATCATCCGTCTATTTCTATCCATTCATCCATCCATTCATCCATCTTTCAATCCATCCATCATCTCTCTATCATCTCTCATCTCTCTATATTTATCATCTGTTATCTATCATCTATCTATTGTCCGTCTGTCTGTCTATATATTTATCTATAACTTTATCAATCTTTATCTATCAATCTCTCTCTTTATCTCTCTCTCTGTATCCATCCACCATCCATCCATCCATCCATCCATCATCTCTCTATCATCTTTCTATATTTATCATTTATCTGTTATCTATCATCTATCTATTGTCCGTCTGTCTGTCTATATATTTATCTATAACTTTATCAATCTTTATCTATCAGTCTCTCTCTTTATCTCTCTCTCTGTATCCATCCACCATCCATCCATCCATCCATCATCTCTCTATCATCTTTCTATATTTATCATTTATCTGTTATCTATCATCTATCTATTGTCCGTCTGTCTGTCTATATATTTATCTATAACTTTATCAATCTTTATCTATCAATCTCTCTCTTTATCTCTCTCTCTGTATCCATCCACCATCCATCCATCCATCCATCCATCATCTCTCTATCATCTTTCTATATTTATCATTTATCTGTTATCTATCATCTATCTATTGTCTGTCCATCCATCTGTCTGTCTGTCTGTCTATCTCAGTCTTTCCCAATCTTGGCTGCTCTATGATGGGTGGACTTCAACTCCTAGCTCTGCTGGCTGGGAAATTCTGGGAGTTGAAGTCCACCCATCATCGAGCAGCCAAGACTGGGAAACTCTGGTCTAAGCCCCTGAAATACACCGCTGATTGTGGATGCATACAAGATAACCCTTATTTGCACCTCCCATGGATCGGAGGAATATTGGTGGAGGCTATCCATCAATGTTCAGGCCGTAATTACCCCCGAGGCCCCGATCAAATCCAGCTTGCGTGTTGCTGGCCCCTTGACCCAGCTGTCTCCAGGAAGGAGGCTGAAGAGAAGCAGGAGATGCCTCTTTCCGATGCTCCTTCAGCCTGGTGGGGGTTTTGCAGAGCTCTTCTGCAGTTCTGGGGGTCCCTGAATCTTTAAGATGCAGCCCTGCAGCTGAAAATGATGCTTCCTGATTATTAAAATCAGAAGAGCTGCTGAATTGACTCTCTCTGCTTCTCTGTAGAATCCTTGATTTAAAAACTCCCCTCGCAGCTTGTTCAGAGCGGTGGCTTCGTGCGCAATAAACGGGCAATAAAAAGGAACTGCATATTTGGATATTAAGCCTTTGCAGCGCAACATTTCTGTCGTTAAGCAAGGCGGTGGTTAAGTGAGTTGTGCCCGAAGTTTACAACCTTTTTTGCATTGGTTGTTAAGTGAATCACATGGTCGTTAAGCAAGTCCGGCTTCCCTTCCTTGACTTTGCTTTTTGGAAGCCAGCTGGGAAGGTCGCAAATGGTGATGGTGGGGATGCTGCAGTGGTCGTTTAGTGTGAAAAGCGGTCTGAAGTCATTTTTTTCAGTGCTGTTGCAACGTTAAACTGTCACTAAATGAATGGCTGTAAGTCAGGGACTACCTGTAGAGAGAATCCTTCCTGGAGAGTAGAGCCCGGCTTTCCATGGAGTCCCTCCCTCCGCCCAGGGTCGCCCGTAGCTTCTCTCCTCCGCATTGCTGGTGTGTGTTTGTGAGCTGCTAATTACTCTCTGGAAATTCTTGTTCCTGCTGGCTCGGCAGCTTCTCCAGTGAAATGGGCCTTCCCTCCATCCCAGGGACCCACCGGAGGGCAGAGGAGGGGAGGGCACTGCAGGAGGCATCCATCCTTAGAAAAGAGGGGGAAGATGACAGCCTGGCTTTGAGGCGATGGCGGGAGGGTCTTCGCCCTTCTGAGGGGTCTCCTCCTGTTCAGGGTTGAAGGGGAGACACAGACCGGGGTGAACCGAAAGGGGTTTGCAGCATCTCTCTGTGGGGGGGGGGGATGCGGTTCAGAGGGGGGGAATTTCCTCCCTTCCGCTTTTCTCACGAGTAGTGCCTAGCCCGGGAGGAGGGGTGGAGGGGGGGCATCTTTGCAAGCAAACAGTTGTCACAATCGCTGCACAAAAGGAGATGGTGAGAGGTAGGAAGCTGCCGGCCCCTCCCTCCCTTTCGGATTCTGGCAAACCCCTTGGGGGACAAAGGGAGGGTCCTGCCTCAATGACCCCTCTCCCCCTGCAGCTGGTGGCCCTGCCTGGGCCAAGCGGTGGTTCTGAAGCCCCCTGGCTGCTTGATCTGAAAACCCCCCCCCCCACTTCTCTCAGCCTGGGTTGGCTTCTGCACATGCCAGCAATGGCTTTGTGTGTGTGTGTCTGCTTCTGTGTGTACAGTTAATTAACATCCTTTGTAAAGAGACCGGATGGAGCATTGTGGACGTTTCTGTCCTGCACTGAGCTCAATGCTGGTAGTCCTTGACTTACAACAGTTCATTTGGTGACTGTTCTCTCTCTCTCTCTCTCTCTCTCTCTCTCTCTCTCTCTCTCTCTCTCTCTCTCTCTCTCTCTCTGTTGTGGTGGAGGAAATAGGAGGAAGAAGGTATGTTGGATAGATTCACTGCCTTGAGCTATTTGCAAACCTAATAAAGGTGAGATGCAAAAAAACATGAGATAAACGAACAACCAAATAAGAATCAGGAGCCCATCTGCAGCCTGACACCTTTCAAAATCCAACACACAGCCCTGCCAGGCAGGCCTGGAGGAAAGCAGGCATGCACAGAACAGCAAGAAAATAACAAGAAGGTTCCGGATTGTCCACAACTGAAGGACGAACCACCTTCCTCCTTCAAGGGTGGGATTCTGACACCCCAGTTCTAGGTTTGCTGACAATCAGCTTCAAGTCCCGTCCTGTTCCTTCCACCCACCCCCACCCCCTCACTCCGGTGATCCAGCCCCCCAGGAGAGTCGCTGCAGGGCGGGCTAATCATTGCCTCTCCTGGGGGGGGGGGTTTCAGGAGAGGCTCCCCGGATCTCCAGGGGCTCCCCAGAAATGGCACCGGCTTCCTCAAGGGGAATGGCAGGGGGGGATGGGACCCCACAAGGCCCCACTTGCACTTTGGCATTCAAATGAGCTAATTGGTATGCTAATGAGGCCCCATAATGAGCTCCTGGGGGTGGCAATTTGCTTATTGTTATGCTGATGAGCAGGCAGAAAGAGTCCCTTGTTAGAGCAATTAGCAAAAGGCTCATTATTATGCTAATGACACCATGCGGTAATTAACTTATGCCAGCAAGTTTGTTATTATAATTAGTACCACGATTATTATTATTATCATTGCTGTTGCTTTAGTATGCCACTTTTGGACCCTTGTTGTTGGCATGTTGGTTCGCCAGGGTGGAGGGATGGGCTGAAGGCCTGGCATCTGCTAGTGGCCAGGGTCTCCGAGCATGTGCAGAGTTGCCCTCCTTGCTGCATCCTGAGTCACTACCCAGGGAATTACTTAGAGTTGAACTCCACAGGTCTTAAAGAGCCCAAGCTTGAGAAGTACTCTCCCCTTGAATGTCGGTGGAGATTCTCAATCATGGTTGTCCCAAAGGTGCTTTCTCCAAAAAGGCAAATTAGGGTTGACATGACAGCCGGCTTCCGCTATTTGGGGGGCTGCCACAAAGAAGAGGGGGTCTACCTATTCTCCAAGGCACCCGAAGGCAGGAGAAGGAGCAACAGATGGAAACTCATCAAGGAGAGAAGCAACCTGGAATTAAGAAGAAATTTCTTTAATTGTAAGAGCAATTAATCCAGAAGTTGTGGGTGCTCCAAGACTGGAGGCTTTTAAGAAGAGATTGAACAATAATCGGTCTGAAATGGTCGAGGGTTTCCTGCCTGAGCTGGGGGTTGGACTAGAAGACCTCCAAGGTCTTTCCAACTCAGTGATTCTGTTATTCTTTCTGGGTGTTTTCTTTGAAAACGTTTCGCTTCTCGAAGAAAACACCCAGAAAGTCCAGTTGCGTTTTCAAAAATATAAATCACATTTGGGTGATTGCTTTTTAGGTGTCACCTCAGATCTCCTTGGCAAGACCAGCTCTGCTTCTGGATGCTTTAGGAAGGTCCGTTGCTCAGCGTCTCTTTGGACCAGGAGATCTCAAATTCCATCCTGGGCCAGGAGAGCCTCCTACCCCATCATCCACTCTTGCTTATGGGCTGCGGAAGGTCTCCAGAGAGACCTGCCTGGGCTGAGCAACCATTCCCCTTCCAAACTCGCCATCCCCACCCACTTCCTGTTCTCTGGAACCTTCTGGCGGGGGGGGGGGGGAGTTCAGGATTTATCGCAAATATCCCCTGCTTGAACAGCTTTCAATTTCGACTCGGCTGATGATCTCGTGAACGAGGAAGAAAAACAAGGAGGAGGGAGGGAGGGAGGGAGGGAGGAGGAGTGACACTTAGAAGAACAAAGTCAATCAATTTGCAGGCAATGCGCAACACACCACATGCTCAGCGCGTCTCCGGCAGCTGGAACACACAGGCAGCCCAGGGGGGGCTTCTCACATGCAGGCGTTGGGGGGGGCTGGGAAAGGGGTGTCCCAAGCCAGTCTCCATCAGCCCCCCCCAGTTCCTCCAGGGCAGAAAAACACGGAATTTCCCACTTGTCATTGATAATTCCAGGAAGACCGTTTTTTTTTTAAATTGCTGTTGCATCATGCTTAGCTTGAGAACATCTGCAACCGAATGGAGCTTTGGATTTATTCTTCCCAGCCAGGAAGTTTTGTTTGTCTGCATCGCATCTGGGTTGGGTGTGTTGAGGGCGGCTGGCCCTGGTCCCCCTAAGATTTCTCCATAAACATTTGGTGGCCCCGATTCCTGGTTTGCATTCTCTTCCTGCCTTCTAAGGAGACCAAGGACCCTTACTCATTAAGTTGCCTCCTTCGGTTCTGCCAACCCTGTCCGTTTGTCCTACCCCCCCGGACCCCTTGCTTTCCAGATGTAATGTCTGGATTGCAGTTCCCATCAGCCACAGCCAGGCTGATAACACACCCCCAACTCATCTGGGGAAACTTGGGGTGATCTGGAGAGCTTGTGGAGAGCACTGGCCCTCCATCCGCTCTCTCTAAGCTGCCGCCCCCTTCAAGGAGATGTCATTGGAGCACCCTCCATTTTCCTCCCAGCCCTGAGACCTCAAGATGGTTCAGGCAGAAACCACAAACCCTTGAAAACGTTGCCTCTGGCAGAGAAAGGCTAATTCATCCTCTGGGAGGATTTTCTGGAAACACTGGTTGGAGAGAGCAGAAAATGGTCTTCGCAACCTTGTCCTGGTCTCTCTTCCAAGGGAAGGCCGGGGAAAAAACTTCCTGGGAGTTTAGTTCTTAGCAGCCCCCAGATTGGAAAGCCGTTATCACAGAGATATGTGTGGACTCTGCAGGATGCAAACTGATATGGCAAAGCTGCCCGGTGCCCAGCCCAGAGCAAAAACTGCAGCACCCAAAGAGCCCCAGGGCTGCTACCAAGCTCTTTATGTGATGGTGGTGGAAAGCAGTAAAAGACACAGTTGGGGAACCGCCTTGCTCATAATATTCAATTAAATGTCATTGCAGAGGAAAAATCAGATTTCGGTCTCATCCTGGGCCCTTCCCAGACTTGGGAAGAGTCCCCAGCAAGACTCTGCAAAGCCCAGGAGAAGCCTAGAAAATCTCTTTCTCCCCCCGCCCCCCTTTCCAAATCCAGCAGTTCTTGGAGAAAACCAGCTTCAGCTCAGGTACCCCCTCGGCCCCCGGCAACCAGACCCCAGCCCTGACAGGTGTACCAAGTCATGATATTTTTGCAAAAAATAAAAAAAGAAAAGAAAATTAAATCCGAGGACCTTTTTCCAGCCTAGACTCTGAAACCCTGTAATTTACAAATTATTACAGCTTATTTTCTTGTCTCGATGAGGCCTGGCACTCGTGTCAGGTTTTTCTCTCTAAGTGCAGCTATTAGTCAGGTCAGGTGAAAATGAGAAGGCGGCTTTCCTTCTCCCCCCCCCCCCGCCCCCCTCCCCACGAAGCCCTTCCTTGTGATATCTGCCAAGAGAGGGGAGGGGGCGCCTCCGGTTCCTGGCTTCCTTGGGAGGACCTGAAGTGCAGAGAGCCAGGGGCTGCAGCTGTGCGTGCCAGGCTGCCCTACAAACGATCACCGTCCTCTCCTGAGTTTGAAAGGGAGCCGTATTGCTATGGTAACCTTGGGCAGGCAGCGAGAGGCAGATCCCGGGCGTTTTCCTAACCTGGCAGGGCAGGGCAGACGATGGGCAGAGATGGAGCCAGCTAGCCCCACCCCCATCCCCCAGCAGTCGCCAGAGCACAAAGGGGCAATGCCAGCTGCAAAGAAAATGTTGAGACTCTAGAAAGGGTAGAGAGAAAAGCAACAAAGATGATTAGGGGACTGGAGGCGAGAACATACAAAGAACAGTTGCAGGGTATGTTTAGTCTAATGAAAAGAAGGACTATGGGTGACATGATAGCAGTATTCCAGTATTTGAGGGGCTTCCCCAAAGAAGAGGGGGCTCCACCTATCCTCCAAAGCCCCAGAAGGCAGGACGAGAAGCAACAGATGGAAACCAATCAAGGAGAGAAGCCACCTAGAACTAAGGTTTTCAAAAAGATATTGGACAGCTAATTTCCCAGAAGGGCCTAGGGCAGTGGAGTCCAACCCTGGCAATTTCAAGACTTGTGGACTTCAACTCCCACGCAGGCTAGGGAGTTCTGGGAGTTGAAGTCCACAAATCTTAAAGTTGCCAGGGTTGGACTCCACTGCCCTAGGCCATTCCGGACAACTGGTTGCCCAATCCCTTCTTAAAAGTCCCCAATGATGGAGCACCCCCAAATTCTGGAGGGAAGCCCTTCCACTGATGAATTGTTCTCCCTGCCAGGAAATTCCAGGTTGCTTCTCTCCTTGATCAGGCTACCTTCTCAGGAGCTGGAGAAGTTAGTGGGACTCAGACCTAAAGGAGGGGAAACTGAGAAGGGCCCCAGGAGGGAGGAGAGCAGATCCTGCAGACCCCCACAAAGGACAGGTAAGACCAACCAGTCGTCCCCGCTTCCCTGCGGTTGGATGGATAGTTTGATGCACGCAAGACACCATATTGCCTCCCCCCGCCCCCCACTCTGCCCTGTCTTGTTCTCTCAAAGAAAAAGAGAGCGAGGACAGCTTGATGGGGTTGCCAAAGCCAGTCAATCAGAGGAGGAAGCTTCGGTGATGGTTCCATGGCGGGAATGCAGGAAAGCTGCCATTAAAGATCAAATTCGCTGCCAGCCTTGGCCTCTTTTGGAGACATCAGGAGGAGCCAAGCAGAGGCTGTGAAAGGGCAGGTGCCCCCTTCCTGGGGAAGAGCTGGTCGCCAGGAAGAGCCAGCCCCCCCACCCCGAATTGTGGGCACTGAAAGTACAGGTAGTCCTCGACTTACGACCACCATTGGGCCCTAAATTGCTGTTGCTAAGCGAGACAATTGTTAAGTGAGCTTGCCCTATTTTACGACCTTCTTGCCACAGTTGTTAAGTGGCTGCAATTTTTAAGTTAGTTAACATGGTCCTTAAGTGAAGCTGGCTTCCCCACGGACTCCACTTGTCAGGAGGTCATAAAAGGGGATCACGTGACCTCGGGACACTGCGACAGTCATAAATGTGAGTCAGTCACTAAATGTCAGAATTTTGATCATGTGACCCTGGAGATGCTGCAACGGTCGTAAGTGTGAAAAACGGTCATAAGTAACTTTTTTCAGTACCATTGTAACTTTGAACGGTCACTAAACAAATGGTTGTAAATTAAAAGGACTGCTCTCACCACGGAGTGTTATGCCCTGAGATTTGGGAGTCTCCAACTCTTAAGTGGGTCCTCCTTGGACTCCAGAGCCCATGGAGAGAAGAGGGTCAGCGATGAGCAGCAGTGGAATTTTGTCCCCCATTCGCACCTGGCCATCTTCCAAGAGCCAGAGGAAATCATTGAAAAAGTAAAAATACAGTCGAGTCTGTATTTTAATTAATCAGCCTCTGTCTGTCCCCACCAAGTTCTCTGCAGCGGAGGCCACCAGTTCTGAGCCTTTCTGTCCCTCCCACATCCAGGCCTCACCTGGCCCTCCAGTCCTGGCTCAGGGCTAATTAAGTATTGATTTGTTCCGGCTAAAATAGCCAGCCGATCAATGGTGCAAAAAAGCAGGGAAATGAAGGCTTTTTTGCTTCCTCTCCTGACCCCAAAGCATTTTGGAAAGAGCCACAAAAGCAGAAATGCCACTTCTGGCTTTGCTAAGGACCCAAATTAGTTTGTCCCTCGGGGGTCTGTGGGGCTCAGGTTCCCCAGGGGTTCCCACCTCTCAGCCCCAGATTTTCAAGACTGAATATGGCTGCCAAGTACTGAGTGGATAAGGGGGGGTCGTCTAAACTAGGGGTGTCTAACTTCAATAACTTTAAGATTTGTGGACTTCAACTCCCAGAATTCCCCAGCCAGCAGAGCAACTTTATGACCCAACTACATAACATAATCAATGCTCGGTGGGGTTTGCTCTCTGTTCATATACAGTCCCTTCTAGCATTGATGGGTAATGAAATGGCTGCAAGCAAATCACCAAGCCCAGAGATCACCAAGGACCCCCCAGTCCTCCTCCTCCTCCTCCTGTGCGAAAGGGCTATAGGTGACAGGGAAAGAGATGCTTAAAATCCACAATTATTTGCTTCAGAAACTGCACCTGCATATCAGTGGGGACCCTGGCAGGAGGTTGGGAGGAGTTGTTTTTAGTATACACAAAGAAGGGGGGTCAACCTATTCTCCAAAGCACCTGAGGGCAGGACAAGAAACAATGGTTGGAAACTCATCAAGGAGAGGAGCAACCTGGAATTACTTCCTGACAGTGAGGATAATTAACCAGTGGGACTGCCTGCCACCAGAAGTTGTGGGTGCTCCAACACTGGAGGTTTTTAAGAAGACTTGGACAGACACTTGTCTGCAGTAGTATAGGGTCTCCTGCTGGAGTAGGGGGCTGGAGTAGAAGACCTCCAAGATCCCTTCCAGCTCATTCGTGCTATTCTATTCCTTTCTCACTGCCCTGCAATATGCCCAGGCCAGACTTTGTGAACGCCCAGACAATTAAACACACATCAGTTTGGTCTGTTGACATGCCTTGGCCAACAGCACCCTCTAGTGGCAAGCCCTGAGACGTGGCTGGGACTCCAAAGCTGTCCTGAATTGACAGTGGGTGGGCTATAAAAGGAGTCCAACTTTCTGCTGGTTTTGACCTTTTTTATATATAACTTGTATCGATTTGCCGAATTGCAGATTGCGGTTATATGTTTTATTTATTTTTATGTTTGCCTTGAAGGCACTTTTTTAAAATGAATTTGCTGCTTGGGCATTTTTAATTATGGATCTTGGTCCATTCCAGAAGCGATTTTAGGGAACAATTTAGCTTTTTCATGATAAAATAGGCAAGGCAGCCAGGAGGGGCCTCGTGCATATTTTTTGAGAAGACTTTTGCTTAACCAGCGGCTTCGACATTCAGTGTCTTGTTGTAACTTTTAAAGCCGTTTTTTTCAAATTTGGTAACCTGAAGAAGTGTGAACTCCCAGAATTGAAGGCCACCTATCTTAAAGTGGCCAAGCTTGAAAAACACTGTTTTAAACAAAGTCACACACATGGGCTAAGGAAGTGTTGCAAACTGCAAACTCAGCCTTAAATATACTCTTTTGAACGACAGATAGTCCTCGACTTATGCTACAATTGAGCCCAAAATTTCTGTTGCTACGTGAGACAGTTTGCTAAGTGACTTTGCCTCATTTAACGCTCTTTCTTCCCACAGTTGTTGCATGAATTGTTGCGCTTAACAATGCACTTAAGTTAGTAACATGGTTGTTAAGTGAGCCTGGCTTCCCCATTGACTTTGCTTGTCAGCAACGGTCATAAAAGGGGAACACATAACTGTCATAGATATGAACCAGTTAGCAAGCGTCTGAATTTTGATCATGTGACCATGGGGATGCTGCAAGTTGTAAGTGTGAAAAATGGTCGTAAGTCACTTTTTTCAATGCTGTTTCTAACTTCAAATGGTCACTAAATGAACGGTTGTATGTTGAGAACTACACGTGTTTAGTGTTTCCATCATCCATTTTCATAAAACAGCTTGCCTTGTTTCCAATCCCTGCCTTGCACTCTGTAAACCCTTCGCAGCTGCTCACTTTCTAAAGACTGAACTGCATGCCTCCCATCATTGCCGTCCCTTGGGGCTGTTTCCTTTTTTGCCTTTTTCCTCTCTGGGGAGGAACAAAAGAAAAGGAATTTGGAGAGGCCACCAGGGTGACCAAACTCTTGTGGGAAAAGCCTCACTTTGCAGGCCCTGGGAGCCGAGATCTAATTCTGATTAATTTATTTCAAAGGAGATTTTAATTGCGATCTCGGCCTGCCTCAAAGATGCCACTCCGTGAGACGCCCAGCTGGCAACAGCATCCACTTCTCAGCCGCTCGGATTCCAGAATTTGCCTTTTTTTTCCCCTTCCCAAAATCTAATTTACAACCCAATAAAAGCCCAGAATGGTGCTTTACTGCAGCCACATTCCTGGGCCATCTGGACACAGTGGGGCTTAGAAGCCTCCGCCAAGATGTGTCTGCTAAGAAGGAAGGCCCATCCTTTCAGAAGGGGTCTGTTTCTCACTAAAGGGGGGCAGCTTTCAAGATGGAGCGCTTCCTGCCTGGCAGGGGTAAAAATCAGGTTGCAACTGTCCAACTGAGGGATGTCTTGTTGGCAGAAGGAAACTATTCTATGCCTTTCGATTTGCAAAGCCCCCTCGAGCTCTGGCTTCATCTGCTCGCCTATTGCAAGGGAGGGTGGGGGGATCACCTGGAACCAGCTCAGAAGAAGCCTGAAAGGATTCAAAAGAACGGGCCTCTTCCTTGTAAACATGTGTAAAGTTGTTGTGTGCGATTTTTTTTAGAGGACGGAGACTTATTCCAGGAGGGCTTTCTGGTACACGGCAGGTGCCTAAAGGAAAACAAGGCGTAAGTTAGAAATGTATATTTCTCGTGGTTTGTCTGCCTTTTTAATGCAGAGAAGGAAGGGAAGCAGAATTGTGGAAGAGAAAGGCAGAAAGGTGGAGGGGAAGCAGAGAGAAAAGGGGAGAGGAGGGGAAAGGCAGGGAAGGGAAGAGAAGAGAGAAAAGGAAAGGGGAAAAGGAAAAGAAAAGGAAAACTAAAATCAAAACATACATTTGCCTTTATGTGCCTACATCTGCAATATAAAGATATCGCTTTTTATGCTCACCTAGAATGAGAAACATCAAAATAAGGAAGAGAAGTTCCAGAGAAGTTTGGAAGCCAGCAGCCTCCGAATCAGAAATGGTTCCCTCTTCCCTCCATTATGCTTCGTGGGTGGCTTTGCTTCTGCCACTACCTCTTGAGGCCGTTCACTTGGAAAACACCCATGGGAAGAGGGTCAGCAACTGGCACCCCAACCTGCCCTCCTCTCCTTCATGGGACTGACCCACGCCAAGGTCCTTTACACAGCCCTCGGTGCTTGGTTGCAGTCCTGCACAGAACCACTAGAGGGCTCCCCCACACAGGGATCCATTTCCATAGAGGCCCTGGGAGAAAATTACATTTATTTTGCAAAATCTGAGCTGGAAATTTATTCCTGTTCAGGCCAGGAAGGGAAGCATTGGTTAGATTCCAGATTGGCCCCTGGTTCTCTCACAAATGGTTCAGCCAGGGCTCACGGGGTGGGGGTGGGGGTGTGAAGGTTTGCAAATGGGGCTAGACCTCAGCAAGAGGTCAAGGTTTGCTGGTTGGTAATGGTGCTGGCTGGGGAATTCTGGGAGTTGAAGTCCATAAGTCCTAAAGTGGTCAAACAGGGCAGCCCTGTTTTAAAAGATAACATTTTAGGCTTGTTATGCTTTAAATCTGCCCACCATCTTAAAGATGCCAAGGGCAGATGGGCACCAGGAAAGGACGCCCTGCCAGGCATCCTGGACTCCCTGCAGGCAACGCACAGATGGGCCAGATCCAAATCAAAAGCGACAGGCCGGAGGCCCCTGGGACAGAGAGTTTCTGACAGCTGCCAATCAATCAAGAGAGCCACTTGGAAATCCTTGGCGTGCAGCCTCTCCATGCCTCCTAGAATCGATGTCCTCCTAATTAAGATCCGGTATCATCCATCTTCATCGGCCGGCAGCCTGACATGCCAACACAGGTCCCAAACAGCTTCCAGCCATCAAGGCTTAATTTGCAGGAAGTGATGGCCAAGCTGGGCTCCACTGAAGCCTCGATGGGTGGCCTCTTCAAATCCTTGCCTCCTCTGGAGGAGACTGACCAGCTCTAGCAGCCCTCTCCCTCCCCCTTCGCCCAAGGACAGCCTGGCACCACTGCAGGGGGTTGCAAGTGCCCCCCACTCCACACTGGAAGTGGCCTTGCTGAGCCCCCCCAACCCCCCAGCCCCAACCAGCATCATGGACAAGAGGGAGAGAAATGCTGGAAAATTCTATTCTAACTCTCCAGCTTCTTAACCTTGGTGATGGGTTAAGATGGGTGTCACATTATTTATTTATTAAATTTGTATTTATGTATTGAATTTACAGCATATGCTATCAGGTGATTTGATATTTCCAGGAAGGATCCTTCCTTGCTCCCTCCCTCCCTCCTTTTCTTTTAGCTTTTCTTTATCTTTCCTTCCTTTCTTCCCCCTTCCTTTACTTCTCTCCTTTCTTTTTTTCTCTTTTTTCTTTCTCCCTCCTTCCTTCCTTTACTCTTTCTCTCCTTCCTTCCTCCCCTCCCTCCCTCTCTGCCTTGGAGAGAGATCTGATTCCAACCTTCGCTCCCACCAAGAACCAAAGCCAGAACTCGGGTCTGGAAGGTCGAGCAAGTGGGGTCTCCAGGGAAGATCCTGCTGCATTTCCAGCCTGTTTCATTTCCTGGCATCCATGCTGGGCTCCCCCACCCAACCCGTGTTTGCAATTCCCCAAAGAACTGCCACGGCAACCTACCCTGGCACAAAGAAGGAGCCGCATGAATCCCACTGGCCTGGCACCCTGCCCGACCTGCTGGGCTTTGCCAGAAGGGAAGAGACCCCGCGGGCAGCTGAAGGGCAGGGGGGACCTCCCGCTGCTGAAGCTGGCAGCGACCCAGGAAGCCCCTTCACCCTGGAAAACCATGACAGGTGTTGTGCCAGTCAGAACATGCCCATAAGGTTTTTCACGTGAGAGACAAAACGAGGGCTCCTGGGGGGGGGGGGGGGGTTGTTTCCTGATAAAGTGCCAGCCTCTCTTTGACAGGCCGCACTTTGCCCGGTGCAGCTTTCCCAGCCTGCAAAAGCCAGGGGAGCTGTGCGAATCTCATCCCTGGCCCCTTCTGCCCGCAGGGGAGGGATCCCCCATGCTGTGAGGGATGTTGTCTCATCTTATGTTGTCTCCCAGGTCGGCTGGATCTTCCGGCCTGGGTGTTAAGCGAGCTCTCAGCTGATTAATGTGGCGATGCCAAAGCCGGCCATCGGGCAACCGGACTTGGTAAGAGTAGGGGCCAGTGACTTGTTCGATAGTCCTGGGAAGCCACCTTGGTTCACCCCCAAAGTTCTGGGCATAGACTGGGCTGCCCACGACGAAGTTGCGGTGTCGGCCAGTGGAGTCTGGGGGCGCTTCTGGAGCGTAGGAAGGGTGAAGACGGTCGAGGTCAGTGCGAAGGCGTCGACCCATCAAAAGTTCTGCGGGGCTCCTGTTGGTCGAGGGGCATGGAGTTACGTGTTGTGCCAACAGGTAGCGGGTCAGTTTCTCTTGCCAATCCCCATGGTCATAACGAGATAGGGTTTCTTTGGCTGACCTCACGGCCCTCTCTGCCAGACCGTTACTGGCAGGACAAAATGGTGCCACCCTGGCATGGCGAATCCCATGGCTTGCTAAATACACTTGGAAGGCTGCGGAGGATAGCTGGGGGCCATTGTCTGAGACGATGACGTCTGGCAGCCCATGGGTGGCAAATAGTCCTTGTAGGGCTCTTATGAGCGCGGCAGACGTGATGGATGCCATGGTGACTATCTCTACCCACTTAGAATAGGCATCTACCACCACTAGGAAGGTCTGCCCATGGTAGGGCCCAGCAAAGTCCACATGGATTCTTGACCAGGGAGACTTGGGCATTTCCCATTCCCTAACTGGGGCAGCGGGGGCCATTGGCCTAGAGAGCTGGCAGGGTTGGCACCCTGCGACCCACTGGGCGGCTGCGTGGTCGAAGTTCGGCCACCAGACATAGCTGCGTCCCAGGGACTTCATCCTCCCTATGCCCGGGTGTCCTTCGTGCAGAGCTTCTAGGACTGGCTGTTGTAGCTTGGCGGGCACTACAACCCGATCGCCCCATAGCAGGCACCCCCGTAGCACAGATAGTTCGTGCTGCCTCATATAGTAGGGTTTGAACTCAGGCCCCACATTACCTGGTGGCCATCCCCTGCGCACCCAGTCTAAGACTCTGCGGACAATGGGGTCCTTGGCAGAGTGTGCAGCAATGTCGGTGGCAGTGATTGGTAGATGCAAAGAGTCAATGAGAAGGACAGGAGAAATGGGAGAGGGGTCGTAGACAGAGATGGGGAGGGGGCAGCGGCTGAGAGCATCAGCGTGAGCAAGGTGTTTGCCAGGACGGTGAATGAGGGTGTAAGAATAGGCAGCTAGAAATTCGACCCAGCGTGACATGCGGGGGGATAGGACCTGGGGTGTTGCAATGTTGCCAGCTAGTATGCCTAGGAGGGGCTTGTGATCTGTCACAAGAGTGAACGGACGGCCATATAAATATTCGTGGAAGCGTTTGACGGCCGCCACGGCGGCCAGGGCTTCCTTGTCAATTTGTCCATAATTACGCTCTGTGGAGGAGAGCGTGCGGGAGTAAAAGGCAATTGGGGCTTCTGTGCCATCAGGAAGGACATGGCTGAGGACAGCCCCAATGCCAAAGGGGGAAGCGTCTGCCACTAAGATCAAGGGGAGGCTGTCCGTGTACTGAACGAGGACTGCCTCAGATGTCAAAAGAGATTTGACAGCTGAGAAGGAGGAGGCTTCTCGGTTGCCCCAACGCCAGGGGGTCTTTTTGTCTAAGAGACAGTGAAGGGGCTCAGCAACGGTGGCCTTGTGAGGGAGGAAAGAGCTGTAGAAGTTTAAGAGGCCAAGGAAGGCTTGTAGGTCAGTTTTGTTTGTGGGTGTGGGGGCCCTTTTGATGGCAGCTATCTTAGAAGGTGTGGGGTGAATGCCGGAGGCATCAATGAGATAGCCTAAAAATTCTACCTGGGATACCCCAATCCTGCATTTTTCTTTCTTGAGCCTGAGGCCAGCCGTTTGGAAACGGCGCAGGACGGTCCTTAGCTTCCCCTTAAGGTCTGCTGTGTTAGAAGCTGCGATGATGACGTCATCGAAGTATGGAACTACTCCAGGCAGCCCCTGCAGGAGTCGCTCCATAAGGCCCTGAAAGATGCCCGGGGCAACGCTTATGCCAAACTGGAGACGATGGCACAGGAATGCTCCCCTGTGTGTGACAATGGTTTGGGCTGCAGCAGTGGCCGAATCAACAGGGAGCTGTTGGTAAGCCTGTGCCATGTCCAGTTTGGCAAAAACGGAGCCCTTGCCCAGTGAGTGCAATAAATGTTGCACTACGGGCACTGGATATGGATTAGCCTGGAGCGCCTTATTGACGGAATTTTTGTAATCCGCGCAGATGCTGATTGACCCATCAGGTTTGATGGGTATGACAATAGGGGTTTCCCAGGGGGCGTGGTCCGTGGGCTCTAGGATACCCTGAGCTATGAGTTTGTCTAACTCTTTATCGACTAATGGCTTGAGAGCAAAAGGCACTCGTCGAGGCTTAAGCCTAATAGGGGCAATTCTAGGGTCTAGATTGAGGGTGATGGGTGAACCCTTATATTTACCTAACTCTTCATTAAAGACGTCAGCGAATTCTGCCAGGATGTCTTCAAAGTCATGCGGGGTGGTGGAATGGATGCCCGTGATGCCCAGCCCCAGAGCGCCAAACCAATCAAGTCCAAGCAGGCTGGGCAGAGGATCTCTCACGATGAGCAGGGGTAGCTTGCCCGTGAAGGCTCTGTGTTCTACAAGGAGATTGGCGCCACCCAGGATGGGGATGTCGTTGCCTTGGTAGTCTCTGAGGCGAACTTGGCTTGGCAGGAGAGCGTTTTTCCGCATTTTTGGGGTCAGCCGCTTCAGGGTGTCCCAGGAAATCAGAGATTTGGATGACCCAGTGTCTAGCTCCATCCGACAAGGGGTTCCTTCAATGGTTACCGTGAGGTAAATTTTTTTGTTGGGACTGATTTTTTCTTGGCGGGCCGACCTTGCAGGGACGTTGTTGGCCCTGGAAATGGCGAAACAGTCACCGCCCGGCCTTGGCCCTTTCGGGAACGGTCTGCTGGGGGGCTTGGATAGAGTGCCAGGTGTATTGGCCCGGCAGACCCGTGCCAAATGTCCTTTCTTCCCACATCTGCGGCAGATGGTGGTCTTAAAGCGACAAGCCGCTCTAGGGTGCAACTCTCCGCACCCCTGACAGGGAGGCCCCACAAAGGTTTTGTTTGAGGGGTTTCCCTGTCCTTTGACAGTTTTAAGGCGGCTAACTTCGTCTTTCTCTTCTTCGGCTACCTCAGGTTCTAGGTTTTCTGAGTGCACGGTGCTGGGTTTGTTAATGAGGGCACTGGGTTGCACTTTACGGATCTCTAGAGTGGACTTGCTTGACAGCTCGCAAGCCTGCGCCTCTTCAATTGCGGTTGCGAGGGTGATATCTTTTCTCCCGAGTAGGTGTCGTTGTACCCTCGGGTCCCTCACACCACACACGAGCTGCTCCAGGAGGGAGTCTTCTAGATCGGCAAATTCACAGTTTAAAGCTGCAGTTCTGAGGGAGGCGATGTAATGGTTAATGGACTCTCCCTCAGCCTGTAAAATTTGCCTGAAAGTGTACCGGCGGGCGATGCGCGAAGGGGTAGGCTCATAGTGGTTCTTGAGCTTCTCCCTCAGGACCTCCCATGGCACCGACTGTACTGGAACCGGAGCTAGCAGGGCCATAGCGACTGAGAACATTTCGGGACCACAGGCATTTAAGAAGTGCGCTCTTTTCCGGCTGCTGGTCAGCCCCGTATAGTCGTTCGCCTCCAGAAAACATTCGAACCGTGCCTCATACGACTTCCAGGTTTCTGTAGCCTGGTTGAAGGGGGCGAATGTCGGAGGTGCCATTCTTTAGACGGAAGGGCTCTGTTTCTGAGAGGAATTTCCTCTACACGACGTCTCGTCGTGAAGTGACTCAGCTGAGCGCCTTGGCTTGGCGCTAGTGACTTCAGCTGTTGACCACCTGTCTCTGTCCTCAGTATCCCATCCTCGTCGCCAGTGCTGTGAGGGCAACCCTGGGGTCATTAACTGAGGCGAGACCAGGTAACGTCAAACAGGAATGTTTATTGCTAACAGAACTGGTAGAGAAAACAGAGCTGCAACAACGGGGTTTGACAGCTATTTATACTACAGCTGTCAAACCAAGCAACCAATAGAAAGGCAACATTCTCCCGCCGGCTAGTCCATGCGTCTTAGCCAATCAGAGACGCCCGTCGTAAGTCGAGGACTTAACACCCCAAAAGGCTGCTCCTCCCCCCCCACGCTTCCTAACTCCATGCCATCCCAAAAGCCCTTCCGGTTGCCTTGGCCAAAACCTCCCTGGCAAAAGGGAAGCGGATGCGGTTGCCTAGTGATCCTCCAGTTGCTAGGCAACGGGAACCTGCTCCCTCTTCCCCTCTCCAGGAGGGGCTGCAGGGCCGCCTTCCTTGGGGGTCGATAATGACCCCGCCCCCATCTCCTGGGAAACCAGCCCCTTCCCCATCCCTGACCTCCTCCCCCACAGTTCTCTAGGAGGAGGAGGAAGAGGAAGACCCGTGTCCACCGTGCAAGGCCTTCAAAAGTGCCCCCATTGACAGAGGTTGGGGGGGAATGTGTAGGGAGGACCAGATCTTCCAGTTGTGGGGGAGGAGAACCCCAAATTTGAAGCCATGAAGAAAAAACAGAGGACCGGGGCAAGCCTTTGAGACAAGGGAAAGCTCTGGGACATGTGCATTTATGCTCCGTGGCCCCCAGGCTGCAAGGCCAGCTCACTTCCCAGCATCCCCGTGCCCAGCCACCAGCTGTGCCAAGGGTCACCCCTCTTTGGCCTAGGGGAGTAGCTGGGGGGTCAGCCGGATGGGCCTCTTCACCTTCCCAGGCCCTAAACCATCAACCGCCTCCACTGATATTTTTATCGGAGTCGCCATGGTAACCACATCCACATCTTACCCAGCTCTGTGGCTCCTTCTCCCTCCCTCCCTCCCTCCCTGGGAAGACAAGATGATGGCGGAGGGGGGGGAGAGGGGGCAGCAGGAGGAAGCCTGGAATTTGGGGGGGGGCACCTTTGGGAGCGCATCTGCAGCCCCAGGCTTTCTGGCAGATGCTGGACATCTCTTTCCTGTCATTGTTTGGGCTTCCCAACTTTCTCCTTTCTAAAGCAGGCTCAATTGGCTTTATCATGTGCACGGGTACGTTTTGACGGAATCCAAATACATTTCCATTAGGGCAGTTTATTCCAAAGCAGGGTTTCTCAAGCGTGGCCAATTTAAGAGAGGTGGACTTCAATTCCCAGAATTCCCCAGCCAGCAAGGAGTTGCAAAGACAGAAATGTGGAAAACCGGCAGCAGAAAAAGGCAGAGGGGTCCATCCAGGCTGCCCTTTGAGTTTCTTTTGTTGTTGTTTTTTAATTTGTTACCCTGTTTCCCCAAAAATAAGACCTCCCCTGATAAGAAGCCCAAATGGGCTTTTGAGCGCATGGCAAAAAGGCCAAGTGCTTATTTCAGGGTTCAAAAAAATAAGCAGGGTCTTATTTTCGGGGAAACACAGTATTTTTAATTTTTATTTACTTTTAATACTTTGATTTTATTAATATTATTTGTTTTTTATTTTTGTTGGAAATGCGATGCAACCCCTTTATTTGTTGTTTTTAATTTTTTAAAAAACATTTTTATTTTTTATGTTATTTTCAATTTTCATTTATTTTTTTAATTTTTTGTGGATGGGCGAATTGCGATCCAGCCACTTTGTTACTTTTAATTATTAATATTTATTTTTAAGAAATATTTTGTTTCATTTGTTAATTTTTGTCAGGGGATTTGTTACTTTTAATAGTTTAAAATGTTTTTATTTTATTTATTTTAATTTTTGTCAGATGGGGATGGGATGCAGCCACTTTGTTATTTTTAATTATTAATTTTAATTAATTTTAATTTGTGTTGGATGGGGGGGGTTGAGGTGCAACAGGCCCACATTAGTGCAGCTGCATGTTATTTGGGGGGGGCTCCTTGGCACTGGGACCCCATTCTATTATTTGAACTTCTCTTGAGTTTGCAGAGGCTTTGAAGCACAGCAGGAATAATAGCAGCCAAGGCACCCTCAGCAGCCCTTTCCCTGATGGAAAACGCATCCCACAGTGGAGAGAGGGACCCCCACCCACCCAGCGCCCGAGGCCCTGAACGGCTTTGCCAAGGGCACACACAGCGCTTTGCTTCAACGTTGCTGGCTTCCCTGCCAAAAACATAAGAGACCCCCACCCCCACCCTTAGCTGTCTGCTGTCACACTCTCCTCTGCAAAAGGGCTGATGATTTATTTAAATTTGTTATCAATTTTGCAGAGGATGCAGCCAAGCAAATGCCATATAGCTCAGCTACACTGATGCACACCCCCTCCCGGCCCCCTCCCCCCAATGTGCTAGGAAGCAACTTCTCCTCTCCGTCTTGTCTGCATTTCCGGCAGCCTGGAGCGAAGGAAGCTGATCCAGCCCCGCCCGGAGAGAACAGCTCCCTCTGGGGTGTCTTGCGGGGAGCCTGTGGACTGTTCCTTCCCTAGTATTTGTTCCAGAATGAGAGGGGAGCACTTGAAGAGCCTCCAGATGTTCCTTCCTTTTGAGGCATCTGGTTTTCTTCTCTCAGTTTGCATTGAAATTGCAAAGAACCAAAACTTTAAGATGGGTGGACTTCAACTTCCAGAATTCCACAGCTGGCTGGGGAATTCTGGGAGTTGAAGTCCATCCATTTGAAAAGTTGCTGAGGTTGGGAAACATCGACTTGGCCGGTGTTTAACATAAAGGAGAGGCCTCCACTGCCGCCACCCCCCAGGATTTCCTCCCTGGTGACCATCAGTGCCCCTTGCCTCTTTGATGTTCTCCACACCACCTGACCATTGAAGGTCTACCAAGGGCCAACCATCTCTAAATACAGGGAGTTCTCGACTTACAACCGTTTTTTAAGTGGCCCTTCCAGGTCACCATGGAGCTGAAAAAAAGTATTTCACACCAGCTACCATTGTTACACCCCCGTGGTCCAAATTCGGATGTTTGGCAACTGGGGCGCATTTAGGACGGCTGCAGTGTCCCGGGTCACATGCTCCCGTTATGGCCTTCTGACAAGCAAGGAAGCCACATTCGCTTAACCATGTTACTAACTTAATAACTGCAGTGATTCAAGTATGGCAAGACGAGTTGTAAAACGAGGCCAAACTCACTTAGCAACTGTCTTGCTTAGGAACAGAAATGCGGGGCTCAATTGTAGTCGTAAGTCGAGGACTAGCTGTACCCACTGAGGGTCTTCTGAGGAAGAGACGCTGATGGCTGCCTTTTGTATTGCTGACACCCTTCTGCACCAGCATATTTCATCCCTGCTTTTTGCACGCCGTGCCGTCACTCACAGCCGCTTCTCTCCCGTCTCGGGAGATGCTGATTTACGGGTGGCCTCGCTCACCAGATCCCTGCAAGATCCCCGGAGAAATGTCGCATTTTCCACATGTTGCCGTGATTACCTCCTGCGAGCACAGCTCTGCGTTGCTTGCAGCTCCTTATTCAGCAAAGCTCGATGGCATCCAGCGGTCATGCCACATCCATAACCAGTGGGTGGGCTCAGAGCCGGCATCTTGCATTTCAGGAAACCGGCCCCTCCCTGCCTCCCCCTCCCCCCTCCCCCAAATAGGGCCCGAGGCTGCTGAACTCCAGATGCCATTTGCAAAAGGAGGTCAGCAGCCCTCCCGGCCAGATGCCAGCCGTCTGTGCCAGCTGCTGGAGAGTGACCTGAATTTTAATGGCCAACGCTGGGTGGAGAGTGGCTGAATAACAGGCAGCCAGTGAAGGTTAGCAGAACCATAGATTCCTAGGGCTGGAAGGGGCCTTGGAGGTTTTCTAGTCCAACCCCTGCCTAAGATAGGAGTCCTTCTACAACCTTGAATCTTTTCTTGAAAACCTCCAGCAGTGGAGAACCTCCACAACTGCAGCAGGCAAGCTCTTCCACTGCTTAATAATCAGGACATTCCTCCAAATCTCCAAGTTGGATCTCCCTCTGAGGAGCTTCCATCATTGCAGGACCAGAAGCAACGGATGGAAACTCATCAAGGAGAGAAGCAACTTGGAACCAAGGAGAGATTTCCTGACAGCGAGAACAATGAACCAGTGGAACAGAAGTTGCCTCCAGAAGTTGTGGGTGCTCAATCAATGGAGGCTTTTAAGAAGAGACTGGACAGCCATTTGTCTGAAATGGCATGGGGTCTCCTGCTCGAGCTGGGGGCTGGACTAGAAGACCTCCGAGGTCCCTTCCAACTCTGTGATTCTGTTTCTTCTCCTGCCCTCTAGCGCTAGGGAGAATAAATCTATGCCGTCTTCCCTTCAACTACTGGAAGATGCTATCAGGTCTCTCCTAAACCTTCTCTTCATTAGGCGAAACATGGCCTAGTTCCAACAGAAAAGAATATTTATAGCTCAGGGTAGAAACGAGGGGTCCTGGGTGGTCTCTGAGCTTGGTGGTTTTCTTACATTTCATGGCCAAACCAGGTAACATCAGCAGTGCCCTGACAACCAAGCTCAGAGTGCACTGATAATGTTACCTAGCTTGGTCATGAAATGTCTGCAAAAAACCACCAAGCTCAGAGACCACCCAGGACCCCACATACCGAGTTCCCTTAGCTGCTCATCGTTGCTCTTCTTGCACCTTTTCTAGAGCCTCGGCATCTGCAACTCATAACACAAATCCCCCCGCAGGCAGATTTGGCAGCTCGACCAGAGGGGGGTCCCCGGGAGAGGTTTGAGGCCCTGGACGGCTGATCTGGGCAAAGTGCCCCCTGGCAGAGACAGGCGTTTCCCGAGGGGATCCCGAGAAGGCTTGATTTTCTGTGATCCGTCATCATCTGAAGGACACGGCTTCCCTGTTCTATCCCACAGTCCCTTCCTCCCCAGCAGCAAAGGGCGCTAGGATTTAGTACCGGGGCCGCCCTTGGAGGCTGTTCAAGAACTCTGGCCTTTGCAAACTGCAGCAGCTCCACGATCGGAGCCCCTTTGCTGCAACAGGCCAGAACTTTCAATCTCTGAAGCTGCCATTAAAGCCTGACCTCTGTGGTCCTGGCGAAAAAGGAAACGGAAACATCAATGCCGAGGGTAATATTCATAAGACGAAAAGGACGGAGGGACATGCAAATAACAGCCAAGAGGCCTGTATTAACAGGGGAGCCAAACCGAAAAGCAGACCGAGCATTATTGTTATTCACCGAGGCTTAAGAACCTCAGTGGCTGCTGACAAAATAGGATCCCTGGGATTTGACCTGCTTTCCCGAAGCCCTGGGAGAGGGCCAGGCGATCTCTCGGGAGGAGGAATCCATCTGCAGGAGCCCAAATTCATGAACTGACAAATTCATAAAACCCTCATTAAGTGGGGAAGTGTGGGAACTGACCCCGTTGCCCAGAGTGGCTGCTTCTGCTCTTGGACTTGGTCTTCTGGAGCTTTGAGGCCTCATCCTGAGAAGAAGCAACATCTGGTCCCCCAAATTTCCAGCCCTGCCTCCCTCTAGGGCCCCTCCCTCCCGAGGCCTCACCCTGACATCTGCAGCTGTTCCTGAACAACTTTCCAGCAACACAGCTGCTTTTCGGCTCCCTCTGACGTCTCGGGGGGAAGCTGGGCTGGCTGGCTGCCATCACGAAGAGGAGGGGATTGCCAAGATCGTTTTTTAATGGTTGTTTTTCTCACCAATTGCTCTGAGTTTCTTTGGGGCACCGGGTGGCCCTTCTCACCTCCACGCCTGAGAAAAAAAATGAAACCTGTACATTTTAGAAGGAATCCACAACCCTCCAAGCAGACCTTTGCCCTGGAAAAGCCACAGCAGCCCAGTTGGGAGGGCACACACATTCCCTTGGGGCGGTGCCAACGGACTGGCCTTCTGGAAGCGGGTTCTGCCCCCTGCCCTCTGCCTTTGGGGGTGGACCCTCTGGAACAATCCATTCTGAACCCACCGGTCACTGGACACGAAATGGACCCAGAACTGTGCCAGGTGCTTCACTCCCCTGCAGGCAATCACAGTCAACAAACACCCCTAAGAGCAGAAAAGGCCACCATTGTCCAGCCAGGTGATTTTTAAAGCATTTCAATTCAGAAAGGTGGTGGGGAGAGCTCACAGTGGGGCTGTTTTCCCTTGGTCTGAGGGCCTTCCTCTCCCCCCCCAACTGCCGCAGCCACAGAGGTCTGCTGCATGAAGGGAACTCCCACCTACCCATTCTCTGGAAAGTTAAAGATGATCCCCCCTTCTGCTATGCTGGACTTTGAAATACAGGCAGTTCTCAATTTACGACCATAATTCAGCCTGTCGTGCTGGTTGCTAAGCAGATCACCGTGTGACTCCCAACCCAATTTTACGACCTTTCTTGTCAAGCACATCCATTCTCTGCAATGGGCAGGTTTTTTTGCTGGAAAACCAAAAAAAAATAAATAATAATAATCATAAATTGTGGTCACAAGACTGAGGGATGCTACAAATGGCCGTAAATTGGGCCAGATGCTGAGTGCCCCAGTCGTGTGACGGCTGGGGGACTCATCACAATTTTGAATCTGGGGTGTGAGTAGCTCTGGGGAGCTCTGTTGTAAGTCTGAAGATTCGCTAACTGACCGGCCGTAAGTCAAGGAGTACGTGGTTTGCTTTTATTTTGGGGGCAACAGCCCTTGAGCTGAGCAAGGAAACGACCATCAGGGCTTCACCATTTTTCCAAGAAGATTTTCTTTCCATTTTCTGCCCCCTGCCCTCCATACCTGCCGAAAGAAACCAGGCGCCCACATCCTTCTCTGGGAAGAAACCGTCCTCCGTTTTCACCTCCGTTTATTAGAAAATTCCAGGTGTGGCTTAGAAAAACAAAAGGACTTTGTAGAAAACGGGCCCTGAAGAGAGTCCAGTAGAAAGATGCCCGTAAGGCTGAGGTGAGACCCCAGAGCCTCTCCACACCCCCCAGAAGAGGCAAGTGAGCTGGCGGGGGGCACCCGGGTCTCCTGCGGGGGCTGTGGCACCCTGTGGTGGGACAGTCGAGGAATGGCGCCAACTCCGGATTCAGCCTGCAAGAGAGACCAGCAGAATTTGGCTTCCTTGCAAGCTCTGAGTGCCTGGAACACAGACCGAGTTCACCTAGCACACCGCATCATGGTTTAACTGTGGCTTATGGAATAAACTATCATTGTTAGCTAGGTTTGCACAAGGTGGTGTTGCAATCTGGGACTTTTGGCGGCTCCTATCTGAATTCTGCATATGGATGTTGCGTGGCAGTGGAAGCCGGGGAGGGGGCAGGAACACAGTGGATTGTGTTGGGGAAGACCCCCTGCTCTGTCCCACTGTAGCCCCATCTGGGCTGAGCCCACCCACAACCCAAGAGCCTTGGTAGTATAGTGGACTAAAGCACTGTTATTAGCATCTTCTGCTTGCAATTACTGCAAGTTCAAATCTCACCAGGCTCAAGGTTGACTCAGCCTTCCATCCTTTCAAAGGCAGGTAAAATGAGGACCCAGTTTGTGGGGGCAATAAGTTGACTTTGTATAAATATACAAAAGGATGAAGGCTATTGCTTAACACATTGTAAGCCGCCCTGAGTCTCTGGAGAAGGACGGCATATAAATTAAAGCAAAAAAAAAAACAAAAAACAAAAAACTCCATCATTCAAGGACAGAGCCGGGAGCAAGTCTGTAGTCCTTATTGGCATTAAAGAACAAAATAAACGTAGAAATTTTGTGTTTCCTGACCCCAAAGCCATGGGGGCAATTTTTTCCCTTCCTGCTACAGATAGTCCTTGACTTATGGCCACAATTCAGCCTCAAACTTCCATGGCTAAGCCAGGCAGTTGTTAAGTGAGTTTTGCCTCATTTTATGACCTTTTTCTTCACACACCTATTAAGAAAATCCCTGCCGTTAAAGGAATCCTGCGGCCGTTAAGCAAATCTGGCTTTCCCCATTGACTTTGCTCGTCAGAAGCCGGCTGGGAAGGTTGCAAATGGAGATCGCGTGACCGTCATAAATACGAGTCAGTTGCCAAGCCCCTGAATTTTAATCACGTGACCACGGGGAGGCTGCAACGGTCGTAAGTGTGAAACCAGGTTTTTCAGTGCCATAGTAACTCTGAACGGTCACTAAACCACTGGTTGTAAGTCAAGGACTATCGTAGTAAGTTTCCTCTGCTGTTGGGTTCTGTTTTGGCTGACCGAAACGCCCGAGTCTTGGGGTGTAAAATTCAGCATAAGCAATGCCCCCCTCCCCCAACACCCCCCACAGCTCGAAGCTGGTCTCCACTCAGCAGCTGCCCACACAAACTTTCTGCATGCCCCTCCCCCCCAAATCAAACCAAGAAACAATGGATGGAAACTCATCAAGGAGAGAAGCAACCTCGAATTAAGGAGAAACTTCCTAATGGTGAGAAGAGCTTGCCAGCAGAAATCACAGGGGCGCCATCACTGGAGATTGTTAAGAAGAGACTTTAGTAGGTTCTCCTGCTTGAGCAGGGGGCTGGACTAGAAGACCTCCAAGGTCCCTTCCAGCTCTATTCTACTCTAAATGCCACCGGTGTCTATTCACAACCGTCGTAAGGAGGAACCGTCTCTCCGAGTGAGCCAAGTCTTCCTATCTTGAGTGTGTTCATTTTTCTTTTTTAAAAAAATCTTGGAGGATCCATGGACCTAAAGCCATTTTTCATGGCAGCCCCCAAGAATGGCAAAGTAGAAACAGTGGGGCTCTGGGTGGAATGACAGAGAAATCAGCTGCCCACATCTGGCTGGAGTGCAAAGCACAGCAGGTGAGTGGACAGCCGCCTTCTTCAAATGTGCAGCCCCCCCTCCTGCGTTGGACCCATAATTTCTGGCAATGGGGGGGGGCAGAGAGAGCTCCTAC